>CATIWX010000005.1:0-626827 GCA_949699795.1 Spicauda simplicius | reverse complement strand
ACGTACCAAGATAAACATTTATATTTTGACTTCCATACTGGCACTATTAGAGGTGTAGTTCATGAAATCTGTTTAAAAAAATTTAAGACTCCGCGTTACATTCCTGTATTCTTACATAATCTGAGCCATTATGATGCACATTTTATTGTTCATGCCCTAAATTTTGCTGACGGAGATGTAAAAATAATTCCGCAAAATAAAGAGAGGTACATTTCTTTTTCGAAAACTTTAACAGTAAATAATAATCAAATAACTCTAAGATTTGTAGATTCTTATAAATTTTTATCTTGCAGTCTAGATCAGTTAGCTAAAAATCTCAGTGATGAACAATTTCATGATTTAAAAATAAACTTTCCTTGCAATGATGACTTTACCAGATTAAGGAGAAAAGGAATTTATCCTTATGAATTCATGACTTCTTATGATTCATTAAAACTCACGTCGCTTCCAACTCAGAGTGAATTCTATAGCTCGTTAACAGATTCTAATGTCTCCGATGATGATTATAATCGTGCAAATGAAATTTGGAAACATTTTCATTGTCAAAATATGTTAGATTACTCAAACTTATATCTTAAAACTGATGTATTGCTCTTGACTGACGTTTTCGAAAACTTCAGAGAGCTTTGTATTAAGACTTATGGGTTAGATCCCGCTCACTACTACACTGCTACAGGGTTAAGTTGGGATGCAATGTTGAAGTATACAAAGATTGAACTAGATCTATTGATAGATTACGAACAAATAGCGTTTTTTAAGGCCGGTATTAGAGGTGGTGTGTCTCAATGTAGCAGTCGTTATGCAAAAGCAAACAATCAATTCATGAATGATTACGATAAAAACAAACCTCAATCATATTTAATATACTTGGATGCAAATAACTTGTACGGTTGGGCTATGTCTCAATTTCTACCCACTGGAGGCTTTGAGTGGGTAAACCCTGAGACAAACTCTAATGTATCCGATACATCGGATATTGGTTATGTTTTAGAAGTTGATTTAAAATATCCTGTTGATCTCCATGATTTGCATTCTGACTTACCTCTATGTCCTGAAAATATATGCATTGGTAAGTCAAAAGATATAAAATTAATTTCAAATCTAAATGACAAAATTAAATATAAAATACATTACAAAAACCTTAAGCAATGTCTGAGTATGGGGATGAAAGTAACTAAAATCCACAGGATACTAAAGTTTAAACAAAGTCCTTGGTTGGAGAAATATATAGATTTAAACACAAATATGCGAACATTAGCAAAGTCTGTTTTTGAAAAAGATTTTTATAAACTAATGAATAATTCAGTATTTGGTAAAACTATGGAGAATATAGAAAAAAGAGTAAATGTTAAGTTGTTAACACATTGGGAAAATAGGGGTAAAATTTTAGGCGTCAACGACTATGTTGCAAGACCAGATTTTAAAAACTTAAGTATATTCTCATCAGACCTAGTAGCAGTACAAATGCTTAAGTGTAAACTTAATTATAATAAACCAATATATTTAGGATTTTGCATTTTAGATATTTCAAAGACCCTCATGTATGATTTCCATTACAACTACATGATTCCAAAGTTTCAAAACAAAAATAAATTATTGTATACGGACACAGATAGTTTAATTTACCAAATTTGTACAAACAACTTCTATGAAGATATAAAACCTGATCTTAAGATGCATTTCGATTCTTCTGATTATCCAACTGACAACATTTACGGTTATCCACAAGTTAACAAAAAGAGAATAGGCTTTTTCAAGGATGAAAATAATGGCAAAATATTCAGAGAATTTGTGGGTCTAAGATCTAAAATGTATGCTATAGACGTTGAAAATAATTTTGTTGCAAAGGCTAAAGGTGTTAATAAAAGCGTTACTAAAAATATGCAAATGCATAACTATAAGACATGTCTTTTCAATAAAAATATTCACTTCGGAACAATGTTAAGATTTAAATCAATTAAACATACAATTTATACACAAAAAATAAATAAAACTTGTTTATCATACAGTGACACTAAGAGGCATATTTTACCTAACGATATTGACACATTAGCTTGGGGTCATTACAAATTAGATAACAACGTGTTACATAACCCTAACGCTGATGCACAGCCCTAGTGCATCGCGGCCCAGCCAGCAACCCGAGGAGCTGACGCAGCACCTACAACGTTCCCACATATCGTGGGAATACACGGCATTCCGAGCTCTAACATCGACTCGGTCTCACCCCTTTAGTTTTAAGTTAAAATGTAGTTCATATTTTAGTATAATTAAATGTTAAGAATGATTTTGAGTTTCCCTGCGACCTCCGGCCGCCACCAAACATAACTGGCGCAGTCGGTAGGATGCTCGACAGTCGCGTCGCGGCAAGATCTCCGACCAAAAATCGGTCCGAGGCCCGCGAGGCTGCCGGTTTTCAAGCCGAAATCGAGCATCCGAACACAACATGGGAGGTGGCCAGGGTGATCCACACATCGATCGGCAGAGAAACCAAAATGCAGTGAGTATCTTGAATCTTCAAGTATTTGCTATTCCTAGTTCCTAAGTGTTAAATTTGTACCCTTAAAACCTAAGAACCTTAAATCCTTTTAATTTTTAGAATTCATATATTTGGTTTTACATAAGTCTAAATTCTATAAGCTCTTGATTATTAACTTAAGAGACTTATATGATAAGGACAAAATACTAAATTTAGATGTTAAAGATTATTATAACATTATTCAAGTAGGCGCATACTACCTACTTAGATAATGTAATAAAATACTAGATTTAAATATTCTAATATTATAACATTATTCTAGTAGGGGAATACTACTAAGATAATGCAAAATAGAATTAAACTTAAATATTAGATATTACTATAAGATTATTTGAGTAGGCTAAAACTACTTAAATAATCAAATTATATTAGTGTTAAATTTCCTATAGTCATTCCCAACTACCTATACGATATCTAAATATAAATTATCTATAGTTGCTATTAACAGTCACGAATCCTGACACCATCCTTTCCTCTCCTAGCAAAATACTGAAAAGATTTCAAGTACATAGAGGCAGAACGCCCGAAGAACAATAAATGGTATCTTTGCAAGGATAACCACAGCACGCAGAGCCATTCGACTGAAGGCAGCATCCGCCATCTCATCAGCACCCAAGAAATGAAAGAGATTCGCAATCAGTTGCTCTCGAACAGCCACCGGTACACGCTACATCATCTACTTCCAGTATGATCCTGTGGTCAAGACCTGCACGATACCCATCAGCAGCCAGCTCCATTTCTGACCAAGGTCTTCAATAGTCGCTGCTCTACGGAGGGAGGTGTTACATAACCCTAACGCTGATGCACAGCCCTAGTGCATCGCGGCCCAGCCAGCAACCCGAGGAGCTGACGCAGCACCTACAACGTTCCCACATATCGTGGGAATACACGGCATTCCGAGCTCTAACATCGACTCGGTCTCACCCCTTTAGTTTTAAGTTAAAATGTAGTTCATATTTTAGTATAATTAAATGTTAAGAATGATTTTGAGTTTCCCTGCGACCTCCGGCCGCCACCAAACATAACTAACGACTAATTAATAATAGTCAACAAAAACATAAAATTTAAAGAGCGGAACGATATTGTAAATCTGTCTGTTGAACGAGTAATTGAAATTTCATGTATAGAGTTTGAGCAGTTCCTGGTTGTAAGCGTATATAAACCCCCCATTGCACCTAATGAGGATTTTGAGAAAGTAATGGATGAGGTACTTTATAAAGCGATAGGTTCTAATAAGAGAATTATTGTTTGTGGAGACTTTAATATTAATACACTAGAAAAAACAACCCAAGCAAGTAAACTTATTTTGTTATTTAAATCGTACAATTTAAGCAAAAGTTTTCATGAACCTACTAGGATAACTTCTACTAGCTCAACATGCATTGACAATATATTTACAAACGTAACACCCATAAAAACATCAATCATTAATAACTTTGATTCGGATCACTGTGGGCAGTTAGCAGTATTCCCTAGGAGAGTCAATGAGGTTGAAAAGAGGGAGATTAAGTTTGTTCCTATAAATAGTAACCGTCTAGAACTGTTTAAAAGCAATTTGGCTAAGAAAATGCCTCTGTTGCCTAACCACCATGATCCTGATTTATTATATAATTCGTTGTTTAACCTTATCAGTGGTGAATTTGAAAAAGTGTTTAAACCAAAAACTGTAAGTCATGGACGAACCAAATTTTGTGAATGGGCAACGAGAGGTATTTATATTAGTAGACGCAAATTGTATGATCTATACTATGAAAAGTCTTATAATCATGACCCTTTATTTAAGCAATATGTAAAAAAATATTCTAAAACTTTTAAGCTGGCTTGTTCCTGTGCTAAATCCCTATATTTAAGAAATAAGATAAAAACATCTACAAATAAGATTAGAACAACATGGAATATTATTAACGACGAAACTAATAAGATATGTGAGTATAACCAGAATTTTAATTTAAAAATAAATAATAAAGATGTAACAGAGGATTTGGAGGTGGCATCAGAGTTTGAGAATTTCTTCACTAATATACCTTTGTTAACAACTAAAGCTCTAAAGTCATCTTCTACCTCTGCTGAGGCCTTGCTTAAAGAGTGTGTAAAAGAACGTAGCACGAGCTTTGAATTTTCAGAGGTCAATGCAGCAGATATAATCAATGCTTTCAATAGTCTGGATCGTAAGAAAACGGCAGACCTCTGGGGACTTTCTGTTAGAGCCGTTTCTTCTATTATCCATCTTATAGCTCCGCACTTGGCTTCTGTGTTCAATGCTTGTGTTACAAACGGTGTATTTCCTGACCTTATGAAACAAAGTAAAGTGATTCCTATATTTAAATCTGGTAGTACTTCCTGTCCAAGTAATTTTCGACCAATATCTATACTACCAACGTTAAGTAAAGTTTTTGAAAAAGTTATCTTAAACGATTTGTTGAAGTATTTCAATGACAGTATCTCATTCATGACACACAATTTGGTTTTAGAAGGAATCGCTCTACTATAGATGCAGGAATTCAGTTATTAAAACATGTGTTTGAGGCCTGGGATGGATCGCGTGATGCCCTTGGCGTGTTTTGTGATTTATCCAAGGCTTTTGATTGTGTACATCATGATATACTGGTCAGGAAATTACACCACTACGGGATCAGGAACAAAGCTCTTAACCTTTTGACTTCTTATCTAAACGATAGAACTCAAAGGGTTATTATTAATGGCACTAAATCGCCCGGCGCATCTGTTACCATGGGCGTTCCACAGGGTTCGATACTCGGACCATTCTTGTTTTTAATATATATTAATGACCTACCCTACTATGTAGCAAATAATCACGAGATCGTATTGTTTGCAGATGATACCTCATTACTATTTAAAATTAAAAGACAATTAAGCAAGTTTGACGAAGTAAACAATGCTCTCTCGAGGGTCGTACATTGGTTCAACGTAAATAACTTACTTCTTAACGAGAAAAAAACTAAATGCATAAAATTCTCACTGCCCAACGTTAGGCAGGTTGAAACCAATGTACAACTCAATGGAACGGTTTTGGACCTTGTGGAGTCAACTGTCTTCCTAGGCGTTACTTTAGATGCCAAATTGCAATGGGGTCCCCATATTGAAAAATTGTCGGGTAGACTCAGTTCAGCGGTTTATGCTGTAAAAAAAATCAGACATTTCACCGATGTAGAAACAGCTAGAATAGTTTATTTTAGTTACTTTCATAGCATTATGTCATACGGCATACTGCTGTGGGGGTGCTCTTCAGACCTCAATACTGTCTTTATACTGCAGAAGAGGGCTGTACGAGCCATTTATAACCTAAGTCCGAAATGTTCACTAAAAGAATTATTTAAAGAAATAAATATACTTACTGTTGTATCCCAATTTATATACAAAAATTTGATGTATGTTAAGAAAAATATTAATAATTTTGCTAAACATTGTGATACGCATAACATAAATACAAGGAACAAGCACAATCTCTCTGCACATATTACTCGTCTTCACAAAATTAATAATTCTTTTATGGGTCAATGTATACGCTTTTATAATAAACTTCCTGTTGAAATCAGAAATTTGTCAATGAATAAGTTCAAAGCATTGATTAAGATTAAACTTTGCCGTAAAGCGTATTATAAAATTTCTGATTACATAGAAGACAAAACAGCTTGGGACTGAGCAATAATATGCATTACTATAGTATATTTAATAAATGTCAAAGTGTAGCGTATCTTACCAAACAGGGCTCTCTTTTACTGAACTGCAAGGCAAGATACTGGAGCTAACTTTCATTACCATGTAAAAAAAAAACATGATTGTAATAATATTAAAAAAATGAATATAAATAAGAAAAAAAGACAAACCCGCTGAGTTTCTTGCCGGATCTTCTCAGTTGAGGTCGTATTCCGATCCGGTGGTAGTTTAAGAAAAAAAATGTAACTGACAATTTGTAAGTGCCCCCGCAGGCCTATACAAAATAAAGACATTTCATTTCATTTCATTTCATTTATTAATTTACTTACAAATATGTTTAATATAATTCTTTGAACTATGTATATATTATCTTAATTGTGTTTATAAAAGTGTACTTCTAGTTTATGATTGTAACTTTGGTAATGTACTTCAATGTTTGTTTCTGTAAATAATTTAATGTATGTGTTCTAATTTTAAGATAAATTATACTAGATTATTATAAATGTGTATTATACTTTAAACTATGTTCATTGTTAAATAAATAGTTGTGCAGTGTAGTCGTCGTGAAAATGTTTCATTTTATTCATCCCTTTACTGCAATAGTCGCTGGTCCAAGTGGGTGTGGAAAGTCACAATTTGTTACAAACTTCTTGAAATATGCAAAAGATATTTGTAGTACAAGTTTTGATCAAGTTACATGGTGTTTTGATGAAATGCAACCTTTATACAACTTGAAACTTGTTAATTACCATCAAGGTATGCCAGATCTTAGTATGTTTGATGGAAAAGGTCCCCAGTTTGTTATCATCGATGATCTTATGAGAGAATCAGATGGTCGCATCGTGGACATTTTCACAAAAGGAAGTCATCATAGAAATTTGAGCGTATTTTATATAACTCAAAATTTATTTCATCAAGGTAGAGGTCAGAGGGACATTTCTTTAAACTCTAGTTATATAATATATTTTAAAAATCCGCGCGATAAAACACAAATTCGACACTTAGCGAGACAAGTATCACCCAAAAATACTAAATTCATGGAAGATTCTTACAAAGATGCAACGAAAGAATCTCATGGATATTTACTGATAGATTTAAAACAAAATACTAGTGATATGTGTAGATTAAAAACAAAAATATTCTGACTGTTACAGAACTGTATACTTACCCACAAAGGGGTTTAAATATGCAAAGCATCAAGAAATTTCTATCATTTATTAATAATGTCTCGAACCTTAAAGACACATAAAAAGTTTTTAGAAGCTCTTCATATTCTTAAATCAAAATATCAAAAAGCACTCTTAAGATCCTGTAACGAACAAGAGATAAATTGTATTTGTGAATGTATCTATAACGTTTTACAAGGTAAAGTACCTCTCCCAGACAAAGAAAAGAATAAATTAAAGAAATACAAAAACCTACTTCGAAAACTGGTGTGCAAAACTACAAATAAAATCCGTAAAAATATTATAATTCAAAAAGGGGGATCATTTTTACCAATAATATTAGGTTCAGTTCTGAGTGCACTAGTAAATAGTCTAATATGAACATGGAACACGCTAAGAAAATGTTACTTATAGATCCAAGTTTAATAGAAAAAATTAATCAACAAAAAATGTTAGACAGCCCCATGTCTAGACTGGATACCGAAATGCAAAATATATTGAAAAGTAATATTGACGACAGAGAAAAGTGTAAACTCTATTTACAAATTTTACAAAGGTACCTACACCATACTCAAGAAGACCGGAAGCCTTATGAGTTACCTATCCTTACTAATTTTCCTGATGTTAATACTGATGCTGATATAGATAATATCAAAATTAAAAGTAATAATAAGAAACTGGAATTAAATACGATCAATAAATATAATTTAAAGAAAGATTTCGATGATATAAAACTACTGGAAGAACCTAAGACTAATATAGTTGCTGAGCAGACTCCAACACGAACAATAGTTGAAAACGAAAAGGTTGACTCACCAACTTATACACCAAGACAAATATTGAGAGTGATACCTAAAACATATTTAAAGAAAGGTGAGCTGTTGCTAGGTTTCTTATCCGATCACAAAGATAAAATCAGTTGGGATGGCGAGGGCACTGTATTCATAGACAAAGTTAAAGTTCCTGGAAGTAACATAATAGACTTAGTCAGTGATTTTATTAGACCAAGTAGAAAAAATGATCCTATAGGGTGGCAGCAATTTGCAACTTTATTAAAAGAAATTAATACACCAGTTACCTACCTCGGCAATACTAAAAGAAGTGGCTTCATAACTCAACTAATAACAGATGATCATAAGAACTTCACACCAAACAGGGATCAGGCTTCAACAGCAATAAGTCCCGAAAGAGAAAAGGCAAAACCCAGGAAAAAATTAACACGTTCGCGCGCTGTAATGCATGACAAATTTTGGCATTTTGACACACGTTTTTTCCATACTAAGTCCATAGGCGTACTTGCGTAGGTCCGCTTACCAATACCATACCAAATGACAGAACGTCTTCAGGCGTCGCACGCCTCTATATCTTTCTATCTCAGTTCTACTAGTAGAAGGCTGAACATTTTCGTTTTGCTGAGATTCTTGCTCAGTTTGATGCTCCGATTGTGATAAATTTTGGTCAGGAACATCTCAGACGATCTCAGACGATCAGACGATCCACCGACACGTCGTCGTGACTTGTTCGGTTGATGTACTCTTACCACGGTTTCTGAATCGGAACTACTGCAATTATCTTCATCAGAAGGTACGTAGCATTGGTCGGAACCATATTCTCCATCATCTGCATAAGGATCTTGGCTAGATTCTGACGGTGAAGCTTCGACAAACAATTTTTGTACACGATTTTGTTGTCTTTGGTATGGGTCATTGGATTCCATCTAAAGGGTAAAAACACAAACATATAACTTCGATTGGTAAATAAAATAGTGTAATAAATCACACTAAACACGTATAATATACACAAGTACACATAAATATTTTTATTATAAGCATATTACCTTGAAACCGCGCTCCGAACCGAATTCGCTCGCAAATGCGCACTGACCGAACGAATGAACCAAAGTCTATTGACCGCGACCGCCGACGGACGTTGTGTCTGTGTGCAGTGTGTATTACAATTGTCAATGTAGTGGAGATATGGCTGTCCCTTTCTAGTAAGTTTTTACCATTCAATGTGACACTAGCAAATTTCTGAGGGTTCGTACGGTGACAAAAAAAAAATCCCCCTAATATTTAATAGGAAACAATACCGCCCGTCGACGTACGGTGGATTACTAGATTTCAAACTTGAACGACTGTCGACGTAGTGTCGCGTTAGTTTTTTATCTTCTATCGCCCACCGACGTACCGCGCGCGAACGTGTTAAACTGGGAGAAATGGAGCCCTTATTAGAAATAAACAGTATATACTATAACCCTTCTCACCCTGCTGCATTCGGTAGTATTGATAAATTAGCCAAAGCTATGAAAGGTAAAATGAAAAGAGAAGACGTAAAAGATTGGTTACGATCACAAGAAACCTACACACTACATAAACCTGTAACAAGAAAGTTTCCCCGTAATAAATACATACTGTCAAATTTCAATGTACTCTGGCAAGTGGATTTAAGTGATTTGAGAATATATTCCAAGTACAATAACGGATTTAACTTTATTCTTTGTGTAATTGATGTATTTAGCAAATATGCGTTTGTACGAGCAATGAAAAATAAAAATTCCTTTAATATCAAAGAATGTTTTGAAAGTATTTTTAATGAAGCCAATGCGACACCCATACATATTCAGTCTGATAAAGGCACAGAGTTTATTTCCAAAGATGTACAAAATTATTTAAAGAGTAAAAATATAAATTACTATACTACTAATAATCCCGATATTAAAGCAAGTGTTGTTGAAAGATTTCAAAGAACTCTAAAAATGAAAATGTGGCGATATTTTACACATAATAATACTTATAAATATATTGATGTTTTACAAGACTTGATATATGCATACAACCATAGTTATCATTCAAGTATTAAAATGTGCCCCTGTGATGTTAACACACGTAATATTATGACTGTATGGAATAATTTGTATGATAAAAATAACAAACAAACAGAAGCAAAGACACAACTACCAAACTTTCATATAGGTGACTATGTAAGAATAACCAAGTATAAGCATATATTTCAAAAAGGATATGAATCTAATTGGAGCGATGAAATATTTATTATATCATCAATTATAGATCGCTCTCCGTGGGTTGTATACACTTTGAAAGACTTACAAAATGAAACAATAAGTGGAACTTTCTTATCATTATCATACTTTCATACTTTCTTATCATATCAACTTTCTTATCATATTATTAAAAGGTATCTTATAATCCTACCACAAGTTATAAAATAGATAAAATAATTAGTACGCGATATTCTGGTGTCAGAAAGCAAGTGTTGGTGAAGTGGAAAGGTTATCCAGATAAGTTTAATAGTTGGGTATTGGCTTCTGAATTAGAAAAAATATGATGAAAGAAAGTTTCTATTTAACATTGCTAAGTAACAGTTCTATAATACTTTCCTGATAACAAAACAACGATGTTTTCAACAAAACTACCTAAAGCCTTAACGCTAGATGGGGAATGGTCAGTTGGAGTTGCTGAATTTCAATATCCATGTACCATGTTTACTGTACAAGAACACGAAAATATTATATATATTACAAAAATCACAACCGTGCCAGGCGATGATATACCATCTCTAGTATACTATAAGACTCATATTCCGGCAACGAATTATGATAACATAGATCATATTTTGGTAGCTTTAAATAATACAAAGGAAAATATAAAATTTCGTTATGATGAAGTATCAAAGTTAATTTGTGGTTCTGTTATCGATGAATCAATAAGATCAGTGAAGCTGTCTCCTAAACTATCTTTTCAACTTGGGTTTGAGCCTGACAGGAATCTCGTTGAAAGGGGCATAGGAAAGTGTCCTGCTAATTTGCATTTAGGTCTACCGTCGCAATTATTTGTATATTGCGATATAGTTGAACCACAGATAGTAGGTGACGTCATGACTCCTTTACTTAGAATAATACCATTAGATCCAATGAAATATATTTATGGAGCGAATAAGATGCACGTTTTTTCGCCTATTCACTATTTACCAATCATGCGACGAGAATTTGACACTATTGAAATAGATATAAGGTCAACCACAGGTCAAAAGATACCATTTCAGTTTGGAACTGTGTGTATCAAACTTCACTTTAAAAAACACAAAAATGTATTCCCATAATAATAATAATATATCTTGTTTCTACGAACATTATTATTCTCATCAAGCTGGTTCTGGTATTGGAGTAATATATAAAGGAGCCGCGTTTCAACGTGGTCATGGCATTGGTAGTTTTTTAGGGGGCTTGTTTAGATCAGTTTTACCTTTGCTTTCAAGGGGTGCTAGAGTTATAGGAAAAGAGGCATTAGGTGCTGGAGTTGGTATTTTATCGGACTTAATGAATGCACGACCCATGGAGGATTCAATCAAATCTCGCCTTAAAGAAGCTAGTTCCAATTTAAAACGAAAAGTTGATGAAAAAATTGATAGAATAAACATGTCTGGATCGGGGTATATAACGAAAAGAAAGCGTCTTTCCTCATTCAGTCCATGCTCAGCTGCTAAAGTGAAAGCTATAAAAAAATTGGCAGCATCTCGGGCTAACATAAAAGATATATTTTCATAATTAATAAATTTAAGAAATTATGTCTTTCTTACATAGTCATTCTTGTGAGTGTGTAAAGTCAGAACTAGATTTATTTGCATTGCCCTCAACACAAACGAGTATTGAAAATGGTATTTGGATTCATTACAAACCAATTTCGTCTCTAGCTGACGATGGGCCAATAGAATTTCAAGTACCAGGATCTGGTGACGATTACCTAGATTTATCACATACGTTAATACATATTAAAGCTAAAATAGTTAACTTGGATTCATCAAAACTGAGCGCAGCCACAACTATAGCACCAGTAAATAACTGGTTACACTCAATATTCAGCCAGTTAGATGTATATTTAAATCAAAAACTTGTGTCACCACCCAATAATACATATGCTTACCGTGCTTACTTGGAAACTCTTTTGAACTACTCTCCTGCAGCGAAAAAATCGCATTTGACTTGTGGTCTTTGGTATGAAGATGAGGCTGGACAAATGGATTCAACTGACGACAAAAATTCGGGATTTCTGAAAAGACAAAAACTAGCATCTGAAAGTAAAGAAATAGAAATGATTGGACATCTACATGGCGATATATTTAATCAAGAAAAGTTTATGATTAACGGGGTTCAAATGAGTGTCAAATTAGTTCGTTCAAGAGAATCGTTTAATTTGATGGGTTCTCCTACTGATTTAAAATGTAAAGTATGCATTACGGATGCAACTCTTATTGTTCGTAGAGCACGAATAAATCCAAGTGTACTCCTCGCACATCAAAAAGTCTTAGCCTCTACTACAGCAAAATATCCTATTACTCGAGCTGAAGTCAAAGTTTTAACTATACCATCAGGGGTTCAGGGAAAGACTCTTGACAACATTTTTCTGGGTCAAGTACCTAAAAGATGTATAGTTGGATTTGTGAACAACACAGCGTTCAATGGAAGTCTTACTAAAAATCCATTCAATTTTGAAAACTATGCTATGAACACATTTTGTTTATATATTGATGGCCAACAAATACCTTCAAAAGCATTGCAACCATCATTCGAGAATAATATTTTTACCGCAGCCTATCACACTTTATTTTCGGGGACTGGTATACATTTTCTAAATGAAGGTAATGCAATATCTAGGGAGCAATATGCAAAAGGTTACTGCCTGTTAGCATTTGACCTAACACCTGATTTGTCAGCAAACTCTATGACTCATTGGAATCTTATAAAGCATGGTAGTGTAAGGGTAGAAGTTCGGTTTGAATCAACTCTAACCGAAACTATTAACTGTATAGTGTATGCGGAGTTTGATAACGTTATTGAAATTGATAAGAACCGAAATGTAACTGTCGACTACAGTAGTTAAGATAAATTTGTATACTTAGATGTAAGTGAAACCTGATTAAATGCAACATATTATACTTATTTGAAGTCTTTCATTCGATTTAAACCACTTTGCATCCCTTTAAATATCAGCTTGGATAATTCAGCTCTCCATTTGTAAATAGTGTATTGTGCCTATCAGAGGTATAAGTAGGCATACATGATGAATACAATTGAGATTCAGAAGCATTTAACTAAAATTCATTGTAGCTTGAAAAACAATGTATATGCAGCAAACCGATTACCGTTATACGTTAAGACTCCAATGTACTTGATAAGTAATTTGGATCCTGATAGTGAGCCAGGCTCAGACAGAGGCATAGACAGCAATAGAATCGGCGGGTATTTTGATTCCTACGGTCGACCGCCAACAGGCCAACACAAAGACTTTTTTAGGAGGAACGCAAGGCATTGGGATTTTAATAGATATAGAATACAATTTGATTTGTCTTCAGTTTGTGGAGAATATAGTCTTACATACTTGCATTACATGTATTATGGGAATACGCTCAGAGATTATTTAAGTCTGTTTTGTGAGGATAAATTGTTGAACGATATTGTAGTATCACAATTGTTTAAAAAGTTGTTTTGGAAATAATAAACATTGTCAGTAAAAAGATTTTTTATTGCATTATCATGCGCATACCTCGGTAATTACCCGACAGCCCTAATGACCCATCTGATGTTATGAGTACAGCGAGCGGTAATTAGATAAGTATGGTCGTAGTGAGCTTAATGAGACGGGAAAGTGATTAGATAATGAACTAGAGGTCGCTATTCATAAAAGCTAACTTCGTAAGTAAAGGAGATAGCGTAAAATAAATGCGTGCTATCGATTGGGCATGGTTCAAAACCCCCATTTTGACACCAAACTTTTTTTTTTTTTTTTAGCCGGGCTCCCTCCCGTAAGTTAGGGAAGGAGCGCCCGGAGAGGGGTAGGAGGGGTAGGCTGGGCCCGACCCAGAACCGGTGAATCCCTACTACTTCTGTATATATTCAATTAAAACTAATAAGGGAAAATATTGTAAAATTAGAACCAAGTAGAAGGAAAGGTAATAATTTTGAGTCTAAAATAAGCGAAGCCAGAGCTCTTTATAATCGATATAAAACTATTATAGCGAATAGCAGTAAATTTTCAGAAGAATTGACAGAATTAGTGTTTAAAATAGAGGAATTATATAAAAATACTATTATATTTTATAATCCGTTAAAAATGGCGGCAGAAAAATTTTGTTTGAAAACTGCGGTTAGCTTGCTTCCGAAGATGAACAATGACGAAACGGTAACCTTAGACCTTATAGACGCAATTGTTTTGTACGATTCAATGTTAGGTAAGGAGGATAGTGCACAGTTAATAAAGAATGTGCTCACCACGCGTCTTAGCCAGGGAGCTAAAATGCGACTATCATCAAAACTATCCTTCCGTAAAAGAACTCATAGCAGATATGAAAAAAACATCTGCTGACGACGAAGTCCGACGTCGCTCGAAATCGCTCGAACGAGACAAAACGACAAATCTATCGCGGATTTCGGTGCGGAAATAGAGATTTAATTTAAGGATGAATTAGTGATTAATGGAATAGGTGGAAAATTAAAGTCTTTAGGTTATGTTTATTTAAAATTAAATTATGAACAATGTTCGTTTATGCATAAGTTTTATATTTTTAATGATTTACCGTGTAAATCGGTCGGTATATTAGGCCAAGATTTTTTGCATGAGTATAGAGGTATTGTAGTACTCCGAGTCTTACGAGTACGATAATTGGCTCGTTATCACACCAGTATGCAAGTAACGTCCGCTCTCGCCCGTGGCTATTGCGTGACTGTCCTTCACTACCCGTGTGCCCGAGACAACGTCATGTTTACAGATCACAAACATTACATCCCTTTCTTATTATAAATTTATTAATCAATAATAATCTGGTTACAACATACTCAATAAATTTATTAATCGATAATAATTTGATTACAACATAATCACCCCATCAATTACAATGTGTCACAACAAAGTCCTTATTCAATTTTACTTGATTCACTACTTTGGCCTTCATCCTGAACTTTCCATTCACCTTCTACTCTCTTCAAGTGGATTACGTTCCGTCTAAGTTTTTGTCCCGTTTCCTCATTCCTTACAACTACATCTCCACCGTCCGAATGTTCTACAACATGTGGTGTCTGTTTAAAGGTGGTTGATAGCTTATTTCCTTTTTCCATATCTTTAACGTATACTTTATCCCCTTCTGAAAGTGATGGGTACTCGGCATGCCGTTTCCTGTCCCCATACTCTTTTCCTTTCTCCTTCTCCATTCTATATTTGTCTCTTACTTCGGAATCATTCATCTTATTATTGTTATCAAGTAAAGACGGGATCTTATCCCTATTTTGTCTACTGAAGAAAAGTTCGGTAGGTGTCTTTCCTGTCACAGAATGTGGGGTTGAGTTGTACATCATTAAATACTCCCACATACTCTCCTTTAAATCTTCTTTTTGTAAGTGACTAATTTTTAATCTTTTTAATATATCCCTATTTTGTCTCTCGACCTCGCCATTTTGCTGAAGCCAGTAAGGTATTATGTTGAATAGTTTTATATTGCACTGTCGGCAATACTCCTTGAATTCGTCGCTAATGAATTGCCGACCATTATCTGCTGTGATTGATGAGGGATATCCGAGGCGACTGAATATTTCTTTTAGTAGTTTAATTATTTGCAAACTAGTGATTGTTTTAGTAAATTTTACCTCTTTGTACCTACTGTAATAATCAATAACTACCAGTAAGTAGCCGTTGCTTGGCAGTGGACCCAATAGGTCTATTGCAACGTCAATCCATGGAGCCGTGGGGAGTTCGCGTCGTTTCATAGGTACAGGGTGACTTGGTAACCCAACAAGAGTACATCCTTTACACGCTTTTACTCTTAATTCAGCATCCTTGTCTATTCGTGGCCACCAAACTTTTGATCTCAGCCTGCTTTTCATCGATACTATCCCCGGGTGACCTTCGTGTGCAGCATCTAACACCCTTTTTCGGAGTTCTTTTGGTATTACAATTTTGGTGCCTCTCAATAATATTTTATCGTAAAAACAAAGCTCATTTTCAAATATTTTATATCCTTTTACCGAATCATCCCAATCTTTATTGTACATTCCTCTTTTTACGTTTTTAATTTCTTGGTCGCGTCCAGAACATTCTGATAGGATTTCCATGGAAGTAGCACAAGGCCTAGACTGTTCCACTATCTGCTGTACATAATCCTCAATTTTACCGGGTGGGACGCTGTGATATTCACAAAGTCTTGACAAAGGATCGGCTATATTGACTTTACCAGGTCTGTATTTAATATTGTATCGAAAAGCTTGTAGGCGTAAGACCCAACGTTCAACGCGCGCACATGGTTTCGACTTTTGCCCAAATAAAAATTCTAGTGGTTTATGATCCGTATTTAGATCAAATGTTTTTCCAAACAGAAAAATCTTAAAGTGCTCTACGGCCCAAAACCAAAGCTAGTGCCTCTTTTTCTGTTTGGCTATATTTCCGTTCTAGTTCATTTAAAGTGCGGTTACCGTACGCAATAATTCTAGATCCTCTGCTATCACTTTGTATTAACACAGCTCCCAACCCTACAGGACTCGCATCAGCAATAACCTGTGTTTCATCATTAACGTCGTAATATCCCAATGTTGGCATGTTGCTGAGAGCTTGCTTCAAATTCTCAAAAGCCCGACTTTGTTCCTCTTCCCATAAATCTTCTATGTTTGCTTTTTTTCCAAATTTATTTCTCAATAATTTTTTTAAAGGTTCCGTCATTGTTGATAGATTTGGCAGCCATTTATTAATGTAATTTACTAACCCTAGGAAACTTTGAAGTTCCTCCACTGTTTTAGGTGTTCTAAATTCAGCTATACTGGTCATATATTTTTTAAGCGGCTTTACTCCATCCCGTGTTAGTTCATGTCCGAGAAAACTAATCTTTTGCACCTTGTATATACACTTGCTTTCGTTCAACAAAACATTATTTTCTTTTAAAATATCCAAAACTTTGGATAGCCGTCTATCATGTTGATTCTCGTCTTCTCCGTACACCAAGATATCATCAATAAAATTTATTACGCCATCTAGTCCCGTCAACATCTTTTCAACTATTTTTTGAAATAATTCCGGCGCACACGTTATACCAAACATAAGTCTTTTGTATCGACACAAGCCTTTTGAGGTTATAAATGTCGTCAAATGTCTTGAATTAGGGTGGATCTCCACTTGATGGAAAGCGTTATTTATGTCTAGTTTTGAAAAATATGTAGCTTTTTTAATTTTTGGCAAGAAATTATCCATGCAGGGTAATGGATGGTTTTCCCTCATAATTGCGGAATTGGCACGCCTCATATCGATGCATAGCCGTATGTCGTCGTCGTCCTTTAGAATAGGTACTACCGGAGAAATCCAACGAGAAGGTCCATGTACCTCTTCAATAATGTCGCTGTCCAAGAGCTCTTTTATTTTGCGTTCTACCTTATTTTCAATAGGAATCGGAATTCTCCGGTACGGTTGTGATACCGGTTTGCATTTTTCATCAACTGGAATCTCAACCAGTACATCCTTGAATTTTGGGAAAGGCTTAGGGGTTTGTGTGATTTCGTTTATTCCAATACCTAACTTAAAGACTCCTAAGCGAAGAGCAGTGTCTTTTCCCAATAAATCTCTTGATCCTTCTTTAATAACGTAAACTGTAGTGTGAACAGATTTATTATTTACTTTGATGTCAGTTTCGAAAGACCCTTTTACATTCAAAGGTAATTTACTCGCGTATGAATATAAGTTTTTGTTTGACCCCTTAATTTGATTAGCACATATAACTTTTTTCTTTTTTAAATTTTCCCATGTCTTTTCAGTAATTAAATTTAATTTACATTCAGAATCAATAAGCAACTTCAATTTGATTCCACCCATTTCGCATTCAATGGTAGCTTCGTCATCGTCATTCATGTTAAAAACATAATGGTCCTCGTCATAAGAGTCGTTTACAAAATTTATTGAGTCTATTTCATTCCGCTTCTTTTTTATTTTAGGTTCGTCATTGTGTTTGTTTTCCAGTTTACGCTGTTGGGATCTTGTTCTACACACTGCACTAAAATGCCCGGATTTGCCACAGGCATGACAATTTTTCTTTTTTGCAGGACACTCCTTTGACGCAGTATGCGCATTATATCCGCATCTACTACAATTACTTCGTCCAGGTTGACTTGTCGATTCTTTAATTTTACTATCCTCATTTTTATTTTTAATGTAATTTTTCTCAGTGTTATAAAATTTTTTGTGACTTGTGATTGTATTGACATCATTTGACTTTCTTTTCTGACCATACTCTTCCAGTTGATGAGTCACTAGTTCTAAAGTATTTGCTTCAGTTATAATTTTGTCCAATGTAACAGTGTCTCCTAATGTTAATATTTTTTTCCGCAGTTCTATCGAAAAACATTTTTCCACGATCTGATCAATTATATGCTCATCGGGACTAGTGAATTTACATTTTCTAGCTTGATTCCTCAATTTCACCACAAATTTTTCAAACTTTTCCCCTTCATCCTGCTTGATTTGACGGAATAAATGTCGTTCGTAAACTTTATTCTGCTTCGGTAGAAAATAGTCATCCAACTTCTCAATAACTGTGTTAAACACTTGTGATTCATTTGTAGAATTTTCTTCGTAAGCACCAGGTAAGTTGTAAACAATTTCTTGGAGTCCTGGTCCTCCTAAAAGGAGTAATGTTGCTCTCTTTCTTCCTTCACCTGTAATTCCTGATGCTTCCAAATATACGTGAAAAGATCTTTTCCATTGCTCCCATCTCAAAGCAACTGTAGCGTTGTCTCCTTCGAGATCTAGCTTTTCAGGAGCTGGCAATAGGTTTGTCATTTTCGGAGTAGATAGATTCGGGGCGACCTGGAACCGAAGTTAGTTTCGGTAACTACTGCATACTATTAAGGTGCCCCATTGTCTAAACACGGTTATCTAGTAGTAATATATTAACGCGTACTACCTTTTCCATAATCTCACACTCTCGTACAATTTACAATTTCATGTAGGTTTGTACTACCTAATACACTCAATCACGCACGATTTACATTTTCATGTAGGTTCGTACTACCTAACACACACAATTACGTACAGTTTACAATTTCATGTAGGTCTGTACTACCTAATCCACACAACCATGCACTATTTACATTTTTATGTAGGTTCGTACTACCTAACACACACAATCACGTACAATTTACAATTTCATGTAGGTTTGTACTACCTCACACACGCACATCACGCACAATTTACATTTTCATGTAGGTTCGTACTACCTAACTCACAGTATAATTATTGCCATAAGTATGTATGCTTTAAAACAGTATTAAGTTTATTAAATCACCGGAAGGAATTTAGAACTACTGAAAAATTGAGCAATCTTACACAATATAAATTAAAATCTTAAACGTTAGGCATCCGCCTAAACAATTCTTTAAGTAGGTATGTACGTCATCATGAAATTATGGTACAAAAATTCATGCTAAGTATTATTAGCTAAGTATTATAAGTATAATTTATTTAATTTTAATCCATTTAGTCGTTAATTTAATCCACTAAAACTATTAGTTGCTAAAGTCTCATCTAATAAACAATACATATTTATTAATTTTAATTCAATTTACGGATAGCTTAAAATGTAATAAATTTTACATTAATCCGTTTGCAATGCCGCAACACAATAATTCATCGAATACATTCTAAAAGACCTACAAAGTGTAGTGATAAACAAGATATAAGGTGTTGTTTAGTAAATTAACCCTACAGATTTTGTTTTGTTTCAATATAATCTTTTAGTGTATTTACTGAAAATAGTGTACACACTTGAATTATTGCCTTTCCGGGAATTTAACATTCCATTACACATATCCACTGCATAAAAACTTAATTCATTAAATTGTTCACCTACGTACATATTTTTTTTTTTCATTTTATTCTTTTTAGAATATAATATATATTATTTACCACTGACCTTTTACCTCGTCGCCACATGTAGTACTCCGAGTCTTACGAGTACGACAATTGGCTCGTTATCACACCAGTATGCAAGTAACGTCCGCTCTCGCCCGTGGCTATTGCGTGACTGTCCTTCACTACCCGTGTGCCCGAGACAACGTCATGTTTACAGATCACAAACATTACAGGTATTATAGATTTTTCAAAGAATCAGCTATCTTTAAGTGAACGTGAAGGAAAGTTCATTTTAATTCCTATGCAATTTTATGATTATTCGTTGGTTATTGCTCCACGTTGTGAGATGATAAAATACTTTCCTGTCAATAGAACGGAAGATTGCGTAGTGTTTAAAAAAGAGTTGCAAAACGGTGTTTTTTTAGCTAATGGTATAGCTACACCTAGGAATGGGATGATACCCATTAGGATATTAAACACAACTTCCGAAGAAGTTGTATGTAGTTTGTCGAAGTTAGAGATATATCCCTTAAGTAACTATGATTATTGTTGTTTTTCGAAAACAGAACGAAGCGTAGAACGAATCAAGAAAATATTTTCTTTGCTTCAACTTGACTATTTGAATAATGAAGAAAGGTTAAGCATTGAACAAATATGTGCAAAATATCCGGACGTTTTTCATATACCAGGAGACAAATTAACTGTCACAAATGTGTATGAACAGTCGATAAGATTAAAAGAGAATGCCAATCCAGTTTATAGAAAACCTTATAGGCTACCTTTTGTACAGAAAAAGGAAGTTGACAAACAAGTTCAGGAGATGTTAGAAAATAATATAATTGAGGAATCTGTTAGTGAATGGTCTAGTCCTGTTTTGATTGTGCCCAAAAAAGCAGATCGTAATGGAAAGAAAAAATGGCGTATAGTTGTAGATTATAGGAAATTGAATGAAAAAATTCAGGACGATAAATTCCCTTTACCCAACATTAATGAGATTCTAGATTCACTTTCGGGTGCTATGTACTTCAGTCATTTCGATTTATCTCAGTCATACTATCAATGTAGCTTAGAGGAACAGAGTCGGAAATACACAGCTTTTACAACAGACAAAGGTCAATTCCAAATGAGAAGATTACCAATGGGTCTGAAAATTAGTCCTAGTTCATTCAGTAGAATGATGACAGTAGCTATGTCTGGATTAAACTACGATAAATGTTTAATTTACTTAGATGATTTAATAATTTTTGGACGGAATTTAGATGAACATAATCGAAACCTTATGTCTATTTTTCGCGTTTAAGAAAAGTCAATCTTAAATTAAATCCGTCAAAGTGTGAGTTTTTAAAGAAGCAAATTCTTTATTTAGGTCACGTTATTTCATCGAATGGTATTTCACCTGATCCAGAGAAGGTGGCGGTAATAAAAAATTATCCACGTCCTTCCACTAGTGATGAAGTAAAACGTTTTATAGCATTTGCAAATTATTATAGAAAATTTATACCGAACTTTGCTAATATAGTATTACCAATGAATAGGTTATGCAAACAAAGCGTCGCGTTTAATTGGACTGACGAACATTATATTATTAGTATTACAAACAGATAGTTCAGGATTTGCAGTAGGAAGTGTTTTGTGTAATGGGAACGGAAAACCCAATGCATACGCTAGTAGATCATTAGGGAAAAGTGAGTTAAACTATCCAATAATTGAGAAGGAATTATTAGCTGTAGCTTGGTCGGTAAAGTATTTTAGACCCTATTTATACGGTAGGAAGTTCGTTGTAAAAACCGATCATCGACCACTTTTATATTTATTTAATATGAATGATCCCTCAAGCAGATTAACAAAGTTTCATTTATGTTTAGAGGAGTACGACTTTCAGGTCGAATATATAAAAGGAAAAGAAAATGTCTATAAATAGTAATTTCGAGTGACGACTTGAAAACTATGCATGACAAAACTATATCGGTGATGACGAGAGCTCAGTGCCGTTCGCACTCAGCGTTAGAAAACTCGGTTATTCAAAGAAAAGACTCTACGATTCAAAGGCCTAGGATTGTTGAAGTTCTTAAAAAACAAAGAAATGACATTGAATTAATTCAAGTAGGTGGTAGGTAGATAAGTGGGAAAAGTTGTTACGTAACAAAAAATATATAAAAATATTTTCCAAGTCGCGCAGAATGATGTACGAGAAATGTGCCAGAAAACTCGAGTATTTATATAACCATCGGCAAAATCGCGAGACGATTTGTCGAAAGAAATAGTAACATTTTGTATGGAAAAAGGCATAAAAGAAGTAATTATTTTAAAAAATCGTTATAACGTATACATTATTGCAGGTATAGCTCAATTTTTAAAGGCGAATAGTAATTCGATATGTGGAGATTTTAAGGTATGTGTAGTGCGAGATGCACGAAGAGTGGAAGATATCGATAAAAAAAAGGTTATTATGAATGATTTCCATATTTTACCCACAAGCGGTCACGTAGGGATACGTAGGATGGTAAACAACATAAGGAAGTATTACTATTGGCCATCTATTGAAAAAGATGTGACAGAGTATGTTTATAAATGTCATAAATGTCAAAAACAAAAGTATCATCGAAACACGAAGGAACCAATGTCAATTACAACTACGGCATCCTCAGCATTTGAGAAAATTTATTTAGATATAGTAGGACCACTTAATAGAGACGATTGTGGAAATGTGTATATATTAACTCTTCAATGTGAACTTACAAAGTTCGTAGAAGCATACCCAATTAAAAACAAATCTGCAAATGAAGTTGCAAGAACATTGGCAGAAAATTTTATTTTAAGATTTGGGATACCTCAGAATATTACTACAGATAGGGGTTCTGAGTTTATTTTGAAAGTTATGGTAGAACTATGTAGTATACTAGGCATCAATAAAACGATATCCACAGCATATCATCATGAGAGTATAGGTTCGTTAGAAAACGTTCATAAAACTTTAGGTGCATATTTGAGAATACAGACAAATAATAACTCATCATCATGGAGTTCTTGGATTCCATATTGGTGTTTCTCATATATCACAACAGTACATACTGTAACCAAGTAGACACCTTATGAGTTAGTTTTCGGGAAAACTTGTACGTTACCGAGTAATCTTCAAAATGGAACTGTCGAACCGTTGTATAACTTTGATAATTATCCGTTGGAATTCAAATATCGTTTACAAAAAGCTCAGGCGGATGCTAGAAAAAAATAATAGATTGTAAGATAGCAAGAAAAGAATAATAGATTGTAAGATAGCAAGAAAAGAATTGGCTGTGTGGTGTCGGCCTTTTAGAATAGCACCACTCCCTCTCTTCCCGTGGATGTCGTACGAGGCGACTAAGGGATAAAACATCCAGGAGATGGGCAGCAGCATCTCCTGTGAAATTCCAACATTTACTGCGGTCACCAACACGCTTGCCAGGCGCGGTGACTACTGGCAAAACCCCCTTATGACAGGTGCAGAAAAGCCACGGCCCCCAGTCCCCGGCGGCCCCGCTATTCCGGGCTATGGTAGCGGCCAAGGTAACGGCGGGGCAGGGGGTGCTAAGAATCTCCGGAAGAGATCCGGCTACCACAACCGACGACTTCTGCACCTGGCAACATACAACACCAGGACACTGAGGACCGACGAGAAGATACAGGAGCTGGAAGAAGAAATAGACAAGTTAAACTGGAGTGTTTTGGGATTGTCTGAAGTCCGAAGACAGGGGGAGGACACGATAATCCTCAAATCTGGAAACTTGCTCTATCACCGGGAGGGCGATCACCTGTCCCAGGGTGGTGTCGGGTTCCTCGTCCACAAATCCCTCGTGAACAACGTTGTAACAGTCGACAGTGTGTCGTCAAGGGTAGCGTACCTTATACTCAGAATATCTAAACGGTATTCGCTGAAGGTCATACAGGTATATGCGCCGACTTCGACACACCCAGACGATGAGGTTGAGGTTATGTATGAGGACATAAGTAGAGCCATACATACCTCAAAAACCCATTTTACCGTTGTCATGGGGGATTTTAATGCAAGACTAGGCGTGCGAAATGGTGACGAACGGAGGGTGGGGCCCTTTGGAATTGGACAACGGAACCACCGAGGTCACTTGCTTGCCAACTTCTTGGAGAGGGAAGACTTCTTTATGATGAACTCTTTCTTCAAGAAGAAGGCACAGCGAAAGTGGACTTGGATAAGTCCTGATGGTTCCACTAAGAACGAGATAGACTTCATTTTGGCAGACAAACGGCACATATTTAATGATGTCTCTGTGATCAACAGGGTGAAAACCGGAAGTGATCACCGGATGGTAAGAGGCACATTAAATATCAATGTAAAGCTGGAACGGTCACGCCTGATGAAGTCTACGCTCCGACCAACACCTGTCCAAATCCAGGGCTCCGAAGAGTTCCAGCTACAGCTCCGAAACCGTTTCGCGTGTCTCGATTCTTGCGTTTCTGTGGACGAAATTAACACCAAGGTAGTAACAACTGTCCACGACGTGGGGTCTAAGTATTTTAAGACCCACTCCAGTGGTGGCTCTCAGGTTCTCTCAGAGCATACTCTCGGTCTTATGAGGGAGAGGCGAGAACTATGTGTGCAGTCTCCAACCTCAATGTCGAGATACAGACTGCTCAATAAACAGATCTCTCAGAGTAGGCGACGCGATTGGCGTGCTCACAACACCCGACGCGTAAAAGACGCTATTGAGCGAAACCGGGGCTCAAGAGTGTTCGCCAGGGATCTGTGCATTGGGCAGAGCCTGCTGACGAGGTTGAAGGCCGAATCGGGCACCGTAGTTTCGTCTCAGCCCGATGTTCTGAGAGAAATTGAGAAATACTACGGACAGTTGTATGCTTCCGCACGAGCTCCCGCCCGTAACAAGGCGGACGACAAACGTGCCAAACTGACCCGACACTATACTGAGGACCTCCCGGACGTCAGCCTGTACGAGATTAGAGAGGCTCTCAAACAGCTGAAAAACCACAAGGCACCGGGGGATGACGGAATCACAACAGAGCTGCTAAAAGCTGGCGGTAAACCCGTACTAGTAGCGCTCCAAAAGTTGTTCGATTCCGTCATTACTAGCGGGACAACCCCGGAAGCGTGGAGCAGAAGCGTAGTGGTGTTGTTCTTCAAAAAGGGCGATAAAACCCTCCTGAAGAACTACAGGCCCATTGCGCTTCTGAGCCACGTGTATAAGTTGTTTTCGAGAGTCCTCACTAACCGTATTGCACGCAGGCTTGACGACTTCCAGCCTCCCGAACAAGCCGGATTCCGAAAAGGCTACAGCACCATGGACCACATACACACGCTTCGGCAGATTATACAGAAGACCGAGGAGTATAATCTGCCGTTATGTGTTGCTTATGTGGACTATGAGAAAGCCTTCGATTCTATCGAGCACTGGGCGGTGCTGGAGTCCCTTCAGCGATGCCAGATCGACTATAGGTACATCGAGGTGTTGAAGTGTGTATACACAGCCGCCACCATGTCAGTCCGAGTACATGACCAAAGCACGAACCCCATCCAACTGCAGCGGGGAGTCAGGCAAGGCGATGTCATATCGCCGAAACTGTTCACCGCTGCGTTGGAAGATGTGTTCAAGCTGATGGAGTGGAAAGGTCTTGGCATCAACATCAATGGCGAACACGTCACACACCTTCGATTTGCCGACGATATAGTCATCTTGGCAGGTTCGCTGACGGACCTCAGCACAATGCTAGGCGACCTCAACAGTGCCTCACAACGGGTGGGTCTTAAGATGAACATGGACAAGACGAAAATCATGTCTAATGTCCATGTCACACCCGTACCGGTAGTTGTTGACGGCACTCCTCTCGAAGTTGTCGACGAGTACATTTACCTGGGACAAACGATCCGGATGGGTAAGTCCAACTTTGAGAGGGAGGTCACTCGAAGAATCCAACTCGGCTGGGCTGCGTTCGGGAAATTTCGTAGTATCTTTTCGTCCACAATTCCTCAGTGCCTGAAGTCGAAATTGTTCGAGCAATGTGTGTTGCCAGTGATGACCTATGGCGCCGAAACGTGGTCCTTCACTAAAGGCCTCATTCGAAGGCTCAGAGTCGCTCAGCGTGCTATGGAGAGGGCTATGCTCGGAATTTCGCTACGAGACATGATTCGTAACGATGAAATCCGTAGACGAACGAAGGTTACCGACATAGCTCTCAAAATCAGCAAGCTGAAGTGGCAGTGGGCCGGCCATATCGCTCGAAGGACGGATAACCGATGGGGACGAAAGGTCATCGAGTGGCGACCACGTTTAGGCAAAAGGAGTACAGGTCGCCCCCCTACCAGGTGGACCGATGACCTGAAGAAGACAGCGGGAAACCGTTGGATTCAGAGGGCACAGGACCGGTTGGAGTGGCGCCATTTAGGGGAGGCCTATGTCCAGCAGTGGACATCAAAGGGCTGATGGATGGATGGATGGAAGAAAAGAATGTTATGATAAAAACTTGTATCCTGTAACATATAAAAATGGAGATTTAGTATTAGTCAGAAATAACTCAGGAAGTATATTAGATTCTGTTTATAATGGCCCATTTGTAGTGATAAAAGATGAATCACCAAATGTAAAAATTAAATGTGGCAATAAAATAGATATAATTCATAAGAATAGAACTAAGTTATATTGTAGAAGTTGAAAAAGAAAATTGTATTTTAATTGTAATAATTGTACACTGTAAAACAAAATTATATAATATAATCTTTTTTTTGTCTTCTGGTGGGATGGTGAGGTGTGACAATAGAGTAATATAACATGTAGCACGTACATATATTAAGAGAGATAATGTATGTATAATGTAAATAGTCTCACGTCTAATTTTAGTATATAAGCAACATCACAATAGAGATAGATTCATTATAAATATAGATTATAGATTATTACTACATTACTGCTGTGTCTCATTTACTCAGGGGTTCCCTGAACCCCTGGCCAACGCCTCGCTACTCCCAGTGTGCCCCACCTCATGGTAACCCAGCACCACCACATGGCACACCACACCACTGAGGGCTCTCTTCAAACGGGCTCATTATATACTGTAGCAAATGATGATGCGCAAATAGTAGACTGCATCACAGCAGCAATGCATGCATAGATGGGGTGTAACAGAAGGAAACCGAGTCAATAAGGTAAAGCTCGGTTCCCCATACTAATTATTGAAAGCAAGATCTTTTGTTGTGGGAAGAACCACAGGAAAAGATGGTGTTATCGGCTAGCTAATGTTCTTACAGTAAATTTAAATAAATAAATAAATAAATAAATAATTTATTTGCTCTCACAAGGTTACTTACATCTAAGCAAAACTTAAGACTAAAACTATGGTCGACCATGAACCTTGGTTGTGAGAGCCTGGTGCCTGTTGTAGACATATGTAATCTGTAATACAGGTCACCAGTTCCCCGTGCCCAAGTTTCTTAATGGTGAATAGTTTTGTGACTCTCGTAATCTAGTACATAGCCATTAAGTATATTAATTAGAAAAAAATTAAAAAAAAGTTACATTCTAAAAATCTTAGGATTCTAAGGTAAAGTTTACATAGTTTAGTTAGTAGTGCGAGTGTGCGTGTGTGCATGTGCGTGTGTGTGTGTGTGTGTGTGTGTGTGTGTGTGTGTGTGTGTGTGTGTGTGTGTGTGTGTGTGTGTGAACATACTGGTGAGTGCATTGGTGACGTGATATTCTGCAGAAGAAGAAGAACGTGCATACACATAAGAATAACAGTGAAAAGGAAGTGAAGTGGAGAGGTATGGTTTCAAAGAATAATTATTACTAGCTGTTGCCCGCGACTTCGTCCGCGTTTCCGTTGTTTTTCGTAAAAAAAAAGTAGCCTATGTCCTTCCTCACGGTTCAGTGGTTTTGATGTAACAGACAGATTAACTTTCGTATTTTAGTAGGGAAATATAATATGTCATATCTACAATACTGTTGAAAAATATCGCAATACGGAACCGCACAATATTATTGTTAATAGCTTTGCCGGCGACTCCGCCAGCGAGTAACTCCTTGTGTGTTATTGAGTTAATGTATTGGTAATATTGTTTAGATCACGTTCACATGAGGCTTAAGAACCTTTTTTATTTTTGTTTTCGAGGGGGAAACCTTCAAAAGGTACCCGACGCCGTGGGAGCGACGCAGAGTTATGTGGAATTTTTACCGCACTAAAACCCCCCCGGTGGCCGTCTTCGGTGCTATAAAGAGGACTCGGGCTCCTCCCAGATGGGCGGATGGGCCCACCACCCAATCTAGTCTTTACGGCGACCACACATATCGCCACCTTCCCGGTATCGCCTGGCTGGACGGTTCAAGCTCCCACTCTAGCCGCCCGCAACCCCGGAAGCCCCTTTTAGTCGCCTCTTACGACAGGCAGGGATACCGTAGCCCTATTCTGATCCTGCCGAAGGCTTAAGTACTTATATAACGAAAATACTTCAATGCAAAGCTTCCGGGTAAACTATGTTGAATGTTGATCCATCCGGCACGTGAACGTAAAGATTTTTGGAACTACTGACCCGGGAAAGAGCGACGTACAACTGACCATGCGAGAAACAACTGACACCGAGATCTACTCCAGCAACACGAAAAGTCTGCCCTTGAGCCTTATTAATTGTCATTGCATAACACACCGATACTGGGAATTGCGTTCTTTTAAATTGGAATGGAAAATTATTAGGTATTAAGGGAATTCTGGGAATAAAGACGGTTTCTCCTGCACCGCAACCTGTTAAAATTTGAGCCTCGATTATATTTTGTTGCAACCGGGTTACTTTTAGCCGAGTTCCATTGCAAAGTTGTGGTGGTCTTAAATATCGGAGCAGAATAATCGGAATGCCAATTTTTAAACAAATTTCATGAGAAGGAAGTCCGGGCATATTTAAAGAATTTAAAAATTCTATCGGGTAGTTAGTGGCGTCTTGTTCATCGACCATTCTATTTATTGAACTATAAACTTTGCTTTCCCCTTGTATATTCGACAGTATTTTATTATTAATCTCAAATGCCTGGGCAGTGATAGCCTAATGGTTAAAACTTGCCCTCTCGATCGGGAGGTCCGAGGTTCAAACCCAGGCACGCACCACTGATTTATGTGCGTATTATACTTTAATTATCACTGCTTTTCGGTGAAGGAAAACATCGTGAGGAAACCTACACACCCGAGAGTTCTTTTAAAAAAAAAAAAAGTTCTCGGAGGTGTGTGAAGTCCACCAATTCGCACTTGGCCAGCGCGGTGGACTATGGCCTAAGCTCTCTCATTCCGAGAGAAGACCCGTGCCCAGCAGTGGGACAGTAATGGGTTGACGACGACCTTCGCCAATCTTTAACAGTGTATCAGAAAATTGACGATCATCCGGGTTATCTCCAGTTCTCACTCGCATGTTTATAGTTAAATGCACCGATTGTATATCACGCCACAAATAAGAACTTTCAAAGTTTGTCGAAAAAATTTTCATTTTTCATTTTTCATTTTTCATTTTTCATTTTTCATTTTTCATTTTTCATTTTTCATTTTTCATTTTTCATTTTTCATTTTTCATTTTTCATTTTTCATTTTTCATTTTTCATTTTTCATTTTTCATTTTTCATTTTTCATTTTTCATTTTTCATTTTTCATTTTTCATTTTTCATTTTTCATTTTTCATTTTTCATTTTTCATTTTTCATTTTTCATTTTTCATTTTTCATTTTTCATTTTTCATTTTTCATTTTTCATTTTTCATTTTTCATTTTTCATTTTTCATTTTTCATTTTTCATTTTCATTTTCGTACAGATAGATGACTGAGTTATAAACGTAAGAATAGACAAATATAATCAGAAAGCTTTGAACTGCTAAGCTATCGGGAGTTACACGTGTTATTGTGAGTCAACCATAAAAGATAGACATATGCTGTCGTAGGATATTATTTAGATAATTTTAAGGAAAATATTTCCCTCATACATGATTTCTGTGTAGCTTTAACCATTAAGGTTGCACACGCGACAGAAGCTTAAAAAAGTAACTTCTCCCGTTTTCCCAACATTTCCCTTTACTGCTCTGCTCCTATTGATTGTAGCGGGATGAAAAGTATACTATAACCAGCCCAGGAGTATAAAGAATAATCGTACCAAGTTTCGTTAAAATCCACTGAGTAGTTTTTGTTTCTATAACGGTTATACAGACAGACAGACAGACAGACAGACAGACAGACAGACAGACAGACAGACAGACAGACAGACAAAAATTTTACTGATTGCATTTTTGGCATCAGTATCGATCCCTAATCACGCCCTGATAGTTATTTTGGAAAAATATTTCATGTACAGAATTGACCTCTCTACAACTTTATTATAAGTATGGAAGATTATATAAGCCAAGTTGGAAAATTATTTTATCGAAAATATTTTTTCTGTATCATCGTAGGTTAGAGTTTTAAGGTAATTTATTAGAGTGTGTTTACATTTGTTGTAGGGGAGTGAGTAAATATTAAGTTTTTCATTTAATTTGTTGTATAATTGATTACCTTGATAGCAGAAAAAGTTGTGAGACATGGCAGTATTGAATCTTTTGTTAGGGTATATTATTCTTTTCCTACGCTTATCTTGGGTAATATGAGGGTCATAAGTTAACTGGGAGTGTTTTCTGAGAGTAGTGTGCAATATATATCTTTGGCGAACGGAAAGCACCTCCCAGTCTTTATAGAGTTGGGTAGTAGGATAGCGGAATGAGAGGCCAGCACCTATTTTAAGGATAGCACGTTGGGCTCTTTCTACTTCAATAATATGGGACTTTGCAACGCCTCCCCATACTGTGATGCAGTAGTCTACTAATGATTGACATAGTGCGAAATAAACCATTTTAATTATTATTTTATCAGCTACTAATCGAAGGGACTTAAATATGTATATAAGCTTGCGTAGTCTGGTAACAAGCAGTTCTATATGTGGTTTGAAGCAGACGGTGTGGTCGATGACGACTCCGAGATATTTGAGTTTATCTGTTCGTTCAATCTTGGGACAGGAACAATTTGATGATCCCAGTTTACAAAGGTGTGCTGTTATAGATAGAGAGGCAGGAGGAAGCAAGTTACGTTTTATGCCAAACGGAACGAATTTCGTTTTACTGATGTTAAGTGTTAGCAAATTATTTTGTAACCATTTACTAACGCGATTGAACCCTGATTGTGCCGTATTAAACACTTCTGTCCAACTACTTCCACGGAAGAAGAGTGCAGTGTCGTCGGCGAAAGCAACAATTTTACCATTGTCCAGTTGTAGCTGGCACAAGTCATTTATATAAACTAGGAAGAGAGTAGGACCGACGATGCTACCTTGAGGAATACCATACTCTGTTGTAAGCTCATCACTCAGCAGATTTCCAATTTTTAACCGACTTCCCAAAGGAAAGAGGTTATCTATTCGTCACGTATATTTTTTTTTTTTTTTTTTTTTTTTTTTTTTATGTATGTTCGGGCGAAATGGCTAGAAATCGTCGACCTACCGACACGATTCATACGACATTGTATGCGACTAGTTTCACAGGCAGTCCCATATTGAGGAAAATGAAAACCTTCCGGCGGTTTTCCCGGAAAATTGGAAAATGTCGGTTTCTTAAAATCTTGAATATCTTGGGTGTTTATAAACCGATTTCCATTTTCTTTCTTTCATTTGATACGAAATTTCGTCACGCAACTTTTTCTCTTGGACATGGGTATGCTGTGATGCTTAACTCTTTGAGTTATGGGGTGGAAACCACCACCACTCCTCAAGTTTTTTAGATAATTTGAGATAACTCGGCTTCTGCCGAATCGATTCTTATGAAACTTGAAATATGTATTATATATCTATGCTTATATAGGTTGACGAAAAATTTGACCTTCAACTCTTCGATCCTGATGATGCAGGGTTACAGCTATCCTAAACTATAACATTAGCTATTTGGTGCTTACATATATGTAACAAGACTACTAAGCAGAGACATGTGATGAAAATTTGACCTTCAACTCCTCAATCCTGATGATGCAGGGTTGCCTCAAGCCTAAACCATAGGGGTTGACCATTTGGTGCTTATGGGTATGTTATAACAATACTAAGCAAAGACATATTATAAAAAAAATGACCTTCAACTCCTCAACCCTGATGATGCAGGGTGCTGTAAGCCCAAGCCGTAGGTGATGGCCATTTAGTGCTTACGGATATATAATAAGATAGCAAGGCAAAGATGTACGATGACAAATTTGACCTTCAACTCCTCAACCCTGATGATGATGTGTACTGCAGGCTTAAACCATAAACGTTAGACATTTGTTGCTCACGGATTTGTAATAACATTGCTAAGCAAAGGTATACGACGAAAAATTGGACCTTCAACTCCTCAATCCTGATGATGCAGGGGTATTGAATGCCTAAGCCATAAAACTTAGCTATTTCAATCTTACGCATTCGAAATGATATTTAAAAAAATGTAAGGCAAAACATTAGAAAAATGGTTGTATACGGTGGAAAATTGGACCTTCAACTCCTCAATCCTGATGATGCTGGGGTGCTTCAAGCTTAAACTATAGGCGTTAGCTACATGATCGCTACGTATATCTGATAAGATTACTAAGCAAAGATATAAGATGAAAAATTTGACCTTCAACTCCTCAACTCTGATGATGCAGGGCTACTTCAGGCTTAAACTATAGGCGTTGGCCATTTGATGCTTATGGGTATGTAATATATTTACAAAGCGAAGACGTATGATAAAAAAGTTGACCTTCAACTCCTCAACCCTGATGATGCAGGGTACTGTAAGCCCAAGCCATAGAAGTTGGGGATCTGTTGCTTACGTGCATGCGATGAGATTACATAGAAAAGATATGACATGATAATTTTGACCTTCAACTCTTCGGCCCTGATGATGCAGGGGTACTTCAGGCTTAAACCATAGGCGTTGGCCATTTGATACTTATGGATATGTAATATATTTACAAAGCAAAGACGTATGATAAGAAAATTGACCTTCAACTCCTTAACCCTGATGATGCAGGGTACTGCAAGTTTAAACCATAAGCATCGGCCATATGGTGCTTACTTTATATGTAATGAGATTACTAAGCAAAGATATGACATGATAATTTTGACCTTCAACTCCTCAACCCTGATAATGCTGGGGTCCTTCAAGTTTAAACCGTAGGCATCGGCCATATTGTGCTTACGTATACATAATGTTGTTGTTCACAATACCAACAATGAGTTTCGGAGAGGATATAATTATGATCAAAAATTCCACTTTGAATACAATTACCTGAAAGATGCAAGAGTACTACCAACCTTTTTAATTTGGATGGGTTATTTTTATCAGTATCAGTTGAATTATACTCTTAGTTATAAGGTTTATATTACTTTTTCTACTTTAAATATTGATAATTATAGGTCTATTCTTTAAATAAATGTTTACTCAGAAAAAGTTGTTTTATTCGGTTAGGTTAGGTTCGAACAGATTTTTCCAATTCAGAATCTAAGGGAGGGGGCGCGGTAGCGCCCCCGACCGGTTGTGTCAAAGAAGTCTATTTATATATGATGACGTCAGCACATAATTTTATTCATCCGAAAATCGGACGAATAATTAATTTTATTCATCCGGTTAGCGGACGACTAGCAACAGCCTTAACTGATTTTATCGTGACTGAAAAGCGTGAAAAAAAAAATTTTAAACAAAAAATACAACCGACTTCCATGCCACATAAAAGTAAAAAATAATTTAAATACATGTTGGTTTAGAGCAAACACAGTTCTTAGTACATAGTCCCGAAGTCGGCGCTCATATAAGATACATGTAGTTTCGTCATGATCCAGCAAAATATGGTAAGCGCCGACTTCGGGACTATGTACTAAGAACTGTGTTTGCTCTAAACCAACATGTATTTAAATTATTTTTTACTTTTATGTGGCATGGAAGTCGGTTGTATTTTTTGTTTAAAATTTTTTTTAACCATTTGTTTCCTTTGTGCAAGATAATCCTCAAAGAGTTTAAAAGGTATTCCCCTAACTCCAATTTTATGTAGCTTCGTGAGAAGGAGTGGGATCGAGACCGTGTCGAAAGCCTTAGCTAAATCCAAGAAGATTGTTAGGCATTTCGTTCTTTCATCCAGGTCAGTTATGATAGAGTTAATGAGTTCGTGTACTGCGTGTGAGGTTGATTTGCCTTGACGAAACCCATATTGGCAGGTGGAAAGAAGATTATTGGACTCTAGGTAATTAATTAAGCGTCGGTTCATGATACGTTCTAAAATTTTGGATAAAGACGGTAAAATAGAAATAGGCCTGTAGTTATTGACTCGGTCCCATTCGCCATTCTTATGAATAGGTTTAATGAGGGCGGTTTTAAAAGCTTTTGGAAATACTCCTGTGGTTAGCGACAAGTTGCAGATGTGTGTAATAGGAGTGACAAGTATAGGTATGAACCTCTTGATAACTTTAGCGGGAATCTTATCTGAGCCAACTCTACAGTTATCTTTTAATGATTTGACGATATGGAATATTTCATGCTCATCGGTAGGCAACATAACGAGTGATTTTAAAGATGATTTTGAGCCAGTCTTAGAATCCAGTGTTTCGGTAAGTATACCATTTCGGCACTGCTCTGCAAGATGTTTACCAATATTAGCAAAGAAGGTGTTGACTTCGTTCAGACACCTATTATGGTCATTCGATGATAGTAAGCTACTTGAATGGTCAGTTACTCTACTACAACCAGTAGTTTTCTTAATGACTTCCCACAGCATTTTATTATTACCTTTTGCGTTTTCAAATTCTTTCCTGTCATAGTTTATTTTGGCTTTTTTGACTCTAGAGTTACAATAATTCCTATAACGTTTGTAGATAAGTTTAAGCTCTTCATTTTCAGGATCCTTTTTAACTTTTTTATAAAGGTTATCACGGTGTCTCATGCATCTTAGTAATGCGGTAGTAATCCACGGTTTCCTAATGCGCTTTCTATTTGAAGTTTTTATTTGTTTAGTGCTGTCTTGAACGGCTGAGGAAAGTGCTCCTACTAATTGTTCAGTTGCTTCGTTAACATCTTGAATTTCTAGAATGTGTTGAAAATTTAGGTTTTGGATTATTAAATCTAATTGTTCATAGTCAACTCGATGGCCTACAATATATGAGTTTTCTATTCTAGTATCGTAGGAAATGCTGACGGCTACACTCTCATGATCGGTGATTGAAGTCTGTAGCACAATACACTTTGCGTCTAGTTTTGTTTTAATATTAATATGATCCAGACACGTTCGGCCATGTGTAGGTAAAGAGTGACCCGGGAGCATGCCGTGGCTTGCCAGTACGTTTAAGTATTCATGACATCGATTGTCTTTGGATTTGGATGATATGTCGATATTTATGTCACCGCAGAGTATAATGTTTTTGTATTGATTTAATTTAGACAAAATAATATTGAGCGAATTTATAAAGTTATTTGTATTAGGCTGACTTGGTGGACGGTAAATTCCAACAACACAGGTATCATTATTGATTTTTAATAATAAGCAATTAGCATCGATGATTTCCGGCTCTTCATACGTGACCTGCATGTTTTTTTTGTAATATATCACAACCCCCTCATTTTGTGTTTTATGAAATGATGTAGTTACGTAGCAGTAATTATCAAGTTTTGGTATGTATTTCGAAGAAGTAAGCCAGCATTCGGAGAGTACCAGGATGTCCCAGGATATGTGTGATCTTTGTAGTAGTGTTAGAAAATTATTCATATTACAGGTTATACTGCGTATATTTTGAGATAAAATGTTAAGTGAATTTATTTCGCCTGTAATATGTCTTTTCACCTCATCAATGTCACAGCTTATAGATTTAGCAACTTGTACAGAGTCCAGATCCAAGTTAATTGTTTCAATAGTATTCATGTTACATACCATTTTATATGATGATTAATAAGTAGTCACGAGTATCTCGTGACTCAATTATATGATGGTTAGAAACAAAACTTTGGTCTGGTACGCTAAATGAATCAATTTGTGACATATTGACGTGGTGAACATAATAAATAACATAATAGAACATAATCTATAAACACGAGGTGGTTCTATTAAGTATATATATTGTGGTATTGCACTGTGTATGTTATGAGAGAGTGAGTGTTTTTTGTGATGTGTATTTATTTGGTAAGTGTGAATAGAACTAGAGATAACATTGTAAAGAAGCGATTGTACAAAATTGACAAAAGGAAATAATATAATAACATTGTAAACAACAAAAGCATTAACTACATGTAGCATATAAAAGTTTTTCTTTGAGAAACTAAGGCTGTGTAAAGATATTATACAAGAAAGAAGCACATCTAGTCATGACAGGAGCTTATAAAGTTCTTGTTCCTCATCAATAATAACAGGGGCTGAGTCCTCAGTCTTTTTCACGTATACTCTACCATATGATGTCCAAGTAGCCACAAGTGTTTTCTTTTTGACATTTTCCCGAGCAAGATAAAAGATGCGTCTCACTTTACTCGTAAGGGCCTCTGATATGAAAACAGGACGTGCAGGGCCCGGTAGATTGATTTGCTCAGAATGCAAGTGTTGCTCTTTATTTACACGTCGGGACTTGTTATATAATTTATACTGAGATATTACTGTTTCTTTGCGATGAGAGGTGGTAAAGGTGACTATCAAAGTTTCCGCTTTGTTTCGGTGAATGTCGCTTATTTCCGTCTCCAGGATGGGCGTTTCCAATCCAATCTCCGATCCGATATTTTGTATGATGTTTGACAGTTCTTTTTTTTTAGTTTATTTATACTGGGCAAATTGCGTACTTCAATGGTTGATTTACAAGATTTTTTTTCAATAAAATCCAATTTGCGTTCGAGTGCACTTACGCGCAACTTGTATTCGTTTGTTTCATTTTTGAGCTCTTTCATTTGTAATTGTAAATCTTCATTTTGCTGAGTTAATGTACTTATCGATTTTTGTATTTCTTGGTTCTGGTTGACAATGGTCGTAAGTGTATTATTTAAAATTTCGAATTTGTAATCTTGTTGTGTTTTCATATCTAAGAACAGAGTTTTAATCTCCGATAAAGATGACGAAGGTTCATCCTCGAGGTTTTCAAAAGTACGTTTTTGCCTTTTGGTTATGTTGAAATAATTTTCATCTAGAGCATTAGTGCTGGACTTGTCAATGGCAGAATCTGAATTGTAGTGTATTGCAGAATTTGGAGCCGTAAGTTGGCGTTGACGGGGTGGCGATCGCTGTACTGACATATTTAAAATAATTGCGGGGTTCGAATTCTGTCTGGAAAGTAGTAGTGAGCACAGGATATTATGTCGTTTGCTGAGAGCACTGGTTTTGCCGAGGTTTTAGTGTCAATACTTGCTGATGTAGCGGCAGGAACGAAGGGTTTTGGTACGTAAATAACAATACTTAATAGTATCAGTAATAAGAATAGGTATATTGATGATTATATTTTAATAAATTAAACTGTAAGTACAATTATAAATAATAAATAATACGCATTAATAAATAGGTGTCTATATATTGTATGTAATAGTGAAGTAGAATGTAAAAAGAGCGTAACAATCAAGAATATACCTATATAAAATTTAAAAACAGATTAAAAGGAAAATTAATAAAATAATGATAATTAAATGAATAAAAAATAAATTATACTAATAAAATAGAAAATAAATATGTAACAATATTAAATAAATAGAAGAAAGAAGAAAAAAAAAAATAAATAAATAAATAAATAAATGAATGATAAAAGTACACTAAATATATAATAAAAAAGGTAATAAATAAATTTAATTTAATTTTGAAGAAAAAAAAAAAATTAGTACAGTGAGGATTCGAACTTAGGAATATAGGAACCGCTATCGAAGTCCATTAGAACTCGTTCACAACTACTGGAGCTTTTCAGATATTGCGCGAAATTGTTTAAGTATTTGTAATACAGCAAGCGTACATTAAGCTATTCACTATGGGTAGTTATTCGTTAGCAATCACTTTTAGTTCACTTTTAGTTTGTGTTTGGTTTACCCACTAATTAACTTTAACACTTATGAATTGATAGATTTTGTTGATTTTGAAGCTATTATACTACACATTGTCCTTTGATGTTTACACAATTTGATTGTAATCACACACGTTAAATTGTCTGTGCACTTTTTTTGCCACAATCTCTGCTTTAAACCACTTGATTTATTTTTTTATTACAAGAGACACAGAAACACGTCTATCTGCGTAGGCGGACGGGGCGCGGGGGATTTATATAAGGTATGTAAGAATATTAAGAAAATATCCAAATTAAACAAATGTTTCACATTAAATATTTATTGTAACTCTGAAGTTAATGATACAGTTTAAATTATTTATACAATATGATCATTGATATTCCTTAATACCAGCGGGAGAACATGAGACTAAATTCAACAATGGACTCAGGGCCGCTTGTGAGGATCCGCGAGGTGAGCACATATAATCTCTTAAACTCAAGCACTAGGGCATAAAGTTATAATGACTGCGCTTACAGACAAACATAAATAAACAGTCTAGGTCACATTCGGTTTGTGGCGACCTCCCGCTACTCATCAAGAGATGGCGCTACTAGTGTTCTGAAACACGCTATCGAAGCATTCTCAGAATCCTGCATATATACAAGTTCCGAACATTAACTGTCGGAGCACGGCCGCTCCCCAGGCATGATCACCTAGCCTGGCGGGAGATCTCCCTTTGCCAAAGTGGTGACCCCCAGACAAGAATACGTCCCTGCTCAATGGCGGCAACGTCACTCCCTGGATGGACTGCAGCAACAGAACATCTGATCAGCAGCTCATCAGGTGCATCGCAGCGCATCATGAAACGCTTCCTGTGCCTAGTCCAGCTGCTCTCCGCGACATCTCGGACGGCTTGAGCAGCCATTGCTCGCCTCCACGCTTCGCTTCACCCTCACATCCCGACTCACCGTGGATAGAGGGCATCCCAAGACCTGACTTCGCCCTCCCATCTCGACTCACCGCAGATAGAGGGCGATCCAACGGTACTTGCAGCGAAGACTCGCGGAATGTATCGACCTCCGGTCTGAGCAGGGGGTGATGTGGCGACCTCCCGCTACTCATCAAGAGATGGCGCTACTAGTATTCTGAAACACGCTATCGAAGCATTCTCAGAATCCTGCATATATACAAGTTCCGAACATCAACTGTCGGAGCACGGCCGCTCCCCAGGCATGATCACCTAGCCTGGCGGGAGATCTCCCTTTGCCAAAGGTTTAATAATAATTGTCATACCAACACATAACAACAAGGTTATATAATTTACTTTTGTAATCATAAAGTAACAATAAAGGCGGCAATTTTGTAACGGAGCAGAGACCCTTGGCATCGGAGAACATGGATAACCATGTGGTCGCAACCTTACGGAAGACCTACGGGTAGATATTGTAGTGTTAGGTAGATGATGCCTAAACTACTTAATACTTTCCCTAAGCTAAGCAATTACTTGAATTGACTAGATTCTTTGCAAATTAAATGTTTATAAATTAAATATTTATAAATTAAAAAACTGCACGAAATTTAATACTGTTATTTAATAACTCAAGAGTACAGCGCAAGCGAACAATTATATTTCAAGTGTGTTGTTTACAAAAATCATACGGTTTTTATAGCAAACAATTTTATAGTAAAAATTAATATTAAATGCGTCGACGAATCACGCGCGGCGCGCGCGCAGGTATATTCTTGCACGGCGTATCAGATTGCAGCAAAGGGGCGGCCATCATGAAAGTGGGCGGAGTTAACTCGTCACCCACGACGATCACCTCATATGACGTAGCAGTGGCGTGATCTTTGTGCTGCGTTTGAACGCACCGGTCCACTTGCTTGCATTGCTTGCACTTGCGTATGTACTCGCCACAATACTCCCCCGCCGAGACCGTAACTACGGGCGATAAAAGTCTGGGAACCTAACTACTCTTCCGGACCTTGTCTTCTTGACTTCGGGTGCCTGGAACCAATATGCCATGATGTGGGTTGTGGTGCTAGCTTACTCATGTGGGAACGGAGTCTGCCGACTAAGCTCGTCAGGTGTACTGTGTCTTCAGGCGTTGTGGTGAAGAACTGTCCAGGCAAGCGTAGCGGCTCGCCGTAGACTAGCTCTGCTGCTGATGCTTGTAAGTCTTCTTTCCACGCGCTGCGTATGCCTAGGAGTACCCATGGTAGTACTTCGGACCAGTTAGAGCTAGCATGGCATGTGATTGCAGCCTTCAGTTGTCGATGAAGCCTTTCCACTACGCCATTAGCTGCGGGATGGTAAGCAGTGGTTAATTGATGAGAGGCACCGAGTAGTGCTGCGAGCTCCTTGAAGGTGTGCGACTCGAATTGTCGGCCGCGGTCTGTAGTGATTCGTTCTGGGCAGCCGAAGCGCGCAATCCACCCGGACATCAAGGAAGCTGCACAAGCGTATGCGGTGATCTCTTGAAGAGGGTACGCCTCAGGCCAGCGGGTGACTCGATCGATGGCAGTGAGGCAGTACCTGTAGCCAGAAGAATAAGGTAAGGGACCAATTATGTCAAGATGAATGTGACGGAACCGTGCTGTTGGAGTTTCGAAGGCAGTAAATGGGGCCGAAGTGTGCTTGGTCACCTTGCTTCTCTGACATGATTGACATTCTTTAGCCCATTGTCGACAGTCTTTTCGTATGCCCGGCCAGACGAATCTCTCAGTTACCAAGCGAACGGTAGCTTTTACACCAGGGTGGCTTAAATTATGAAGGGTGTCAAATACCTGTCTGCGAAATGAGCTCGTAACAAACGGTCTTGGGCTGGCGGTGACATCACAGTATACCTGTATGCCTGACTCGCCTAACGCTACCTTCCTCAGGTCCAGACTGCAGCCATTCTGCAGTAAGTCGTGGAGCTCTGCATCGGTCTTCTGTTCGCTGGCCAATGATTGGTAATCTATGGGCAAATTAATTTAATTAATGCGTGAAAGAGCATCTGCGACTACGTTTTCTTTTCCGGAAACAAACCTAATATCTGTAGTGAATTGACTGATATAATCTAAATACCGGAACTGACGAGGAGAAGAGTTTTCACGCGATGTTGAGAAGGCAAACGTCAAAGGTTTATGGTCGGTAAGTATAAAAAATGCTCTAGCCTCCACCATAAATCTGAAATACCGGATTGCTGCATATATAGCCAAAAGCTCCCTGTCATATGGGCTATACTTCCGCTGTGATGGGCTCAGCTTTTTAGAAAAGAATGCTAATGGGTGCCAATGGGTGCCTCCTCCTTTCCATTGCTGCAACACAGCTCCGATAGCTGTATCCGAGGCGTCAGTCTGTATGGCTAGCTTTGCTTGTGGGTCTGGATGCGCCAGTAGTTTGGCCTGTAACAAACTATGCTTACATTTATTAAAAGCAGTAAGCAGCTCTGGCGTCATCTCTATCGGTTGTGAACCTTTTGTTTTTGGACCTGTTAAAAGTTTATTTAGTGGCGCCTGTACGGATGCAGCTGCGGGAAGAAAGCGACGATAAAAATTTATCATCCCGAGAAACCTTCTTAATTCCTTTATGTTCTTGGGGACTGGAAAATCTTGGATGGCCTGGACTTTCGAAAGTAGTGGTGCCGGCTGCTGAGACCTTGTAACCTAGAAATTCTACTTCTGACTCACCAAATATACATTAGCTAGTATTTATCAAGACTCCATAGTCCGTCAATCTCTGAAAAAGTTGCCTTAAATGTTGCTGGTGCTCCATTGTACTTCTGCTGAAAATCAATATGTCATCAAGGTAACAGTAGCAAAAATCTAACCCTCGAAGAACCTCGTCCATGAAACGTTGGAACGTTTGGGCGGCGTTTCGAAGACCGAACGTCATGAACGGGAATTCGAAAAGCCCGAAGGGTGTAGTTATTGCTGTCTTAGGGATATCTTCTTCAGCAACTGGTATCTGGTTGTACGCCTTTACTAAATCCACCGTTGAAAAGATTGAGCTACCTACTAACTATTGAGCGAAGTCTTGTACGTGCCTAACTGGGTACCGGTCCCGGTCCGGTATAGTGCGTGCGTTCAGAGATCGGTAATCTCCGCAGGGTCGCCATTCATCGTTCTTCTTGCGAGCTAAATGAAGCGGAGAAGACCAAGCGCTTTCTGACCGGCGGGCTGTACCATTCGTCAGCATCTCATCGAACTCCTGCTTGGCTATTTATTTATTTATTTATTTATTTCTTAGGAAAACTTACAGCTAATGTAATACAGTAGTGCTTAAAACTATAGTCAGACTGAATGCCAATTAAAAGTTTTCACAGATAGGTAAGATAATAACAATATAATCGTTTAACAGACAGTAGACTAATAAAACAACAAAAAAAAAAATAATAATATATAAAGATAACAAAGTTCGCGTTACGTTTTTATTTGTATATTAATATATATATATTTTAATACATGTTATAAATCTAGGTTATTGAAAAAGTATTTTGTTAAATTTATTCTTAATTTTGCTACATTCGTGTGGAATAAATCAATATCACATTTTCTACCAATAACGTTTAGAGACCTACACGCTCTTATTATAAAAGAATTTAACCGATACTTATTTTTTGTTGCTGGGAGGTAAAATAGAGCAGGCACCCTAAACGACCTCGGTATTCGAAAGGTGATACTACTTAATAATTCAGGTGAGTCCACATATGCATTGACAATATTAAAAAGATAAGTTAAGTCAGCTATTTGTCTGCGCTTCTGAAGAGGAAGAATATGTTGCTTCAGACATTGTGTTAGATAAGTAGTGTTATAAGTTCTGCTTCGATATTGAATATATCTAAGAAATCGTTTTTGAATGCATTCAATGCGACTAATATAAAAATTGTAAGAAGGATTCCAAACTTGTGAGGCATATTCCAGATGGCTACGGACAAAAGTGCAATATAGTATTTTAAGTGTTTTAATATTTTTAAAATCCGCAGAGACTCTAAGTATAAACCCAAGAGCCTTAGAGGATTTGATTACTATGTTTTCAATATGTTCATCAAATAAGAATTTGGAGTCAAATGTAACACCAAGATCTCGTACAGAATTTACTCTACTTAAAAGTTCATTATTAATTTTTTTAATTTTTTTAATTCTATCCTAAGTCTTTCAGGGTCTAGGCGTCGTGGTCGGATGGATACAGGTGGACCTGGAGTGGTACGAATATGGTGGACCGTATTGTGTTTAGGAATACCTGGTTTACCAGCTGGGCGCGTTACATCCGGAAACTCGCGCAAAAGTAGATAGTAATCTGTGTTGTCCTTAGTAGTCCGTACTGATGAAATTGCTTCAGTTGATGTTGCTTGCGGTACTGAAACTGCAAGTGCAGTTGTATTATCTATTAATTGCTGGTTGCGGCAGTCGACAAGTAGATTGTAATAAGCTAGAAAGTCGACTCCGATAATAGGTTTTGACACGTCTGCTATTATAAAACGCCAAGTGAATGCACGTCGGAGATTTAAGTCTAGAGTGAGTGGTAGATAGCCATAGGTAGCTATAATTGTTCCATTCGCTGCAAATAATTCATACTTGCTTTTGGTTCGCGGCTCCCGAACAGTGGAACGCGGAAAGACACACAGGTCTGAACCCGTATCTATAAGATATTGTATCTTGGTTTTGCGATCCGTGATGAACAGGCGGCTCGATGTAGCAAGGCAGTCATTTTCCGCCACTAGTGGCTGCCTTGGTAGTTTTCCGACTTTGGGTAAGTGCAGGGTTGTTTACATTTAGTTGCGCGGCTTCTGAAACGGTAATGATACCAACAATATGGGTGGTCACGCGGCTTTGAACGTAATCTGGAACGATGGGGTCCTCTTTGCCTTGAATCTCTAAATCGTGAACGTTGACGGCTGCGCAGTTCCATTACTTCCAACCTGTGGCTCAGCTCTATAACAGCCTTACTTAATTGTTCCACTGCAGCATTTTGGATTTGCGTACCTACTGGCATGCTAGTACTGGCGCAAGCTACTTGACCAGTGGGAACGATGTCGTTAATCCGATCGGCCAAGTCGGCTAATGCTTCAAGCGTCATACTTGCCTGTGAAGCAACAATGGTTTGCAGATTAGTAGGAAGTCTACTTGACCAGATAGTGCGAATAAAATCGTCAGGTACAGTTGGTCCGGCCAGATGCTGTAAGGTGATCAGAAGGTTGCGTGTTCAAATCACGTCGGGGTCACCAATGTAGTGTTAGGTAGATGATGCCTAAACTACTTAATACTTTCCCTAAGCTAAGCAATTACTTGACTTGACTAGATTCTTTGCAAATTAAATGTTTATAAATTAAATATTTATAAATTAAAAAACTGCAAGAAATTTAATACTGTTATTTAATAACTCAAGAGTACAGCGCAAGCAAACAATTATATTTCAAGTGTGTTGTTTACAAAAATCATACGGTTTTTATAGCAAACAATTTTATAGTAAAAATTAATATTAAATGCGTCGACGAATCACGCGCGGCGCGCGCGCAGGTATATTCTTGCACGGCGTATCAGATTGCAGCAAAGGGGCGGCCATCATGAAAGTGGGCGGAGTTAACTCGCCACCCACGACGATCACCTCATATGACGTAGCAGTGGCGTGATCTTTGTGCTGCGTTTGAACGCACCGGTCCACTTGCTTGCATTGCTTGCACTTGCGTATGGCTAGATTGGGAGCTGGAACCGTTCGGTAAGGCGATCCCGGGAAGGACGGCGGTATATGTGGTCGCATACCGCCGTAAAGACAAGACTGAGCGGTGGGCCCAGCCACCCATCTGGGAGGAGCCCGATGGGGCAACGCGCTCAGAGGATTCCGGTTGCGGTCGGACCGAGTACCCGGAGTCCTCTTTATAGCGCCGAGGACGGCCACCGGGGGGATTTTAGTGCGGTAAAAATCCCACATAACCCTGCGTCGCTCCCACGGCGTCGGGTACCTTTTGAAGGTTTCCCCCTCGAGAACAAAAAAAAAAAGATATAATCAGGGAATCCTGTCCTACGTATCTGTGGTTACCTCGGAGACTGGGACAGACGCCCGCGACGGCTGTCCTGGTGTGACGCTTCGTCGGCACGCGAAGGCACACTGTCCAGCCTCGCCAACGGCTACAGCCACCGGAGGACGGACTTCGAGGACACCACGTGGCACCTGGTCTGGACTGGACTCCAACCTCTCTCTCAGGCTAGCGCACACGCAATAGACCTGAAACCCATATCCCCCGCAAATTAGAATGACACTCCTAACAAGTATCCTAATCATCGACCGCCAAAACGAAAAGAACTCCATTAACGACCACTCCAAAGACACTCTGACACAGATAAAACAATAACCACGGATGATTTGTATACGACCTTGGAGAATATTTTATTATCATTTATTAATTTTACTATGAATTTATTTCTATTTAATATTAAATTATTTTATTAATATTATATTTTGTTAATTAGTAGTTATTAATGCACTAATAAGATATTTATTGTCTCTGTTTACAACATTAGCGCCACTGTGACATAGGAACTAATTGGTTATCGATCTACGCTAATTAAGTACCGTGACCCAACAGATGGCGCTGAGACATATTATTAACACACAACTTATTAGGTCAATTAGCCATCTTGATTGGGAAACAAGGGGAATACGAGTAGATGGAGAACAACTAAACCACTTACGCTTTGCGGACGACATAGTGATTTTTGCAGAAAGCGCCACTGAGTTGGAGAACATGATGAACGAACTGGTAGTGGAAAGTCAAAAAGTAGGACTGTCAATGAACACGACTAAAACCAAGATCCTAACCAATGGTACTGCTCAAGACATCACGGTAAAAAATGAAAACATTGAATACGTAAAAGAATACATATACTTGGGACAACTTGTATCATTTGAAAACAATACAGAAAAAGAAATTGAAAGAAGGATAACTCTAGCCTGGAAGAAATACTGGGGCTTAAAAGAAATAATGAAGAACAACGAAATTCATGTAAATCTTAAGAAAAAACTCTACGAGGTAATGATATTACCATGCCTAACATACGGATGTCAGACGTGGTCACTGAGAAAACAAGATGAAGTTAGAGTGGCCATCTGTCAACGTAAGATGGAAAGAAGCATGCTTGGTCTTAAACTATCTGATAAGGTCAGAAATATTAGGGTCAGGACAATAACTAAAATAATAGATGTAAGGAAAAGAGTAAGACTACTCAAGTGGCATTGGGCAGGACACGTCTGTAGGATGAATAATAGCAGATGGGCAAAACGCTTAACAGAATGGATACCAAGGGACATGAAAAGAAAAAGAGGACGACCAAACAAAAGGTGGAATGACATCTTTAACCAGAGATGTGGACTCTTATGGATGCGTGAGGCACGGGAACGTGATAAATGGAACTGTTTAGGAGAGGCCTACGCCGAAGAGGCGACTACTACTTTTTTAGCATTTAAAAATAACTTTATCTATATAAAATGTTTTGTTAGAAATACTTTAAATTTTCAAATTATAAATTACGTACTTTATTCATAGAATAGACTGTAAAACACAAGTCAAGTTAATAGTTAATAGTTAATAAAAGCTATAACATGTAAAGTTTAAGATGTAGGGTACCGGATCCAGAAGTCAGCCAGGCACCAGTACTCAGCCTTTTTTAACTTTAAACCTATAGAAATAACGATACTATTTATTTTAACCAATCAAGTTGTGCTTATCGGTGAAACGACTTCTAATTGGTGGATTTCAACCGCACGAGTTCGTGTGAGTTGTCTGAGTTACGAGCAATTTGAGTCCATTCCAGTGCTGTCCGCCGACTACCTAGCACGCGTGGCGATCGCTATATTATTGTTAGTGTCCGGTAATTACAAAGCAGGTAAGATAATTAATATTGTCTTTATGTATTTTATATAATATAATATTTATATGATATATCTGGTAATTGACTAACCTATTTTAATAATATTTGATTGATAAATTAAGCATTTACGTAAATATTGGGGTGGCCGACTACAGGGTTATTATATTTTAGCATTTTCCAGTAGTCAGCCACCCCCGGCCGACTACTGATTTTAAGCAAAACTTTTAGTTTTAAATACTGATGATATCAATTTATAGGTCTTTTTTACCCCTTTATTTTGAAGTAAACATGTAATACATTATTTTAACAAAAAACCAGTAGTCGGCCTCATAAATATTCGCGATGTTTTTCGTGGCTGAGTACTGGTTGGGTTGGACCCAGTACTCAGCCTCAAGATACAGATGAATTTAAATAAATATTTAATTATCATTTTAACATTTTTTTATTTATTTTCAGTTTCTAAATGTATAGTTCTTTCTTACAATTTAATTTTATTTAGTTTCAGGTTCCAATCATGTCTCTTTCGAGGCCTATACTACAATATCCTGAGGATAAACTAGCACAAGCTTTAGACGCTATAAGAAAAGGTATGAAAATTAGAGAAGCCAGCAGATTTTACAGTGTTCCTCGAGGTACGTTGCAAGACAGGCTGCATCTTCGAGTTCCTGAAGGTCCCAGAAAGATGGGTCCTGATTCTATCCTTTCCAAACACGAAGAATCGGAAATTGCAAAATGGTTAATTGCTCTTGCATCGTGCGGGTTTCCACTGAAACCTGACAATTTACTGAACACAGTTCAAAACATTATGATCTAGGATGGCAGGCCTAACCCTTTTGTAAATGGAAGACCAGGTAAGAAGTGGTTGCAATCCTTTTTTAGAAGAAATCCATTGCTTACTTTGAGGACACCTGAAACCATCTCAAAAGGACGAGCTGTAATTACAGAGGAAGGGTTTAAAAATGGGTTAATAATCTTAAAGAATATTTGATTTCTATCCAAGCACTCGATGTGTTAGAAGACCCCCGAAGAATATTCAATGGGGATGAAACCAGTTTCATAATTTGCCCCAAAACTGGAAAGGTGATAGCACCACGTGGCTATAAAAATGTGTACCAGATAGTCAAGGGAAAAGAAAAGGAGGCCGTCACTGTCTTAATTTTCTTTTCCGCGAACAGCGATATCTTACCGCCGTGTGTTGTTTTTCCCTATGTAAGACCTCCCAAAGATATAATTAATAGTATGCCTGAGAATTGGTTTCTGGGAAAGTCTGACACAATATAGACATTCAGCTTGAGCTAACACACTATAGTAGTTATCCTCAAATGTTTCTCGTTACGTGAGCTGTTCATCGAGGTCAGTGTCAGGAACAGATTCCTCTAATTGAGTTTGAATGCTATTAAATTCTGAAAATAAGCAAGTTGCACCTTGCATGCGCAATTTCATGTCTACCAGTCGCTGACTTGACATATCTTCCGAACTCAAAGATTTAATATAGTTAGCAAACTTAGTGAATCTACCCTTGATAATTTCACGCTTTTTAATTAGGTCGCGAACTACTACATTATCCCTATAGGGAGATCTATCACGGGACTTTACAGTAGTCTCTAAGATATCGGACGAACCCATTTTGGTAGTCATTATAAAAAACGGCTTAGTACTTACAGTTCAACAAGTATCCGATTATGAATGTATATAATAGGTAGATATTTCTCAATCTAAGTACTCCCACTAGGTAACTCACATCCACCAAATGAATATTTGCGCTATTTATTTCGAAGTACTTGAGGCGTCTGGTAACAATATTGTGACAATCCAGGGGCTGCGTAGGTGTGAAGTCCACTTGTTAGGTGCGCTGAGGTATAAATTACAATCCAGGCTACGCTATTGTAGACACGAAAGTCCAGGGTCTGCGTAGATACGATGTCCAGTTGTCCTCAATTTAGCTATTGTCGTCTTAAACCAATCTTCACCGTTGTTCCCGAAGCTTTTGGCTAAATTTTGGCGTAGGAGTACCAATGTGCACCAGGATTTTCGGTCGAATTTCGTTGCGATGGACCACTCCAATCTTCTTCTGCTTCAAAATTTGGCGTCGAAGGACTAATGATAGGGATCTATCTCTTCTATGTGAATAGAAACACGCTTGAATTTTAACAGGATATGTATTTCTGTGGCTGTTACAATAAATTGCGTTTTAATATAGAAAAAAAAGGTTGTTGGGCTCTTGCGTTGTCGCTTAGTAGATTTGTAGTGATTATCCGTTTTTTAAAAACGACGTTGGTATTGGCCGCTGGACTATCACGTGAACAACAAGTATTAATTGATTGTAGTAAAGTACTTATAGGCCATACAACACACAGGGTGCTAATTGTTTTGTTATTGATATAACACATAGTTCAGTTAACCTAAAACCTATTGTTAAAAATAAAATCTTACCTGTATGACGCGGGTCAATATTAACTTAAACACATACTACTCTTTAACTGGTTTATTAAGGATACGTGTAGGACAATACACACTGGTCATCAAACAGTAAATTATTACAAAATCTAGCGATGACGCGGGGGCGTGTGTGTATCACAATACTGTCAGCGGCCAACTAACAAAACTAATCCCTGAGGCGCGCGGGAAGGCGGCGTTGCCGCTTCGTCAAGGACGGGAGGCTAGGAAGGGTTGCTATAGTCTCCCCCTCCAAGTCACCAGAACGACCCGGCGGTGACTTGGCTGGACGACCCCTAACTCTACGCTGGACAATCTCCGAGAAACCTGTATAAGGCGTTAACGCACTAGCAGGATACTTGCCTTTAGGGTGACTATTTCTGTCCACCACTAGGTAAGAAGAAGGTCCAATGACCTTGGAGATAGTAAACGGTCCTTCGCGTCGGGGCGCAAATTTAGCCGTAAAACCCCTGGGAGCACTGCTCGCCGGATGAGCCTCAACAAAGACTTTATCACCTGGTTTATAAATAGGTGCTGGACGACGAAGACGGTCGGCAACCTCTTTTCTTTGGTCTTGTTGCTGTTCAACCCGCCACTTCACCTCTTGCAAAATACGAGAAAACTTCTCGAGGTAGGGAGTTATTTGAGGCACAAAATTCTCACGCTTCACAATTTCTCGCAGATCTGTCTCCACATCACGCGGTGATCGCAAATCTCGAGCAAACATCAGAAAGGCTGCGGTCTTCCCAGTGCCTTGATTAAATGATGTATTTAAAGCAAATCGAACTGCAGGTAACTTTTCTGGCCAATCACGATGTTCGGAACCAACTAACATCGAAAGCATCTGCTTCATATCACGGTTCTTACGTTCAGCTGGGTTAGCTTCTGGGTGATACACAGGTATTAAGCTCTGCTTGATGTTCAACACTAACATGACCTTCTGCATCACAGCTGAAACGAACTGAGTGCCGTTATCCGAAATAATACGGCGTGGAAAACCGTAACGGAGAAAAACTTCTTCTATTAAAACCTTGGCACAGGTCTCTGCATTAGCACTAGCCAATGGAAAAATCTCCACCCACGTGGTGGCTGTATCTTCTATTAAGAAAATCCACTTTTCTTGTTGCCTTCCCTCAGGAAGTGGGCCAAACAAATCAATAGCTAAAACTTCCATCCTCTGATGAAGTACAGGCGTTTGCAGCAAGCCTGCCGGTTTCAAATTGCTTGGCTTATAAGCTTGGCAAAGATCACAGGACTTAATATACTTTGCAACGAACTGCCGCATATTCCGAAAGTAATACCTTTCTTGAATCTTCTTAATGGCACGCTCAAGTCCTAAATGGCCTGCGGTAGGAGCATCATGCAACTGCTTCATTATCTCCTCACGCAATGACTCCGGCACAACGAGTTGTGGCTCTTCAGTGTCATTGTCAGCATCCATTCGATACAAGATACCTTGAGACATATAATACCCTCGATCGGTCCAACGATCAGATTCATTATTTTCAAAGTCCTGGATAATTTTATTAACTTCTGGATCCGCCACTTGCGCTTCTCTTAATTCTTCTGGACCTCGGTGAGGTAGATCCACACTCACATGGCAAATATTACAACTGCTTACCGAAGTAGCATCAACCAGTTTGGCTTCGGCGCAAGTAGGCCGGCTCATAGTATCCGCAACTAAGTTACATCTACCTGGAGTGTAGTCAACAACCAGGTTAAAAGCTTGAATTTTCATAGCCCAGCGGGCTAAACAACCACTCGGGGTCTTGATAGCTAAAAGCCATTTTAAGGGCTGGTGGTCCGTCACCACCCTAACTTGAGCACCCTCAAGGTAACCTCTAAATTTATCTAACGCCCATACAACTGCTAGAGCTTCCCGTTCTGTTGTATGGTAATTGCGCTCAGATGGAGATAACAATCTACTGGCATACTCAATTGGTCTCTCATCCTTAGGGGATTCCCCTTGAAGAAGGACTGCACCCAAAGCATATGCACTGGCATCTGTGCGGAGAACGAAGGGTTGATCAAATGCCGGTTGTACCAGAATAGGAGCTGATGACAAACTCTGCTTCAACTGTTCAAAAGCCGAGTTCTCCCTATATTCCCATCGCCAACGACGGTTCTTCTTTGTTAGATCCGTAAGAGGTTGAGCTATATCCGAAAATTGAGGAATAAATTTCCTGAACCACGAACAAGTTTGTAAAAAGGTCTTCAATTCCTTAAGGTTTGTAGGCGGTTTCATGTCCATTACTGCTTGTACCTTAGATGGATCTGGCTCTATACCTTCCGTTGTAATGACATGGCCTAAATAAGTGACCCTTTCTCTAGCGAACACACATTTCTCTCTATTCGCTTTTAAATTAAAAACACGAAGTCGGTCAAATACCGCTTGCAATTCAACTAAGTGACTTTCTAAATCCGGGGAAATAATTAACAAATCGTCAAGATATGCTATCACGCATATGTCCTTTAAACCCGAACGAAAACGGTCCATCAAACGCTGGAACGTGGCCGGCGAATTTTTAAGTCCGAAAGGCATGCGCCTAAACTGATATGTCCCAAAAGGCGTAGTAAAAGCTGTCTTATGCCTATCTTCCAAAGCCACATCTATTTGCCAATAACCAGCTTTTAAATCAATCGTAGACATAACACTATTAGCCTTAGTCGATTGTATCACATCATCTATTACAGGAAGAGGATACTTGTCAGTCCTCGTGACACTATTTAATTTCCTGTAATCCACGCAAAAGCGTACGTCGCCGTTTTTCTTTGGTACTAAAACTACGGGCGACGCCCATTCTGACTCAGCTTCTTCAATAATTTCTGCTTCGAGCATCTTGTCCAATTCGGAACGTATCATCTCCTTCTTTGCAGGTGTAACTCGATACGGTGGACTGGCAATGGGTAGCGCATCTCCAGTATCAATTCTATGCACGGCGAATTGAGTAGCACCTCCCCCTGGCTAAAAAAGATCTCGATTATCCAAAAGCAGAGAAGAAAGCTTACGACGCTCTTCTGGCGATAAATGGGTTCCCTCCCCCTTGCGGAGACCCACAGACGAGCAGGCTAGATGATCAAGGTCTCGAGTGACCTCAGTGCGCAATGGTTTACGTATTTTAGAAAATTTCGAAAACCAAACATTATTACCAAAGTCAAGTACCATGCCAGCATCGTTAATAAAATTCATGCCTAAAAGAGTTTCAGTAGCATGCGGTAACATTATAAACTGAACAGTAACAGTTACGTCTAACACGGTAACATTAACTCGCGCAACATCTACATTTTCCACACATACCCGCCCATCTGCATATTTAAGGTTAGTAACAATTTTCTCAAATTTATGACAATAATTATCTAAATGTTGCCTTAAGCTAACACTTCCTATAGAATGTCGAGCACCTGTGTCTATTATAGCTTTTCCCACTTCACCATAAATCTCTACATCTAACACTGGACGCACTCGCGGGTCTAACACTTCAGCGCTGCCTAATGCAGACACCGATTGAAAAACAGGCGCAGTCGGCGCAATAGTCTTCGACTCTTTACATTTAGGGCAATTAGAACGCACTACACCTGGGGTACCACAACCGAAGCATGTTATTATTCTTGGTTTCATCTCAGGTGATTTCTGGTCTGACTTAGCCTGTAAGGGACCACACGCCACTTTCAGGTGACCATATTGCTTGCAATAGGTACATTTAGGCTTATGGTAACTAGAAGCAGGAGTAACGCTCGAAGAAGAAGAGGCCTGGGACTCCCCTGACCTACGTAGTGGACGTTTCTCTTCTAGAATATCCTCCACACGTCTGGCTTCAGACAATAATTGCTCAAAGGATGTGAATGATCCTCGTGGTACCTTCTCGCGTATTCTCTGATGAAGGAGGCCATAAATCATATCACACTGGACTTCCTCACACAGTGAACCAGGTGGTAATTGAGCAATAAGGGCTCTGGCCCTACAAACAAATATATCAGTGACTTCCTCGCCCTGTTCTTTCTCAAACAGTTGACGATATATACGATGTGGTGGCAATCGGGGTCCGTAGGTCTCTCTTAAAAGTTCCACAGCTTGAGTCCAACTTGTAACGGAATTTTTGATACCTTGCCACCAAGTAGCTGCTAATCCTGTCAACAGCATGGGTAATCCCCGAAGTGCAATCGCATCATCGACTGCCACACATTCTTTATAAATCTCCACCGCATCCACAAATGAAATAACGTCGCTGTCCTTACCTCCATCGAACCTCGCTGTACACTTAGCGAAGTTACCTGAACACGACGATAACGGAGACGGTGGTCGATGTCGAAGAGTTTCCAAAAGCAATGCAAATTGCTCATTGGACATAGTGATAGAAGACGTCGCAGCGGGCGCGCAGCTCGCCATTGCAGGGGCATGCGCAAGGAGCGGCGCATCCACGTGAGCGGACGCAGCCGACGCATCGCCTGCACGAGGTGCGAAACTCGCACCGGACGGCACGGACTCCATCTCGTGAAGCGGCGACTCAACACATGGGTCACCAACAGTGTTAGCAGAGGTAGCAGAATGACACTGTACACGAGCACTTTTACTCCTAGTCAAAGGCATGATAATTAGTCCGAACCGTTCTATTCCAACCGACGAATACACTAATTCAGTCCAATAAAAAGAAACTTTTAAGTCCAAATAATATTTTAAAAAATATTAACGTAAACACGAAAACGGATGTCCGTCAAATGGTGTTTTCACCCTACTTAAAATTTGTACGGAAACAAGGGCTTTTACCCTACGTGTTTACGAAATAAAATCGGGCGGTTGACCTTGAAACTAAAACCCGATAACAATTTTCGATGCACAATTTACAAACGTAAACATGAAATTGCAAGTCCTATACACGTTAAGACACTTGAGGTAGTATTAGTTTCACACAAAAGTTAATATTGCACACCAAGTCACTCATCACATCTAAAAGTAACGATGTTTTACGAAATCTAAGAAGGATGGATACGCAAAGTCTTCCGACCAATCTAATGCGATACAAAATCCAGTCCCACACATTCGTAACCAAAAACAAAAGTCACTTCGTTTGAAAAGATTGATGCGTAACGTTTTTTCACTTTTACAAAGTTTTTCACAACACTGTTCGGCGTCACGTTGGGCTGCCAATTTATGACGCGGGTCAATATTAACTTAAACACATACTACTCTTTAACTGGTTTATTAAGGATACGTGTAGGACAATACACACTGGTCATCAAACAGTAAATTATTACAAAATCTAGCGATGACGCGGGGGCGTGTGTGTATCACAATACTGTCAGCGGCCAACTAACAAAACTAATCCCTGAGGCGCGCGGGAAGGCGGCGTTGCCGCTTCGTCAAGGACGGGAGGCTAGGAAGGGTTGCTATACCTGTCATTTTCATTTTGGTGTAATGGTAATGATATTAATTTACAACATGGTAGATAACATACAGATTTGTTGGAAATTTTAGTTAAATTAGTAAATTTGGTTACTTGTAATTTCAATATTATATTGTTAACTTGTAAGGTTAGTTGCTAGGTATCCAAGGGTGAGTAAATTAAAGAGTTAGTACTAGCCCCTCCCGCAATCCCCGCTTGCCGGAGACGAGTAGTTTTTTTTTTTTATCGAATTTCGAAATTCATAACCTCAATAGTGCAAAATTAAAAAAAAAGTGCTAATAGTGTTCATTTACTGTATATTTTTATTTAATCAGTTTAGTCTAACCTAGGACATGCTTGTGCTATAGTTGGAAACATCATTTTTTCTTTAATTTTAGGGGGCATTGCCTAAAAAGTCGACGGAACCCCGCTTCGCGGGGTTCCTTTAGTGTGTTTATTAAAAAAGTCTAACCTAACCTTACCTACCCTAAATTAATTTTTGAGCTATAATATTGTTTTTCTTCTATGTATTTTATTAAAAGCAGCCTAACTTAGGATATGCTTATTCTATAATTTGAAACATAAAAATTTTTGTTGTAACAATTTATTGGGCTTTGTCTCCGAAGTCGACGGAACCCCGCTTCGCGGGGTTCCTATTTCTGTTTAATAAAAAAAGCCTAACCTAACCTAACCCAACCTAAATTTTCTTTTGAACTTCATTTTTTTCTAATCTGGTCGTCAATCGTATTCAATCTTTCTCATCTCATAAAAATAGGAAATAACAAATAAGAAATGGACAAAATCGGGAATTTCTTTTTCAAAAATTAAAAAAATAGATCTATATTATTTTCTTCTGGAAAAAAGGTCTGTGACCACTTCTAGCCTCCCAACATAGTCAGAAGTTCCAATCGAAGTGACACGATTCTACACCCGACCAAAAATATAATCGAGAATTTTGACTTTTATTTTAGTAAAAAAAAATTTTGCTCAACATTTCCGACAAAAAAAAATGTGTCAGGGCCTTGACCCCTTCTAGCCTTCCAACATATTCCCAATCAAGATTTCACGATTCTACACCCAACACGAAATCGATATAATCGGAAATTTCGGACTTTAAAAAATTAAAAAAAAAATATTATTTATTATTTCCGGCAAAAAAAAAAATATATTAAGGGGTTCTTGGGGGCCCCTTAAGGGGGGGGGGGGCCTTGACCCTTTCTAGCCTTCCCATATAGTCAGAAGTTCCGATCGAGGTGGCACGATTCTAGACCCGACCCGAAAATAACCTTTGTCAATGAAGATTGGAGTTGTCAATTTGACATCTTATGAACGTAGTGCGTTCGGATACTGCGTTTGGAAATAACGAGGGAAATTGAAATCACAGAGTACATTTTGATTAACATTTCACAATTTCACATGTTGATAAGCAGAGTGGATTGACGGAAGTACACGTGTATCGGTGAATTAGTTCCCTTGAATCCAGTTATTCCCTTATATTTTTGTGTGGTGGTGGTTATTTTTAACTCCGAGTTCTTAGGAGTTTTTTATAGTCCATCTTTAAACGTAGACTACTTCTCCACTTTGGAAAAACTGCTTGAAGACCTTTGTCCCATTTATTCTCATTCCATACTGATGGGAGATTTTAACACTTGCCTTCTTAAAAATGACTTAAGAGCTACTCGACTGAAATCTCTAGCTGATGCAGCCAACTTACATATACTTCCCCTCTCTGCAACTCATTCATTTCCTAATTCTATCCCGTCACTTCTTGACTTGATATTTGTATCCTCTACTGATCATGTTTTTAAGCATGGTCAGTTTGCTGCTGACGCTTTCTCTTACCATGACCTTATTTACCTGTCCTATAAATTAAGGCCCCCTAAAGCTAAGTCAAGGGTACTACTTCGGCGCAATTTCAATAACATTGATATTGACGCGTTTCGTTCGGACGTTGCCAAAGCCGACTGGAGCTCCATTTATGCTGCTGACACCGTTGATGAACAGGTGGCTATTTTTAACTCTCTTCTTGTTCAGATTTTAGATCTGCACGCCCCTGTTCGTCCTGTTCGAGTCCGTCATCTTCCTGCTCCCTGGTTGACTGAGGATATAAAAGCATTAATTACCACAAAGAATAATGCTAAATCGAGGCACAAGTCAAACCCCAGTGACAAAAATCATTTAAAATACAAGAATATCAGGAACCGTTGCAATAAGGTGTGTAGAGATGCACAACGACGCTATATTCACAATTCTGTTCAAGATTCAGATCCGACAAAGGTCTGGAAGTTTCTTAGATCGTTAGGAGTTGGGAAAGCACGTAATAACTCATTTCCTAATAATATCAGCTTAGACTGTTTTAATCAGTTTTTCACGACTTTTTCTTGCATTGATAGCAATTTGAAACAAACAACTATAAATTCCCTCTCTATGTGTCCCACTCCTGATCATCCCCCTTTTTCTTTTAGTCAATTTGACAGTCGTGATGTTAAGAAAAGCATCCTCTCAATTCATTCGGATTCAGTCGGCAGTGATGGTATTAGTCGTACTATGATTATTCCCATCCTTGACCTTTTTGTTCCTGTCATCACATATATCCTTAACTTTTCTATTTCCATTAGCTCATTTCCCTCGACGTGGAAAGATGCTCAGATCATTCCAATACCTAAAAAGACCAACCCAGTTTCGTGTTCTGATTACCGTCCTATTTCCATCCTCCCATTCCTTTCAAAAGTATTTGAGCGTCTCATATATGATCAACTCTGCTCCTTCCTCTCCTCTAATAATCTTTTAAATCCGTACCAATCTGGCTTCCGCTCTGGTCATAGTACGACTACTGCTTTATTGAGAGTCACGGACGACATCCGTCTGGGAATGGATAAGAGAGAGGTAACAGTGTTAGCGTTGTTGGACTTCAGCAATGCATTTAACACTGTTGACTTCGACATTTTGCTTGCCATTTTACGGTCTCTTAACATATCTCCGACTGTAATCGACTGGTTTCATAGTTACTTGTATGGGCGCCGACAGCGAATAATGGCTAATGATGAGTATTCAACATGGTTAAGCATTTCTGCTGGCGTACCGCAAGGTGGCGTGTTGTCTCCTCTTCTCTTTTCTATTTATATCAATTCGATGACTCTCCACTTATCTTCACTCTACCACCTATATGCCGATGACCTTCAAATATATTATAAATGTCCACCTGAGGATTTGCCGAAAGCTATCGGTATTGTAAATACTGATTTGGCTTGTGTCACAAACTGGTGCCAGTTGCATGGTTTGAAAATAAATCCCCAGAAAACCCAAGCAATTATTGTAGGTAGCTCCAGGTTATTAAATAAGTTTAATATTAGTAACCTACCTCCAATCTTGCTTAATGGTATCCATGTGCCTCTAAAAGATACAGTTAAAAACTTAGGTATCTACTTGGATTGCAATCTGTCCTGGGCTTCTCAGGTCAACGAGGTGAGCAGGAAAGTATTTTTAGCTATGGGTTCACTCCGGAGGCTTCGCAATTTTTTACCTATTGGAACAAAAATTACACTTGCAACGACTTTATTGCATCCTATCCTTGACTATGCAGATATTTGCTATCTGGATCTAACTGAGGAGCAGCTAAATAAGCTTGAGCGTATTCAAAATTTATTTATTAGATTCATATTTGGAATTCGTAAATATGATCACGTCTCTGAACATCGTACGAAACTCAAGTGGCTCCCAATCCGTCTTCGTCGGAATACTCATATTCTTTCTGCTTTGTACTGCGTCTTGTTTAACTCAAATAGCCCCAACAATTTGAAGGAGAAATTCCAATACTTGCACCTGTCTCATAATAATCACTTACTTCGCTCTAATGAAAATCTTTGTCTTTTAACTCCTTCTTCTTCTTCCTCCTTCTACAGTAAATCCTTCACTTCAGTGGCTGTGCGCTTATGGAATTCTTTACCACTTCCTATCCGTCGCGCACAGTCATTGAATTCTTTTAAAAGGCAAGTGAAGGACTTTTACCTAACAAACTTATCTTCTTCTTAATTATATACATTTATTTATTTTTAATTTTTCCTCTTTTTTTCCCTGTTATCCATACTGTATTTTTCCTTATCTCTGTTTTTCTTATGTACCTTTTTTTTCCTTAAAACTTCTCAACGTCTTACATTTTATTTACTATTAGCTGCTGACATACTTATGACTCTTTATAATAATTTTGTACACCCTACCCTCTCTTTTATCGGTAATATTTCTCTCTTACCTACTGTAAGGTTGCCTGGAAGAGATCGCTAATTAAGTGATAAGGCCGCCTATTGTACCTTAAAATATATATGTCATATTGTTATATGAATTTTTATGGTGTACAATAAAGAGTTTTTGTATTGTATTGTATTGTATTGTATTGTATTAACACACAACTTATGTGATCAAATTTCCTACGTTACACACTTAACTTGAATTTCGACAAAAAGAGGTTTTAAAGTTTTTTTTTTGTTTTGGAGCTACTACAAACAAAACAAGTTTTACTACAATCAAGTACATACCATAATCTATAAGTTTCATATAAAAAAAAAAAACGATTTTCCAAAGTCGGGTGCCAAGTTTTTTTTAAGTCCCGTAATTTTTTTTAGTGTAACTACAAACAAAACTAATGTAACAACAAACAACTACAAACGATAACCTATAAGAATCATAAAAAAAAATATCAATTTTCCAAAGTCGGGTGCCAAGTTCACAAAGCCCCCGAACTACGCCATGTACCGGCGTGACGAGGCATCGCAGACGGGCTTCCCGCTCAGGGGCACTGCTATCGCGGTTCGTCGCGACCTGGTACACGACGTGCTTCCTCTGCCCCCGTTCACGAGCACGCGCTCCATCATTGTAAGCGTCGGGGAACGGGAACTGCGACTGTTTGCCGCATACCGACCACCTGGTCCCCAATTTAACCCGCAGGACATCTATACCATCTTGGACGACAGCGCTGCGACCTTACTGGCTGGCGATCTCAACGCTAAATATCCAGCTTGGGGCTCCAGAATCATCAATCCAGTAGGATGCAAGCTGTACAAAGACGCCGAGGAGATGAGCTACGAGGTGATCGGGCCAGAATCGCCTACGCATATCCCCACGGCCGAGTCCAGTCGTCTCGATGTTCTGGACATAGTGCTCCACAAGAATCTCCGTTGCCCAGTTCATGTGGAGGTGTTGTATGATTTGGACACGCAGCACCTCCCATCCTAGTCACGCTTGGTTTGGGGGCCAACGCGGTGACCTTCGACGCCCACACTCGAAGGGTGGACTGGGAGTCAGGTATCCATGGGTGGGGTAAAACTCACCCAGGCGCTCAACACACCGGGGGGAGTGGAGGCCGCGGCTGGCGCGTTCACGGCTTCAGTCCAGGAGGCGCTGGACGCGGCAACCACTCTTATACCGAAGACCGCAAAACGCGCAAGACTCCTGGTCCACCTGGAGAGGAAACTAAGTAAAAAAAGGTTATTACGTCGCCTATGGGCGCGCACCCGCTGCCCCCGGATGAAGCGTGACCTCAATAACTTGGCGAAGGAGTTGTCTGCTAAGACGGCAGAGTATCGCGGCGCCACCTGGGAGGCGAAAGTCGACCAGGCAGGTGAGCACGAAACGTCGCTCTTCCATCTCACCAAGCAGCTTACCCGAGCCAGACCACCCGTCTATCCTCTCCTTAATGGCGAGGGGAGGCAGTGCTACACTGTCAAGGAAAAGGCGGAGATTCATGCGGGGCACTTGGAAGAGCAGTTCTCTCCACACCCCGCAGCCGCTGCCGACGCCGAACACCACGAGATCGTAGAGGCGTGGGTAGAGGACTTCCTTGGACGCCCGACACCGCCACCCCAGGGATTGGAGTTCATCTCGCCCTCGGAGATATAGAAGGTCGCCTTGCAATTACCGAAGCGTAAGGCGCCAGGCCACGATGGAGTCCCCAATATGGCACTGGCAATGCTCCCGAGGAGGGCCTTAGTCGTAATGACAAGGCTCTTCAATGGCATACTACGCGCTGGCTACTTCCCGACCACCTGGAAGTTGGGTAAGGTGATAGTTCTCCCGAAGCCGGGGAAAGACAGACGTCTCCCGGCCAGCTACCGTCCCATCACGTTGCTGCCCACCATAGCAAAGCTCTTCGAGAGGCCGGCGTTGAAGCGACTGCGACCGTCACTTGGTTTAAGGGACGAGCAGTTCGGCTTCCGCGCCGGTCACTCAACTACGCTGCAGCTGACACGAGTGTGTTAGAAAGTGTTAGTGTAACTAGTTCTATTATAGGACAAAGCTATATAATTAAATCTAATGTGTTAGGAAAATATTAAAGAAAACGATAGTATCAAAACATATGTATCAATTTATTGGTATACAATACAATAAACAATCTAAACTGAATTAATCAATATTAAATGAATAAAAACTTTACATGAAATGGACGAGCATAGTCATAAAATCAATAAAACATAGTGAATAGGAATTCTAAACATGTAGGTACATAAAAATATATTTTACATTAAATGGACAAACCTAGCCCTAAAATAAATAGAACATAGTGAATGGGAATGTTAAACATGTAGGTAGGTACATAAAAATACAGAAATTAGAACACAATAGGTATAATACAATTAAAGTACTTAACTTACGAAGCAGCTGTTGGTCTCGTTCTGAATCATTTCCTAATTTTGCAACCCCCTTTTATACTCCCTGGATTGTTACACACGATTTGAACCAATCAAAAACAAGGATACATTATCTCTCAATAAATATTTAGTACTTTAATAATCTCCATGTGTGACATTCAAATATTGTGTTAAAACATAATTTGAAGATTATTATCATTATTCCAAAAGTCTTAATATTTATTTAATAGGTTTAATTTTAATAAATTTGTTATTAAAATTATTATCCAATCAAAATGCAATTTAGTACAATCTCAAATTAAGTTTTTGGTAATGAATCAAATTTACTTATTGTTTATTTTTACTATCATGTTAATTGACATAAGTCAAAACATCTCAAATAATATATTTTTTTATAATTATTGAATCATTATTTATAAAACAAAAACAACAATAATCACAATACTTGTAAATTACTTGAGGTACATATAATTATTAAAATATTCAAATCAAAGTATAAATGTGATTATAATTAGTTACATAATTTATTTATTTCTAAACACAATTACACATAAACTATTATGATCGTATTATTACATTATTGTAAATAATACAATGAAAATGAAACTTGAAACTTAAACTTCCTTCGGAAGTTAATTTTGAATCAGAGATCTTTTTCAGTGCCATCTAGTATCGAGTAGTAAACATAAACAGGAATTGTCAACCACATCGGTCGCTTTATTATAAGTTATCAAGTGCTCCACCATCTTGCAAGCGAGACCAACTACGGTAGACACACGGTCGGCGTCTTCCTCGATATCGAGAAGGCATTCGACCGCGTATGGCCTCGTTTTCAAGCTGTTGGAGTCGCCCCTGTCGGCGCTATTGGTGACGTTAGTTGCGTAATTTTTAGATAAACGGCAGTTCTATGTATCGGTCGAGAACGTCACCTCAGACCCCCGTCCAATACGCGCTGGTGTGCCGCAAGGAAGCTGCCTCTCGCCACTACTCTACGCCTACTACACAAACGACATTCCCACCCTCGAAGGCCACCTCGAGGAAAGTTCGCGGACGACAGCGCATACTTCGCATCTTCTCGTAATCCCGCAATAGCTGCATGCAAGATGCAATGTCTGTTGGATCTTCTGCCGGAGTGACTGGACAAATGGCATATGGCTGTTGTACAGGTGTTCGGTATGAGTGTGTAGAGTCTACGTTATCATACAGTTCAACTTAGCACTATTGTTAGGAGATAGAGAATGAAAATGCCGTTGTAATTTACGTAAGCCACGTTTATTCAAAACTAGCTGTACCCGCGGCTTTGCCCGCGTGCAAATCAACGTGTCACAATTTTTTTCCCGCGCAAATCTCGACACCGAATTCTATGATAAAAAGTAGTGACATTAAAATCGGTTTGGCCGCTCAAGGATTACCTGGTCAAACACAGAGTGAAAAAACGAATTTAAAGTGTGTATTTGTGGGTAGGAACGTATTGTTATGTATTTTTTTTTTAATTAGTCGAATTCTAATATTGTAAACCGCTTTTTTGAACTAATTTACATTCTTAGTAGTCTAATTCACAATATCGGGATACTTTTTCCAATCAACTCCTCCACATTTGAACCAAAACGTATCGATAATAAAGATTGATTTGAACTTTTCCGAATTGAAAAATACTATTTGAAGTAATTTTGGCGGATTCAAATTTCTAAATAAGATTATAGGTAAACCTACTTTTAATATTAATTTGTGTTGAGGAGTTCCGGAAGGCATTAAGGAATTCAAAAATTCTGTTGGATAATGTACTGCTTCCTCCATCTCAATGACTGTGTCTACCGAATAGTAGATCTGTGACGCTGCTTTAAATTTTGAATAAATAATAGTTTAAAAAAACTAAAAAGCACGCTTTTTATAGAAAACCAAACTAAAAAATAGAAAATAAATTTAAATGAATTTAAATTAAGAAAATAGTGTTAAAAATTTTCAATGAATATAAATTAATAATAGTGTGAATAAATATATATATATATATATATTTAAAAAAAAGCGTGGCAGCCTTGCATCTTGTGGACGGTCGATGCCCAACTCAGAATCAATGGCAACATTCGTCTCTCACCAGTTCCACAGCTGTATTTTGCTGAAACTGAACTGAAACTGTGCCGATATTGGTTTAATTACATGAACACCATCTGGACCAAAATCGATACGTACTGATGGAATGTCTTCTGCATATAATTGACCTCTGCGAAAATTTGGCCATATAATTTCTGTAATAAAACCCATGTTACCATTCACTAAACCTTTTGACACGTCAATGTTTGACCTCAACATTACTTTAGCTCCAACGAATATTTTTAATACATCAGGAAGACCCCCTGTTTTATTAATATCGCTAGGTATCACAGAATCTAAGTCCTTATTACCTAAATTTCGTGTCGCATCAATGAGTTGGTCTTGTGATTTAATTGTATAAATAACTGTCCCTTTTTCTTCAAAACTCTGGAGAACCTTTTCGTTATGTCTAGCAACTTGGTCATTTGTTGGATAGATTCTTAATGCTTTCTCAATTGAGAACTCATCAGTCGTATCTGTTGATACTTTTCCTAGAAGAATTTCAAGATGCTTCGAAGTCAATTTTCCAACTCTTAAGGCGTTAAGCACATCTATAAATGTCGTATCTCGTATCATGTTTTGTTTAAGTTCAACAAGGCGGAATAGTCGCCGCAAGTGTGTAGCGGGTTTCATGTGTCCTGGTTGTTGAAACACTAGATGTCCTCGAACAGGTGGTAATTGCATTAGATCACCAAAAAGTAAAACATTTATGCTTCCAAAATAAGCGGTCGGCTTTTTCAGCTGTCGCAAACGAGAGTCGTTCATACAAAGCATCTCATAAGGTACCATAGAAATTTCGTCTATGAATAGAAACTCAACGTTTTGCCATAACATACGCATTACTCTCAAATAATTACCAGTAAGAAGTGGCATACTAACAATAACTCCATCTTTTTGTACTGGTAGTTTCAACAGACGGTGGAGTGTGGACCCACCAACTAACCGTGCAGCAACGCCAGTAAGAGCACCAACTTTTACCACAGATTTTCCATAACATCGGTTGACTTGATTTTTCAATAAATTAAACAGGAAAGTTTTCCCGGTGCCTGCTCCACCAGTTATGAAAATTTTCTCTCTTTTAACATCACCATTAAGTTGATTTTTAATACTCTCTGTAATAAGAACGAACAATTGTCTTTGATCAATATTCATAGCCTGTTGTGGCCTTTGAAATTGATCATTGCTCATTTCAGTATCTGGTAATTCTTCAGCTTCAGGATTTATAATATTCTAATATTTCTGTTCTAGAATTTCAAAGGCATGTACCTGATTAAACGCGTTTTCAAGCTGTTGATCCCGTTCTCGATGTTGACACATATATTGACTCATTTCCTTCAAACGATTCTCTCGAACTAAAAAAGCCTCCTTTGCATTATCGAAACCTTCAAGTATTTCAGTTTCCATACGATAAGGCATGTACTGAATGAGTAAACTGTAGAAAAAGTTTTCTTGATCCGATGTTGCTATAAAGTACGGCACCCTGACAACTGCAGGAACATATCTCACGACCATTTTACTCTTATCTAACAGCGTAATGAGCGGATGACGCATATTAGGTTGTTCTTCATAAGCATCATGATCAACACTCTCCTCGGTTTTATTCAGCTTTTTCGGGTAGAAAGGTTCAAACAACATTGCAAACTCTGTAATACTCATGTTCACAAAATCGTAGTCAGGATGTTGTAATGGACGTTTTTCATATCTTTCAAAGATATTACTGTAATAGCCAGTTGCGTGTCCGCTTCTATCGAATTGCAATACTCTGTAACGCTGTTCTGGCTTTCTTGTATTCAGGAAAATACAATTTCGCGAACTGTCCCGTAATGGGATTTGACAAAGTCGATACGCACATTCTGCGACTGATACTTGTCGTTCATGAAGAATCTTTATACATATCCTGAATAGCTTACGTGAAATTTCAGTCTCTTCACGTTGAATCTATTGTATTGCCTGCGCAATTCCAGAATCTACACCTTCAGGTTCTGCTTTTGAAAGGTACTTTGCAATATAGTACGCTATCGCTTCATTCGATCTGCATGGCTGAATATCCATATTACCTGACCAGAGTTTTAATAACTCTGGGTGGTAATTGTTTACCCAAGCATCTTCCTTTCGACGCTTAAGTATACAAATTCTGCCTCCAGTACGGACAAAATCATCTGAAGAATGTGACACTATTCGTGTCTCGTCATATTCTTGGCGTGGAAAGTTGAATCGACATCTTGCCGAGGTATTATTTTTTGTACAAGTGTGTGTATGTCGATGAATTTGACATTTCTTAACAAGAGCATGAAGCTCTAGATCCTCTTCTTCTGTAGGCATTTTACAACAACAGTTACAATCAAGTAGAAGTTTTCCTTCTTCTGTGTCAAACTCTGGATGATTTTCAATCCCAATCACCATATGAAGGCCAGGACTGCCACGATTCTGAAATTCAATACGCCACCAATGGTCTTTCACTTTTCCGCCAAATACTTCATCATTATTTTTGATAAATTTCATTAGAGCATTTACTCTGACCATGAAATGTCGACTCAAAATAACTGGATACTTTTCGATAAGTTGTTGAGTCTCATAAATGTCAAGTGTATTTGGATCTACATCAGGCCTACCATCAGCTATCAACAAGGCCTTCCGTTGGTCTAACCAGTTGAGATCATTCGAACTAAAAGTTACGAAATAGGTTGGAGCTCCTGAACATCTAATTTGGGCTAACAACTCATTCAAAGCTGATCTCCAATATGCTGCAGAACCACTTAAATTCTTCACATAAAGATGGACATCTTCAATTGCTCCCTCTTGATTAACAATTTTCTTGCCGCATGCTGATATAGTGCTTTTAATTCGATAATATTCGAAGAATGATAAGGCATAAAAGAGATAGTTGTTACGTTTAAATCTTGTATCACTTCCCAAAATTCTGAACTGGAAGTAGTCTAAAGCTGTAATTTTTACGGGCCTTTGCTCTTTAAAACCGTTCTTTCCAAAGGGAAACAAAAAGTACCATGCAAATTCTTCTGCTCTAAGTTCATGACCCACGTTTACGATATTGTCTTTCGTTTTACGGGTAATTTCATTAAGGTTTCGTGAAACCTGTAATTCATCTTCGACATTGGGTTGCATTACATTAATCGGTGCCATCACTGATGTCTGCAATGGAATTATTTGATGAATAAATTCTTGTTGGGAAGTGATCATTTGGGACGCTGCTGGTACTTTCTCAGTACTCTGATGTGTTTCTGTCATTTCAGACTCATGATGTACATCGAAGACTTCAACGTCGACGTAATCAATTGTAAACTGTTCATTTTTGTTGCCTGTTGTACGTTTACAAATTCTTTCAAGCTCATCTAAATTATCGCATTCGATAATGCAAGCTTTCCCATTTGTGTCTTTTGCTCTAGATCCCTTTGGACCAGAAGAATGAGAGTTGCTGAAGTAATATTTGTTATCATAGTGCATCACTCCGAATGATTGCCCATGTGTAATTAGTATACCTGCATTATGCTCTACGAACAGATTTTCTAAACCTTGACGAAGGGTGCAGCCGAAATTTGTTTGATTTAATTTGTCATTCAAGCATCCATAAATACTTGGTTCTTCGTCAAAAGTGATCTGAAATCTTTTGTCGAATGTAACCAAATCGTGTTTGATGGTATTGAAATTTCGCACCAATAAATATCCATCATCTTCAATAGGGTATGCCGCTAAATTTCTCTCCGTTTGAAATCTTATATTATCTGGTCACCTGTAATCATATTCAGATTAAGGATATTTGTAGACCAATGTTGTGGTGAAAGAATACAGGCCCTTAGGATGTTTGCCAATGCCATCGCACAGCATTGTACGCCTGCAAATCCTTATGTAAATATGACGTCGTTACCTTGATGCCATGAAGCACTCAAATGTGCTTTGCAACGGTTGCAAATAACTAAACATGTTTTCTGTTTTAATTCGTTAGGCAAATATAGTGCCGTTTCAGTATATACAATCCATTTGGATATTTGATGCTGATAGCACCGTTTGGTGCAAACTTCACATATCTTATCACAAAACGTGTTAATTGACTGCATAAAGCCCGTTACACTGGCTCTACTTAATCTTCTAACTTCAACCTGCCGTTGTCGCATTTGCTGCAAACGGATCTCTCTAGCTTGGTCTGATTCTGAGTCTCGGATCTTAGCCATGAAATCACGCACTTGCTGCAAACGAGCTGCTCTGACTTGGTCTGATTCTGAGGCTCGGATCTCAGCCATGGAATCACGCACTTGCTGCAAACGAGCTGCTCTGACTTGGTCTGATTCAGAGGCTCGGATCTCAGCAATAGAATCACGCATTTTCTGCAAGCGGACCTCTCTAACTTGGTCTGATTCTGAGGCTCGGATCTCAGCCATGGAATCACGCACTTTCTGCAAACGAGCTGCTCTGGCTTCCTCTGACTGTTTGGCTCTGTAATTTCTCATATAAAGCGCTCTTTTCTTCTTTCTCTCTTCTAATTCCTCGATTGAAAGTTTTGACCTTCGTTTTATTGACTGTTGTCTTCTTTTCTCTATTGTCCTTTTTTTCTGTGTTTTATTATATTTTTGTTTGTTTTTTCTTTCCATGATGTTTCCACGAGCAATGGACTGGTTACTGAGAACCTTCTTCTTTCTTTCAAAAATATCTTTATCTATCATTATAGAAAACTAGCAGACCCGACCACGCGTTGCTGTGGTTAAAGAAATGTTACTTAAACAAATTTTAAATTGTATTATTTCGTATTTGTAAGAAATTAATATACTACAAAGTTGTTAGTAGATAACATGTAACATATAAACTTATAAATAAGGTAAGAAGGGCAGATGGTATTACCTAAATTTTCAACAATGACATTTATAATTTTTTATTAAAAAATTTGACATTCAATTTAATTCAGCACTTTTCGGTGTACAATATTTAGTTAACCTGTCTTTATTTATTTAAATTAAAGTGTCAAACAATGAAGCACTATTAATTAAAAAGCAGGAATAGTTTTATTGTTCACTATACTATACTTCAGTTTAAGTAACACGTACCCGTCTATGATAAATCCAAAAATTGAAAAACCAAGAATATCGAGATTTAACTGTATTGCGATCACCACAACATAAAAACCCACGTTACTTTGTCTTTCCTAAAATAAGTACATCGAAAAACAAAATAGGTTAGATAGCGCCACCTAACGGTTACATCAGTACTAATTTAAATGTAATTTGCGTTCAAAAATACTTCATCAAAATAAATGTTTTCTATAAATAAAGAAAAATTGTTTGCAGTAAACTATGAATAAAAAATAATTATAATCTTAATACATGCATTGTTGCCAGTAATAAATTAAAATTGTATGGGTAAGTTTATTTATTAATAAAATATTTTTCCTTAATCTCTTAAATTGCTTTTAAAATTATTTGTCAATTTTAGTTTATGGAAAAATAAAAAAAACTAACTGAAACGGTATTGATTTATCGATACATTCGGTTCATGTAGATGACCGTAACGTAAACAGCGCCATCTATCATCTCAGACATATTACTATTTCGATTTGGCGGTAAGGTGGCGTATCATCGCAGAATATAGGTACTGAGATAGCTTTGTATTACTTTTGTAACTTATAAGGATATATTTATATCTGGTTATAATATTAAATTGTCGCTCATATGAAACGTTTGCTCATATGAAATTTTAACAAAGCGCCATCAATACATTCGGTTCATGTAGATGACTGTATCGTAAAGAGCGCCATCTAATGTCTCTTATACATTATTTGGCGGTAAGGTTGCGTATCAACGCAGAATATACTGAGATGGCTATGTATTAAGTACTTTAGTAACCTTTGATCGACAATATTACTGATCGAAGTTAGTAACTTATACTTATCTTTGGTCATGATATTAAATTGTAGCTTATGTGAAACGGTTGTAATTTTAACAAAGCGCCATTACTTACTTAATCAAGTTAACAGATAACATTACACCGCCATCTGTTATTAGGATTATATAAAGCTAACAGCTGAAGGTAAAAAAAATATTTGCAATTAAACCTATAAATTAAGATATAAACTATCCTATCTTTCAAGTTGGATCAAAATGCACATGTTGTGTAAATTTGATTATAATCGGTTCAGAGGTTTAAGAGTCCATTGCGGACAAATAAAGTGACACGTAATTTATATATATTAAGATTTTAATTAATTTTCTTACCTTATCGACTATGGATGAAAAATATATAAATTAATAAAAATCATATTTTGCAAATAAAAAAATGGCCTGCGGGGGCACTTACAAATTGTCAGTTACATTATTTTTCTTACACTACCACCGGATCGGAACACGACCTCATCTGAGAAGATCCGGCAAGAAACTCAGCGGGTTTGTCTTTTTTTCTTATTTTAATCCATTTTTTTTTAATACAATCATGTTTTTTTTTTTACATGGTAATGAAAGTTAGCTCCAGTATCTTGCCTTACAGTTCAGTAAAAGAGAGCCCTGTTTGGCAAGATGCGCTTGTTGTATTAACAATATCGTGATATACTTTTTCAACCAACTCCTCCACATTTAAACGAAGACGTATCGATATAAAGATTGATTTTAACTTTTCCGGATAACAAAGCACTATTATCTACTTGAAGTAAATCATTAGAAAATTGGAATATCACTGAACAGCGACATATATTCTAAGTTCATATTTTGTTTCATGTGGCCAAAGATAAGATCTTTTACACAAATAGCCCGATGCACCTCTTCATCGGGCTATTTGTGTGCGTAAATCCCGCATTGTTCTTTGTAAAGCAGAAGACATAATCAAAACACTTTTACAATTCATACGAACAGGGCGCACCCGCTCTCAGGGCGCTGCTGCACCCTGCTTGCTTATTTTTTATGTTTTCTTTTATATTACAGTTACGCTTACGCATTACTTTGGAGCAGAACTGCTGTCGATCGTTCCGTTAAGAATAATTCAATTTACAGTCAGAAATACATATAGTGTTGTTTGTGTTCTATTGTCACGTCGAGTGAATATAAACAATCGTGCAGTGCTATAAAATCAGTGCCTAAATTCACGTTAAGTCGGACAAAATCAACATTAAAGTGGCAAAAAGCGTCATTCGTTACAGTCAAGTGCGGGTACATTAATACGCAGAAAGTATTTTTGTCTCTCTTATCCAACACAATACACGTACATTTTGTCACTCTTGACTTCTACGAATCTAATATAGCTGATATTCGTCACGACCGTATAGTCGTTGGTGGCGCAAATTGTAATAGCCGGAACCTGCTTTGAACACTACAAGATCTGAGGTTCAAATCTCGAGCAGTCAACATTTTTTTTTTTTCTTTTTTTTTTTATTGCGGAAAGAATTGATGAGATCGATATTATTGTGAAGGGGAAAAGGAAGAAAAAGGAAAAAAAAAAGAAAAAACATAATGAAATTTGAATGCTGCAAAGGAACTAAAGACGGAGCCGCTGGGGTCCTTACTTGCAATAAATGTAAACACTGCTTCCACGTTCAATGTTTATACCCCACCGAGAAAATATCACTAGCAGTAGATTTTAAAAAATCATGGATTTGTCCCGAATGTGCCCTTAAACAGCCCAAACAGGCAAAGAACGACAATACACCTATTCGGATCACCTCGCGAGCTCAACTGCAAGGGGAAGACAACGTTAACCTGCGCCGCGGCGGATCTAACACAGCGTCGCCCCCTAGCCTTACTTCCACCATTCCCGAAGAGTTGATTCGTGATATCATAGCCTCCGAAGTTAACAAATTAAGAGATGACTTTAGATCAATCGTACAAACTATATTGTTACAAGAGCTGAAACCCATAAAGGACGAAATCTCTACCATAAAAGATTCTCTAAGTGTGATTAATCAAAGTTTTGACACTCTTACAAAACGAATGGATATGGTTGAATCCGACATAAAGACCTTTAAATCTGTATCCTCTGATGTAAGTAAACTTAAGTCATCCATCACCAAGTTGGAAAATGAATCCAGTTCTAGTGAACAGTGGTCCAGGAGGTCTAACATTGAAATATATGGGATTCCAGAGAAAAGAAATGAAAATCTTTTCCACATACTTAAAGCTGTATGCGACCGTGCCCAATATCAAATAAACCCGTCGTCTGATATTGATTTTATCACGCGTGTTGCACCCCAAAAGTCAGACACGAAGAAACCAAAGCCTATAATAATTCGGTTCCTAGCACGCTATAAGAAGGACGAATTCATGTCAAAAGTTAGAAAACTAAAATGGAAACCTAGTGACATTGGTTTCGAAGCAAGTGATAACACAATATTCTTTAACGAACACTTAACTAGGTCTAATAAAGCATTGTTGCAACGGGTAAAGACAATAGCTAAAGAAAAACATTATGCATATGTGTGGGTCAAGAACTGTGCCATATTTACTCGGCGAAATGACACAAGTCCTGTGATACTTATATCAAAAGATCTTGATTTAAACAAGATAAAATAAATGCACTGTTTTTCAACCTCCAATGCATAGACAGTCATGGAATTTTTAATTTTTATTTTAGTATTTATTGTGTTACTTCATACTTTTCATTTATATTTATACTAGTTATGTTAATGTTTGTTTGTATTTTCGGAGGCATCTCACTAACTCATGTCGTTTGTCGATTTCAGCGTTTACGTATGCGTTTGTATTGGATTTGTAAATTGAAACTTCATATTCTTATATGTATTTTAGTCACTGTAATGTTTGATTTGCTATCTGTCAGTTTGTGGTTTGGAATTGTATGTATTAAGTCATATAATTATAATGGCGTCAATGGATAATCTACATATCTACTATCAAAATGTACGCGGGTTGCGCACCAAGACCAGCTCTTTTTATCGAAACATTTTACTATCTAACTATGACATCATATGCCTTACTGAAACTTGGCTCCTGCCTAGTATTTATGACTCGGAAATTTTCGACAGTCGCTACAATGTTTATAGATGTGACCGGCAGTACGGCACTCGGGGTGTTAGTCTTGGCGGAGGTGTTTTGATTGCTGTTCGACAAGAATTCTTTGTAAATAATACAAGATGTATATCGTTTCAAAATTATAGTGCCGAAGCTATAGAGGTGATTATTTCGGGGAAAAAATGTCAATGCATACACATTTACTGCGGATATTTTCCTCAAAATCGTTACCACTCGGAAGCATTGAGTCACTTCTTTGACTCTGCGTCAGATGTTGTTCTTAGCTTACCTGAAGATATCTACATGATTGTTGGAGATTTTAATATTCTAGCTGCAAAATGGTCCCCCGACACAAATAATACTCTTATTAATCACAATAGTAGTGATATTTTAATTAATTTATTATTTAATTTCCTATGTGTTTCAAATCTAAATCAATACAATTATATTTCTAATAGTAATGGCAGAATTTTAGATCTCATTATTAGTAGTAGTCCTTGCGATGTCAGTAGATGTCATATGCCTTTGGTTATCGAGGACACTCATCATCCACCTTTAGAGATTATAGTACATGCAGAGCATAAACGCATGATTCAATATAAGTCACGCCGTGTTCGCTTATTTAATTCAGCTGATTATAAAATAATTAATGATAGCATTTCTAAAATCAACTGGGATCAGGCGTTCAACACAACTGACGTCAATCTATGTGTCCAAATTTTTTATAAACTTATAAATGATATTATTAACCGTCACGTTCCAACAAGATATTTTAAAGAAGAGAACAGGTACCCTATCTGGTATTCCAAAGCGCTGATTAAAATTTCAAAAGAAAAGTTGAAATATCATAAAAAGTGGAAAATATATAAAAGAAACTGTGACTACGATTTATTTCAACTACTTCGTGATCGTGAGAAGCGAGTTCAGCGGCTTTGCTACGACTCTTTTATCCGTAAAGCTGAAGACAACATTAAACGTGACAGTAGATTCTTCTGGTCCTATGTAAAAACTAAGAAATGCTCTTCTGACTTACCTGTAACCATGATTCTAAATAATATTGTATCAAATAATACCATGAGTACATGTGATATTTTTAATAATTTTTTTCATTCCGTTTTTGAAGAAGATTCAGGTTCCCATTTATTCTCCATTCCCAGTTCACCATTCACTCCATCCTCATGTACATTAATTGATTCTGTTAATTTTTCCGTAGAGACTGTCGAAAAGTATCTTAAAAGTTTGGATCCCAAAAAAGGGTCGGGCCCAGATGGATTACCACCCGTTTTTCTTAAGAATTGCCATAAACATCTATCGCTTCCATTTTATTTTCTCTTCGATCTGTCTCTAAAAACTGGCATTATGCCGCTCGTATGGAAGCAAACATACATCACTCCCATTCTTAAAAGCGGTGACAAACAGCAGGTTAATAATTATAGACCAATATCAAAATTAAATATAATTGCAAAACTCTTTGAAAAAATTGTGTATGACCGCATTTATCCATTATTGAGACCTATAATTATTGACCAACAACAAGGCTTTGTCAACAAGAAGTCGACAGAAACTAATCTGTGCGAGTTCATACATCAGGTGGCATCGGCTATGGATATAGGATGTCAAGTGGACGTAATATATACTGACTTTTCGAAGGCCTTTGATAAAATAAGGCACTCGGTCTTGGTGCGCAAGTTGGGGGCAGTGGGGATACAAGGAAATCTTTTGCGCTGGTTAACATCTTATCTGCGAGAAAGAAGTCAGGCTGTCGCAATTAAGGGTTTCTGTTCTTCATTTCTGCCGGTCACTTCGGGTTTGCCACAAGGTTCTCATCTCGGTCCTCTCTTATTTAACTTATTTATTAACGACATAATCTCTATTTTTAGTTCCTGCTATGTTTTACTATACGCTGATGATATAAAGATCTTTAGACCAATTAAAACCCAATCTGACTGTATTGAATTACAAAGGGACCTTATTCAATTTCAAATTTACTGTAAGAATAATCATCTATTTTTAAACATTAGTAAATGTAATGTAATAACTTTTTCGAGAAATACACGCCCTTTAAAATTTGACTACAGAATTGAGGACAAGACTCTAGCCCGCACCACAGTAATAAAAGATTTGGGTTTGTTACTTGACCATAAACTAACTTTCAATGCACACCTAGACTACATTATCTCCAAAGCCTACCGTATGCTAGGCTTCATACTCAGGATATCTAAAGATTTTAAATGTGGTTCTACCCTTTCACTGCTATTCGACGCTTACGTTAGATCCCTATTAGAGTATGGCTCAGTTGTATGGAACCCGCAATATAAGACTCAAATAAATAAAATAGATAAAATACATAAGTTATACAAGAAACATTTTAAATACAGATATAATTCCATTCCACATACCACAAATCTTACTGATAGACGTGCTGAAAGAGACCAAATGTTTCTGTATAAAATATTAAATGGTTACGTTGATTCGCCCTTCCTCCTACGCAACGTTAACTTGAGATGCTCTCGAATAAGTTCACGTAATAAGTCTCTATTTCACGTACCTATTTGTAAAAGAAAATACTTGAACAACATGTTCCTTCATCGCACATGTAATTTTTATAATCGACATCTGCTGAACCTCGATCCATTCAGCTGCCCTATAGGGACGTATAAAAGGGAAGTAAAACAGGCAATAGCCACAATAAAATAGGGTTATATAAATATATATTGGTTTAATAATACTGTTTGCTTATTGTTATGTTATTGTTATTTTTTGTCAAAATTTAAAAATTCTAAATTAATTCATAAGACTATTATCTGCTTTTGTTTGCTTTCTTTATTTTGCGCCATTAATGTATATGTAACCAGTGGAAACTTCACTGATATATGTATTAATTTTACTGTGTTGTTTAATTAAGTACTATGTAATTGTTTGTTTCCCAAATATAACAAAATAAATAAATAAAATAAATAAATATTCCAACCTAACCTACCTATCCTCTTTAAAAAGATACAGCTAAATCCAACTCTTAACAATAACATGACAATACTCCTGCATTTTTAGGATTTAGGTATTCAAAGTGACACTTTTCATCATAATGTTCTCTCAGGAACGGGTTGTAATGTATTGTAATCAATAAGTACCAAACTCATACGGCTTAAGTAGGTTGTGTACTTAGATTATCAGGGTTGATGAATTGCAGTTTAATTTATTAATCACATTTCAGTTTAATGAGCTATCATTAAACTTATAATCTGTACTATAATAAATCTGTAAGAGGTCGCTGTCTGTACATGGAATAAATTTAGGTGAAAACCATTTCTAGAGGCCTGAACCCAAAATAATGGTTTTAAGAAATCTTTTCTGTTTATCTGTTTGTCTGTTTGTCTGTGTGTTTGAAAACGCTAATCTCAGAAACGGCTTATCCAATTTGAATATAATTTTCACCGATATGTTGTGGGAAACTTCACTTAACATTTAGTGTTTATTTTATGTAAATCGGTTTATAAATAAAAAAGTTATGTCAATTTAAAACTACGCAGTATTTATTCTGTGTTCGATAAGTGTTAATAAGATAAGTAACTGCATAGTTGAATTGGTTGAAACTAAATATGTTATGGTCTGTAAAACGTATTCCTTTGTTATGTATTTTTTATTGGTTAGGTGTATACCTATGTTATTTGATACTATACAAATCTAAATCTCTATATCTATATATACTTATATAAAAACGAAAGGATGCTCTCTCACTCATCTATTGAATAAACATCGTAGAGCCTAAACTGCTAAAGATACGAATATGATTTTTACTAGGTGTTCCTTTTATGACGTAGACTTCAGTAAAGAATGAATTTTTTGATCCCCCCCCCTCCCCAATTTAACCCAAATAGGAGATGTAAGTTTGTATGAAAGTCAGTCAATTTTGAGGCCACCTCAATAACATTTAGTATTTCGCTTTGATTTTTATGTTAAAACGTAGTTTTAAACCGACTTCCTAAAAGGAAGAGGTTATCAATTCGTCTGTATTTTTTTTAATTTTTTTTTTAATTTTATATTTGTTACTCGATTTCTCCGCACTGGGTGAACGGATTTGGATGATTTTTTTTTTCATTTGAAAGGTAGTGCGTGTCATGGGGTCCCATTTATTTTTAGTTCACTTTTGACAGTGGCATCCATAAGAAAAGCGCATAAGTCTAATATTTGCATTAACGATGTGCGCGATAAATAGATGAATAACTCAATTTATGTAGATCTATTCATGTAGATTACATAAAAGACCTAAGCAGCCACGCGTTTATAACTTGTATGCTGGACTTCCCTAGAGTTCGTAATCAGCCTAAGTGGGTTGAGTCTAGGTCAATTAATTGTATAGATACCAGTCTGTTCGGTAAAGACTTAAACTGTGTATACTGGAGTTATATAATTTCCATGAATAATGTAAATAATATGGTTGATGCCCTCAATAGTACGATTTTAGGTATTTTTAATGTGTATGCGCCAATTAAAATTCGCCATAGTAGACATCGTAATAGTTATCCTTGGATAACTTACAATATAAAAGAAATGATGAAGACGCGTGATAAAGCTCAGGTCAGAGCACGGTCAACTATGCAAAGCTCACACATCATTTATTATAAGGAACTTCTGATTCTTCTTCTTCGATTCTGAAAAGACGGCATATTTTAGGTTCTACATTAACGCCAAGTTGCAAGAACCTAAAGCGATGTGGAAACATATCAAGCAACACATACAAATAAATAATAATGATAACTATCTGCCTTCACATTTGTGCGATCCTGATATGATTAATGCCCATTTCCTTCAGGTACCTGGTATAAGTAACGTGTCTGTATCACTTCTCACATCTTTTGAATATAATCGGTTTTCATCGGAAATATTTCAGTTTAAGTCTGTCACTGAGGCAGAAGTAGCTAAAGTTATTCACTCGCTGAGGTCCAATGCAGTTGGAAGTGATGGTATATCGCTTGATATGTTAAAGCTGGTTCTTCCCAATTGTCTTACGACGATCACATGCCTAATAAATAAGTCATTTGACACGAGTATCTTTCCTGAGGCATGGAAACAAGCGATTGTAAAGCCCATATCAAAAATAGATAATCCAGTTGCTCTCTCTGACCTTCGGCCTATTAGTATCTTGCCGTGCCTCTCGAAGGTTATTGAACGAATAGCTTCAAATCAGTTAAGTAGCTTCCTCGACTCAAATAATATCCTACCTTTAAAGCAGTCTGGATTTAGGAAGAAGCATGGTACCTCTACTGCATTAATGGACGTAGTGGATGACATATTGACCTCGCAGGACAAGGGAGAGGGAACAATTTTGGCATTATTAGACTTTTCGCGTGCTTTTGAGTCACTGAATATATCATTACTACTTTCTAAAATGTCGTATTATGGCTTTAGTAGTAAAACAGTAAGATGGTTTGATAGTTACTTTTTAAACAGAACTCAAAAAGTCGAATTACTAAACAATAATTGTGGTATAAAAAATCAGTCAACATCAAGGAATATTAATAGAGGAGTCCCTCAGGGATCTATATTAGGGCCTCTCCTTTTCATCCTGTACAGTGCAGATGTTATAGATACGATCAAGTTGTGTAAATATCACATTTATGCAGATGATTTACAAATATATACCTCGTTCAAACCATGTGACACGGATGATGCAGTAGCAAACCTTAATTCGGACCTTGATCGTATTTCTCAGTGGTCTGAACAAAACGCCTTAGTTCTGAATCCTAAGAAAACAAAGTACCTGATCGTAGGTAGCCATACACAGATTCGCAAGATTGGTGCAAAGAATCCGGCTATTGTTCTTAACGGAGATCCTATAGAAAGGGTATCGGAGGCACGAAACCTGGGGGTAGTGATGGATGAGAATCTGAGATTCGAAAAGCATGTCATGAATATTGTGCGCAATTGTTTTTATAGATTGAAGGTTTTATACCGCATTAGGAATTACCTCAGTGTGACTTTACGTATTACGCTGTGTGAGGCTCTTGTCCTATCAAAGTTAAATTACGCAGACACTCTCATTGGGCCACGACTCCTAGCGCGAACCAAGAAATTAATTCAACGAGTTCAAAATGCCTGCGCGCGCTTTTCTTATAATATCCCGCCTCGGTCCCACGTGACTCCATATATTAACGCTGGAAATATACTTAGAATGGATCTCCGTAGACAACTACACCTTGCCACACTTATATTTGGTATAGTAAAAAATAAAGAACCTCTATATCTATTCAACAAGCTGGCGTGGGCTAGGGATTATTTACACGATAGAACTCGCTCCGCTCCGGATAAACTGTGGTATCCGTCCTACTGTTCAGCTGCATTCAGGGGTAGCTTTAGGTACAGCGCCACGAGGTGTTGGAACAACCTGCCACCTCCCCTTCGGAGCCTAAAAGCATTAAGTACCTTTAAATACAAGCTGCGTACATTATTACTCGAAGAGCAAAAAAAGCAATAACAAAATTATACATATTTAGGTAACTAGCTGACCCGGAAAACATTGTTCTGTCATATTAATTATATCAGTAGATATAGAGGTTCAGGTTTAGGACATTATTATGCAAGTATTTATTCTCAGTTTATCCACACAGTACGTACTTTAAAATAATTTTCCATTTATCCAGCTTTAATTTAAATATAAATATAATATAACTTTAATTCCCTTAAAATATAATCATTATTATTCTAATACAATTTCTTAGCTCATATTATTATTCAGGTACATATACCATAACAGTTGCTACACTAGTGACCAGCTGGCGGGCAGCCGTCCGAGTGGCCTCGGTTAGGGGGGCAGGCTGAAAATCAGCATCATGAAGTAGCAACTCCTGCTCATGATATTAGCTGAGTCTGTCCTTTTCGCGGCTGTTGCAGCACATATTATGTATTTCTTACTTTTGTCAGTTTTTTTTCTATACATGTTTTTGGTTTTTTTTTTATTTTTTCTTTATTTTTATTGTGTTTATTTGTTTTTATTTTCTCTTTGTTGTGTGTTGTAACAGATCCGAATAAAAATTCATTTCATTTCATTTCATTTCAATTTCCCGCCAACCGATTTTGATGATTTTTCTTTTATTTTAAATAATGTACTTCAAGGGTACTCTGATGAGTTTGATACGGTTCTGATCATAGGATCCATTTCTTTGAAGCAAATTAACGAAATTAGCGATACTCGGCCAAATCTAAGCTGTAGGAGTCCAATTGTATTGAGTGTAGAATGAGATTACTAAGCTGATATTTCCTAAAAAAATTGACCTTCAACTCTTCAATCCTGATGATGCAGGATACTGCTAGCCTAAACTATATGAGATGGGCATTTGGTGCTTTCAGGTATTTAATATAATTACTAAGCAAAGACACATGATGAAAATTTTAACCTTTAACTCTTCAACCCTGATGATGCAGGGGTACTTCAAGCCTAATCGGGTATGTAATTATATTACATACCCGAAAGCATTAAAAGGCCAACTCCTATGGCTTAGACTTGCAGTACCCTGCATAATCAGGCTTGAGGAGTTGTAGATCGAAATTTTCATCTTGTGTCTTTGCTTAGTAATCATATTACATACCCGAAAGCACTAAATAGCTAACTTCTATGGCTTAGGCTTGAAGTACCCCTGCATCATCAGGGTTGAAGAGTTAAAGGTCAAAACTTTCATCATGTGTCTTTGCTTAGTAATAATATTACATACCTGAAAGCACTAAATAGCTAACTTCTATGGCTTAGGCTTGAAGTACCCCTGCATCATCAGGGTTGAAAAGTTAAAGGTCAAAATTTTCATCATGTGTCTTTGCTTAGTAATTATATTAAATACCTGAAAGCACCAAATGCCCATCTCATATAGTTTAGGCTATCAGTATCCTGCATCATCAGGGGTGAGGAGTTTATAGGCTACTGTGTGTATATGAAGAGTTTATTGCACGGAATTAAATTAAAGATGTTTCACAGTAACAATTATATATTTCAGCTGTAGGGACACAATCAGTTCCACGAATCAAGTGCAATGTGCATTGTCAGCAATGGCGATCGCATTCGCTTGGCTCGTGGGAAGGCTGTGTTCGTCCCTGTATTTCCGGGATCAGAATAGAGCTACGGCATCCCCTGTCTGTCGTAAGAGGCGACTAAAAGGGGCTTCCGGGGTTGCAGGCGGCTAGAGTGGGAGCTCGAACCGTTCGGTCAGGCGATCCCGGGAAGAACGGCGGTATATGTGGTCGCATACCGTCGTAAAGACTAGAGGGAGCGGTGGGCCCAGCCACCCATCTGGGAGGAGCCCGATGAGGCAACGCGCTCAGAAGATTCCAGTTGTGGTCGGACCGAGTACCCGGAGTCCTCTTTATAGCGCCGAGGACGGGCACGGGGGGGTTTTAGTGCGGTAAAAATCCTTTTGAAGGTTTCCCCCTCGAGATCAAAAAAAAAAAAGGGAAGGCTGTGTTACTAGTCTGCTCCCCGCCCCTGATGCGTATGTACTTGGGTGGGTGGCTGAAATAAATAATTGTTACTGTGAAACATCTTTAATTGAATTGCAATCATAAACTCTTCATATATACACAGTAGCCTATAATTGGTGAACCTCGACAAGTGAACGTTTTAACGTTGAATAGTGACAAATAAATAACTTATTGTGAAGTAAAATTGTGAACAGTGCAAAAAGATGGAATCTACCAGCAAGGCGTCGGCTGCGGAGTGTAAAGATATTACCTACGGCGCCTTGGGAGCAGTCTCACTTACTTCGAGGATTCCACAATTTTGGACCGATTATCCTCGCGTGTGGTTCGCTAGAACCGAAGCTATTCTAGCATCACAGAAACTAGGAGATTCAGTCAATTTTGAAATAATTTTGTCAAAATTAAATAAAGAAACTATCGGCGAGATAACCGATATAATATTGGATCCTCCTGAAAGCCAGAAATGTGCAGCATTGAAAAATAGGCTACTAGCAATATATGAAGACACGGCGAATCTGAAAATAAAGAAATTATTAAGAGACATGGACTTGGGCGACCAAAAGCCTTCTCAACTATTGCGTAAGATGAAGGATTTGGATAAGAAGAATTTCCCAGACGATACAGTAAGAATACTGTGGGAGGAGCACTTACCATCACAAGTTCGAGCTGTATTAGCGGTTAGCAAGTTTACGGATTTAGAAGACGTATTTGGCAGCCGTAGCTGACAACGTCTTGGAGGCTACCAAACCTTTGCAATTAGCTACAGTTACCCAGCGGCAGTCTAGAATCGATAACGCAGATATTGCCATGATCAAGGCTGAAATCGCGAAATTGAACACTAAACTCGTGCAGTTGCAGCGTGGGAGACCTGAAAACGGCAGTGGTCGACGAAGTCACTCGCAGACCAGGCAACCTAGTTCTTCAAGCAAGCGTAACAAGCAAAATTGGCTTTGCTTTTACCTATTACAAGTACCATGAAAAGGCACACAAATGCATTAAACCCTGTGCCTGGAAGGGACCATCTACTTCTACACCAGGATCTTCGGAAAACTAACGGCAGGCACACAGGATCTCGGAGACATCTGTGAAATACGGCCTTGTTCTCGTCTTCGTGTTACGGACTATAATAGCGGTTATACATTTTTAGTGGACACCGGTGCGAACGTTTCCGTCTTACCAGTGATAAAAAAATACAGAGCGGTAGAAAATACGCGGTATAAACTTTATGCGGCAAACGGAACTGAAATAAAAACTTACAGAACCAAATCGTTAGTGTTAGATTTAAAGTTACGTCGTCCTTATCGTTGGTATTTTATCATAGCGGACATTAAGCAGCCCATATTAGGTGTAGACTTCCTTACGTTTCACAAGTTATTAGTGGATGTGAGTGCCCGACGGCTGATTGACAAGGTAACAAATATTAATACAAAATATTTAGCATGTGTCAGTAATGTTATTCAACCTGCAATTAATACAATTCGTGATAGTCACCCTTATCATAAATTATTATACCAGGATATTACTAGACCGGTCTCGTATAATGATGTTAAGGCTCAACATAATATTTTGAATTATATTGAGACCACTGGTCCGCCTGTATTTGCTAGAGCACGTCCTTTACCGCCCGATCGGTACCGAAAAGTAAAGGAAGAATTTAAGGTTATGCAGGCATTAGGGATATGTCGTCCTTCTAAAAGCCCATAGGCAAGCCCTTTGCACATTGTTCCCAAAAAGAATGGTGAACTGAGACCATGTGGTGATTATAGACAATTAAACACTATAACTAAGCCTGATAGGTACCCTATACCTAGACTTCATGATTTTACATTTATTTTGGTCGGAAAGAAAATATTTTCCAAAATAGACATAAATAGAGCTTATCATTGTTTACCTATTGCTCCAAAGGATATAGAAAAAACTACAATTATAACACCGTTTGGACTTTTTGAATTTCTTCGTAGGTATGAGTTTTGGTTTGCGTAACAGCGCCCAAACTTTTTAAAGGTTTATGAATAATACAGTGTTAGAAGGTTTAGATTTTCTTTTTTGTTATTTGGATGATGTCATTATTGCAAGTAATAATGAACAACAGCATACTGAACACCTTGAAACTATTTTTAAAAGGTTTAGTGCATTCGGTTTAACTATAAATTTAGCTAAGTGTGTTTTCGGACCAAGTAATATTAATTTTCTAGGACACGAGGTTTCAACAGAAGGTTTAAAACCCCTGGCAGAAAAAGTAAAAGCTATTATAGATTTCCCGAAGCCGAAAACGGTCGAGCAAACTTTTATCGTTTACTTTTACCTAACTCTTCTGAATATCAGTGCGAACTTAATAAATACTTAGTTAATTCTAAGAAGCGCGACAAAACAGTTATTAACTTGACGGATGAAGCAAACGAAGCTTTTAGTCAATGTAAGTTAGCGTTGCAAGAGGCCGCTGCTCTGTCGCATCCACTGATAGATGACAATGTTTCTACTGCGTTGGTGACGGACGCGTCGGATATGTGTGTAGGTTCAGTGTTACAGCAAAAGGTTGGTAATGAATGGAAATCTATAGGATATTTTTCTAAGAAGGTTACAACAGCCCAACAAAAAGAGTATATCTCTCTTTAAGAAAAGAGTGAAGTATCACTACCTGTCCTTGATAATATAAGTATCTGTCAAGTATTTATATATTTAAATTTAAATTGATAATGTATATGATTATTATTATTTTTGTATCGTATTTTATATTTGTATATTATTATATTTATATATATATCCTTATTCATGTTTATGACTATTTTTATGAGTGTATATATGTATTTATTTGTCACAGTATTATATAGTGCGCGCACTTCTTACCATGTGTTAACCTATATCCAGTCTCAGGTCTGCTGGAAGAGATTTCATTAGAAATAAGCAGTACCTTTGCACTTAATGTTAATTTTAAGTTCTCGTTGTATTCAATTTCTATGTGTGTGCATAAACAAATAAATAAATAAATAAATAAAAATATTCTAGTAGTAGCCTTTAGTAAGTTAAATAGAGACAACTTGGAAATACCTCGTCGTATCAGACAATTAATGTTCATAAGTGAGTTTACATCTGATATACGGCATATTAGTGGCCCGGATAATATCGTAGCAGACACGCTATCGCGCATAGAAACAATAACGTGTCCCACAAGTATCGACTTCGAACAACTTGCTGACGCGCAGTTGACAGACGAGTACTTGCATTCTACGATGAACAATAAAGATAGTAGTATTACATTTAAAAAGATACATTTACCTTTTTGTAATAATATACTGTTCTGTAAATAATGACCAAATCAGACCTTATTTAACTACGGAATTTCGAAAGACTGCTTTTGATAGTGTTCATAGTCTGAGTCATTCAGGTATACGTGTTACACGAAAACTGGTTTCGCAAAAATATTTTTGGCCAGGAATGAATCGTGATGTTAATACCTGGGCACGAACATGTTTACAATGTCAACGTGCTAAGATAAGTAGACATACTGTTTCTGATTTAGGCGAATTTCCAACAGCGAACAGATTTGAACATATTCATGTGGATATTGTTGGTCCTCTGCGGACTTCTCCACAGGGATTTCGATATTTAGTTACAATTATTGATAGGCAAAGTCGATGGCCTGAAGCTATTCCTGTACAAGAAATTTCAGCTAGTGTTGTGGCTAGAGTAGTATATAATGAATGGATTACGCGATATGGATGCCCTATCAGATTGACTACTGACCAAGGTCGTCAATTTGAGAGTTATTTATTTAATGAACTTTTAAAAGTCTTAGGCATACATAGGATACGTAGTACAAGCTATCATCCTATGAGTAATGGATCCGTTGAGAGGTTCCATCGTAGTCTAAAGTCAGCGCTTTCAGCGCGTCTTACGGATAAATCGTGGGTGGACGAGTTGCCTACTGTTATGTTTGGGTTACGGAATGCATGTCGTAATGATAACGGCGTTAGCCCAGCTCAAATGACATTTGGTAAGTCAATGAGATTCGTCTGTAGCCTCGGGGTCAGAATAGGGCTACGGTATCCCCTGCCTGTCGTAAGAGGCGACTAAAAGGGGCTTCCGGGGTTGCAGACGGCTAGAGTGGGAGCTCGAACCGTTCGGTCAGGTGATCCCGGGAAGGACGGCGGTATATGTGGTCGCATACCGTCGTAAGGACTAGACGGAGCGGTGGGCCCAGCCGCCCATCTGGGAGGAGCCCGATGGGGCAGCGCGCTCGGAGGATTCCGGTTGAAGTCGTTTCGAGATCCCGGAGTCCTCCTTTTCAGCGCCGAGGACGGCCACCGGGGGAGTTTTAGTGCGGTAAAAAAAAAAAAAAAAACAGACATTTTCTCCATGGTTTTCGTTAACCATTTCCTGATGAAGCTCCTGCACTTCAATCGAATTGCATAACACAATATTATTCCCAATATAACAGCAACTACCAATATACTAATCCATACCATGTTAAGTTTGGTTTCCATTATGTTCCATATATTTTGCACTTGCGTAACTTCTACTTTGTTACTTTCGTCGATAACGGGTTTACTTTGTCCCCAACCCATTTTATCTGTTAGAATAATTATGACGTTTTTTTTTAAATTGAACTTAACCGTAATGGTTATTGATTGATAATGATCTGTTCATTAATTTTTAGGTAATTTAAGTAAAATGATAGAATAACAAATTTACTCTACATTTGCATAAACAAAAATGTAACTTCTATAAATTTATTATAAAATCTAGTCAATTTAGCATAATATTCGTAAACAAGTATCATTACAATAGGTAACAATACAATTGTAAGTATGCACCTTCTTATTATTCTTAACTAGAAACTGCATAGTACTACATTAAGGAATTTAAAATAAAAATTATGTATATAACGAAGTGAAATGAGAGATGTGACGTCAGGATGGTCGACGAGTCTTCATTATTGTCCATTCTTGAAGATTTCAAGTAAAACACAGCAGTAAACTTCTTCGATTTATTCACAACTAGCTGTTGCCCGCGACTTCGTCCGCGTTTCCGTTGTTTTTCGTAAAAAAAAAGTAGCCTATGTCCTTCCTCACGGTTCAGTGGTTTTGATGTAACAGACAGATTAACTTTCGTATTTTAGTAGGGAAATATAATATGTCATATCTACAATACTGTTGAAAAATATCACAATACGGAACCGCACAATATTATTGTTAATAGCTTTGCCCGCGACTCCGCCAGCGAGTAACTCCTTGTGTGTTATTGAGTTAATGTATTGGTAATATTGTTTAGATCACGTTCACATGAGGCTTAAGAACCTTTTTTATTTTTGTTTTCGAGGGGGAAACCTTCAAAAGGTACCCGACGCCGTGGGAGCGACGCAGAGTTATGTGGAATTTTTACCGCACTAAAACCCCCCCGGTGGCCGTCTTCGGTGCTATAAAGAGGACTCGGGCTCCTCCCAGATGGGCGGATGGGCCCACCACCCAATCTAGTCTTTACGGCGGTATGCGACCACACATATCGCCAATTTCCCGGTATCGCCTGGCTGGACGGTTCAAGCTCCCACTCTAGCCGCCCGCAACCCCGGAAGCCCCTTTTAGTCGCCTCTTACGACAGGCAGGGATACCGTAGCCCTATTCTGATCCTGCCGAAGGCTTAAGTACTTATATAACGAAAATACTTCAATGCAAAGCTTCCGGGTAAACTATGTTGAATGTTGATCCATCCGGCACGTGAACGTAAAGATTTTTGGAACTACTGACCCGGGAAAGAGCGACGTACAACTGACCATGCGAGAAACAACTGACACCGAGATCTACTCCAGCAACACGAAAAGTCTGCCCTTGAGCCTTATTAATTGTCATTGCATAACACACCGATACTGGGAATTGCGTTCTTTTAAATTGGAATGAAAAATTATTAGGTACTAAGGGAATTCTGGGAATAAAGACGGTTTCTCCTGCACCGCAACCTGTTAAAATTTGAGCCTCGATTATATTTTGTTGCAACCGGGTTACTTTTAGCCGAGTTCCATTGCAAAGTTGTGGTGGTCTTAAATTTCGGAGCAGAATAATCGGAATGCCAATTTTTAAACAAATTTCATGAGAATGAAGTCCGGGCATATTTAAAGAATTTAAAAATTCTATCGGGTAGTTAGTGGCGTCTTGTTCATCGACCAATCTATTTATTGAACTATAAACTTTGCTTTCCCCTTGTATATTCGACAGTATTTTATTATTAATCTCAAATGCCTGGGCAGTGATAGCCTAATGGTTAAAACTTGCCCTCTCGATCGGGAGGTCCGAGGTTCAAACCCAGGCACGCACCACTGATTTATGTGCGTATTATACTTTAATTATCACTGCTTTTCGGTGAAGGAAAACATCGTGAGGAAACCTACACACCCGAGAGTTCTTTAAAAAAAAAAAAAAGTTCTCGGAGGTGTGTGAAGTCCACCAATTCGCACTTGGCCAGCGCGGTGGACTATGGCCTAAGCTCTCTCATTCCGAGAGAAGACCCGTGCCCAGCAGTGGGACAGTAATGGGTTGACGACGACCTTCGCCAATCTTTAACAGTGTATCAGAAAATTGACGATCATCCGGGTTATCTCCAGTTCTCACTCGCATGTTTATAGTTAAATGCACCGATTGTATATCACGCCACAAATAAGAACTTTTCAGGCAAGCCCTAACCTCATCAGCTCGGGTTCCGCGTGGTATTACCGGTAAAGTTTGTCGAAAAAATTTTCATTTTTCATTTTTCATTTTTCATTTTTCATTTTTCATTTTTCATTTTTCATTTTTCATTTTTCATTTTTCATTTTTCATTTTTCATTTTTCATTTTTCATTTTTCATTTTTCATTTTTCATTTTTCACTTTTCATTTTTCATTTTTCATTTTTCATTTTTCATTTTCATTTTCGTACAGATAGATGACTGAGTTATAAACGTAAGAGTAGACAAATATAATCAGAAAGCTTTGAACTGCTAAGCTATCGGGAGTTACACGTGTTATTGTGAGTCAACCATAAAAGATAGACATATGCTGTCGTAGCATATTATTTAGATAATTTTAAGGAAAATATTTCCCTCATACATGATTTCTGTGTAGCTTTAACCATTAAGGTTGCACACGCGACAGAAGCTTAAAAAAGTAACTTCTCCCGTTTTCCCAACATTTCCCTTTACTGCTCTGCTCCTATTGATTGTAGCGGGATGAAAAGTATACTATAACCAGCCCAGGAGTATAAAGAATAATCGTACCAAGTTTCGTTAAAATCCACTGAGTAGTTTTTGTTTCTATAACGGTTATACAGACAGACAGACAGACAGACAGACAGACAGACAGACAGACAGACAGACAGACAGACAGACAGACAAAAATTTTACTGATTGCATTTTTGGCATCAGTATCGATCCCTAATCACGCCCTGATAGTTATTTTGGAAAAATATTTCATGTACAGAATTGACCTCTCTACAACTTTATTATAAGTATAGATTGAGGAGGTGTGATCGCTTCGACGGTTAAACAAGAATAATCCTTTCTACCGGCGTTCGCTCGCCTTTTTATAACAATGTTTGGTGGTGTGATAATAATAAATTTATGGAGGGTAAACTAAATTACAATTCTAAAAATCATTAAATGTTGCTAATTCAATAAACAAACAATTTTCGATCTTTAAACTAACTAAAATAATTATTATCGGCGACGTGTTTTTTATAAATACGCGGTGTCGCGCCGACACGGCCATTCTGACAGGCGGTGCGTGCCCTGCACCTGCCTGAGTTGTAAAGTTCGAATTCTGAAACAAAGATTTTTTTTTCTTTGAGGTAGGTATCTGTAAACAACACATGTTGCTTACAGGTGCAACACGTGTTCTAGGTCATTTATTAATTCTAAACATTCTCATAGATCTGTGGTGTATACGTGTCTACCACGGCCCCACAAGGCGTCTCAACGGTATCTCATGGTTCACTGTGGATACATCATGGATCCGAGGTTAGCACGAGGGTAACGCATGGTTAGCTCAGAGGTATCACTCTCCAGATTATAGTATGTACGTGTTCTCGTAGATCTGTGATTTAAATTTGTTTACTATAGCTCCACAAGGGTTACAACGGTATCTCATGGTTGCACCGTGGATACATCAAGGACCCGTGCTTAGCGCGAGGGTAACGCGTGGTTAGCTCAGAGGTATCACTCTGTGGTGTATACGTGTCTACCACGGCTCCACAAGGCTTCACAACAGTATCTCATGGTTCCACAGTGGAAACACTAAGAAGCCGTTGTTTAGCTCAATACATAACAAAATTAAAGGTAACACTTTCGTAGGTATTAAGAGGTTAACTAAATAAATTTTAACTTAACTTTTAATCCGACGGCGTGTGCTCGTTGTCGTGGACTGGCAGGCTAGCTCGGCCATTGTGGCAGTACTTTTAGGAAGCTCAGTATTTTCTCCCGCCGACACGGCATCTTGTTCACCCGGCTGTAGCGCACGCTCCATGGCGTAGACGACGTTGCTCGTGAAACGGCACATCGCAATATGCTATTGTGATGATCCAAATGTGACAGGTGGAACCGCAGCTGATGAGGAATCGTCTCAGATCGGAGCTTGTTCCGATCCCGCTTCTGATATCGAAGAGAATGGTTATATGTGACGTCAGGAAGGCCAGGAGTCTTCATTATTATTCGTTCTTGAAGATTTCAAGTAAAACACAGCAGTAAACTTCTTCGATTTATTCACAATTGAGGAGGTGTGATCGCTTCGACGGTAAAACAAGAATAATCCTTCTACCGGCGTTCGCCCGCCTTTTTATAACAATGTTTGGTGGTGTGACAATAACAAATTTATGGAGGGTAAACTAAATTACAATTCTAAAAATCATTAAATGTTGGTAATTCAATAAACAAACAATTTTCGATCTTTAAACTAACTAAAATAATTATTATCGGCGACGTGTTTTTCATAAATACGCGGTGTCGCGCCGACATTATCGAAGAGAATGGTGATATGTGACGTCAGGAAGGCCAGGAGTCTTCATTATTATTCGTTCTTGAAGATTTCAAGTAAAACACAGCAGTAAACTTCTTCGATTTATTCACAATTGAGGAGGTGTGATCGCTTCGACGGTAAAACAAGAATAATCCTTCTACCGGCGTTCGCTCGCCTTTTTATAACAATGTTTGGTGGTGTGACAATAACAAATTTATGGAGGGTAAACTAAATTACAATTCTAAAAATCATTAAATGTTGGTAATTCAATAAACAAACAATTTTCGATCTTTAAACTAACTAAAATAATTATTATCGGCGACGTGTTTTTCATAAATACGCGGTGTCGCGCCGACACGGCCATTCTGACAGGCGGTGCGCGCCCTGCACCTGCCTGAGTTGTAAGTTCGAATTCTGAAACAAAGATTTTTTTTTCTTTCTTTCAGGTAGGTATCTGTAAACAACACATGTTGCTTACAGGTGCAACAAGTGTTCTAGGTCATTGATTAATTCTAAACATTCTCATAGATCTGTGGTGTATACGTGTCTACCATGGCCCCACAAGGCGTCCAAACGGTATCTCATGGTTCACTGTGGATACATCATGGACCCGTGGTTAGCAAGAGGGTAACGCATGGTTAGCTCAGAGGTATCACTCTCCAGATTATAGTATGTACGTGTTCTCGTAGATCTGTAATTTAAATTTGTCTACTATAGCTCCACAAGGCTTACAACGGTATCTCATGGTTGCACCGTGGATACATCAAGGACCCGTGCTTAGCTCGAGGGTAACGCGTGGTTAGCTCAGAGGTATCACTCTGTGGTGTATACATGTCTACCACGGCTCCACAAGGCTTCACAACAGTATCTCAAGGTTCCACAGTGGAAACACTAAGAACCCGTGGTTTAGCTCATAGGCAATACATAACTTGATTAAAGGTAACACTTTTGTAGGTATTAAGAGGTTAACTAAATAAATTTTAACTTAACTTTTAATCCGATGGCGAGTGCTCGTTGTCGTGGACTGGCAGGCTAGCTCGGCCATTGTGGCAGTACTTTGAGGAAGCTCAGCATTTTCTCCCGCCGACACGGCATCTTGTTCACCCGGCTGCAGCGCACGCTCCATGGCGTAGACGACGTTGCTCGTCAAACGGCACATCGCAATATGCTATTGTGATGATCCAAATGTGACAGGTGGAACCGCAGCTGATGAGGAATCGTCTCAGATCGGAGCTTGTTCCGATCCCACTTCTGATAACGAAGTGAAATGAGAGATGTGACGTCAGGATGGTCGACGAGTCTTCATTATTGTCCATTCTTGAAGATTTCAAGTAAAACACAGCAGTAAACTTCTTCGATTTATTCACAATTGAGGAGGTGTGATCGCTTCGACGGTTAAACAAGAATAATCCTTTCTACCGGCGTTCGCTCGCCTTTTTATAACAATGTTTGGTGGTGTGACAATAATAAATTTATGGAGGGTAAACTAAATTACAATTCTAAAAATCATTAAATGTTGCTAATTCAATAAACAAACAATTTTCGATCTTTAAACTAACTAAAATAATTATTATCGGCGACGTGTTTTTCATAAATACGCGGTGTCGCGCCGACATATATAAAAATGTAATGTGTATATGTTTGTCTGTAAAAAAAAAATAAGTAAAATGTTAAAAATATTTAAGTAAATCTAACTGGTTTTCGAATAATTCGACCACTACGAGTTTTACAACTCGTTAGTACTTCCGGTTGAACATTCACGGGCAATTCTACATTTTCTGAAGAATTTGCTACATTTACAGTCTTATCTTCATTATCATATGATGATAATATATATGCTGGTTTCAATCTGTCAATGGAAATGCTGGCTTTCCTATTTGGCAATTGAATAACATAAACTTTACTATTTCTTTGTAATACTCGATACGGACCGTCATACGGGGGTTTTAATGGTCTTCTCACCGTATCGTCACGTATAAACACAAAATCACATTTTAATAAATCAGAATGAATAAAAATTTTACGATGATTTCTACTTGAATTATCAACAGGTTTAAAGTTTTTAATTGTTTTCTGAATATTATTAATTAAAGTATAAGAATCATTAGGCTCACGATGAGTACATGAATCATAAAAGTCTCCTGGTAATCTCAATGACTTACCAAATGTCATTTGAGCTGGGCTAACGCCGTTATCACTACGACATGCATTCCGTAACCCAAACATAACAATAAGCAACTCGTCCACCCACGATTTATCCGTTAGACGCGCTGAAAGCGCTGACTTTAGACTACGATTTCTAGTTACAACAACCTCTTGTCTGGCGTGCCCCGGGGTGGAATACTTTCTCCTTTACTTTTTTGTCTTTTCATAAATTCTCTTTCTGCGTTGCTTAGTTGCTCTTTTCATTTCTATGCCGATGATCTGCAGATATATTCACAAGGTAATGTTAATTCCATAGATAATGCTGTCATGATAATTAATAATAACTTAAAACTTATTGCTGATTGGTCTATGAAATACGGTATAAACGTGAATCCTAATAAATGCCAAGCTATAATTATTGGCAGTGACCGACAGCTGGCAAAACTTGATTTAGATTTCACCGGTCATCTTTAACAATTCAGTAATAGGGTACACTTCGTCGGTTAAGAACTTGGGCATCCACTTAGATAATAATTTGAGCTGGTCTACTCATATTAGAGAGACTTGCCGGAATGTCACTGTTAAGCTTATTGCTCTTAATCGGCTTAGAAACTTCCTTCCCATCAAGGCTAAGTTAATCCTGGTGCACGCTCTGATCTTCCCCATTATTGATTATGGTGATGTGTGTTTTATATTCTGTCTTCGCAAGTTCGACCATGTCTCCTCTTTTCGGACTCAGTTAAAATGACCTCCTATTCGTCAACGAAGACAAATAAGGATACTCTCTGTTCTTTATTCTATATTATACGATGATATATCTCCTACCTACCTAAAATGTAAATTTCAGTACCTGCGCGATAATCACGAACGGCATTTGCGATCTTCGGAGACGCTGACTCTCTCTATTCCTCTCCACCACTTTGGTTTCCTGTCTTATTCATTTGCTGTTCAGGCCGCTCGATTTTGGAATGCACTCCCTGATGATCTTAAGAAACCGATGAGCAAAGCAAGCTTCAAAAGGAAACTTCGCGGTTATTTAGTAGATAAAAGTAGTTAATGTTATTGAAGACAATTATTTCTCTGTGTGTATGGACGTATTTATTATTATATTGTATATATGTATTATATTTATGTATTTTTATATGTATTTATGTATGTAGTATATATATGTGAACTTTTACCCGTATATAACTATATGTTTAAATATTTTCTGTCTTATTATTCTTTTTTGTTATACCGCCTTCGATGTTTTTCTTACATCTTGAGGTTGACTGGCAGAGAATGCTTATAGCATTAAGTCCACCTTTGTACATTATTGATAAGGTACATAAACAATAAATAAATAAATAAATACGATGGAACCTCTCAACGGATCCATTACTCATAGGATGATAGCTTGTACTACGTATCCTATGTATGCCTTAGACTATTAAAAGTTCATTAAATAAATAACTCTCAAATTGACGACCTTGGTCAGTAGTCAATCTGATAGGGCATCCATATCGCGTAATCCATTCATTAGCTGAAATTTCTTGTACAGGAATAGCTTCAGGCCATCGACTTTGCCTATCAATAATTGTAACTAAATATCGAAATCCCTGTGGAGAAGTCGGCAGAGGACCAACAATATCCACATGAATATGTTCAAATCTGTTCGCTGTAGGAAATTCGCCTAAATCAGAAACAGTATGTCTACTTATCTTAGCACGTTGACATTGTAAACATGTTCGTGCCCAGGTATTAACATCACGATTCATTGGTGGTGTGGTGTGCCATTGTGGTGTTCCATGTGGTGGTGCTGGGTTGGGTGAGGTGGGGCACACTGGGAGTAGCGAGGCGTTGGCCAGGGGTTCAGGGAACCCCTGAGTAAATGAGACACAGCAGTAATGTAGTTATAATCTAATCTATATTGAATCTCTCTCTATTGTTATGTTGCTTATATACTAAAATTAGACGTGAGACTATTTACATTATACATACATTATCTCCCTTAATATACGTACGTGCTTCATGTTATATTACTCTATCGTCACACCTCACCATCCCACCAGAAGAGAAAAAAAAATATTATATTATATAATTTTGTTTTACAGTGTACAATTATTACAATTAAAAAACAATTTTCTTTTTCAACTTTTACAATATAACTTAGTTCTATTCTTATGAATTATATCTACTTTATTGCCACATTTAATTTTCACATTTGGTGATTCATCTTCTATCACTACAAATGGGCCATTATAAACAGAATCTAATTTAATTCCTGAGTTATTTCTGACTAATACTAAATCTCCATTTTTATATGTTACGGGATACAAGTTTTTATCATAGCTATCTTACAATCTATTAAATTTTTTCTAGCATCCGCCTGAGCTTTTTGTAAACGATATTTGAATTCTAACGGATAATCATCAAAATTATACAACGGTTCGACATTTCCATTTTGAAGATTACTCGGTAACGTACAAGTTTTCCCGAAAACTAACTCATAAGGTGTATACTTGGTTACAGTATGTACTGTTGTGTTATATGAGAAACACCAATATGGAATCCAAGAACTCCATGATGATGAGTTATTATTTGTCTGTATTCTCAAATATGCACCTAAAGTTTTATGAACGTTTTCTAACGAACCTATACTCTCATGATGATATGCTGTGGATATTGTTTTATTGATGCCTAGTATATTACATAATTCTACCATAACTTTTGAAATAAACTCAGAACCCCTATCTGTAGTAATATTCTGAGGTATCCCAAATCTTAAAATAAAATTTTCTGCCAATGTTCTTGCAACTTCATTTGCAGATTTGTTTTTAATTGGGTATGCTTCTACGAACTTTGTAAGTTCACATTGAAGAGTTAATATATACACATTTCCACAATCGTCCCTATCAAGTGGTCCTACTATATCTAAATAAATTTTCTCAAATGCCGAGGATGCCATAGTTGTAATTGACATTGGTTCCTTCGTGTTTCGATGATACTTTTGTTTTTGACATTTATGACATTTATTAACATACTCTGTCACATCTTTTTCAATAGATTATTATTATTATTAAGCCTTTTATTCAGAGTACAAATATACATGACATTTTGTTACGTTTATAGCTATATAATGTCTCTTAATTCGGTGTGCCTCTTGGCATAGGCCTCCTCCAGCTCCCTCCAGTGGACCCTATTGTCCGCTGCTCTGGTCCAGTAGGGACCCAGGGTGTGGCGCAAGTCGTCTCTCCATCGTACTCGCGGTCTGCCCTGCTTCCTTTTGTCCTCCCTTGGGTACCATAGGGTTACTTGTTTACTCCATTTGTTTAGTTTACAGCGCAACATATGTCCCGTCCATGACCATTTCAAATGGTCGATACGAGCAACTATATCCGTAATTCTAGTTTTACTCCTTATTTCCAAATTGGTAATTTTATCGCAAAGTCTGATTCCCAAAATGCTTCTTTCCATTGCTTTTTGTGCCTTAGCTAGTTTTTGTCTGTGTATGTCTGTTAAAGCCCACGTTTCGCAGCCGTATGTCATGCATGGAAGAATGCAATTGTTGAAAGTCTTTCTTTTGATATGCATACTTAAATCTTTGTTTTTCATTATTTATTTTAGGGTCCAAAACTTTTTCCATCCAGAGGCTATTCTTTTATTTATTTCTTTTGACATAGATTCCTCAGGAGATATAATTTGCCCAAGGTAAACATATTCTGCCACATATTCAAGCTTTGTCCCGTTGGCCTCTATGTTGACTTCAGCAGAGTTGGTCATCAATTTTGTTTTATTTGTATTCATTTCTAAACCTACAACTCTACTTTTTTCCGCTAGATCTTTGATCATGTACTCTAGTTTAGTTGGATCTTCCTCTACTAGAACTATGTCATCTGCAAACCTCAAATGATTCAGGCAGTTACCATTGATGTTGATTCCGTAATTCTCCCAATCTAACGCTCTAAATGTATGTTCCAGCACAGCATTGAATAGCTTAGGGGATAATGGGTCTCCTTGCCTTACGCCTCTGTTTATAGGGAATGGGTCACCTTTTGATTCCAATTTGATGCAGCTGAAGCTTTCTTTGTAGATGGATTTAATTAGTTCTGTATAGACATCAGCAACTCCTTGTTCTTTTAGACTCAGCCAGATAAATTTATGGTTTAGACTGTCAAAAGCTTTGGAGTAGTCTATAAAACTTATGTACAAGGGTTTCTGGTATTCATTATATTTTTCAAGGACTTGTTTGATTGCGTGGATGTGGTCAATTGTACTATAATTCTTTCGGAATCCAGCCTGTTCAATTGGTTGGTTTTCGTCTAAAACCCTTGCTATTCTATCTAGAATTACTTTTGCAAAGATCTTGTAGACATTTGATATTAGGCTAATTGGTCTGTAGTTGTTTAAGTCTTCTCTATCGCCTTTCTTGTGAACGAGGATAATATGTGATTCTTTCCATTGATACGGGATGGTGCCTGTCATTAAGATGTCATTAAATAACTTGGCTAGGATTGGACTTATATCTTCTAATGTGCCTCTGATCAGTTCATTTGGTACATTATCTGGTCCTGGAGCTTTTTCTTGAGACAGGATGGCTTTTTGTATCTCTTGAATAAGTATTGATGGAACATTTTCATGTCTAGGAATTGTATTTTTGTGGGCGTTATTTTCTCCTTCGTTATCTTTAATCGAATATAGGGATCTATTATAGTCTGTAGCAAGTTTTTGGATTCCTTTACGGTTAGAAACTTTTTTGGATCTGTTGTTTTTTAGTTTAGGTATCCATTCCCTTCCGAGTTCTCTTAATTCCCTGAAAGCCTTTCTTGTTCCGCCTGTCTTTTGAATTTCTTCTTGTAGTTTTTTGTTTCTCTTCATTTTGCTATCTTTCCTCATATTTTCCCGAATTTGTTTGCTGAGAATGGATATTTTGTTACGATTATCCTCACTTTTTGATTTGTTTGAAATTAGTGCCTTTCTTTTTTCTAATAGCTCTATTGTCTACTCGCTAAGCTTCGCTTATTTAGTTCCAGTTACTATTCTAAATTGTGATAGTTGCTTATTTATGTGGTCGTATTTTTGAGTGACACTTTTGTCTGAGTTTATTAATTCCATCAGCATCTTGATAGTCGAAAAGTCACTGTTTTTTCCGTATTGTTTTGGTGTCCACAATTCGTTCTTCATTTTCTTTCTGCTTAGTTTTGTTGGGAGCTTTTTTAGGCGGCAGCGTACCATACGGTGGTTTGTGTTGAAATTTAAATTCTGTATAATGTGTGTCATTGAAAAACTTTGGTTTGTTAGATATTATGTAGTCGATTTCATTTCTGTATTTTCCGTCAGGTGATATCCAGGTCCATTTTGTTTTGGTTTTTTTTTTGAAGACTGAATTTAGTAATGTTAAATTATTTTGCAGTAGAAGCTCAGTTAAACGATGACCATTGGCACTCCTCTTTCCAAATCCATGTTCACCCAAAATTATTTCTTCGCCATCTTGCCTACAGCCGACTCGTGCATTAAAGTCGCCCATTACTATTAGGAAATTATTCTGATATTTTTTAATGATATCTGACAGATTGGAGTAGAATTCTTCACTTTCACATTCGGGAGCTAATTCTGTGGGTGCATATACTTGAATAATTGTCCACAGTTTTCTGTATCTTGGCAAATTAATGTTGAGTATTGCTAGCCTATCTGAAATTCCTATCAACTCCTGTATGTACTTTTTTAATGTTTTTTTTATTAGGAAGCCCACTGCTCTATGGCCTGCTGTTTCTCCTTTTTGATATAATATATAGCCGTTTTGTTCTATAATTTTTTCTTCTAGTCTTCTCATTTCGCTTATACCTAAGATGTCGTAATGAATATGTTGCAAAGCATTTTCTAATTACGAAGGGTTCTTGTATTAAGTGATGCTATGTTGTATGATTCACTTCTTTTAGCTGGAGGGTTTCGGTCTAGTACTCCCATGGGGACCAACCATGGTGGGAGACAATTTATTTGTTGATTTTGTTTATATTTGCATGTTGTGGGCATTTCTGTTTGGTTCCGGTCTACTTTGGGCTTAGATAGTTTTTTGAATAATTTGTTTGGGGGTCACATCTTGTTTTCCCAGCATACTTAGGTGTGTTTGATCTAATTATGTCATTCCTCTGGATTTTAGCATGTGACTGAGATGGTATTTTTGGACTGTTTACACTATCTTTCTTCTGTATAGTTTGATTAGGAGAGTCTGAGGTTTCTCTTCTTCTCTTTTCTATATTGGTATCGTTAGGTTTTATAACTATGAGTTTGTTTTGTTTTAGGTATGCAATATTTCCCTTCTTCTTTTCTTCTTCTACTTGTGGTTGCAGTTGTTTTCTTCTTTCTAAAGTTTCCTTCGAGTAGTCTTCTTTAACATAAATATTTGTTGGTAGATTCGACTTGTTTTGAGTACTAGGTGTTTTTTCCACTGAGTTGTTAATGAAACAACAACTGGACGGTGTTTATTCTCAGACTTCTTCCCGATTCTGTACACGTTGCTAATCTCTTGGCTGTAAATCTGTACTTCTGATTCTTCTACGGTTTCCTTTATATAATCTACTAATTCCCGCTCAGACTTTCTATCTTTTTCCACCCCAAAAAACACCAAGTTGTTTTTTCGTTTTTCCCTTTCTAATGATTTAAGTTTCATCTCCAGTTCTGATACTTTGTTTTTAAAGAATTTGTTTTCCTCAATTATTCCATTCAGTTTATCCTCAATAGCTTCCGTGACATTCTTGGTTACAGACTGTGTTATCTGATTGGTTTGTTTGTTTAATTTTTCATCCAATTTTTGTAGAAGTAATTCCATATTTTTATCCATAGTGGCTAATTTCCGTTCAAATTTATGCCTTTTTTATGGTAACACTTTTCTAGTCTATGCTCGAAATTCAGTTGACGGAAGTGGCAACACTAAAGTTCCAGCAGCACTGTCACTGACAGATGTCGTGAGGTTGGCACTACTTGAGTGACAACCGTAATGTTTACAATTTTTTTATAGAATGACTTGACTTATTAACGGTTAGAATGATGATAACTTTCGCAAATTTTTCGTGAATTCTATTTGTTTCCACTTTTTTTTCACGGCTTCTATCTTTTATCACCCTTGTTACGATGGAATTGCACTTGGTTGACCGTATTTATGACTGTTTTGCACTATTTATAAATTTTTTCGCGCGGAGGACAATGACGTACGTATTAGCACTTTAGCACACCGGAACCGGAAGCTTTCAATAGATGGCCAATAGTAATACTTCCTTATGCTGTTTACCATCCTACGTATCCCTACGTGACCGCTTGTGGGTAAAATATGGAAATCATTCATAATAACCTTTTTTTTATCGATATCTTCCACTCTTCGTGCATCTCGCACTACACATACCTTAAAATCTCCACATATCGAATTACTATTCGCCTTTAAAAATTGAGCTATACCTGCAATAATGTATACGTTATAACGATTTTTTAAAATAATTACTTCTTTTATGCCTTTTTCCATACAAAATGTTACTATTTCTTTCGACAAATCGTCTCGCGATTTTGCCGATAAAGAGTCATAGTTTATATAAATACTCGAGTTTTCTGGCACATACATTATTCTGCACGACTTGGAAAATATTTTTATATATTTTTTGTTACGTAACAACTTTTCCCACTTATCTACACCTACTTGAATTAATTCAATGTCATTTCCTTGTTTTTTAAGAACTTCAACAATCCTAGGCCTTTGACTCGTAGAGTCTTTACTTTGAATAACCGAGTTTTCTAACGCTGAGTGCGAACGGCACTGACCTCTTGTCATCGCCGATATAGTTTTGTCATGCATAGTTTTCAAGTCGTCACTCGAAATTACTATTCTGGACAAGGCGTCCGCTAAGACGTTTTTTTCCTTTTATATATTCGACCTGAAAGTCGTACTCCTCTAAACATAAACGAAACTTTGTTAATCTGCTTGAGGGATCATTCATATTATAAAATAAATATAAAAGTGGTCGATGATCGGTTTTTAAAACGAACTTCCTACCGTATAAATAGGGTCTAAAATACTTTACCGACCAATCTACAGCTAATAATTCCTTCTCAATTATTGGATAGTTTAACTCACTTTTCCCTAATGATCTACTAGCGTATGCAATGGGTTTTCCGTTCCCATTAGACAAAACACTTCATATTGCAAATCCTGAACTACACTGTTTGTAAGACAAATGTATTGCTCTCAGAAAAATCTGGAAAATCTAATATTGGAGGATTTATTAATGCATTTTTTAATAATAAAAATGATTTTTCGCATTCGTCAGTCCAATTAAACGCGACGGTTTGTTTGCATAACCTATTCATTGGTAATACTATATTAGCAAAGTTCGGTATAAATTTTCTATAATAATTTGCAAATGCTATAAAACGTTTTACTTCATCACTAGTGGAAGGACGTGGATATTTTTTTATTACCGCCACCTTCTCTGGATCAGGTGAAATACCATTCGATGAAATAACGTGACCTAAATTTAATTTAAGATTGACTTTTCTTAAACGAGAAAAAATAGACATAAGGTTTCGATTATGTTCATCTAAATTCCGTCCAAAAATTATTAAATCATCTAAGTAAATTAAACATTTATCGTAGTTTAATCCAGACATAGCTACTGTCATCATTCTACTGAATGAACTAGGACTAATTTTCAGACCCATTGGTAATCTTCTCATTTGGAATTGACCTTTGTTGTAAAAGCTGTGTATTTCCGACTCTGTTCCTCTAAGCTACATTGATAGTATGACTGAGATAAATCGCAATGACTAAAGTACATAGCACCCGAAAGTGAATCTAGAATCTCATTGATGTTGGGTAAAGGGAATTTATCGTCCTGAATTTTTTCATTCAATTTTCTTTAATCTACAAGTATACGCCATTTTTTCTCTCCATTACGATCTGCTTTTTTGGGCACAATCAAAACAGGACTAGACCATTCACTAACAGATTCCTCAATTATATTATTTTCTAACATCTCCTGAACTTGTTTGTCAATTTCCTTTTTCTGTACAAAAGGTATCCTATAAGGTTTTCTATAAACTGGATTGGCATTCTCTTTTAATCTTATCGACTGTTCATACACATTTGTGACAGTTAATTTGTCTCCTGGTATATGAAAAACGTCCGGATATTTTGCACATATTTGTTCAATGCTTAACCTTTCTTCATTATTCAAATAGTCAAGTTGAAGCAAAGAAAATATTTTCTTGATTCGTTCTACGCTTCGTTCTGTTTTCGAAAAACAACAATAATCATAGTTACTTAAGGGATATAATAATAATAATAATAATAACTTTATTGACACAAAAAAGTAAGTACATTTCAGTCATTTGAAGCCTCTGGTCCCTGAGGTAGTCGAAACTGTGTTTCAGGGTCCAGCGTCTTCTCCCATTTTCGTTTGTACAATATTACTTACGTTAAGAGACATGTTAAGAAAAAAAAAGAAAAGTATTTACGTACGTGTGTGTGTGTGTGTGTGTGCGTGTGTTGTGTGTGTGTGTGTGTGTGTGTAGTGTTTATGTGAATGTGTGTATGTGTTTACATACTACAATTGTAATTGACATACTACTTAAGAAAATCTTCTACCTCTTCATAATCTAGGTCTTTAAGCCAGGTAAGTATAACTTTTTTAAATTTATTAGTTGAATATTTTTTTATTATTTCTTTATTATTTAGCCTGTTGTATAGCAGTGGAGCAACTACTTCGAAGTGTTTGCGAGCAAGTTTACAACGAGCGCGCGGCACAGGGCAGCGGTCAACACGTTTATTTGTAGGCTTCAAATGTGGTACTACCTTACAATGGTACCTTTCAAGCACTTGGAGTACAAACATTTTTCTTACAGAGAGAACATTCGCTCGTTTATAGACATCAGTAGTGGGATGTCTATACGGTAAGTACAGAAGAACTTTGAGAAGCGCTCTTTGTGCCCTTTCAACAGCAATAAGATGTGTTTTATTTGCATTACCCCCGAACGCAGATACAGTATCTAATGATGCATTCGCATAGGGCTTTATATATTTGTAATAATAAAGTAGGATTAGCAATAGTCCGTAGATTTTTAAATATATATATAAGTTTTCTAACTCTATATGCCAACATACTAATATGACAGTTCCAATTTAATTTATAATCAACTATTACACCCAGGTATTTAATGTCACCAGTACGAGCTACTGTTTCGCATTCGCACTTGTTGTATATATAGTTAGACTGGCGATTGCAGGGGTAGGTATGAATTACCAAATTGAAGTCGTCTGCAGGTCCAGCTGATGCAGTCTTACTAAAACAAACATATTTTGTCTTACTTATGTTAATTGATAACAGATTGTCTTCCAGCCATGCAGTCACTCTAGATAGGCCCTTTTCAGCCAGTTCAGCTACCAGGTGCCATGATCTTTCATGGAAAAGAAGTACCGTGTCATCGGCAAACATTAAAAGATACCTGGGTATGATGTTTTACAGAGCTCATTAACGTAAATTAGAAACAGGGATGGGCCCAACGTACTTCCTTGAGGCAAACCAAATTTACTGCTTTCTGCGTTACTCTCAATCTCGCCGACTTTGACTCTTTGCTTCCTGTCGGTTAAATAGCTTTCGAACCATTTTAGGGCTACGCCTCTAATTCCTGAGCTTTCAAGTCTCGCCAGCAAGATCGGGATGGATACAGTATCGAAGGCTTTTTGTAGGATATATTTTGCTTTTTGAAGGATATATCTCTAACTTCGACAAACTACATACAACTTCTTCGGAAGTTGTGTTTAATATCCTAATAGGTATCATCCCATTCCTAGGTGTAGCTATACCATTAGCTAAAAAAAACACCTTTTTGCAACTCTTTTTTAAACACTACGCAATCTTCCGTTCTATTGATAGGAAAGTATTTTATCATCTCACAACGTGGAGCAATAACCAACGAATAATCATAAAATTGCATAGGAATTAAAATGAACTTTCCTTCACGTTCACTTAAAGATAGCTGATTCTTTGAAAAATCTATAATACGTAATATATACTTATGCAAAAAATCTTGGCCTAATATACCAACCGATTTACTCGGTAAATCATTAAAAATATAAAACTTATGCATAAACGAACATTGTTCATAATTTAATTTTAAATAAATATAACAAAAATGTTAAAAGTTTTAAAAAGACTGGACAAACATAAGGGAGCAGGGTCCGATGGATTTCCTGCGCTTTTCGCAGTAAATTGTGCTTCTTCTCTAGCTCAACCTCTCCGACATATTTTTAACAGGTCGTTAGAAACTGGTACCTTTCCCTTAGATTGGAAGCTAGCACTTGTAGATCCTTATATGAAAGTGGTGATAAGGAAATAGTCAAACATTATAGACCTATTTCCATTCTCCCTGTGTTCGCAAAAGTTTTTGAGCAGCTTCTACACCCAATCCTATCTTGGCACTTCAAGCAATTGATCAACTCTAATCAACACGGCTTCATGCAAGGAAGGTCAACAGCAACTAACTTAGTCTCTTTTATTAACAATGTTTCCAATGAACTGGATAAGCGATCGTGTATTAACGCCATATACACTGATTTCAGTAAGGCTTTTGATCGCGTCAACCACCAAATACTTCTTCGTAAACTATCCATATATGGTATCACTGAACCTCTACTTAGTTGGTGTGAATCTTATTTGACAGAAAGAAAGGCTTCGGTTGTTGTTGGCGGTTACAACTCTGAAAGCTATTCAACACTTTCCGGAGTCCCTCAAGGGTCCCATCTGGGCCCTTTATTTTTTAACATATTCATCAACAACATTGGAGACTGTTTCCAGCATTCCAAATATCTTTTATACGCTGACGATTTAAAGTTATACAGAGTCACTAACTCTATTTCTGACTCAATACTTTTGCAGGAAGATCTCAACCGTCTCACTGTGTGGTGTCAGTCTAACGGAATGGAACTTAATGCGTCAAAATGTTATTCCATTTCCTTTTCACGGAAAATCACACAACCTCTTTATGAATATAAGATCTCTAATCATGTTTTGGCACAGGTACCCAACATACGGGACTTAGGTATAGAGTTAGATTGCAAATTCAGGTTCAATGTTCACGTTGACAGTATCTGTCAAAAAGCCTATAAATGCCTCGGTTTTGTACTGCGCAATTGTAAAGATTTTAAAAGCCCTGTAACTAAGATTTTGCTTTATAACTCCTTGATTCGCAGTGGCTTGGAGTATTGCAGTGTTGCTTGGAATCCTTATTATGATGTATATGTTAAACGTCTTGAAAGAATTCAAAAACGGTTTTTATGGCATCTTGTTTTCTCATGTAACAGGGACCGACTTCACTATTTCAATATGATTTCGCTATCAGATTTGAGACGCATGCTAGATTTATTATTTTTGTATAAGCTTGCCAATGGTTTAATTGACAGTCCGGAACTACTTTCGAAACTACGATTTTCTGCTCCTTCTAAACTTCCAAGAGCCTCTAGGTTCAATATTTTAAATGTTTCAAATTTCAAAACTAAACTTGGACAAAATTGCCCTGTAAACAGAATTGTTCGCGAATACAGGTGCATTTCAAAACACAAAGACATTGACATTTTTATTGATACCATTCGCAAGTATAAAAATTCCATTATAAATCTTATGAAACATGAATGTAATCCTTACTAGTATATTTAACGAAGACCTATTTAGTGTATAATATTTTTTGACATTTTCAATAATCTATTATTAATATTGTACCTATTCTTTTTTTTTTTTGACATTAATATTATTATTATTTGAATTTTTGTATTTGTAATTTCTTTTTCGAATTAATGCTCTGATTATTATTTTATTTCTGTGTATTATTTGCTAATGTCGTACGCTATCTGTCTTCACCTATAATTGTAATGTCACTTATGTTCTTTTATCTATAATTTATGTTGTTTGGCCTAATTCGGTGTACATTATGTTGGTGATCATTTTAAATAAATAAATAAATAAAATAAATAACCTAAATTCAAATTCAAATTCAAATTCATTTATTAATTAGACAACTAAGATCCATTTGTTAGTAAAGAACACTTATACCTATTGTTAGTAGAAATTACCATATAATTAATTAAATCAATATATAATAAATCAATAAATTCTAAATTCTAAAATCGTAAATTCAATAAAATAAAAATTCAATAAGATAAGTCAGTTTCGTAATAATAATAATTATTTAAGTGGCCTAGGCTATGTCAGAACCACCCTTTTCACGAAACTACGCCACATTAAGGCTCTACAATCCTCAGCTACTATTTTTAGTATGGTGTTGCGACTTGCCCTTACAGTACTCATCAGAGCTGCAGTTTTTTTGCGCAGGATCGCAGCAAAACCATCCGTTCGATTCTGCGCAAACATTTCTGAGGCACTACAAATCGAGGGAGTCCCAACACCATCCTAAAAATGTTGTTGTATTGGACACGTAGGGCATCTATTTGCTTTCTGGTGTAGTTGACCCATAGATGGCCGGTGTAGATGCTCTGACAGTATGCTTTGAAAAGGGTGATTTTGACTTCCCTAGAGCAGCGAGCAAATCTACGGGCCAACATATTACCCCTCACAGTCAAAGCCCTACGCTCCCTTTCAATATCAGTATTGTCCTTGGAGTCATCGGTAAGGAAATGTCCCAAATATTTAAATTTATGGGCTCTTCTTATTTCTATGCCATTTAACATTAACTGTTGTTCAGGTTGTTCTTTTTCCTTACCCACAACTCCAAAGACCATATACTCACACTTTTTAACGTTGTACGTTAGGCCATGAGGTTCAGCAAACCTCTCACAGACCCTTAGCATCTTCCCGATCGACGCCCTGGTCGGGCCCAGCAGCACCATATCGTCAGCGTAGCTGATGTTAATCACGCTGACACTACCAATGCAACATCCGACACGCATGCTGCTGAGCTCGACCAGCAAGTCGTCAACATAAAGATTGAAGAGTCTGGGAGAGGTCAGACCACCCTGTCTCACGCCGCACTCCAGTCTGTATGGCTCAGAGAAGTCGTTGGCCCACTTAACCATATTTTTCTGGGTCGCATACCAATATTTCAGGATGTTAACAATTTCCTTGGACACTCCTCTGTTCTCCAGCTTTCCCCAAAGCAGATCATATGAGACTAGATCAAATGCCCTGGAGAGATCCAGGAAACAGGCATACACAGCTGTTTTACGGCTGGTATAATACTGGACAGTGTGCTTGAGGCTCACAATTGCACTTTCAGTAGATAGTTTGGGTTGAAAGCCAAACTGTGCATCACTTACTTGAATAAAGGGATCTAGATACGAGTCAAGCAACCTATCCAGTATTTTTGCCATCGTTGTAGCCAGGGAGATCGGCCGGTAATTTCCCTTATCAGTGATGTCACCTGTCCTACTTTTCACTATGGGGATAACTACTGTTTTCATAAACTCTTCCGGAAGATACGAGTGTCTAATACACATAGTAAAAAGCAAGGACAGTACTCTTGGTAGATGCGACCCAGCATTTTTAAAGTGCCCTATACTGAGTTCGTCATGTCCAGAGGATTTGCCTCTACTCATGTTCCTTATAACGCTTTTAACCTGGTTAGCGGTGAAAGATACCATTGGCTTCTCCCCGTGATTCGCAGGCTCATTATCATTCCAGACCGACGAGGGACCCAGCGATGATTGCACCTGGAAATGTTTCGCAAACATATTGGCGATATCCTTAGGATCTGTTTTTCCATCTCCACCTACAGATAGACCAGGCCTAGGATCAAGCTTGCTAGTAGATTTCCAGAATTTTCTAAAATTTTTATCTACTCTTTGTTTGGCTATTTCATCCATTTTTATTTGGTCCTGGTGGTTCTGGCACCACTTAAGGCGACTTTTAAAAACTTTTCGCGCCTTGCGCATTTGTACATAGACCACGCCAGAGGATGGTCTGATATGCAAAATCCATCTTTGGAAACTAAGCCTGGCCTCTCTGTAAGAGTCCTTGACGTGCTTGTTCCACCCACATAGCACTTTACCCCTTCCAGGTCCACTCACCCCCCGGTCACTCGTCAATCTGGCCGCTTCCGTCAATACACCCACAATGTCCCGATGTAACTCATTAATAATGAGTTTATGTTTGACAGAGTTGCAGAAGCCATAATTGCACTTACAAAGCTCAGGGGGAAATATAATTTTGCGCAATCTTTCGTGACAGATTTCGTGGTATCTATTTATTTGCAACTCGTTTCTTTCTCCCCATATAATTTCACTCCTAATTGTTTTTCTAGGAGACAACCTAGGCTTCACTATAAACAAGTCACACTCAATGTACAGAGGTAGGTGATCCGACACAAATACCTTCTCTATGATGCCAACATTAGTAATGGACCGAGCTGCAGCTGCAGATACGACACAATGGACCATTGTGTCGTATCTGCAGCTGCAGCACCTCCTCGAGCCATGAGCGTCACTGACGAAAGTGTAGCTGTCCGAATTTATTCCTAATCTCTCTATATCAGCACAAATAAAGATCTTAATTTTCCACCTATTCCATTAATCACTAATTCATCCTTAAATATTTTACACGATAATAAGTTCTTCTCAAAAAAACTATATTTGATCGCCGATAATGATGCTCCGGTATCGACTAACCATTCAAACTCAATATTATTTACTACAAAATGAACCCAGTTAATACTATTAGCTGCTAAAATATGTTTAGACTCGAAAAAACTGACCTTTATTAACATCTTTATCATTTTCATAACGTGAACTTGACCTTGCGCCTGAGTCATGGTTTTTCGACGTATGTTCGATGTAAGCTACATTCCGCCGATTTTGCTGAGTGTGCGCAGCGCGATACGCATTATTCTTAAACTCACGACTGCGCTTATTGTGCAAATTCCAAACGTGCGCATTTTTATCTTGTCGACACGTACGACTACCAGCTGATTAATGCGCTGTTCGGTAATTACTATGTGTATTGTTACTGTAATTAAATTTTTTAAATGTTTTGCCGTTGAAACGCCATGCACTGTAGTCCCGACGAAGTGCTATTCTCGTCTTCAGCCACTCGAGTTGCCTCTCTTAATGAAGTTAAGTTGCGAGCAGTAATTATCCTCCGTCTCTCACCTCCCGTCCCGCACCTCCGCCCGCTGAGGTGCCGCCGTGCGTCGTCATGTCTACACCTCAACGTGACTACGCTGCAGCTGCCGCCCGCCAGCTATCCGGGAAGCGGAAAACAACGAGGTCAGAGAGGGAAAGCGGGATCCCCCGCAACGAACTCCCTCGTCCTCCATCCTTGGTCCTCCTGCTCTGCTGCTTTCAGGGGTAGTTTCAGATCCCATCAGTTGTCTTTTGTACATTTTTTTTTATTATTATAATTATAATCTGTAGTTTTCATAAATACTAATTTTAGTATTATTTTTTTAATAACCAGTTAATTTTTTAAATATTATTTAGTATCGGAAATGCAAAGCTTTCGCCCGCCTGGGAATCAATGTGTCACAAAGTTTATATGAAATTAATAGAGGTTTAACCTCTGTCAGGTAAAAGTACAAAATATTTTGGATTTACCTTACCGACAAATTATTTTTTTTATGTAATGAACCACAAACAAGGCTTAAGATAGATAAACTATAAACATACCTGAGCGCCGCTTAAATGTTAGTAGAACCAAAATTAGTTTACGAATTATTGATACTGTCATTAGATTTTTAGATTATCCTCGCGTGTGGTTCGCTAGAACCGAAGCTATTCTAGCACCACAGAAACTAGGAGATTCAGTCAATTTTGAAATAATTTTGTCAAAATTAAATAAATAAACTATCGGCGAGATAACCGATATAATATTGGATCCTCCTGAAAGCCAGAAATGTGCAGCATTGAAAAATAGGCTACTAGCAATATATGAAGACACGGCGAATCCGAAAATAAAGAAATTATTAAGAGACATGGACTTGGGCGACCAAAAGCCTTCTCAACTATTGCATAAGATGAAGGATTTGGATGGAAGGATCTGAAAATAAAGAAATTATTAAGAGACATGGACTTGGGCGACCAAAAGCCTTCTCAACTATTGCGTAAGATGAAGGATTTGGATAAGAAGAATTTCCCAGAGGATACAGTAAGAATACTGTGGGAGGAGCACTTACCATCACAAGTTCGAGCTGTATTAGCGGTTAGCAAGTTTACAGATTTAGAAGACGTATTTGGCAGCCGTAGCTGACAACGTCTTGGAGGCTACCAAACCTTTGCAATTAGCTACAGTTACCCAGCGGCAGTCTAGAATCGATAACGCAGATATTGCCATGATCAAGGCTGAAATCGCGAAATTGAACACTAAACTCGTGCAGTTGCAGCGTGGGAGACCTGAAAACGGCAGTGGTCGACAAAGTCACTCGCAGACCAGGCAACCTAGTTCTTCAAGCAAGCGTAACAAGCAAAATTGGCTTTGCTTTTACCATTACAAGTACCATGAAAAGGCACACAAATGCATTAAACCCTGTGCCTGGAAGGGACCATCTACTTCTACACCAGGATCTTCGGAAAACTAACGGCAGGCACACAGGATCGCGGAGACAACTGTGAAATACGGCCTTGTTCTCGTCTTCGTGTTACGGACTATAATAGCGGTTATACATTTTTAGTGGACACCGGTGCGAACGTTTCCGTCTTACCAGTGATAAAAAAATACAGAGCGGTAGAAAATACGCGGTATAAACTTTATGCGGCAAACGGAACTGAAATAAAAACTTACAGAACCAAATCGTTAGTGTTAGATTTAAAGTTACGTCGTCCTTATCGTTGGGATTTTATCATAGCGGACATTAAGCAGCCCATATTAGGTATAGACTTCCTTACGTTTCACAAGTTATTAGTGGATGTGAGTGCCCGACGGCTGATTGACAAGGTAACAAATATTAATACAAAATATTTAGCATGTGTCAGTAATGTTATTCAACCTGCAATTAATACAATTCGTGATAGTCATCCTTATCATAAATTATTAAGTAAATACCAGGATATTACTAGACCAGTCTCGTATAATGATGTTAAGTCTCAACATAATATTTTGCATTATATTGAGACCACTGGTCCGCCTGTATTTCCTAGAGCACGTCTTTTACCGCCCGATCGGTACCGAAAAGTAAAGGAAGAATTTAAGGTTATGCAGTAATTAGGGATATGTCGTCCTTCTAAAAGCTCATGGACAAGCGCTTTGCATGTGGTGATTATAGACAATTAAACAGTATAACTAAGCCTGATAGGTACCCTATACCTAGACTTCATGATTTTACATTTATTTTGGCCGGAAAGAAAATATTTTCCAAATTAGATATAAATAGAGCTTATCATTGTATACCTATTGCTCCAGAGGATATAGAAAAAACTGCAATTATAACACCGTTTGGACTTTTTTAATTTCTTCGTATGAGTTTTGGTTTGCGTAACAGCGCCCAAACTTTTCAATGGTTTGTGAATAATACAGTGTTAGAAGGTTTAGATTTTCTTTTTTGTTATTTGGATGATGTCATTATTGCAAGTAATAATAAACGACAGCATACTGAACACCTTGAAACTATTTTTAAAAGGTTTAGTACATTCGGTATAACTATAAATTTAGCTAAGTGTGTTTTCGGACAGAGTAATATTAATTTTCTAGGACACTAGGTTTCAACAGAAGGTTTAAAACAGGGGTTTTAACAGGGGCAGAAAAAGTAAAAGCTATTATAGATTTTCCGAAGCCGAAAACGGTCGAGCAATTGCGACGTTTTCTAGGAATGGTAAACTTTTATCGTTTACTTTTACCTAACTCTTCTGAATATCAGTGCGAACTTAATAAATACTTAGTTAATTCTAAGAAGCGTGACAAGACAGTTATTAACTGGACGGATGAAGCAAACGAAGCTTTTAGTCAATGTAAGTTAGCGTTGCAAGAGGCCGCTACCCTGTCGCATCCACTGATAGATGACAATGTTCCTACTGCGTTGATGACGGACGCGTCGGATATGTGTGTAGGTTCAGTGTTACAGCAAAAGGTTGGTAATGAATGGAAACCTATAGGATATTTTTCTAAGAAGCTTACAACAGCCCAATAAAAATATTCTACGTATGATAGAGAATTGCTTGCAATTTATTTATCTATTAAATATTTTCGGAAAATGTTTGAAGGTCGTCAGCTGATTATTTTTACGGACCACAAACCGTTAGTACATGCCTTTAGTAAGTTAAATAAAGACAACTCGAAAATACCTCGTCGTACCAGACAATTAATGTTCATAAGTGAGTTTACATCTGATATACGGCATATTAGTGGCCCGGATAATATCGTAGCAGACACGCTATCGCGCATAGAAACAATAACGTGTCCCACAAGTATCGACTTCGAACAACTTGCTGACGCGCAGTTGACAGACGAGTACTTGCATTCTACGATGAACAATAAAGATAGTAGTATTACATTTAAAAAGATACACTTACTTGTTTACTCAAGCAGGATGTCAGATCCCATAAATTACAGTCCTTAGTCAATGCTGCTAATCTACATATTTTACCTCTCAGTGCAACACACTTCTTCCCAAACTGTGACCCTTCTTTGCTCGATCTAATGATAGTATCTTCATTGGATCACGTTGCAAAGTATGGCCAGTGCGCTGCCGAGGGATTTTCTTACCATGACCTTCTCTACTTGTCTTATAAAATCCGACCTCCGAAAGCTAAGTCAAGAATCCTTCTTCAGCGTAATTTCAGTGGGATGGACATTGTAAAACTCCGACACGATGCTACGAATATCGATTGGGGTATCGTAGAGAGTATGAGAACTGTTGACGAGCAGGTGGCTTTTTTTAATTCCTTGCTAGTTCAACTGTATGACGTGCATGCCCCTGTTCGCCCAGTTCGTATTCGGCATCCACCAGCTCCATGGCTTTCTGATGACGTGAGGACCTTAATCAATAAGAAAAATTCAGCCAAATCTAAATACAAGTCAGACGCCAGTGAGGTTAATCTTGAGCGGTACAAATCTGCAAGGAATCGTTGCAATATGATGTGTAGAGATTTACAACGACGCCATATTTACAATTCTGTTCATAATGAAGACCCTAGTAGGGTCTGGAAATTTCTTAAAACTTTAGGAATTGGGAAATCGCAGAAAAACTCTCTTCCACACAATCTTAACTTAAACGACTTAAATCGTCATTTTTCTGTTACTTCTTGCATCGAAAGCAAAACAAAAGAAAGAACTCTGAATGATCTTTCTCATGTTCCCGATTCAAATTCTCCTCTATTTTCGTTTAGTCAATTTTCGGATCGTGATGTAGAGAAAGCAATACTTGCTATGCCCTCAAATGCGGTAGGCAGCGATTGCATTAGCCGTAAAATGATCACCCCTCTCCTTGATTTACTCCTTCCTACTATTACTTTTATAGTTAATAGTTCTATCCAAAGTAATTCCTTCCCTTCTTCCTGGAAAGATGCTCACATAATTCCTCTACCCAAAAAATCCAACCCTACTGAATTTGTTGATTTTAGACCCATATCCATATTACCTTTTCTATCCAAAGTCCTTGAGCGTCTCATCCACCATCAGCTTAGCTCCTTTCTTTCCTCTCAAGCCCTACTAAATCCTCTTCAGTCCGGTTTCCGCCCTGGTCATAGTACGACTACTGCCCTGCTGAAAATTACAGATGACATTCGCATGGGGATGGATAATCAACAGCTGACGGTGTTAACTCTGTTGGATTTTAGCAATGCATTCAACACTGTTGATTTTGACGTCCTCTTGGGGGTTTTACGTTCTCTCTACATATCTCCGACGGCAATTGATTGGTTTCATAGTTACTTGTACGGGCGCCGGCAGCGTATTCAAATTGATGACAAGTTTTCCGTATGGTCGAGTACAACTGCTGGCGTGCCGCAAGGTGGCGTGTTGTCTCCTCTCCTCTTTACTATCTTCATTAATTCTATTAGTCTTCACTTAACTTCTCACTACCATCTATATGCGGATGATTTGCAAATTTACAACCACGCTAGCCTTAACAACTTGCACAGCGCCATCAAGATAACTAACGCGGATCTGGCTTGTATTTCTACTTGGACCAAAAACTTTGGATTAAAATTAAATGTCACCAAATCCCAGGCGATTATTATAGGGAGTTCGCGTCTGATTTCTAGAATCGATTGGCAATTATTACCGCCCATAACATTGGATGACGTCGATATTCCCTATTTTTATTTTATTTTATTTATTTATTATATTTTATTTTATTTGGAAAATTTACAGCTAACTTATATTCTAATTAACTTATTAACAATATTGAATGAAAGCCATTTACAAATTTTCACTTATAACATTATAAGGATATAAAAAAAAGAAATTGATCGACACACATCTAAATTGACGATTTTGGAAAGATCATTCTAAATTCAAAAACTCCTTGGTAAGAAGACGTTTCAGTTGAGCGTCATTGGTGAAAAATAAATCTAAATCTATATTACGTGATGTTCTATTAAATAAGTTGCATGATCTTATTACAAATGAATTTCCTCTATATTTACTTTTAGCTGCGGGTACCGACAAAACACTAGGCTTGCGAATATTTGGTCGGCGGTCTGACCACCGGCTGGGCAGTAGTAAGTGCACACCACCGAAGAAACGCGGCCGGGGGGAAACCGAGCGGGTTGGCACCGGATCGGCTCGAGCGAATGGGCCTGCGCAGGCTTCGGCCAGCGCGTCGTCCCATCGCCCACTCATGGAAATGATGGAAACAAATAATGTCTAGTTCTCCATCATTTCAAATCATCCAGGGAAATCTCAACCACTGTCGCGGGGCACAGGACATACTACTGCAGACTGTTGCAGAGCATTCTGTCTCCTTGGCAGTGGTTGCAGAGCCCTACAACGTCCCCGACCATCCGCGTTGGTTCGGGGACGTTGACTGGTCCGTGGCGATCTACTGGGGAGGCGGCAACGGGGAACCCCCTTGCTCCAAACTACACGCGGAACCAGGTTTGGTTGCGGTGGAGTGGGGCCCCGTAGCGGTTTTGGGCTGCTACGTCTCCCCAAACTGCAGTCTGCCGGTCTTCGAGAGATTCCTCGACAAGGTGGATAGCTGCATTCGCGGTTGCTTCCCTCGGCCGGTGTTCGTCCTGGGCGACTTTAACGCCCATTCGAGGGCCTGGGGAAGCCGCCGCGACAATGTCAGAGGAAATACCGTCCTGGAATGGGCGGCGGGTCTGGACCTACGGCTTTTGAACCGTGGGGCCGTCAGCACTTGCGTGCGTTGGCAGGGGGAGTCGATCGTGGATCTTTCATGGGCGACTCCATCTGCCGCGCGTTGTGTGACCGGCTGGAGAGTGGCGGAGGAACTGGTGACTCTATCAGACCACCGCCACATCTCCATCGACCTGGTACTCGATACCCCGGGTCGGGTCGGTCATCTAAACGACGGCCCTTTCCGACGTTGGGCAGTTAAGCGCCTCGATCGGGACATGTTTCTCGCTGCTGCTCACGTCGTGGAATGGACCAGACCTGCTGAGCATACCAACCTGCTCAGCCCTCAGGAGGAGACCGCCAGAATGCAGTCTGATTTGACGACGGTATGCGACATAGCCATGCCGCGGGTTAGATCTGTCCGCAGTGGTTCGACCTATTGGTGGTCGGAACACATCGCCCGACTGCGAGCGTCATGTGTGCGCTCCCGGCGCCTCTACACTCGGTCCCGCAGACGTAGAACTGCCGGGGCCGAGGAGATAGAGGAGCGGTACCGCGAGTACAGGCACGCTACCATGTCGCTCCAGGCGGCGATTGCGGACAGCAAGGCCGGCAAGAAAAATAATACAGTAGATTACAATAATAAAATACAAAAGGCGGCCTTATCGCTCAACAGCGATCTCTTCCAGGCAACCTCACGGTGCGGAGTTAAGTTTTAGGGGAAAAATTAAGAGAAAAGTTATGGAAATGAGTGCAACATCCAAATTAAGAAATTAAATTTCAGAAAAACTACAAAAAAAAATAATAATAATAATTAACATAACAATAATTGTAAAAAGAATAAGTTTAAAGATAGCAAAAGCGTAAAGGAGAGGATTGGAAAACTAGAGCTTTAAGTAAAAGGACTTCACAAGATTTTTAAACGAATGTAGGGATGGGGCATAACGAATAGATACAGGAGGGGAGTTCCACAACTGAATGGCTGAAACAGTGAAGGACTTTTTGTAAAATGAAGTTGAGTGGGAAGGAGTGTTAAGACTAAGGTTTTGCGAAGGGATCTATCATGGGATAGGTGGAGAAAGGGGAAACGTTCCTTGAGGTACGGTGGAGAGGTCGGATTAAATAATATACAGTATAGAAGAGACAGAATGTGAGCATTTCGGCCAAGACGAATTGGGAGCCACTTGAGTTTAACATGTTACATTGTGGTTGAAAAATAATAACTTGCAGCTAAACATAGCCAAAACAAATTTAATATACTTTAACACAAACAGAAATGTAACTGACATATTAGACATAAAATATGATGGCAAACAACTCGATGAACTAAACTATACGAAGTTTCTAGGTGTAACTATAGACAAAAATTTTAAATGGATGCAACACATAGAGAAGGTAAACCGATCTAATTTATTACAGAGTTTATTACGTAATAAATTAGATCGGTTTACCTTCGCAATTAGAAGAATCAAACAGACTATATCCGAACAAGCTGCATGGTGTGCATACCACGGTTATGTGTCTTCGGTGCTAAGTTACGGGTTAATAATTTGGGGAAACTCTTCTGAGGCTATACGAGCATTCAGAGTTCAGAAAAAATGCATCCGTGCAGTATGCAACGCACACTGGCGAAATAGCTGTAAACCACTATTAAAAAAGAATAACGTTTTGCCTCTACCTTCATTGTACATTCGAAATATCTGTTTATTTGTACACAGGTACCCCGAGTATTTCGTAAAAAACATAGATGTATCTACGAGACCAACTAGATATCCAAACAAATTAGTCACACCCCAATATACTTCACAAATTACAGAAAAAAATGCATATTATATGGCAATTAAAATTTATAATAGATTACCGGACTCTATTAATACGCTGACATACAATCAATTTAAAAATAAAATAACAATATGGCTTCTGAAGAAATGTATTTACGAAATCAAAGAGTTTTTAAATATGAAATTGAATGAAATTGATATGTCTTAATTTTTAATCTAGCATCTATCTTTTTAATTTAATTTAATTTTTAATCTAACATCTGACATAAGTTGCGGTAATTGTTTTTACTTAATACATACTTTAAAGCTTTCTTACTATTTAAGAATGATTAATTAATGATTTTTATACTTATTTGATTTTATTCAACTTCGACAATATATTATTGACTGAATGAATTTTATGTGTTAGGTTTTAAGTGTTACATGGATGCGGGAATTTTATTTATATTATGTTTTAATAATTTATTGCTATTTTAGATTGATTGTTATTTATGTTATTGATTTTAATTTATAATTGTTTTATTTTTTATATCGGACTAATGATCCTTATTTATATGTGATTTTATTTTAATGAACATACAGAATTATTATGGTGGAACTATTACTTATTTTAATGATTTTAATGTTTGGTTCGACATAATGCTACCGTCATTATAATTATAAATATATATTGAACTGATATTTGTACGCCAAAATTGGCAAAGCACAACGGGTTTTATAATGTAACTGTAATATGTCATCTTTGTACCTGTGCTTACACAAATAAACCATTTGAATTTGAATTAGTATTTATGACAGTTTGTATGGGAATTATTATGGTCAGCGGTCCATTTTTACAAGAAATGTCATGTGGCGATGATAAAAAACGAGGTCTCCAAAAGAGAGGTTAAACGAGCCGTGCAGATGGCGTAGCACTTGAGTGTGGACACTGTTTTTATGTTAAACTAGCTGAAACCCGCAGCTTCGCCCGCGTTTAAAAAGTACATGACATATCCAATTATATGCCTACAAAAAAAAAAGTAAACAACATTTTTTCGGTAGTACTAATAGCAACTTTTATATCCTTTTTAATAAATAACCTGCTAAGTTCAAAGCGGATTCGCACACGAAGGGTTCCGTACCATCTATAAACAAAACGGCAAAAATCACGTTTGTGATATGAGAACCCCGAAATACAAATACAATACAACAAAATTTCTTTATTGTACACCAAAACATAGGTAACAAGAACAAAAGATACAATGGAAAGTACAACAGGCGGTCTTATCACTAGAATAGCGATCTCTTCCAGACAACCTCAGTGGTTGAAGGAAAACATTAAGGGTGCAAGAGAGGGCAGGGGTGTACAAAAGTATGACATACCGACTTAATAAAATGTGAATATATATGTATATGTATATATCAGCAGCTAATTTAGACGTTACAGAGATTAAATAGAAATAAAAAGAGAAATGCTAGGACAGCAGATATACACTATTTAAGAAATAAACTATAGTGAAAGGTAGAAGTCTTTTACTTGTTTTTTAAAAGAATCCTGTGACTGTGCACGACGGATAGCGATAGGTAAGGAATTCCATAAGCGCACAGCCACTGAAGTAAAGGATTTCCCATAGAAAACTGAAGAACAAGAGGGAGTTAGTAAGGAAAGATTTTCGTTTGAACGAAGTAGGTGAGTATCGTGAGAGAGATGTAGATATTTAAATCTTTCCTTTAGGTAGTGTGGACTGTTTGGATTAAACAAGACGCAGTACAAGGCAGAAAGAATATGAGTATTCCGACGAAGACGAATTGGGAGCCACTTGAGTCTTATACGATGTTGAGAGACATGATCAAATTTGCGAATCCCAAATATGAATCTAATGAATAAATTTTGAATACGCTCAAGCTTGTTTAGTTGCTCCTCGGTTAGATCTAGATAGCAAATACCTGCATAGTCAAGAATAGGGTGCAATAACGACATTGCAAGTGAAATTTTAGTAGAAATTGGTAAGAAGTTACGAAGCCTCCGAAGTGAACCCATTGCTTTCCACTTCCACACTTTCCTGCTCACCTCGTTAACCTGAGGAACCCACGACAGATAACTATACATATAGATACCCAGGTTTTTAATTTTGTCTGATAAAGGCACATGGACACCATTAAATGTGACGGCAGGTAGATTGCTGATGTCAACTTTATTTAATAGCCTAGAGCTACCAATGACAATGGCTTGGGTTTTTACAGGATTGACTTTCAATCCATGTAATTGGCACCAGTTCGAGATACAAGCCAAATCTGCATTTATAATACCGATGGCTTTCGGTAAGTCCTCGATTGGACATTTATAATATATCTGCAGGTCATCGGCATAAAGGTGGTAGAGTGAAGATATGTGAAGGGTAATCGAATTGATATAAATAGAAAAGTGAAGAGGAGACAACACGCCACCTTGTGGGACGCCACCAGAAATGTCCAACCACGATGAATACTCATCATTGATCATTATACGCTGGCGGCGCCCATACAAGTAACTCCGGAACCAGTCAATTACAGACGGAGATATGTTAAGAGCCTTTAAAGTTGCAAGCAAGATGTCGAAATCAACCGTGCCAAAAGCGTTGCTAAAGTCAAGCAACGTTAACACGGTCACTTCTCTCCTATCCATTTCTAAACGGATGTCATCCGTGACTTTCAGTAATGCAGTGGTCGTACTATGACCGAGCCGGAAACCTGATTGATAGGGATTTAAAAGATTATTACAGGAGAGAAAGGAATTGAGTTGATAATATATAAGACGCTCAAATACTTTGGACAGGAATGGCAAAATGGAAATTGGACGATAATCAGAACAGCAAACGGGATTAGACGTTTTAGATAATGGAATAATTTGAGCGTCCTTCCACGTTGAAGGAAAAAAGCTGTAGGAAATAGAACAGTTAAGGATATGTGTAATGAAAGGAACAACAAGGTCAAGGATAGGAATGATCATATTACGACCAATGCCATCACTGCCGACAGAATCCGAATGAATAGAGAGAATGCTTTTCTTAACATCACGGCTGTCAAATTGACTAAAAGAAAAAGGGGGATACTCAGGAGTGGGAAACATAGAAAGAGCATTTAAAGTTGTTTGTTTTGAGTTGCTATCAATACAAGAAATAGTTGTGAAGAACTGATTAAAACAGTTGAGGCTAATATTACTTGGAAAGGAGTTGTTACGCGATTTCCCCAACTCCTATAGACCTAAGAAATTTCCAGACCTTTGCAGGATCTGCGTCTTCAACAGAATTGTGAATATAGCGTCGTTGTGTGTCTCTACACACCTTATTGCAATGGTTCCTGATGTTTTTATATTTTATGTGATTTTTATCGCTGGGATTTGACTTGAATCTCGATTTAGCGTTATTCTTCTTTGTGATTAATGCCTTTATGTCCTCAGTCAACCAGGGAGCAGGAAGATGACGAACCCGAATAGGACGAACAGGGGCGTGCAAATCTAGAATTTGTACGAGTAAAGAGTTAAAAATCGCCACTTGCTCATCAACAGTATTAGCAGCATAAATGGCCCTCCAGTCGGCTTTATCAACGTCAGAACGAAAAGCGTCGATATCAACATTATTGAGATTACGCCGAAGTAGTATCCTTGCTTTTGCTTTAGGGAGTTTTAATTTGTAAGATAGGTAAATAAGATCGTGATAAGAGAAAGCATCAGCAGCACATTGACCATGCTTTGAAACATGATCAGTAGAGGATACGAATATCAAGTCAAGAAGTGACGGGATAGAATTAGGAAACAAATGAGTCGCAGAGAGGGGAAGAATGTGTAGGTTGGCTGCGTCAGCTAAAGATTTCAGTCGAGAAGCTCTAATGTCATTTTTCAGAAGCCACGTGTTAAAATCTCCCATAAGTATGGAATGAGAATAAATAGGACAGAAGTCTTCTAGTAATTTATCCAAGGTGGACAAGTAGTCCACGTTTAAAGAAGGACTATAAAAAACTCCTAAGGGTAACTTTTCATTGGAGAACAAAACTTCGACAAAGAGATACTCCGCTTCACTTCCAGGTTGAATTGAAGAAGACATTTGTAAAATGGAAAAGGGGATATGTGAACGTAAATAAATAGCAACACCGCCACCACCCCGGCCAGTGCGATCATTGCGAATTAAGTGGAATCCTGGAAGCGAGAAAGATGTTAACGGGAGGCTTGGTTTCAACCATGTCTCTGAAACCAGCACCGCATGTATATTTTTGCTATCAAAAGAACTAACGAGATCGGGGTAATGTGATGGAATACTCTGAGCATTAATGTGACAAATATTGAAATTCTTCTGCAGATTACTAAAGTGAGTTTCTAGTGTTGTATGTAGGGAAGAAAAGCTTTGATAACTATCATCACTGCTTAATCCATCGAAAGTTGAAGAAAATGATACATAGGGTAAACTGTCATTACTAGTTGCTGATATATTATAAAATTATAAAATAATAATTCACTTAAACTACAATTACAATGAATAAAAACATATATAAAACTAAATAATTACAATACCAAAATAATACTAAAAACAATACTAAGATCAGTTAGGTATAATATCTACCAGATACATTTAAACAAAGAAACACAAAAAAAACAAAAAAACATGTTTATATATATATATATAATAAAAACACTGAATTTTATACTCTGAATGAATAATAAAGGATAATAACAAAAAAAAATAAAAAAGAGAAAACAGAAAGAAAAATAACTACATTGAAACGGAACGACAATTACGCAGGGAGCACAGACGTGATCACATAGACAGTAGAAACGTCATCACATGTCACTTGAACACTTGACTCACTTGTCAATGTCGTAATGTCGCAAGAATATTAACAAAAGTTTCCTGTGATTGTTTATAAATTGTACGACATTGTATTACCCTCTAATATGAGAATTATTTGTGGACAATAACATTGACGTTAGTGACTATAAGTACATTTAGCGATAGATGAAGAAAAAGTAGCATAAAAGAAGCAAAAACAATACATAGGGACAGTGAATAATACTGTTTGTTGACGGATATACGAAGAAATAAAACCATATGAACATAAAACAAGGAAGAAGTCATAAATACACAATATTTTCACTTTTTCTGTGTCCTTTTGAGCCTTGATGGAATCCGATCCTGTTTCTGTGCATCAACGGTCGCCTGTGCTGGGGAAACTGGGTCCGGCATTTTGGGTACGGCGTCAAGACTCACCAAGCTGTCCACCTGGTGACGAGAGCCATCCGCAGCCAGGATATAGATGAAGCCGTCACGAGTCCAACACTGCTTAACACCATGCCGCCTACGAGCCTCCAGAAACAAAGCATGCCTGGTTTTGGTCAGAAACTCCGATAGAGTTATCCCCGAGCCTTTGAGTTTGGTTTTGCTGTACCAAACCTTGTCACGCAGAGATCCCTCACGGAACTTAACAATAATTGGTCTTGGTTTCTTGTCAGTAAGACGACCTAAGCGGTGACAACGGCTAATGGAACCCGATGAAAAAGCAGCTATGTCGAGCTTTTCCTGCACTATCCGGACAACCACAGAAGCAGTATCCTCCGACTTGTCTTCAGGAACACCGTGGAGCATAAGCATTTTTCGCCGTGTTCTGGTTTCAGCTCGGTCCATTTGATGTGCCAGAAATTCAACCTGACGCTGAAGTGTGGTTAAAGCCGTCAGGATAAATGTTTTAAGACTAGTGAACTCCGATGCAAGGGAAGTTGTAGAAACAACTGTTGGACTAGTTTTTTTCAATTCTTTTTGAAATTCGTTCATTCGGCTATTAAACAGTTCTGTCATTTCAGCAAGTGTTTCTTTGTCTGTTTCCATATTTACTAATTAAAGTAGTAAAACAGTACAATATGTGTGATTTTATGAAAGGAGTTTAAGATGGTAGGTACTCAACCTTCACATTCACTTTTATAACATTTATATTTGATTTGACTATATTTTAAATATTTATATTCACTAGCAAGTAAAAAATACGTGTCGATAAATTCACTCCTACCCGCGTACTAAAAAGTTATTTTATATTTATTTATCTTAAAATACTTATTTTATATTTATTTATCTTAATCTATTTTTGAAGTGAATATATGATTGAACTAGCTGTACCCGCGGCTTTGCCCGCGTGCAAATCAACGTGTCACAAAGTTTGTCCCGCGCATATCTCGACACCGTGGGAATTCTATGATAAAAAGTAGTAACATTAAAATCGGTTTGGCCGCTCAAGGATTACCTGGTCAAACACAGATTGAAAAAACGAATTTAAAGTATGCATTTGTGGGTAGAAACGTATTGTTATGTATTTTTTTTTAATTAGACGAATTCTAATATTGAAAACCGCTTTTTTGAACCAATTTACATTCTTAGTGGTCTAATTCACAATATCGGGATACTTTTTTTCAATGAACTCCTCCACATTTGAACCAAAACGTATCGATTATAAAGATTGATTTGAACTTTTCCTAATTGGAAAATACTATTTTTAAGTAATTTTAGAGGATTGAAATTTCTAAGTAAGATTATAGGTAAACCTACATTTAATATTAATTTGTTTTTAGGAGTTCCGGAAGGCATTAAGGAATTCAAAAATTCTGTTGGATAATGTACTGCTTCCTCCATCTCAATGACTGTGTCTACCGAATAGTAGATCTGCGACGCTCCTTTAAATTAAAAAAAAAAAAAAAACATTTATTTTATCGACACGTTCATTGGCGGGTGGGTATATAGCCGTCTTTTGGAACCAATTTATAGTGTTATTGGTTGTATTAACAATATCGGGATGTACTTTTTCAACCAACTCCTCCACATTTAAACGAAGACGTATCGATATAAAAATTGATTTTAACATTTCCGGATAACAAAGCACTATTATCTACTTGAAGTAAATCATTAGAAAATATGAATATCACTGAACAGCGACATATATTCTAAGTTCATATTTTGTTTCATGTGGCCAAAGATAAGATCTTTTAAAAGGTGCATCGGGCTATTTGTGTGCGTAAATCCCGCATTCTTCTTTGTAAAGCAGAAGACATAATCAAAACACTTTTACAATTCATACGAACGGGGCGAACCCGCTCACAGGGCGCTGCCGCAACCTGCTCGCTTATTTTTTTATGTTTTCTTTTATGTTTCAACCTAACCTAACCCATCCTGTTTAAAAAGCTACAGCTAAATCCAACTCTTAACAATAACATGACAATACTCCTGTATTTTCAGGATTTAGGTATTCAAAGTGACACTTTTCATCATAATGTTCTCTCAGGAACGGGTTGTAATGTATTGTAATCAATAAGTACCAAACTCATACGGCTTAAGTAGGTGTGTACTTAGATTATCAGGGTTGATGAATTGAAGTTTAATTTATTAATTACATTTCAGTTTAATGAGCTGTCATTAAACTTATAATGTATACTAAAAACAACCGTAAGCATTATGTGACTACCTTTTATAATCTAGGCTTGCACTATCCCGCATCATCAGGGAGGAGTTGAAGGTAAAAAAAATATCCCGTGTCTTTGTTTAGTATTCTTATTACTTATACGTAAGCACTTGCGAGCCAATTTCTATAGCTTGGGCTTGCAGTACCCTGCATCATCAGGGCTGAGGAGCTTAAGGTCGAAATTGTCATCATGTGTCTTTGCTTAGTAATTATATTACATACCCGAAAGCATTAAATGGCCAACTCCTATGGCTTAGGCTTGAAGTACCCTGCATCATCAGGCTTGAGGAGTTAAAGATCGAAATTTTCATCTTGTGTTTTTGCTTAGTAATTATATTACATACCCGAAAGCACTAAATAGCTGACTTCTATGGCTTAGGTTTTGAAGTACCCCTGCAACATCAGGGTTGAGGAGTTAAAGGTCAAAATTTTCATCATGTGTCTTTGCTTAGTAATTATATTAAATACCTGAAAGCACCAAATACCCATCTCGTATAGTTTAGGCTAGCAGTATCCTGCATCATCAGGGGTGAGGAGTTGAAGGTCGAAATTTTCATTTTGTGTCTTTTCTTAGTAATCATATTACATACCCGAAAGCATTAAATGGCCATCTTCTATGGCTTAGGCTTGAAGTAACCCTGCATCATCAGGGTTGAGGAGTTGAATGTCAACATTTTTACCGTGTATCATTGCTTGGTATTTTTATTACATAACCGTAAGTACCAAATAGCCATCTCTTACGGTTTAGTCTTGAAATACCCTTTAATCATCAGGGTTGAGGAGTTGAAGATCAAATTTTTGTCCTATGAATTTGTTTAACAATCTTATTATATATCCATAAAAAAAATTGACTTACTTCTACGGTTCAGGCTAGCAGTACCCCTGCATCATCACGATTGAAGAGTTGAAGGTCAATTTTTTTAGGAAATATCTGCTTAGTAATCTTATCCTACATTCAACCCAATTGGACTCCTACAGCTTAGGTTTGGCCGTTAATTTGCTTCAAAGAAATGGATCCTATGATCAGAACCGTATCAAACTCATCAGAGTCCCCTTGAAGTACATTCTTTCAAATAAAAGAAAAATCATCAAAATAGGTTGGCGGGAAATTGAGTTATTCATCTATTTATCGCGCACATCGTTAATGCAAATATCATACTTATGCGCTTTTCTTATGGATGCCACTGTCAAAAGTGAACTAAAAATAAATGGGACCCCATGACACGCACTACTTTTCAAATGAAAAAAAAAATCATCCAAATCCGTTCACCCAGTGCGGAGAAATCGAGTAACAAATATAAAATTAAAAAAAAAAATAAAAAAAAATACAGACGAATTGATAACCTCCTCCTATTTGGAAGTCGGTTTAAAACTATGTTTTAACATCAAAATCAAAGCGAAATACTAAATTTTATTGAGGTGGCCTCAAAATTGACTGACTTTCATACAAACTTACATCTCCTATTTAGGTTAAATTGGGGGGGTGTCAGAAAATTCATTCTTAACTGACGTCTACGTCATAAAAGGAACCCCTAGTAAAAATCATATTCGTATCTTTAGCAGTTTAGGCTCTGTGATGTTTATTCAATAGGTGAGTGAGAGAGTATCCTTTCGTTTTTATATAAGTATATATAGATATAGACATATAGATTTGTATAGTATCAAATAACGTAAGTACACACTTATCCCATAAAAATACATAACAAAGGAATACATTTTACAGACCATAACATGTTTAGTTTCAACCAATTCATCTATGCAGTTACTTATCTTATTAACACTTATCGAACACAGAATAAATACTGCGTAGTTTTAAATTGATATAACTTTTTTATTTATAAACCGATTTACATAAAATAAACACTAAATGTTAAGTGAAGTTTCCCACAACACATCGGTGAAAATTATATTCAAATTGGATAAGCCGTTTCAGAGATTAGCGTTTTCAAACACACAGACAAACAGACAAACAGACAAACAGACAAACAGATAAACAGACAAACAGACAAACAGAAAAGATTTCTAAAAAACCATTATTTTGGGTTCTATATCGTATTAAAGACCTCTAGAAATGGTTTTCACCTAAATTTATTCCATGTACAGACAGCGACCTCTTACAGATTTATTATAGTATAGAAGAAGAAGAAGATATTGAAGCCTCCCTTGATATATATTTTATTATGATTTTACTATTTGTTATTATAGCGGCAACAGAAATACATCATTTGTGAAAATTTCAATTGTCCCGCTATCTCCGATCATGAGATACAGCCTGGTGACAGACAGGTGGACAGCGGAGTCTTAGTAATAGCCCCGTTTTTCCCTTTGGAAAGAAAACATTGTAACGCCTTGCCGTATTATCCAGCCAAGCCATGCCAAAAGGAAGGATGCCAAAGCCAAGCCATTGTCAGCCGCCATCACGCCACCCTCCTACTACAATCGTGACGTCACATCCGACTGTTAGTTCGGGTCGGAGGGTATAGATACGAGAAATGCGCATTTTGGGGGCATTCTATTCTGAACAGTTAATAAGTGAAAACTCTGTCCGATTGTATACATATTAATAATAGTGAATAAAAGTGAATTATTGTACCTACCTACGCCTTTGTATTGCCCTTCTGTTACACTCAGAAGTGGGATATGAAGCGCAATCATAACGCTACTCGTCATGGAGTCCGTCCGCCCGGATGGAGTGAGCCAACCCAGCCCACAAGCGAAGATGAAGAATATCCGTCACCGCCCGCCAGGAAGCTTCTCAAAAATTTGCTAGAGAACGAAGTGGATAGAGCGATCCACGAGCTCAACGAAGAGGCCGTGCCACTGAGTAATTTTAAGGGTCATCGAGCAGCATCCCTAATCCCAGAATTTGATCCGGATGGTGAAGATTGCACGGTAGCAGCATGGCTGAAGAAAATTGACCAGTTAGGAGACATACACGGTTGGACCGATGGTATGAAAGCCTTCCACCTTCAAGACAAACTTCGTGGTCAAGCCAGGAAATGGTATAATCGGCTTGATGACTATAACTATTCCTGGGACGAATGGAAACGTATGTTAGTACGAGCCTTTCCCAAGCATCGTGACTATAGCACATTATTGGATGAAATGATAAACAGAAAGAAGATGCCAAACGAGACGATGACCAAGTACTACCAGGATAAAATTGCCATGTGTTTTCGTTGCAACCTATCCGACGCGGCCAGTGTCTCTTGTATTATTAGAGGCTTACCAGCAACATTACAACCGAACGCACGTGCTTTTCAATACTAACGCCCAGACGAGCTTTACGAAGCATTTCTCTGCGCTCTTGATGATTATCACCTACCGTCATTCGGAACACGTACGTCACCCAAGGACCCTAAAACAATACAACCATCATTTGTCTCGGGCCTTAAGGTTAACCCTGAAATTGACCCCTGCCCGCGTTGTAAGAAGACCGGCCATATCTTAAGAAATTGCACGGTGCCTGATCTACGGATTTGCTTTAAATGTCGAGCGCAAGGTCATATTGCTACTTACTGCCCGAACAGTGCTATGAAGAACGCCAAAACGACTGCCGAACCAGATAATAATGTAAAGGAAATAAGGATAGTCCAAAACTACAACGAAATCTATAAAAAGGTTGTAAAATTGAATGGAATTTTTCTCAAGTCCTATATTGATACTGGAAGCCAAGTGAATGTTATAAATGCTCAACTTGTTAATGTTCTGGCACTTAAAATCATACCTACAAGCACGATTCTAAAAGGGTTTAAGAGGTTATAAGAACTTTACAGGGCTAGTTGCTGCTGACTCTCTACGCCCCTACCGTAGCGTAGTTCCTGTATCTGACAGTGCTAGCAGCTCTGATGACCAACTGGAAACTGAAGATCTTATCGATTTATTAGAAAGCTAATACATCTACCTACTATACAGTTTTGTTATGCATCTGATATTAATATGTGGTTCTTATCCCATTGCGGGAGCAATTGTTACAGGATGGCCGACTGTAACGCCTTGCCGTATTATCCAGCCAAGCCATGCCAAAAGGAAGGATGCCAAAGCCAAGCCATTGTCAGCCGCCATCACGCCACCCTCCTACTACAATCGTGACGTCACATCCGACTGTTAGTTCGGGTCGGAGGGTATAAATACGAGAAATGCGCATTTTGGGGGCATTCTATTCTGAACAGTTAATAAGTGAAAACTCTGTCCGATTGTATACATATTAATAATAGTGAATAAAAGTGAATTATTGTACCTACCTACGCCTTTGTATTGCCCTTCTGTTACAACATTAAAGATATCTATTCAATGCCACGAAACCCTTGGTTCGTAAGTCCAACTTGCACTTGGCCGATTTTTAATAGCATAAAAAACGGGTATCAACGTAAGGCTTACCTACTACATTTCGTTTGACTCACCACTGCAAAAATATAAGTATTATAATACTTTATATTACTATTCTGACACAAAATGCAAACAGTCGTTAAATGAAAAAAAAGACAACTTAAAGATGATCAAATATTGATACATTTATTTGTATGGTTAACACCTAATGGCCAATTTCTGTAGTACCTATATGCAGTAGGTATCCTCGAATCGAGATCAATGATAGCCTAATGGTTGAAAGTTGCCCTCTCAATTGGGAGGTCCGAGGTTCAAACCCAGGCACGCACCACTGTTTTATGTGCGCAGTAGTAATTAGTTATCACTGCTTTTAGGTGTAGGAAAACATTGTGAGAAAACCCACATACCCGAGAATTCGTTAAAAATAAGTTTTCGGAGGTGTGTGAAGTACAGCAATGCCCACTTGGCCAGCGCGATGGACATGGCCTAAAACTTTCTCATTCCGAGAGAAGACCCGTGCGCAGCAGTGGTACAATAATGGGTTAACGATGTATCCTCGAATCATAAGGAGGTAAAGGTAAATTTTTACATCATTTGTTTCTGCTTAGAAACCTCCTTAAATATATGTAAGTAAAAAAATCTAACTTTTATGGTTAAGGCAGGCAATACCCCTACATCATGAAGGTTGAGGAGTTGAGGGTCAACTTTTTCACCATTTGTTTTTGCACAAACACGTTATAACAAATTTCAAAGTGGAAAATAAGTAGCTCTTACGGTTTAGGCAGGCAGTACCCCTGCATCATGAGGGTTGAGGAGTTGAAGGTCAATTTTCTTATCATATTATGTTATTCTAGATATTCAAAGTTCACTTCAAGTTTCATGTGAATCATATCGGCTGAACCTAAGTTATCATTTATTTTGTGTAAAACGGAGGTAATTTTTGAAGGTTTTTATGTTTTTCCGAAGTACCCTAATTATTTTTCTAAAATAAAAGGAGCCTAAGTTACGCGCCGTAAAATTAGCTATCTAATAGTGAAAATCTCGTTAAAATCGGTCCAGCAGTTGCGGAGATTAGCCAAAACAAACAGACAGACAGACAGACAAAAATTTTACTAATTGTTGTTTTGTTATCAGTATCATGTATACTTTCACATGCATTTGATAAAAAACTGTTATTTTGATATTACAAACAGACACTTCAATTTTATTTATAAGTATAGATTTATTTTATGTTAAATTATGTGTATCTAAGTTTAAATCAATTTTGAATATGTTTAAATTTTAAATTTTACACGCAATTATGTAAAATTATGTGTACTACAGTTTAAAAATCAATTTAGTGGGTTTATACTAAATATTTTATAGCTAGATGGAAATAGAACTTACTTCTGTATATGTTCAATTAAAACTAATAAGGGAAAATATTGCAAAATTAGGACCAAGTAGAAGAAAATTTTGAGTCTAAAATAAGCAAAGCCAGAGCTCTTTATAATCGATATAAAACTATTATAGCGAATAGCAGTAAATTTTCAGAAGAATTGACAGAATTAGTGTTTAAAATAGAGGAATTATATAAAAATACTATAATATTTGATAATCCGTTAAAAATGGCGGCAGAAAAATTTTGTTTGAAAACTGCGGTTAGCTTGTTTCCGAAGATGAACAATGACGAAACGGTAACCTTAGATTCAATGTTAGGTAAGGAGGATAGTGCAAAGTTAATAAAGTTTGTGCTCACCACGCGTCTTAGCCAGGGAGCTAAAATGCGACTATCATCAAACTATCCTTCCGTAAAAGAACTCATAGCAGATATGAAAACCTCATCCTACTGCTCTGCTGCTTTCAGGGGTAGTTTCAGATACAGCGCCACGTAGTGTTGGAATAACTTGCCCCCTCCTCTCCGTTGCCTAAAAACATTAGGTACATTCAAGAGTAAATTCAAAGTACTTTTACTTAAAGAACAAAAACAAAATTATTAAAATCTTACTTCATCATTCGGTTTACCTTTGAGTTTGGCACACAGGCATGGAAGCGGGTTTCCTCATTTCTGGCGCAGTAGTGGCACGTAGTGGAGTACTGTGGGCGATACGATAGTCTAGTGGTTAACGTCACACGTAGGTATTAAATTCTCACTTTGATTGTTTTCCTTCCTATAAATAATAGATAAGTAGCGTTTATAATATGACGTATTGCTCAAATATATAATTTTCGTATATAACAATATTATAGTACTCACCATATTAGGTTATTACATCAGAAGTGACGATATATTTCATTCTTATTCATCGCTTCACTTTTTATTATTGTAAAAAACATAGTACCTACTTGACGCCAATATACGAACAGCCGCCCGAACTGCCCGCGACTGGCGCGGGCAAACTGATAACCAGCATCATGACGCAGCTACCTGCTCATGACAATAGCTGAGTTTGACCCTTTTCGCGTTTGTTGCAGCAGATATGACAATAATTATACTGTACAAGTAAATTATACCTGTCTCTTTTTTAAATTATTTGTCTTTTTTTTGTACGGTGTTATTTCTTATTTGTGTTTATTTTTTTACTTTTGATTTATGTTATTTTTGTTGTATGTGTTGCATTAACGGAATAAATCTGTTTTGTTTGTTTGTGTTTGTTTGTTTGAATCCTATTCCGGTTCGGCTATGAGCTTTGAAGGCTCGGAGGTTGAAGGGCGGTACTGGACGCGGAAACGCAACCGCTCCGCCAGGATGGAAACGGCTGATGATGACAGTGGGGCAAATACAGAGCAGGCATCCGAAAGTATCCGCAGCCCGTCGTGGTAGAGGGAGGCTGCCCACCACGGGAAAATACGTTGAGCTCAAGGCAAAAGCGGAACTATAGGCTGCCGAGTAAACCGATATGGAAGGCGACTCTTTTTTTTTTATATTTGTACCTAACGATAAGGCAGACGGGCCACCTGATGGAAAGTGGTTACCGTCGCCTATGGACATTTGCAACACCAGAGGAGTCGCCAATGCATCGCCGGCCTTGAAGGAGAGCTCTTTTTGCACCTTTCTTGAAGAGCCCCATGTCATAGCGCTCTGGGAATACGTCAGGAGGAAGCTCTTTCCACAGCTTGCACGTGCGTGGTAGGAAAAACCGTGCAAACCGAACCGTGGAGGACCGCCACGGGTCCAGTTGATGCGGATGGAACTTCATCCTTCGGCGAGTGGTGCGATTGAGGAAGGGTGACGTAGGCACCAGGTCAAAAAGCTCTTCGGAACACTCACCATTGTAAAGCCGGTAGAACACGCAAAGGGAACCTATGTCCCTCCGCAAGCTTAAAGGTTCCAACCTGTCGGAGATTCTTGGGTCGTTGACGATTCGGACCGCGCGCTTCTGTACGGAGTTAAGTGGATTAAGTTGATACTGAGGCGCTCCTGCCCAGAGATGCGAGCAGTACTCCATGTGGGGCCTCACTTGTGCCTTATAAAGCATAGCAAGATGCCCTCCAGTGAAGTACTGCCTAGCTCTACTGAGAATGTCCAATTTCTTGGACGCCAACTTGGCTTTTCCCTCCAAATGACTCCGGTACTGCACATCACACGAGATGTCAACTCCCAAGATCCCTACGCTTTTATCAATAGTGAGCGGAATTCCCTTGAACTTTGGCGCTATGACAAATGGGGTTTTTTTAGCGGTAAACGCGCAGTCTTTGTGGGGTTGAACTCAACAAGGTTAAGTCGACCCCATGTCGAGACCCGCTCCAGAGAGTAAGAGAGAGAGAGAGAGAGAGAGAGACTCGATAAAAGAGGGGACAAAAGCGTTTCGCAAACCGCGATCGGGGAAGACCTCGCCAGTGGTTGCCATGAAGGTAGCACAAGATGTTCTCGCAACAGAATTGGAAAGCCGCGTCCAAACATCAATAGATGTAATCTCTAAGGTGGCGAGCTCGTGCAAAAACCTAAAGGGAACGACGGTCAAGGCTTTGCACGATGCTGCTGCCACTATCTCGGAGGCAGTAGGTGCGCTCCAGCGACGCACTGCATCAGACGAAGTGACCCGTCTTCGGCTGGCGAATGATCTGTATAAAGCCGACAACGACTAGCTGCGAATAGAGTTAATAGAACTTCGTCGCGAAATAGCGGAACTTCGTGCCGACATGCGGCGAAATAACGGCACGGAAGGTACATTCTCAGAAGCTACCAAAAAGGCATCAAAAACCGCAGCCACATCGGCCTCTGATGTAATGGCTGAATTGGAGAAAACCATAATGCTCCGAGTGGGCACTATGGTGAATGCGCGACTCGACGCTTTGCAGCAGAGGCTGCCGCCCGAACCACGTGTTCGCCCGCCATTGGCTGCTGAACAGCCCACACTTAGAATACCAGCGGCGTCCCAGGCTGAGTCTTCCCCAGGATTGTTCCCGAAGTCCAGAAAGGCGAAAAAGAGAAAGACCAATTGGAAGAAGTCTGCCCCAAATCAACCACAAAGCGAGCCCCGGCCTCTGCCACCGGCTCCTGCCTCCATGTATGAAGGGTGTAATGTGGTTGCAAGGCGACGTCCCAAGCCTATACAGCCCAAGACCAGGCCCAACCAGCGCAGTCTCAGCTATCTGCGGCGCCTAGCTCCCAGCGCCCGCAGAGTAACGAGGGACAAAGGCGGACGCGCAAGCTGCGTCCTCCCCGCTCGTCGGTTGTAGCTATCAAGCTGCAGCCGGAAGCGTTGAAGAAGGGCGTTAATTACGCTGCGGCTCTTCCCAAGGCCAAAGAAAAAATAGATTTGCAGGGCCTTGGCATTGAGTCGGTTAAGTTCAAGGTGTCCGCCACTGGAGCTAGAATACTGGAAATTCCAGGTGCTACCAGCACAGATAATGCGGACACATTAGCAGTTATGCTGCGTGATGCCCTGGGGGAGGATGCGGTGGTATCCAGACCCACGAAGTGTGCAGAGCTGCGTGTGGCTGGCTTAGACGACGCTGTTTCTGCAGCGGATGTCGCGACGGCTATTGCCAGGATTGGCGGATGTGCCTTAGCGTCTATCAAGACGCACACTCCGGTTGAGTTGCCCAGTAATTGCTGCCAGGCAAGTTGCTGATGGGGGGCGAGTGCTAGTCGGATGGGTTTCGGCCAAGGTCTCGCTGCTGAAAGGAAGACCGCTACGGTGCTACCGATGCCTAATGATTGGGCACGTTCGGGAGCAGTGTAGTAGTGCAGCTGATCGCAGCGGTGATTGCTACCGCTAAATATAGGATTAAGGCGAAATTTCTAGTGGCGTTTCACGGTTTCGGTTTCGGATGTCACCATGCCTATAATTGGCATTTATTTTTGAAATAATTTTAATTTAATAGTCGACACCAGCAACCGGCGCTTACTTGATAATACTACTACATTATCTTCTAATGCATTTATCGCTAAAACGGATGTATGTTTCGTGAAGGTTGCAACGGGTGACACACGGTACCACGAGCTACTCCGTAGTAGTAGTTTAGTAGTAGATTCCCGAGATAACCGGATCACAGGTAAGCCGCTGACTCCAAAACACACCACAGTACACCACATACGCACCACACCTGGCCCACCGGTTTCATGCACCCCACGTCGACTTGCCCCAGACAAGTCAAAGATAGCAAGGACGGAATTTGAACTCATCCTTTCTAACGGCACAGCACGTCCTTTCGTAAGTCCGTGGGCTTCACCACTCCATCTTTCTTCTCCAGTTCCGGTTCCGGCCGTCGCGACTGCTAAACGTACGCTAAACATTTCGCGGTTTTATATTGTAAACTATTTGCAATGGAAGCTAAATCGGTTGAAAGTGCAATCTCACTTTAACTGTAGTCGGTCTTCAAAACAAAATTTCATCACTGGACAAGCCTATACTAAGCCAAAATAACATAATTAATAAAGTCATTAGTGTTGGTGACAGTAGATGTGACTCTATTTTTAAACCTAATAATGAAGCAGAGGAGGGTACGTTCGCATCACATGCTGATAAATCGCCACCAATGTCCTCGGAAGAACAATAAGAGCGATAATCTTCAGAACGTGTCGCGATTGCCGAGTCAGCCCGAGCACTAACATCAAGCGACGATGCATCGGATTTGCCAAGTATGCTCTACAGCCATCAGGACGAAAGTGAAAATTGTGCAATCGCAGCAGACAAACAACGGAACGAAGTCGAATGGATTAACGTGAAGCCGAGGCGCCCTCGTCGGAAGTTGGCCACTAGTGACAACGGTGATTATGCGGCGGTAATGAACCAGGGAGACATGAATACAGAGTTGAAAAATGATGACAAAGGACCTAAAACGAATCACAGAGAAAACAATAGTATTAGAAAGGGCAGTAATACAAGTGTACTTCAAATAAAAGCCGTGGAACGGAAAAAATATTTTCATATCTGGAGAGTGTCCAAAGATATATCGGAAGACAATTTATTGGAATATGTACGCAAAATTCTGGGTGAAAATTGCTATATAAAGGTAATGAAATTAAATGAAAGTAAATGTCTTTATTTTGGATAGGCCTTCGGGTGCGCTTACATATTGTTAGGTTACATATATGTCGGCGCGACACCGCGTATTTATGAAAAACACGTCGCCGAAAATAATTATTTTAGTTAGTTTAAAGATGGAAATTGTTTGTTTATTATATTAGCAATATTGTAACGTAGCAAATTTGATCCCTTAAGTTGTGTGTTAATAATATGTCTCAGCGCCATCTGTTGGGTTACGGTAACTTAGTTACCGTAGATCGATAACCAATTAGTTCTTTTGACACAGTGGCGCTAATGTGTAAACAGAGACAATAAATATTTTAATAGTACAATATTAACTAGTAATTAACAAAAGATAATATTAATAAAATAATTTAATATTAAATAGAAATAATTGCATAGTAAAAATAATAAATAGTAAAATATAAATTTTAAACTCCAAGGTCGTATACAGGTCATCTGAGGTTATTGTTTTATCTGTGTGAGTGTCTTTAGCCCCAGTGGTCATTATTGGTGTCCTTTTCGTTTTGGCGGTCGAGCAGTCAAGTCGAAGGCCGTGGTAGTTCGGTAGCCCTGTGTACGGGTCATGGCCATGTGGTGACCCAGTGAAGTAAAAGGTGGTTCCTGGGATTGTGTGACCACAAAATGTTATAGGGATTGTGATTTCCCTGACGCCCGGCAGCAGTAAATACACGGCGAAGTCTTCAATGCCACGTGAGTGTCCAATTCGTTCATATTAGAGCCCTTATTTGTTAGGATACTTGTTAGAAGTGTCATTCTAATTTGCGGGGGATATGGGTTTCAGGTCTATTGCGTGTGCGCTAGCCTGAACCTAGAGGTTGCAGTCCAGTCCAGACCACGTGCCACGTGGTGTCCTCGAAGTCCGTCCTCCGGAGGCTGTAGCCGTTGGCGAGGCTGGACAGTGTGCCTTCGCGTGCCGACGAAGCGTCACACCAGGACAGCCGTCGCGGGTGTCCGCCCCAGTCTCCGAGGTAACCACAGACACGTAGGATAGGATTCTCTGTTCATATCTACCCGTAGGTCTTCCGTGAGGTTGCGGCCACATGGTTATCCATGTTCTCCGATGCCAAGGGTCTCTGCTCCGTTACAAAAGTAAATTATTACCACCCGTTATAAAAGTAAAATAGCCAACCTTTATTGTTACTTTATCATTACAAAAGTAAATTATATAACCTTGTTGTTATTGTTGGTATTACAATTATTATTAAACGTGTGTGACTTAGACTGGTTATTTGTTTATCGGCATGCTCTGCCATATAACTTAATGTCTTAGTGCTTTTACTTTAAGGGGTGTTTCATGTGATCACCTCGCGTCAATAGTTTACAGTTGGCGCCTACAAGGTATATTTATTTGATATATAAGGTGAGCATATATCCCCTTTTGTCATGTCACACTCGGTTAGGTGGTTAATTCATATATATATATATGGTATGGATTATGTGTAGCCACTAAGTGGTACACATGTGTTAACTGTATACATGTTTCCAGTTAATTAATTGTTCATAAATTGAATAATTTTGTTGCTCGTTAGTCAGTGGACTCGAGTTGCTATACACACATAGTTGTGTTATAGGATATGTGTAGACACCGGGTGTTACACATGTATTAACTGGTATTGTATTATTTTTTGCAGTTAATTGTTGTTAAAAGTTTTGTTGCTTAGTAGTCAGTAGACTCGAGCTGTTATACCACACATTTGTTTATTTTCTGTACCCTTTAAGGGAAAAATATAAGTATTAATTGATTGTAGTAAAGTACTTATAGGCCATACAACACACAAGGTGCTATTTGTTTTACTATTGTTATAATTCATAGTTCAGTTAAAATAAAATCTACCTGTCATTTTCATTTTGGTGTAAAGGTTAGATTACATACACATTTGTTGGAAATTTTAGTTAAATTAGTAATAGTAGCAATATAATTTCAAAATTTAGTTTGGTTAAAGATCTTACCTTTTGTTAGTAAAGATAGTTTGTTATATTCATGTTTGTTGACAAGTGTTGTTAACTGTTAAACTTTACATAACAATATTGCTAAATTGTGAGGTTACTTGCGAGGCATTCCGAGGTGAGCCAACTGAATTGGTATTTGGTTAGTGAGTTAGTATTTTAACTTAAATTTACTTCAAACTGCACCGGTAATTTAAATAATTTTAACACATTGCTTTCAATATTCTTTAATGCAAAACTTTATGTTAAATTACAATTATTATTTTTTAATATTGTGGAAAGTTAGACACAATTATTTTCTAAAATATTGCAGCAATTTAGACACAATTACTTTCACAGTTTGTTTTGATTTGGCGGTTTACTCCTTGAATGTGCTTGATATATCAATCCAGTAATATTGGTTGGTTCCTTTAGTCAAATAACTTGGATTAGTCCAGCGTTTTTTGGTTTTCGAAAAATAGTTTTTGGTTCACGTCATTGTTGGTATGTTCATAGCTGTTTATTGTTTTTACGGCGTTGCATAGTTTTGTCACGTATTGCTTTATCGAATACCTTGTTTATAACTTTTATTTAGACACAAAAAAAATATTTTTCACGGTAGTTACGAAGCAAATAACCTTTGTTAATGAAGTGCCAACTTGACATCTTGCCTTGTGGCGTTCGGATACTGCGTTTGATAAATTGATATCTTATAATTTTATATTTTGTCATCATAACAAAAATTGAATTTTAACGTCAATTAAAGTAACGCTTATTTTAAATTAGACCTTTGAAATTTATTACTTTGAATTATTTGTTTACTTTAGTTCACAAAGTCATAAACTTTTTTTTTTTTTTTCCTATAGTGGCATTCACATCTCCTGAGTGTGAGACGTATTTGGCCAATTACGACGTTATATGAGGATAACACGCAGAGGAGAGTGTACGGTGTTTAATTTTGACAAGTGACAGGAGTTTGGTCCAGGATACCTAAAACAAATAACATCAAATAACAACACAAACATCAAAGACAATAACAGTATCATGCAAATACATATATGTAGATATATGTTAGTAGGAAATGGAAAATATTAGTTGGAAGAAAGAAAATAATCTAAATACCTACATGCCTATAATAAAATATCCTTCACACTTTAAAATTTTAACTCATGAAAAGAAATATATTTCATTAAATACGTTATAAAGGATGAATTCGAATAAGTGAGAAGAGACTGAAAGTTGATAGGTCGGGGTATATCTGGAGGGAGAACGTCGTAAAGAGAAAATGACAATTTAGGGCAATTGAAAAAAATGTGATCTACTGTCCCATCGTCCAACCCACATTCACAAAGAGAGCTATCGCGTACCTACTCTGATTTTGGCAAGGAAGACCGGTGTGCATGCATGGCCCAATCGAAGGCGGCATATAGTAGAAGTGGCGAGTTTGCCACCTTTACGAAATCGAAAGAACCAGGGTTTCCGTGGTATCAGGGGTTGAATATCGCCATAGTAACGCCCTTTACTAAGTCTTGAGGAATCCCATAATTCTTGCCAATCATTTTTTACATGCGACTTCGCTAGAGGCGATAAGTCGGTATGGTACATTACAGTATGATTTTCGGAACCACTTATAGTAGCATCTCTAGCCCAAGAATCCACCATCTCATTACCTGCAATACCAGAGTGACCAGGAATCCAAGCAAGGACAACCTCCAGTCCTTTTTGACTACAATTAAACAATAGCTCTTTAATCTTAAAAATAAGGGGGAGATTAATTTTCATTTTGAGTGGGTGACTACAAATTTTTTGTAAACAACTTCTGCAGTCTGTAAAAACAATTGTTTTGGAGAAATTATGAGTCTCAGCAAATAGAAGTGCTTCATATAAGGCAATAGCTTCACCTGTGAACACTGATATCTGAGAAGGGCATTTAAATGATAGAGTCACATTGAATTTTGGAATCCAAACCGCAGCACCGACATTACCGTCAGGAGATAATTTGGAGGCATCAGTGAATACTGGTATCCAGTCTTGCCAGTCAGATAGAATTCTGATAAAATTATGGTTAGCTGCAGGATCATCTTTTTCAACTCCAAAATTAAAAATGACTTTAGGGGTGAACATTAATGAACAATAATTAATTTGGAAAAGAGGGTTTATATTACAACGAAAAACGGGTACAGGAAGATCCCTGAAGCGTGGAAGGAGGCTCTTATCAAACCTATACCAAAAATAGACAATCCAGTAGTGCTATCCGATTTGAGGCCCATCAGTATATTACCGTGCCTCTCAAAGGTAATCGAAAAAATTGCCAGTAATCAAATAAGCAGCTTTCTAGAGTTAAATAACGTCCTACCATTAAAGCAATCAGGATTCAGGAGGAAACGTGGTACAACTACGGCATTGATTGATGTGGTTGATGATATTTTGACAGCACAGGACAAAGGAGAGGGCACAATCTTGACTCTATTAGACTTTTCGCGTGCCTTTGAAACGATAAATATTGCATTATTGCTATCAAAACTGTCGTTTTATGGTATGAGTATTAAAACAGTAAAATGGTTTAGCAGTTATTTTACGAATCGTACTCAGAAGGTCGAACTTTAAAGTGTCAGTAATGGTAAAAAAATCCTGTCAACTTCGAAAAATATTACACACGGCTTGCCTCAAAGCTCTATCCTGGGTCCTCTCCTGTTTATTTTGTACAGCGCAGATGTTACACAAAATATAAAGTTTTGCAAATACCATATGTATGCAGATGACATACAAATACATATTTCTTTCAAACCAAGTGATACAAATGATGCTGTGGCGAAACTTAATTCTGACCTTCATTGGATTTCTTTATGGTCTGAACGCAACTCTTTAGCATTAAATCCAAAAAAAACAAAGTTTTTGATCATGGGAACATCCACACAGGTACGCAAGATTGGTGCAAAAAAACCCGCTATATTATTAAACGGAGAACTATTACAAAGGGTCACAGAAGCACGAAACCTAGGGGTACTCATGGACGAAAATCTAAGATTCGAGAAGCACATTATGAACATTGTCCGGAACTGCTTCTACAGATTAAAAGTTTTATATCGCATAAGAGATCACCTAAGTGTAAATTGACGCATTAAACTATGTGAAGCCCTAGTTCTATCAAAGTTCAATTACGCGGACACCCTTATTGGGCCACGACTACTAGCGCGAACAAAAAAAGTCATTCAACGAGTGCAGAACGCCTGCATTCGCTATTGTTTTAGCGTTCCGCCTCGCGCCCACGTTACACCATATATTAATACAGCCAATATACTAAAAATGGACCTCCGCAGGCAATTACATCTCGCAACGTTCATATTTGGCGTTATAAAACATAAGGAACCATTATATCTTTTTAATAAACTGGCTTGGGCAAAAGATTATTTAAATAATAGAACCCGTTCACCTCCGGATAGATTGTGGTACCCCTCCTACTGCTCAGCTGCCTTCAGGGGTAGCTTTAGATACAGCGCAACGAAGTGCTGGAACAACCTCCCGCCTCCACTCAGAAGCCTAAAAACAAATAGAAATTTCAAGTATAAATTAAAGATTTTATTGTTAGAAGAACAAAAAAAAAAGAATTATAATTTGTAATAATTTAAATAAACATATTCATAATTAGGTATGTGTTCTCCATAAGTTAGATATTGCATAACCCATATCGATATAAACTTACCTAGTTTTCGTAGCTCATGGGTGGCGAGGGGGAGGGGTTCCTCACGTCGGACGCAGTACCATTGTATCTCAATATTCATTTCATGTGTTGTATGTTCCTTTAAACGATAGTCAGATTAATAAAAAAAAAATTTAAACAAAAAATACAACCGACTTCCATGCCACATAAAAGTAAAAAATAATTTAAATACATGTTGGTTTAGAGCAAACACAGTACTTAGTACATAGTCCCGAAGTCGGCGCTCACCATATTTTGCTGGATCATGACGAAACTACATGTATCTTATATGAGCGCCGACTTCGGGACTATGTACTAAGAACTGTGTTTGCTCTAAACCAACATGTATTTAAATTATTTTTTACTTTTATGTGGCATGGAAGTCGGTTGTATTTTTTGTTTAAAATTTTTTTTTTCACGCTTTTCAGTCACGATAAAATCAGTTATGGCTGTTGCTAGTCGTCCGCTAACCGGATGAATAAAATTAATTATTCGTCCGATTTTCGGATGAATAAAATTATGTGCTGACGTCATCATATAAAAAAATAGACTTCTTTGACACAACCGGTCGGGGGCGCTACCGCGCCCCCTCCCTTAGATTCTGAATTGGAAAAATCTGTTCGAACCTAACCTAACCGAATAAAACAACTTTTTCTGAGTAAACATTTATTTAAAGAATAGACCTATAATTATCAATATTTAAAGTAGAAAAAGTAATATAAACCTTATAACTAAGAGTATAATTCAACTGATACTGATAAAAATAACCCATCCAATTTAAAAAGGTTGGTGGTACTCTTGCATCTTTTAGGTAATTGTATTCAAAGTGGAATTTTTGATCATAATTATATCCTCTCCGAAACTCATTGTTGGTATTGTGAACAACAACATTATGTATACGTAAGCACAATATGGCCGATGCCTACGGTTTAAACTTGAAGGACCCCAGCATTATCAGGGTTGAGGAGTTGAAGGTCAAAATTATCATGTCATATCTTTGCTTAGTAATCTCATTACATATACGTAAGCACCATATGGCCGATGCTTATGGTTTAAACTTGCAGTACCCTGCATCATCAGGGTTGAGGAGTTGAAGGTCAATTTTCTTATCATACGTCTTTGCTTTGTAAATATATTACATATCCATAAGTATCAAATGGCCAACGCCTATGGTTTAAGCCTGAAGTACATCTGCATCATCAGGGCCGAAGAGTTGAAGGTCAAAATTATCATGTCATATCTTTTCTATGTAATCTCATCGCATGCACGTAAGCAACAGATCCCCAACTTCTATGGCTTGGGCTTACAGTACCCTGCATCATCAGGGTTGAGGAGTTGAAGGTCAACTTTTTTATCATACGTCTTCGCTTTGTAAATATATTACATACCCATAAGCATCAAATGGCCAACGCCTATAGTTTAAGCCTGAAGTAGCCCTGCATCATCAGAGTTGAGGAGTTGAAGGTCAAATTTTTCATCTTATATCTTTGCTTAGTAATCTTATTAGATATACGTAGCGATCATGTAGCTAACGCCTATGGTTTAAGCTTGAAGCACCCCAGCATCATCAGGATTGAGGAGTTGAAGGTCCAATTTTCCACCGTATACAACCATTTTTCTAATGTTTTACCTTACATTTTTTTAAATATCATTTTGAATGCGTAAGATTGAAATAGCTAAGTTTTATGGCTTAGGCATTCAATACCCCTGCATCATCAGGATTGAGGAGTTGAAGGTCCAATTTTTCGTCGTATACCTTTGCTTAGCAATGTTATTACAAATCCGTGAGCAACAAATGTCTAACGTTTATGGTTTAAGCCTGCAGTACCCCTGCATCATCAGGGTTGAGGAGTTGAAGGTCAAATTTGTCATCGTACATCTTTGCCTTGCTATCTTATTATATATCCGTAAGCACTAAATGGCCATCACCTACGGCTTGGGCTTACAGCACCCTGCATCATCAGGGTTGAGGAGTTGAAGGTCATTTTTTTATAATATGTCTTTGCTTAGTATTGTTATAACATACCCATAAGCACCAAATGGTCAACCCCAATGGTTTAGGCTTGAGGCACCCCTGCATCATCAGGATTGAGGAGTTGAAGGTCAAATTTTTCATCACATGTCTCTGCTTAGTAGTCTTGTTACATATATGTAAGCACCAAATAGCTAATGTTATAGTTTAGGATAGCTGTAACCCTGCATCATCAGGATCAAAGTCAAAGTCAAAGTCAAATTGTTTATTGCTCATGCACTTAAAAGTAGGTCTTACAGATAATGTTGTTTGCACTTGCATGTACCCTGTTAGGGCGTTGCAATAATGTCATGGTAGGTTAGTCAATAATCAGTAATGTTAACATTATTGTACTCTACGGTCAAAAAATATAATAAAATTATACAAATTAAATTGGATTTCACGTCATTATAAATGATATACCTACTATAATATTATGAATTATTATTATTATTGAAATTATAACATTATTTTTTACTATTTTTTCTTCAGTCATTTGAAAAACTCTTGCAAAGAATAATAACATTTTGAGATTAGCAATTCTTTTAGTTTAGTTTTAAATGATAACATGAGTCTTCGTTTTGAATGTCTTTTGGGATTTTATTATAAATTTTGACGCACATGGAATAAGGTCCAGATCCGTACATTGTTAATCTAGATTGTGGTACTGCGAGCTTATTAATGTTACGTGAGCTATGTTGTCTTATATCCTTCGAGTGAACAAATAGCAAGTTATGTTTCTTTACAAACTTGCATATTTCCAATATGTATATTGATGTTACGGTTAATATTTTGAGTTCGACAAAGTGTTTTCTGCAACTTTCCACATTTTTAATATTTGCTAATATTCGTACACATTTTTTTTGCAGGACGAATAATGTATTTATGTCAGTACTATTTCCCCAGAGTACTATGCCGTATTGTAGCCACGCATGTGCGTACCCGTAATAGGCAGATTTAGCTATTTTTAGATCCGTAACCTTTTTTAATTCATACAGAGCATATGTAAATCTGGATAATTTACTTGATACATGTCGTATATGGTTTTTCCAGTGTAGGTGTGTATCGATATTTAAGCCCAATAATGTTGCATTGTCTATGCATTCAATTTTTGTGTTATTTATGAAAAAGTCAATATTCAAAGGGCATTTCTGGTGCGGTCTAAATTGTATTAACTTTGTTTTGTTTAAATTTATTTCTAAATTATGATCTCTTAACCATGAATTTATGTTTATTAAAACAAGAGTTAGGTCTTCATTTAAATGTGAACCATCCGAGCACGGAAATACCAATGAGATATCGTCAGCAAACAAGACGCATGGTGTGTTTACGATTTTAGGCATGTCATTGATGTATATTAGGAATAGTATACATCCTAGGACAGATCCCTGTGGTATTGCTTTTCCAGGTACTAGAGACTTTGATTTCTCTCTTCTTATACTTCCAGTTTGCGAGTCATAGTACTCTATTTCAGTGTATTGGGAACGATTTTCTAAGTAAGAAGAGAACCAATCGTAAGCCACCCCTCGTATGCCTATTCCATGTAACTTATTTAGCAGAATATTGTAATTTACCCGTTCGTATGCTTTGCTCATGTCTAGTAGGACTTGTAGGGACATGTAATATATTATTTCATGTCAGCAATAAAAATGAGATCATCTGAATCGTGAGAGTGTGAGTGTTGCATTTCAGCGAAAAAATATGTATATAGAGACGGCTGCGTCCGTCGTTTAAGTACACACAGTCTGAAATATACACAGTTAACGGAACACGTATTTTATTCCATAGTCCCAGATCTGTATAGGTAACCCTTTACATTACCGAAACTGGTGACCCCGACGTGATTACGTGATTACGACGACGTTACATTACCTAAACTGGTGACCCTGACAAGTTAACTGCAAATTGGACTATGGCCACTCAAGGAGTACCTGCGATGCGTGCCCAAGAACCCAAAGTGGAGCCACGTGGGGACGGAGAATCAGCTCTAGCCAGCGTAACGGTGTCATCGAGGATACCAGATTTTTGGGCCGACCAGCCGAGGCTTTGGTTTGTCCAGTTTGAAGCGGTGGTCGACAACCAAAAATTGAGTGACGCCGCAAAATTGAATTTAGTTGTCACTAAGCTCAATAAGACTGCGATACAGCAAGTTAGTGATTTGCTGCTAGCTCCGCCAGAGTCGCGAAAATACAGCACGTTGAAAGAAAGACTGCTTCAGGTATTTGAAGAATCGGAAACCCGCCAGTTCCAAAAGCTTCTGGGCGAGATGGAGCTCGGGACCCAGAAGCCATCACAACTTTTACGGCGAATGAGGGACTTGGCGCGGGGAAAAATACCGGACGCTACCCTTCAAATAATGTGGAACAGTCATCTTCCGACGGCGGTGCAGGCAGTGTTGGCGGTTACCGAGGTCACGAATCTGGACAATCTGGCGATCGTGGCGGACAAGGTTATGGAGGCGTCGATGCCGGCGGAGATCGCAGCAGTGTCGCCTACTTCTACCTCAAAGGACTCCAGCTCATCCTCGGAATTGGCTGCCATGGTGGAAATGCTACGGTTGGAAGTCGCAGAGCTGCGTCGTTCGCGTACCCCACAACGCGGTAGAGATGGCGCGAACGGATATCGACGAGCAAGGTCACGATCGAGAGCCGTAAGTAGAGGGCGTAACAACCCCGAGTGGTTATGCTACTATCATTATAAGTATCGTAACAAAGCTACCAAATGTGTCGAGCCGTGTAATTGGAAGAAGCCGAAAAACACTACCACATCGGAAAACTAGGTGTGATACAACCTGTGGCGGAAGTTTGTATCAACACGTCAAATCGCCTTTGTGTGTTGGACAAAAACAGTGGACTAAGATTTTTAATAGACACTGGCGCAAACGTTTCCGTGATTCCTGTATCTAAGTGCCGTTCCAAGGATATCGCGAGTGACAAGTACAAACTCTATGCGGCTAATGGAAGCGAGATAGAAACTTATGGTATGCGTAATTTAATTTTAGATCTAGGTTTAAGACGAGCTTTCCGATGGACATTCATCGTAGCGGCTGTCAAACAGCCTATAATAGGGGCAGATTTTTTAACCCATTATAGGTTGTTGGTTGATTTAAGCACGCGAAAGCTAGTAGATCAACTTACGCGTCTAAATACGATTGCTTCTATTGTATGTCATAATGATTGTGAATCATCCATTAAAACAGTAATTAATAATAATATCTGGCATGATATACTGTGCGAGTACCCGGACGTCACTAAATTAGTATCTTATAAGGACATACCCAAGCATTCGGTGTGCCACCATATCGAAACTACGGGGCCACCGATATACGCTAGGGCGAGACCGCTACCTCCAGACCGTTACATGAAGGTTAAAGCGGAATTTCAAAATATGTTAGATTTAGGCATATGTCAGCCATCTAAAAGTCCTTGGGCGAGTCCATTACACGTGGTACCCAAGAAAAATGGGGAAATTCGCCCGTGTGGGGACTATCGGAGATTAAATGCTATAACTAAGCCCGATCGTTATCCAATTCCGCGCATTAACGATTTTAAGTATGTAGTGGCTGGAAAGAAAACTATATTTAGTAAATTAGATTTAAATCGAGCGTATCATTTTATACCTGTTGCCCCGGAGGACGTTGAAAAAACCGCAATCATTACACCGTTTGGACTTTTTGAATTTCCGCGGATGACGTTTGGTTTGCGCAACGCAGCTCAATCGTTTCAGAGATTCATGGATACGATAGTGCTGCGTGGCTTCGATTCCGTTTTTAATTACATAGATGATGTCTTTATAGCGAGTGAATCTGAGGAAATTCATAAAGAGCACCAGAAAGCGATTTTTCAGAGATTCGATAAGTACGGCGTAACAATTAATGTTTCAAAATGTGTGTTTGGGGTGTCCAAATTAGACTTTTTAGGGTATGAAGTGTCGACGGATGGCGTTCGCCCGCTCGACAATAAAGTGCAAGCTATTGTAAATTTTCCGAGACCCGAAAACGTTGAGCAATTGCGTCGTTTTCTCGGTATGGTAAACTTTTACCGTGCACATATTCCTAAGGCAGTCGATTGCCAGGCGGAATTAAATAGTTATTTACATAACACTAAGAAGCGAGATAAAACAATAATTACGTGGACAGATAAGGCCAACGAGGCATTTGAGAAATGTAAGGAAAGCTTAAAAAGCGCTGTTACATTGTCTTACCCATTACAGGATGCTAATTTATCATTAATGTGTGACGCGTCAAATACTAGCGTAGGTGCAGTCTTACAACAAGAGATAAATAAATCCTGGAAACCGTTGGGATATTTTTCTAAAAAATTAACGTTAACAGAGGTTAAATACTCAACTTACGATAGGGAATTGTTAGCAATATATATGGCCATCAGACACTTTAGAAATTTATTAGAAGGTCGTAAACTAGTAATTTTTACGGATCACAAGCCTTTAACGTACGCTTTTACAAAGGTTAATAGTGATAAGGAAAGTCCTAGACGAATTCGTCAACTTTCCTATATCAGCGAATTCAGTACTGATATCCGGTATATACATGGTAATCAAAATGTAGTAGCAGATGCGTTGTCAAGGATAGAAACTATAAGTTGTCCCACGACATTAGATTACACTGAGTTAGCGGAATCGCAATCCAGTGACGAATACCTACAGCACGCGCTGCAAGTATCGGATGACAATTTACAGTTTAAACAATTTTACCTACCAGATTGCGAGAAACAAATATATTGTGAGGTATCATCTAACAGAATTAGACCTTATTTACCTGAAAAATTTCGTATGATAGCTTTTCATTCAATACATGACCTTAGCCATCCTGGCATTAAGACTAGTAAGCAAATGATCAAACAAAAGTTCTTTTGGCCAAATATGGATCGAGACATTGCTAAGTGGGCAAGAGCATGTATACGTTGTCAAAAAGTAAAAATTAATAGGCATACTTTTTCGGGTATAGGCGAATTTGAACGAGTAGATCGTTTTCAACATTTACACATTGATATAGTGGGCCCTTTGCCAATATCAGCTGATGGTTATAAATATTGCATAACGATGTTAGATCGTGCTACGGGATGGCCTGAGGCCGTACCCGTTCAGAATATCACAGCGGAGACTGTAGCTAGAGTAGTTTTTGAGTGTTGGATATCTCGTTTTGGCTGTCCTTCGAAGCTTACAAGCGACCAAGGAAAACAATTTGAGAGTGATTTGTTTAATAACCTCATGAAGTATTTGGGTATACACAAACTTCGTACTACTCCTTACCATCCACAAAGCAATGGCATGATAGAACGTTGGCATAGAGCACTAAAAGTGGCTCTCATGGCACGTTTACAATGCAACAATTCCTGGGTAGATGAACTTCCGATCGCGTTATTAGGTCTACGTTCAGCTACTAGAAGTGACAGCGGCGTGAGCGCAGCTGAGTTAACCTACGGTAAAGCGATTCGATTGCCGGGTGATTTTTATGATGATACTCAGTTATGTACTTCGGACTCGGAATATTTACAGTTGCTTAGGGATGTTATTAAAAAATTAAAACCGCGACCAAAGATCCATGGTAATTCGCGATCATTATTTGTGTCTAGCGATCTAAATACTTGTAAGAGCGTATTTGTAAGAAATGATCTACTGCGAAAATCACTGCAGCCGCCATACGAAGGTCCTTATAATGTAATTAAAAGGAAAGGAAAGACTTTTATTATTAAGATAGGAGATAAGGAATGTTGTATTTCTATTGATAGGCTTAAACCTGCTTTTATAATTGACGAGATGCCGTCAGATAATTTTAATGATAGTTTTAATAATTTTTGTGACTTGAATAATAATAGTTTCAGTTCTAATAACACAGCCACATCTATTAAAACTCTATGTCCTAAAACATCGAGAAGCGGCCGTGTCATCAGGCCACCTGCTCGTTTTGTTTAGTAGACATTTTTGATGCGACACGAGCATTGAAATGTGAGTAATTATTTAGGTCAGTTACTTTATTTTTGCTATTTTACTTTATACTTTATATACATTGTTTTAAGTTACGTTTTTCTAACAACTAATAATACTGGAAACTCTTACTTTTATTTGATGATGATGTTTAAAAAGTAGTGGTAATCATGTTTAATGAAAATGACATTGCAACAACACTCATGCAATCTAGCATATTTTTAGAAAATATTTATTGTTTTAAATTAAACACGGTCAGCGACCTATGCCATCCCAGTACTTAACTTAGGTCAGCATATACATCGCTGCCATTTATTTTTCTTAGGTGATACGTTATATATATATATTATTTTTTTTTTGTTAAGGGGGGAATGGTGTAGGGACATGTAATATATTATTTCATGTCAGCAATAAAAATGAGATCATCTGAATCGTGAGAGTGTGAGTGTTGCATTTCAGCGAAAAAATATGTATATAGAGACGGCTGCGTCCGTCGTTTAAGTACACACAGTCTGAAATATACACAGTTAACGGAACACGTATTTTATTCCATAGTCCCAGATCTGTATAGGTAACCCTTTACATTACCTAAACTGGTGACCCCGACGTGATTACGTGATTACGACGACGTTACATTACCTAAAGACTCCTATGGCGTACTTTTTCTCATTTAATAGTGTTAAGATCTTGTGTATGTAGTTGAATACTGCCAGAGTTGTTGAACGGTTTTTCCTAAAACCATGTTGGTTTTCGTGTAGGATGTTGTATTTTTCACAAAATGAATATAGGCGTGTAGACATTACTGTTTCGAAAATTTTTGAGAAGCTTGGTAAAAGGGCTATGGGTCGGAAATTATTGCAATCTGTTTGATCACCTTTTTTATGGATGGGTGTAATTTTCGATATTTTTAAGAGATCTGGTACAACTCCTTGCGAAAGGGATTGATTAATTAGTATAGTTAGGGGCTGCGTTAGTTCGTCTACGCATTTTTTTATTAATACTGGCGGGATATCGTCGTATCCGAAACTGTATTTATTTTTTAAATTGTTTATAATTAATCGGACCTCCTTGTCGTTGACAGGACTTATATATATGGAGTTTTCTGTGCGGTTTATAACAGGTCTGCCAGGGGGGATGTGGTTTTCATCGTGGTTTAAACCCATTGTTGCAAAAAACACATTAAAGTAGTTAGCTATAGTGGTGGGATCTGTTGTGATGGTGTTATTTATTTTTAATTTTAAATTTTGTTTGGGTTTATTGGTAAGTTTATTTGTATTTTCTTTAATTATATTCCACATTGTTTTTATCATATTTGTTGCTTGTTTTATTTTATGTATATTCTGTATCTTTTTTGATCTTTTCATGTTTTTTTTTAATAGTTTTTCATAGATTTTATAATGATTATGTAATGTTACATTTTTTGTTTGTTGGGTGAGTGATTTTAGTAGTCGTTTGTGTTTACAGGATACTTTTAGTCCACGCGTTACCCACTTTTTGTTTCGACGGGTTTTTATTGTTATTTTTTCTTTTGGTATATGTTTATTAAGAATAATTTGTATTTGTGTATGAAATATTTCGTAGTTATGGTGTATATCTTTATCACTTTCAAAGAATTTAGTCCAGTTAATGTCTCCCAATTCGATTTTAAAGTTTTTTATGTTGTCCTCGCTAAACCGCCTCTTCGTTACATACCATTTATCCCTATAATCCTTTAATTTTTTCGGCATATTGTATATCACACCTTTATGATCTGAGAAACCGTATTCATAGACAGATATGTCACTCTTATCAATCAATCAATCAATCAATCTTTATTTGCTAAATAAGGTACAAATGTATGTTAGTATGTCGTTTGAAAACAAGTTAAAACCTCTTATTTTGCCATTTCGGCGTGCAAATATTTTACATAAATTATCATGTTAATAAAATCGTGTACTATTATATTTAATTTAAACAATTGAAAGCAAGATACAACTATTAAAATATTCATGTCAATATACAATTAATTATATTAATGTCAACTTAGTTCTAAATATTCATTAATAGAATAAAAACATTTATTTTGAAGCCACATTATAAGTTCTGTCTTAAATCTATTATACGGCAATTCTTTAAACAAGTCAGGAAGCTTATTATAAATTCTTATAGCCATTACGTACACATTCCTATTGTGCATTTTTAAATTGCATTGAGGTAGAATTAACCTATGTTTATATCTAACAGGCCTGCATGATTCTTCTGCCTTTGTTTGAAAATACCATGGATATTTATATACAAACATACACATTTCTTTAATATACATGCATGGTAAACTTAAAATTGATTTTTTTATAAATAATGGTTTACAGCTATCTATTTGGTTGACATCACATATGGCTCTTATACACTTTTTTTGTACTTTAAATGCACGTATTGCGTCTGTAGAGTTACCCCAAATGATAAGTCCGTATGACAAGACGGATGAGACATAGCCATGATATGCACACCAAGCGGCCTCTTCTGATACAGTCTGTCTAATTCGTTTAAGAGCAAACACAAAACGGTCCAGCTTATTACAAATAGATTCAATATGTTCTTTCCAATTTAACTTTTTATCAATAATTATTCCTAAAAATTTCGTATACTCTACTTCGTCAATAATATTACTGTCATATTTAATATTTAATTGTTGTACATGTCTTTTATTATTGAAATAAATAAGCTTAGTTTTACAAATATTTAATTTTAAATTATTAAGGTTCAACCAGTTAGTAATATCGTTAAGAGAATCTGTTACTTTATGTTTTAATAAGTGTTCATTTTTATCTTTGATTAGAACAGTAGTATCATCTGCGAATAGTATACATTGGTTTTTTGTACAATTTGGTAGATCGTTTATATATATCAAGAAAAGTAATGGTCCTATAATACTACCTTGAGGTATTGCACAATTATTTTGTTGCCTATATTTAGATTGATAAATTATTTTTGTAGCTCTTTTTTTTACGAAGCTTATTTTATCGATTTGTGTACACTGTTGGCGATCTTGTAGGTAACTTTTTATTAAATCGAGTGCTTTTCCGCGAATGCCATATTTTTCTAATTTTTGGATTAGGTTACTATGAAGAACAAAATCATATGCTTTTGTCATATCAAGAAAAATACTGACGATCGGTATCCTGTCGTTTAAACTCTCAGATATTATCTTTACTAAATTAAACGATGCAAGCGTAGTCGAGCAATTTCTTCTAAAACCAAATTGCTCATTCTTTAATATGTTGTTCTCGTTGAAAAAATTTGTAAATCGCACATTTATCGCTTTTTCAATAATTTTCGAAAATATTGATATTAGCGTAATAGGCCTATAATTATTAGGATCATATTTCGCCCCCTTTTTAAAAAGTGGTTTTACTATAGCTTTTTTTAGTCTGTTTGGAAAACCACCTTGCGTAAATGATAAATTTGTTATATGACTTAATGGTTTGCAAATATACTTGGCACAAGTTTTGATATTTGATGTGTCAATTTCATCAAATCCCACCGACTTGCTATTCTTCAAGCTCATTATAATTTTCAACATTTCAAGTGGACTTGTGGGTGAAAGGAAAATTGTTTTAGGGTTGCTCTCAATTTGTAATATATTTTTACTCGCGGTTTGGCTATCTAATGTTAAACCAATAAAAAAGTCATTGAACGTTTCTGCGATGTCTGTCGGATTTTTATATATGTTATTATTGTGTTTTAATAAATGTATATGATTATCATATGATTTATTTTGTACTTTTTCTTTAATTGTTAACCATGTCGCTTTACACTTGTTTTTACTCTTTTGAATATAACTTGCATTGCATAGCTGTTGGGATTTAGCAATACATATTTTAAAGATTTTATTATATTTTTTGTAGAGATATTTATTTGTAACCTTATTTAACTTACTAAATCTAGTGGCGAGGTAAAGTCGTCGTTTCACAATACTAGCTTTTCTCAACCCCTTAGTTAACCAATGTTGTTTTTTTGTTAAATTAGTCATTTTAATTATTATTATTATAAATTATAAATTATAAAAAAGATTAATGAGATCATGGAAATAGTCAAAAGCAGAATTTAAATCTGTCATATCATATAATTCAGAAAAGGTCAATGCAGCTATACATTCGATAAATTTATTTACGTTTTCTTTACTAAAGTCACGTTTGTACTCCAACCATTGAGTCACTTTATTCAATTTTCCTACCTCTATCGATATTGTTTGTGCGGTCTCATGGTCGGATAAGGCCAAGAAGTGAACGTTCGTAATAACATTATTAATATTAGTTACTATGAGGTCTAGACATGAGTTTTGCCTCGTGGGTTGGTTGATATGGTTGTAAAGATTATAATTATGCAGAATGCTAGTCAGTTCTTTACTATATTTGTTATTTGACAACATATCAATGTTCCAATCACCGCAAATAACTATTTGTTTCTTACGTTTTTTACTTAGTATTAATAATAAATAATTTAATTTGTTAAAAAAATTATAAATGTCACTGCTTGGTGTCCGATAAATACAAATTAGTAATATTTTATAATCAATTAATTCTACTCCACAACATTCAAAGCAGTAGGGGCATGATAGGGCTTTAAGAAAGTCTATTTCTTTATGTTCTAGATCCTTCTTTACTAAAATACATGATCCGCCACGCCTTTCCTTCTCTCGTGAATAATAGTTTGCTAGCTTATATTTATTAAGTATTATATTCGATTCTGTACCACTCTTTATGAACGTTTCTGTAAAACACAGTATGTCAATATTTAACTTATTTTCCGATAGTTGTTTTAGCGCTAATTGTACATTGTCAATTTTATTTAAAAGTCCTGCTATATTTTGATGTAGTACGTTAAGATATGTAACTTGAGTTTTAGGAACGAAAAAGCTCTTTAGACGGTGTGACGTTAATATTCTGAGTTAATTGAGCGTGACATATCTTTTTAAAGTAAAACGGAATCGTACCTTTTTTTGGGTGGCAGTTTTTCACCGTGTCAAAATTTTGTGGTAATAACTTCACCTCAATATTTTTTAATTTTTGTTTTTCTAATTGTTTGTGAAACAGATAAGGAATTGTACCTTTTATGTATTTTATAGGGCTGTTAGTAAATCCAGTTTTATTTCTCTTGTTTTCTGAAAATACGACATTATTTATACATTTTTTTTTATATATTTTAGTTCGGGGTATGAACCGTGTGTCGTAGTCATCTGAGTCAATATTAAAATTAATTTTTTGCGCAATTTTCATTAAGTAATCCCGAGAAGGGCTGACATTAACTAACTTAATAAATTTACAATTGGAATATGTTTTTATTAAAGAATTAATTGCATCATTGAGTTTGTACTCTTGTAGGTATTTATTACTTATAACTTGTAGAACATACACCCTATTCTTTTCTAATTTGTGTAACAGTAAGCTTAGGTTTTTTATTACTAAGAACTTAGCATAATGAAAATTTGTGAACAGCAAGTCAATACAAGTTGTACTTGAATTTGTTACTCTTGTGGGGATGTTCACAAGTTGCTGAAAGTTATAGCTAATCATTAAATTTAATAGACAAAGACTTTGATTTGATTTTTTTAAAATATTTACATTGAAATCACCTCCAAGAATAACATCCGTCTTTGGATCGCTTAGAGTAAAACATTTCAAGAGTTTTTCCAATGAACTATAGAAAACATCAGAGTTACGATTACATTTTGGCCAATATATTACTACTACAATAAGGTTAAGATTAGGAATTTCAATTGCGCAGGTTTCAAAAATAAATTCAACTGACAATTTGGATATATCGTTTCGTTCCTTACAGTTTATATGCTCTTCTAAGAAAATACATACACCTCCACCCTCGTGTTGTTGGCGACAGTATGATGCCACACAATTGAAACCTTTCAAAGACAATAGATCTCTTTTTGAATCGGTGATCCATGTTTCCGTAAAGCAGATCATTTTTATAGATTTGTCATTAAGGAGAGTTGCTTCTACTAAGTGTCGTTTATTGTTGAGGCTTCGTATGTTTTGGTAAAGGATTTTTAAATTACTTGCGAAAGGAATGATTTGATGGTTTCGTAATTCTTCCTTTTGAAGTTCCGAGTTGAGGTGTGATAACTAAATCGTTATGGGCAAGTTTTGGTATATTATACGAGTTGTTCATAGACTTTTCTTGGTTTAATGTTTGGTCTAATATTGAGTTTTGACTGTTTGTATCTTGCGTAGTCTCCTTGCCGTCGATATATAGCTTGCTATGTTTTATTACTGCATGGTGTCCGTTTTTCCTGGCATCAATCATAATATTTCTTAACCTTCTTTGTTTTAGTAGGGTGGTTTTATCCAAATATTCGGATATGGCTAGTCCTGAGTTTCGTAGCTTTCGATTGTTTTTAAGTAAGTACTTTGTCATATTTTTACTTAAAAGTTCTATTAGCACAGGCCGGCGATTGCCCCTGTTTCCTAGCCTGGATATTTCCTCAATATAACCAGTTAAATTGACAGAATAAAGGTCTTGAAAAATGTATATTATTCTGTTATAGAGTTCAGACTCACTTTCCCATTGATGTTCGTCTAAGCCATACATTACTATGGTCTTTTTATCTAATTGATGTGTTATTTCAGGAATTTTTGTCCATGATTTTTCTTGTAATTTGAGTATTTCATTCTGAGTATTTCCAATTGTGGTTTTTAATACATCACATTCATTCTCAATTTTTTTAATTATTGTATGTAAGTTATTTATGTCCGCTTTGATTTTATCTTGTTCGACGGTTAAGGTATTAATATTTTGCATTAATTTAGTCTCTATGTTAGTTAGGGCACTTGTAATTTCAGTTTTAATAATAGATTTTAAATCGGGTATTATTGATAACCTATTTTTCTCTAACTTATTGTCCAGTAGCTTTTCCATCTCCTTTATTATAGTTTCGGTTTGAGACATCAATTCTAACTGACTTTTGGGCGTAGGCGATATGTATATGTCTTTTACAGTGTCTCCGAGTATGCTAGCCTCATCGTCCGAGAGTATTTGATTGGTTTGTTTGGTTTGTATCTTTGTGTTTCTTCTAGTCATTATGTTCATTGTGTCGTTGAACGGTTTTACGCGTGCGGAAACAGTGCGACGAATTTATATGGTCTATTATATCTCTGTAGATTGTTGTCTTTGTCTAGGTATAAGTGTCTGGCGCCATCTAATTGTATTTTATGGAAATTATTACATGTTACGTGCCATGGTAGCTAATTGCTCGTAATAATTTAGGTTTGGTGGACTAGGTGTCGCTAGTTATCTACAAGAGTTCAAAGTCCAATGTGCAAGTTTATGATTTAAATCGATAATACGTTAGGTGTTGCTTACAGTTCTTATTATTTTCACTTTACAGCACTTTCACATTTCTTTGCTAGTGTTTGTTTTACTTTGAGACTTTTATATAAACAATACTGCATTCATTTTAGCAGGTTTACGCGTAAACACAGTTTTTTATAGCACTACATCGCCTGAAGTTTATATTTATGTACACACAGTTTATTTCTTGTTTTACACTTTGATAACACTTTCACAGAGTTTTTAAAAACAGATTTACCGAATTATTTCATATTTCACTTATTTACGTATCGATTTCGAATTTTACAATTTTTTTAACACGGAGCTAATGTTTACTATGGCACAGCGCCATCTCCGGCGGATCGAAGAGTTGAAGGTCAAATTTTTCGTCAACCTATATAAGCATAGATATATAATACATATTCCAAGTTTCATAAGAATCGATTCGGCAGAAGCCGAGTTATCTCAAATTATCTAAAAAACTTGAGGAGTGGTGGTGGTTTCCACCCCATAACTCAAAGAGTTAAGCATCACAGCATACCCATGTCCAAGAGAAAAAGTTGCGTGACGAAATTTCCTATCAAATGAAAGAAAGAAAATGGAAATCGGTTTATAAACACCCAAGTTATTCAAGATTTTAAGAAACCGACATTTTCCAATTTTCCGGGAAAACCGCTGGAAGGTTTTCATTTTCCTCAATATGGGACTGCCTGTGAAACTAGTCGCATACAATGTCGTATGAATCGTGTCGGTAGGTCGACGATTTCTAGCCATTTCGCCCGAACATACATAAAAAAAAAAAAAAAAAAAAAAAAAATATACGTGACGAATAGATAACCTCTTTCCTTTGGGAAGTCGGTTAAAAAAACAAACTCAGAAGCAATATTTACATTTATATACACATTTTAAACGTTAAAAATACATATTATATACAAAAATAATTCCAAATTACTTACCAAAATTATTAAACAATGTCTGTATTTGTTAATGTCTTGAAATATTATTCGGATTTTGACGTGAAACACTATAATACGACACTCTCTATAGTGGCCTGGCAGCCGTCCGAGCGGCCGCGAGCCTCAGGGCAAACTGTAAATCGGTGCCATGAGACAGTTGTTCTGCTCATTGCATTAGCCGAGTTTGACCCTTTTCAAGGTTTTTTGCAGCATACATCATTGTGTGTACAGATGTCGTGTGTTTGAATATTCTTCTATTTATAATTGTAATTATTTAAATGTTTTTAAAGCGTATTTTTGTTTTATCTTTCTTTTTTTTAATGTTTTGTTTTACTTTGTTATGTTTGTTGTATGCTGTATATTAAGCCTGAATAAATTATTTTCTTTCTTTCTTTCTTTCTTTCAAGATTTTTAATTTTGATAAAGCTCTTAATGATTTTAGGAGTTTCCTTATGAAGCCAATATGGATTATTTAAGACCTCTTCCGAAAGTCTATCTAAACGAGGAATGAGTGGATGGGACGAACATGACATAACCCTAAAGATGAATCTATCAGACAGATATTGTCTGCGAAGGAATAGTGGAGGGTCTAAGCATTCCACTTGTAGGGCATTAATTGGTGAAGATTTCATAGCACCAAGAATAATACGCAAGCATTTCGCTTGTATGAGGTCTAATTTCTTTAGGGCTGTTTTATTACAGGGTTCTAAGATAAACGATCCATAATCAATACGGCTGCGAATAAGGGCGTTATAAACAAGTTTTTGATTATATGGGTGGGAACCCCACCAAACACCTGAGAGAGCACGAAGGACATTAATGCCTTTTTCACATTTATTAACTACATAATTTAGATGAGGGATGCCAGTCATTTTGGAGTCCAGGAGAACTCCAAGAAATTTTGCAAAGGGTTCGTTAGAGATGGCTTGTCCTTCATATGTGACATTTGCAAATGGAGTAATTCTCGAACGAGAGAAAACAACAACTGTACTTTTAGATGGGGATAATGAGAGGCCATGTTCGTCTAGCCAGACATTCAGATAACTTAGAGCTTCGTTTAAATAAGATGTTGCCGTATTGATACACTCTGAAGATGTGTACAAAGCGATATCATCTGCATATTGGAGAATATTACAGAAAGGGAGGACTGATTGCTCTAAGTCATATGTATAAATGCTATATAGTAAAGGGCTCAATACTGACCCTTGTGGAATGCCTTGCCATAGAGTCCTAGGTGGAAGGAGGAAGCTACCGTTTCGTATTTTAATATTTCTGCCCATAAAGAGTTTGCAAATATAGTGTACGATTCTCACTGGAACACTCAGCTCTAGCATTTTTGCTCTAAGCACCGGAATAATGACACTGTCATAGGCAGCTGAAACATTTACAAAGCATCCCACAAGGTGTTCTTTTATAGAAAATGAAAGACGTATATCAGTGGTAAGTATATTTAAACTGTCTAAAGTGCTTTTCCCTCTACGAAAACCGAATTGACTCTTCGCTAGAGACTCATTATTTTCCAAAAACCATTTTAGGCGATTTTTAATTAAATGTTCGAGGATTTTGCCTAATGTTGATGTGAGAGCGATAGGTCTATATGAACTAGCCTTCTCTGGATCTTTGTTTGGTTTCAAGATAGGGATAATAGTATGGCATTTCCAGTCAACAGGGATTTCTCCCGTGATGAAAATGTCATTCAAGATGCCCAAAAGATGCTGAAGGCTAGGTGTACTTAGTTTGGTGATAAAACTGTATGGGATACCGTCTTCACCTGGAGAGGTATCTCTCACCACTGAAAGTACCATGTTTAGCTCGTCTAAAGTAAATTTTTCATCTAAAGAAGTCAAATTATGGAAGGATGTAGGAAAATTGAAATCACAAGGAACAGTAGGAGGGGCTAGGCTATCTGCGAAATCCTCAAGCCAAGCTGAAGGACCATAAGAATAGAGAGAGTCGGGCTTCAATGAACCTCTAAACTGTTTAATATTTTTCCATACAAGTGATGGACGAGTTGTAGGGGATAGGCTCTCACAAAACCCTCTCCATCCTTTCTTTTTCTTTTTGGAAAGGAGCCTTTTGGTGCAAGCAGTAACTCTTTGCAGATTTAAAAAATTGTCCAGGCTTAGCGATTCATTGAAGATGACCTCAGCACTATCTCTTTCTTTTACAGAAGAGGTGCATTCATAATCCCACCAAGGGGGTGACGGAAGTTTAGAAGAACAAGGCTTTTTCCTGGGGATGAATAAGTTGGCAGCTGCAATCAATGTGTTGCGAAAATTAGTGTAGTTTTGAGAAGGAGAATTTTGGTTTAAGTTATTTAGATTACATTCAACGTGAAAAGAAAATTTTGTCCAATCTGCCTGCTGTATTTTATGTTTTAGAAGAGGTTCAGGGAAAGGGAGTGGGACTACTGAAGAAGGTTTCGATATTACGATAGGGAAATGATCGCTGCCAAAAGAATAGGGTAGTGTGTTCCAATTTAACGGGCATGAAAGTTCTGGAGAGCAAGCAGAAATATCAACTGCTGATTTAGGGTTTTGGCCCGGATACACACGGCGAGTAGGGGAACCATCATTTATGACACAAACATTAATATCATCAAAGAGGTCCACCAGCCAAGGAGAAAAAGAATCTGTATAATGGGATCCCCAGGAAGTGTGATGTGAGTTAAAGTCGCCTAAAATAATAAGTGGAGGAGGGACTGAGAATAGAATTGTAGACAGTTCAGGTAATAGGGAGAGTTTAGGATCAGGAATATAAATTGAAATAAAATTGATATTGGCTACACAAGCCGCAACAGCATTGATTTCTTGGGAATGAGGAGGGAGGGGGATAACAGAAAACGGGAAAGATCTTTTAATTAACAATGCACACCCTGCCCTTCCATCAACTCGATCATCCCGCAGACAGGCGAATCCCGGGACTCTAAAGTGAGACCCAGGCCTCAACCATGTCTTCGAGATGGCCGCAACAGACACAGAGTGAGCATTAATTAAATTAAATAAATCAGGTTTTTTCGGAACAATGCTTCTAGTGTTCCATTGAAGTATTCGAGTTAGACCCGAGGGGGCCATTGGCAACAATTTCAGCGAGTTTGACAAGTAAAGGGGCAACGTCGTACGGTAACACATCGCTTAATTTAGCGAAGATATTTGTGATAAGCATAACCAGGAGCTCTGGTAAATTTTCATTGGGTAATGTATTAGGTCTATTCAGTCCACAACCATTGGGAAGAGACGATGATGGTTCTCATGTAATTTCTTCACGTGCATAACTATTGTAACCCTCCGGGAGGGGAGTCCTCGCTCGGGAAGGAGTGTTTATTGTTTTACGATAAGAAGTCTTTTGAAGAGGGGATCCTGAAACTGGTTACACGGAAGGTGAGATCTGAACTGGCTGAGGCGGAGTTTGCATAAACATAGTTTTTGCGACATCGGAGTAGGCCCGTCTCACTGAGGGTTCCTGTGCAGAGGCCTCCATGTACGAAATGCTATGCTCGGACATAATTTTTTTAATACGTTTCTGCCTTTCAAACTCGGGACATGTCGGGTCAGTGGCAAAGTGTCTCCCTGTACACAGAAGACACCTGACACGATCGGGAGGGATATTACAACTATCTGCAGCGTGCGATTGTCCACATCTGAAACAACGAGCATTAGACCGGCAAGCATTCTGCACATGGCCGAACCTAAGGCACTTCCTACACTGAATGGTAGGAAGCTGGTAAATCTCGACTACCAATGCAGTGTAGAACGCAAAGATCTTCTTAGGGAGGGACTGGCCCTCAAACGTTAGCACGACAGACTGTGTAGGTAGCCAAGCAGGAGAACCATCATCTTTATTGATCGTACGGTTAAGTCGGCGAGCTTTCAATATCTTTGGTTTTCGAGAAATAGTTTTTGGTTCACGTCATTGTTGGTATGTTCATAGCTGTTTATTGTTTTTACGGCGTTGCATAGTTTTGTCACGTATTGCTTTATCGAATACCTTGTTTGTAACTTTTATTTAGACACAAAAAAAATATTTTTCACGGTAGTTACGAAGCAAATAACCTTTGTTATTGAAGTGCCAACTTGACATCTTGCCTTGTGGCGTTCGGATACTGCGTTTGATAAATTGATATCTTATAATTTTATATTTTGTCATCATAACAAAAATGGAATTTTAACGTCAATTAAAGTAACGCTTATTTTAAATTAGACCTTTGAAATTTATTACTTTGAATTATTTGTTTACTTTAGTTCACAAAGTCATAAACTTAGTACAAAATTATTTAATTGTCATTGACAATTAGTGACAGGTAACAATCAGTAGGTAATCTTGGTAACTTAAATTTTGTTTAAATTTCGTAAATAAAACATAGCACAAAATGGATTTAGATAAGGTGTATTTCCACGCTCTTCTTCGAGACGAAATGACCTATGAGGTTGCCATCCGCGCTCAGTCACCCGAGGATACAGTTGTGAAACTAAGAAAACAATTAAAAAATTTATGCCTAGGTTTTAGTCCTTCAGAATATGTGGACGAAGACTTAGAACCTAGTGAAAAGTTGCCCATAATTCAGGGAAAGTTTAAAGAACTGCAGGACAAGTTGGAAACTTATGAAAAGACCCATGTACCTATTGTACCTATTACAGTCTTACTCGTGCTAGGGCACTATATTGCCATTTGTATCATCGTATACAAAGGTTAGTTTGTAGGGAACCAAAAGAGACCACTCTGCAAAGTAAATTAAAAAGTACGTTGTTTAGTTACGGGGGAACTTTGGATAAATTGTTCGCACAATCTGAAAGCGGGAAAACACAATCTGAGGGCGAGGAATTAGAGTTTAGTACCGGTAGGCAGTGCCTCATTTCTAAAAATATTAGCAAATGGAATATAACATTTGATGGGAAGTCCTGTCCATTTTTATTTTTGGAAGCAATCGATGAGCGTGCTTAAGCATTTAAAATAAGAGATGAGGTTCTCTTTGATTCAGCATTCTTCTTTTTCAATGGGGATGCCTTGATTTGGTTTAGGAGTGCTAGGAATCAGGTTGTTTCGTGGAAAGAGCTAGCTTATTTATTATTAAAAGAGTTTCATGCTATAGCTATGAGGACAATTTGTTATATGAGGTCAAAAAAAGAAAACAGGGTGACAATGAGCCAATTCATATGTACTTTGCAGTAATGAATAGTATGTTTTCGCGTTTAAAGGTTGCGTTAACCATCCAGGAGCAAATTAAGATCTTAAAGAAGAATGTTAAACCATCAATATCTCGCGGTTTAGTTTTAGTGAAATCAGATTCTATAGCAGAGCTAAAAGAAATTTGTCGGCTACTTGAAGCAGAGGATGATAAAGCGAAAGCGCACGCCAGCACCTCCTGTGACTTAGGGATCAAAAACAGTAAGTTTAAACCAAATATTGCTACAATAAATAAAGGAAAACGTGAATTTACAAACCAAGAGAAAAAATATTTTAATAAAAATAAATTTAATGGTAAATATAGGCCACAAACTGCTGCAAATAATAATAGAATTAATTGTTTTAAGTGCGGAAAGCCAGGGTACATTACTAAAACATGCCCAGATTGCAAGATTGCTTCAAAAAACTAAATATAGTCCGCACAGAACCACTACCCGAAACGGTCGACCCGGGTGATTGGAAGTTATGGTTAGAGTTTGTCTCGAACTTTCTCAAATTTCAGCAATCTGTGTGGGTACTATTTGCACCTAGTAATAGGGATATTCGGCCATATTTAACTGTAAAACTTTATGATATAAGTATATGTGGTTTATTAGATTCAGGTGCAGTTATTTCAATTATAGGGAATGGAGCGCATGAACAATTTATTAATTTGGGGTATCCTTTAAATAATTCTAGCGATACTATGGTTTATGCCGCAAATGGTTCGGAATGTAGATCTATAGGAATTTTAATGTTACCTATTACATATAATAATATTACAAAAATTATTAATTTTCATGTAATACCATCAATTACAGCTGACGTTATATTTGGAATTGATTTTTGGAAATCATTTAGACTAATGTCTGATATATTAAGAAGTGTTTCCTATATTGAGACACCTAAAGAATTTTTAAACAATAATTTTGATAGTAACATAATTAATTCAATTGATACCTTAAGTGTAGAACAAAAAGTTATAGTAGACTTAATAGTAAAACAATTTTATGAAATTTCTTTTGAGTGCAAAGGTTTAGGTAGGACTCATTTAATTCAGCACGTCATAGATACAGGAGATGCTTCCCCTATTAAGTGCAGACCTTATCCTATGTCACCAGAGAAGTTAAAAGAACTGCATAGGGAATTGGACAATATGTTGAAGCTCGATGTGGTTGTACCTAGTGAGAGTCCATGGAATAACCCAGTCCTTATGGTTCCAAAGTCGGATGGTACATTGCGGTTTTGTCTAGATTGTAGGAAGCTAAATGCTGTTACAAAGGGCGATGCTTATGCTATTCCTTATATACCGCAAATCTTAGATAGTCTCAGAAATGCTAAATATATAAGTTCTATTGATTTTAAATCTAGTTTTTGCTACATATAAGTCATTGTGTTAATTATCATAAGCTCAAATTGTACAACTTCTTTGAGAAAAAATAAATTATTATTATTATTATAGTTTTTGGCAGATTGGTCTTGATGAAGCCTCCCAGGAAAAAACTAGCTTCACTGTGCCTGGTAGAGGACTGTTTCAATTTAAAGTTATGCCATTCGGTCTTTGTGGAGCTCCTGCTCGGCAACAAAGGTTGATGGATATGTTATTTGGCCATCCATTTTGTAGCGATATCACTAAAGGTTTAATATTTTGTTACGTTGATGATATTTGTATAGTATCTGAAGACATGGAAACGCATATACTTGTTAAAAAGACTTCATGAACGTATTTCAAGTGCTAATTTAACGATAAATTTTGAAAAGAGTAAATTCTTTAGGAAGTCATTAAAGTATTTAGGTTATGTAGTCGATGAGCGCGGTCTCAGGACAGATCCTGATAAGGTTCGTGCTATTTATTATGTTAAAATGTTTATAGGAACTTGTTCATGGTCATCAGGAAATTTTTCGTCAATTGCAGCACCTTTAAATGCGCTTACTAGCACTAAAGTTAAATTTAAATGGAACCCGGAAGCGGACAATGCTTTTAATACTTTAAAAAATATTTTAGTTTCGGCTCCTGTGTTGGCTTGTCCTGACTTTGAAAAACCGTTCACAGTTCATTGTGATGCGTCCAGTTATGGCATAGGTGGTATGCTAACCCAGAATATAGATGGGAACGACCATCCTATTGCATATATTAGTAGATCCCTTAATAAAAACGAACGTAATTATAGTGCAACAGAACGTGAAGCGTTAGCAGTAATTTATGCGGTTGAAAAGTTTGAACCATATTTAGGTAGTAGACATTTTACAGTGATCACGGATCACGCTTCACTTAAATGGTTCAAGAATTTGGAAAATCCGACTGGTCGTTTAGCTCGTTGGGGTTGTCGTTTATCACAATTTAACTATACCATCGAGCATAGGAAAGGAAAAGATAATGTGGTACCAGATGCTTTGTCTAGGTTAATAAAAGTTGATGCGGTCTCAACACCTAAGCCGGTCACTTCTACACCAACTAAAGACGATTGGTACGATAGGATTTATGCAGGTTGTTCGACACATCCTAAAAACTTTCCTAATTACAGAGTAGAAAATGGAGTTCTATATGGATACAGCAAGGGAAAATACTCGTTGACACAAGAGTTTGACTGGAAAGAGGTAGTCCCTGAGTCAATGCGTTCACGGATTATGTCCGAAAACCACGAACCTCCTACTGCAGCACACTTGGGTGTTTTTAAAACACATCGGAGAATCAGTCTGAGGTATTTTTGGCCAGGCATGTACCGTGACGTAGTTAACTTTATTAAGAATTGTTCTGTATGTTCTGCCTATAAACACAAGACTACTCTTACTCCAGGTCTCATGGGTCAACCTAAGCAATGCTTTAGGCCGTTTCAAGCTGTATCCTTGGACTTAGTTGGACCTCTTCCAAAGTCGCGTTCGGGTTATGCACACTTACTAGTCGTCACTTGTTGTTTCTCAAAATATACCTTATTGTTTCCACTTCGCCGTGCAACTAGCGTTAATGTAGCCAACAACTTTGAGCAGTATGTTCTTCTTGCTCATGGGATTCCTGAAACCGTAATTACCGATAATGGGGTTCAATTTACGGGATCAGAATTTTGTAGCGTATTGAAGAAATATAACATTCCTTGAGTACATCACGGACCTAGATACTGTCCACAGATTAACACGGTTGAAAGATACAACAAAACGGTAATAACAGCAGTTTCATCTTATGTGAAAGAGGATCATAGGACATGGGATTTAAATTAATATAAAATTCAATTTGCTATTAATAGTGCAGTGAACGAAACTACAGGGTTTTCTCCATTTTTCTTAGTTCATGGCCGAGAGCCAGTTATTAACGGCAAGTTTTATAAAAATACAGAAGACTGCGAGTATGAGGTAGCTATGCCTAGGGAGGAATACGCTGGGGAACTAGGTGTTCTTAAGGAGGTTTTTGAAAAAGTGCGTTCTAACATCGTTAAAGCTCATTCAACTAACGCGAAATATTATAATTTGCGGAGACGCCACATCACATTACGTGAAGGTCAACAGGTATGGCGTAAGACTTATATACTTAGTGATGCAGATAAATTTAAAGCCTCTAAGTTAGCACCTAAATATGAAAAGTGCATAGTAAAGAAAGTACTTTCACCTCTGGTATACGAACTTGTCGCGTTAGATGGTAAACCGTTAGGCACTTGGCACATAAAGGATATAAAGGTAATTTAGCCCTCCGTCTCATTTTATAGTGGAATCATAGGTATCTATATTCACCTTAATTTTAAAGCAATAACTTAGGTCGGTTAGATGTTACTTTTTAACTTCTAGCATTTGCCTTCAGGTTTATTTTGTCATCTGGGTGTGTTTGTTCTTCAAGCTTGCTTGTCGAATCTTTCGTTAGGATTGCAACACGTAAAATAAGCCTTTGCAGGAGCGGATTGTAACTCCTTAAATAAGCCTATACTAGTGTTTGTCGGCAGGTTTGTCTGGGGATTTTTTTTTCGTGCGGATTGCAACACGTTTAAATAAGCCTTACTGCAGGAGCGGCTAGTGACTCCTTAAATAAGCCTATCCACTTTGTTGTTTTGTTAGGTGGCCTCGTGTGCTGTCCTAGTTCGTGCGGTTTGCAACACGTTTAAATATGCCTTACAGCAGGAGCGGCTAGTGACTCCTTAAATAAGCCTATCCACTTTGTTGTTTTGTTAGGTGGCCTCGTGTGCTGTCCTAGTTCGTGCGGTTTGCAACACGTTTAAATAAGCCTTACAGCAGGAGCGGCAGGTGTCTCCTTATATAAGCCTATCCACCTTGTTTTGTTTTACCGGAGCGTTGTCTTCTGGGAACTATACGTTCTGCCTGGTGATTTTTTGGGAACATTGTTGTTTCTTGTTTAGCTGGCCCGTTGTGGTTGTATGCTTTTTCACTAGGAGAATCGTTGTTTAGAAAAAAAAACAAATATTGAGTTCCACTGGTATACAGGAGGAATTCGGGAGTGTGATTGGGCGTGGCTTCCAGCGATAGTTGGAGTTGGTTGCTACTAGGTGAAAGGTGAAGAATGTAAGAGTGACGTATGCAAGGTGGGGGGGATTTTTGCCCGGAAAGAAGAGTATTGTTGGATAGAAGAACGTCATATGAGGTGATCGTCGTGGGTGGCGAGTTAACTCCGCCCACTTTCATGATGGCCGCCCCTTTGCTGCAACCTGATACGCCGTGCACGAATATACCTGCGCGCGCGCCGCCCGTGATTCGTCGACGCATTTAATATTAATTTTTACTATAAAATTGTTTGCTATAAAAACCGTATGATTTTTGTAAACAACACACTTGAAATATAATCGTTCGCTTGCGCTGTACTCTTGAGTTATTAAATAACAGTATTAAATTTCGTGCAGTTTTTTAATTCATAAATATTTAATTTACAAATATTTCATTTACAAAGAATCTAGTCAAGTAAAGTAATTGCTTAGCTTAGGGAAAGTATTAAGTAGTTTAGGTATAGGCATAGGTATTAATAAAATAATTTAATATTAAATAGAAATAATTGCATAGTAAAAATAATAAATAGTAAAATATAAATTAAAAACTCCAAGGTCGTATACAGGTCGTCTGAGGTTATTGTTTTATCTGTGTGAGTGTCTTTAGCCCCAGTGGTCGATATTGGAGTCCTTTTCGTTTTGGCGGTCGAGCAGTCAAGTCGAAGGCCGTGGAAGTTCGGTAGCCCTGTGTACGGGTCATGGCCATGTGGTGACCCAGTGAAGTAAAAGGTGGTTCCTGGGATTGTGTGACCACAAAATGTTATAGGGATTGTGATTTCCCTGACGCCCGGCAGCAGTAAATACCCGTCGAAGTCTTCAATGCCACGTGAGTGTCCAATTCGTTCATATTAGAGCCCTTATTTGTTAGGATACTTGTTGGAAGTGTCATTCTAATTTGCGGGAGATATAGGTTTCAGGTCTATTGCGTGTGCGCTAGCCTGAACCTAGAGGTTGCAGTCCAGTCCAGACCACGTGCCACGTGGTGTCCTTGAAGTCCGTCCTCCGGTGGCTGTAGCCGTTGGCGAGGCTGGACAGTGTGCCTTCGCGTGCCGACGAAGTGTCACACCAGGACAGCCGTCGCGGGTGTCTGCCCCAGTCTCCGAGGTAACCACAGACACGTAGGATAGGATTCTCTGTTCATATCTACCCGTAGGTCTTCCGTGAGGTTGCGGCCACATGGTTATCCATGTTCTCCGATGCCAAGGGTCTCTGCTCCGTTACAAAAGTAAATTATTACCACCCGTTATAAAAGTAAAATAGCCAACCTTTATTGTTACTTTATCATTACAAAAGTAAATTATATAACCTTGTTGTTATTGTTGGTATTACAATTATTATTAAACGTGTGTGACTTAGACTGTTTATTTGTTTATCTGTAAGCGCAGTCGTATAAATTTGCCCTAGTGCTTGAGTTTAAGGGATTATATGCGCTCACCTCGCGGATCCTCACAAGCGGCCCTGAGTCCGTTGTTGTATTTAGTCTCATGTTCTTCCGCTGGTATTAGGGAATATCAATGATCTTATTGAATAAATTAAATAAATTGTGTCATTAACTTCAGAGTTGTAATAAATATTTAATTGTGTAACATTTGTTTCATTTGGATATTTCCCTAGTATTCTTACATACCTTATATAAATTTACTGTAAGAACATTAGCTAGCCGATAACACCATCTTTTCCTGTGGTTCTTCCCACAACTAAAGATCTAGCTTACAATATTTAGTGATTTTGAGAATTGTAATTTGGTTTACCCTCCATAAATTTGTTATTGTCACCTCATCAAACATTGTTATAAAAAGGCGAGCAAACGCCGGTAGAAAAAGATTCTTGTTTAACCGTCAAAGCGATCGGACCTCGTCAATTGTGAATAAATCGAAGAAGTTTACTCCTGTGTTTTACTTGAAATCTTCAAAAAAGGAAATAATAATAATAATAATAATACTCTTTATTGTACCAAACAGTAAAGATAATATAGAACACAAAAATTTAAATAATAATACAAAAGGCGGTCTTATCGCTAAACAGCGATTTCTTCCAGACGACCTAAAGGTATGGAAATATAGTAAGTGATAAATATATAAAGGTGAGGTGCAATAAGAAAAGTTTAGGTAGATAATTAACAAAACAGAGCTAAAGAATAAATAAACAGTCAATGATAGCAATGAACTGATAGGAGAGAGACTACATAAGATGAAGAAACAGAATACCCTAAAAGCATAATTATTAAATAAGAGTAAAATGTGAGTTAGAGTTCAAGGTAGTAAGATTTTACGAGATTTTTGAAAGAGTATAAATATTATGCTTTTCAAATAGATACAGGAAGGGAATTCCAAAGACGGATAGCTAGAACAGTGAAGGATTTTTTGTAGAAGGAAGTTGAGTGGGGAGGAGTGAAGAGGGAAAGGTTTTCAGTGGAGCGAAGAGATCGGTCATGGGATAGCTGAAGAAATTGGAAACGTTGCTTGAGATATTGAGGGAAAGTCGGATTAAATAGTATACAGTAAAGAAGAGACAGAATATGAGCATTTCGGCGAAGGCGAATTGGGAGCCACTCGAGTTTAGTGCGATATTCAGAGACATGGTCATATTTTCGTAAACCAAATATGAACCTTATACACAAGTTTTGAAGACGCTCAAGTTTATTTAATTGCTCCTCCGTTATGTTAGAATAGCACACATCAGCACAGTCAAGTATAGGTAGAAGAAGTGACTGAGCAAGCGTGATTTTAGTGGGGATGGGTAAAACATTTTTCAATCTTCGGAGGGAGCCTACCGAAGCAAACAGCTTTTTACTAGCCTCAGTAATCTGTGGAATCCATGAAAGATGTTGGTCCATGTAGATACCAAGATTTTTAACAGTAGTGCTGTAAGGGATGGTAACGTTGTCTAAAGTAATCGGTGGTAACTGGTGCCACTCGATCTTAGAGACAAGTCGCGAACTCCCTATAATAATCGCTTGAGATTTTGAGGCATTTAATTGGAGGCCGTAAGTTTTACTCCAAGTCGAAATATAAGTCAGATCCGCATTAATTGTTGTAAAGGCACTGTGTAAGTTGGTCAGAGTGGCATGACTATAAATTTGTAAATCGTCTGCATATAGATGGCAGAGCGAAGTGAGATGGAGACTAATAGAATTAATGAAAATGGCAAAGAGGAGAGGAGACAACACGCCACCTTGTGGTACGCCGGAATTCGTATTTGACCAATTCGAGAATTTGTTATCTATTTGAATACGCTGCTGGCGCCCATACAAGTAACTATGAAACCAATCAACAGCCGTCGGAGATATGCAGAGAGAACGCAATACCCCTAAGAAGACATCAAAGTCTACAGAGTTAAACGCGTTGCTGAAATCCAGCAGCGTCAGAACCGTTAACTGTTGATTGTCCATGCCCAAGCGTATGTCGTCCGTGATTTTCAATAGGTCGTACTGTGACCTGGACGGAAACCGGATTGCAAAGGATTTAATAAGGCATGATTGGAAATAAAGGAACTTAGTTGTTTATGTATAAGGCGCTCAAGGACTTTGGACAGAAAAGGAAGTATGGAAATGGGTCTAAAATGGGCGACATCGGAAGGATTAGGTTTTTTAGGTAAGGGGATAACATGAGCATCTTTCCAGGAAGATGGAAAAGAATTATTACGGATGGAACTATTAAGGACGGACGTAATATGAGGAAGCAGTATGTCAAGGAGAGGTACGATCATCTTACGGCTAATGCAATCACTACCGACCGCATTAGATGGTATAGACAGTATTGCACTCTCAACATCACGATCGGAAAATTGACTAAATGAAAATAAAGAAGTGTTTGGAATTGGAATACGTGAAAGGTTATTTAGGGTCTGTGCTTTAGTTTCGCTATCAATGCAAGACGTGGCGGAAAAATGACAATTTAAATTGTTTAAGTCCAAATTGTGCGGGAGAGAACTTTTAGGTGATTTCCCAGTTCCTAATGTTTTTAGAAATTTCCATACCCTACTTGGGTCTTCATTTTGAACAGACTTATGGATATGGCGTCGTTGTAAATCTCTACACACCATATTGCAGCGATTTCTTTCGGATTTGTACCGCTCAAAACTAACCTCGGTATCATCTGACTTATATTTCGATTTGGCCAATTTTTTCTTATTTATAAGCATTTTTACTTCATCCGTAAGCCATGGGGCAGGTGGATGACGTATTCGAACTGGACGAACAGGAGCATGTAAGTCATATAATTGTATCAGCAAAGAATTAAAAAGTGCCACCTGCTCGTCAACAGTGTTCGCCCTTCCTATGACATCCCAATCAATATGAGTAGCATCACTTCGGAGTTTTTCAACATCCATCCCACTATAATTACGCTGAAATAAAATTTTTGACTTAGCTTTTGGAGTTCGGATTTTATATGACAAATAAAGAAGGTCATGGTATGAGAAGCCCTCAGCTGCACACTGACCATACTTTGCAACATGATCTGATGATGATACAATCATTAAATCTAGCAAAGTGGGGTCACAGTTAGGGAAGAAGTGGTAGAATATGTAGATTAGCAGCATCGACTAAGGACCTTAATTTATGAGATCAGACATCCTGCTTGAGTAAACAAGTATTAAAATCACCCATAATAATTGTATGGTCGAAAAGAGGACAATGGTCTTCAAGCAGTTCGTCTAAGCAGGCAAAGTAGTCGATGCTGAGTGAAGGACTATAAAAAGCGCCAAGGAGTAGTTTGGCATTTGAAAGTTGGACTTCCAGAAAAAGATGTTCCGATTCGTTCCCAGAAACACCCTGCTGAGACATACTTACGATTGAAAATGGAATATGGGAACGAAGGTAAATTGCAACTCCCCCACCGCCCCGAACAGTGCGGTCGTTTCGGATTAAATGAAACCCAGGAAGCGAGTACGCTGTAGACGAAAGACATGGCTTGAGCCATGATTCTGAAATTAGAATAGCATGAATATGTGTGCTATTAAATGTTGACAACAAGTCGGGGTAATGTGCTGGAATGCTCTGTGCATTGATATGGACACGGCCATTCTGACAGGCGGTGCGTGCGCTGCACCTGCCTGAGTTGTCAAGTTTGAATTCTGAAACAAAGTTTTTTTTTGAGGTAGTTGTGATCTGTAAACAACACATGTTGCCGACATTGATTAATTCTAAACATTCTCATAGATCTGTGGTGAATACGTGTCTAACACGGCCCCAACGGTATCTCATGGTACACTGTGGATACATCATGGATCTGTGGTTAGCACGAGGGTAACGCATGGTTAGCTCAGAGGTATCACTCCCCAGATGTACGTGTTCGTGTGTTCGTTCAGTATGTACGTGTTCTCGTAAATCTGTAATTTAAATTTGATTACTATAGCGCCACAAGGCTTACAACGGTATCTCATGGTTGCACCGTAGATACATCAAGAACCCGTGCTTAGCGCGAAGGTAACGTGTGGTTAGCTCAGGGGTATCACTTGTATACATGTCTACCACGGCTCCACAAGGCTTCACAATAGTATCTCATGGTTCTATAATGGAAACACTAAGAACCCGTGGTTTAGCTCAAGGGCAATACATAACTAGATTAAAGGTAACACACTTTCGGAGGTATTAGGAGGTTAACTAAATAAATTTTAACTTAACTTTTAATCCGATGGAAAGTGCTCGTTGTCGTGGACTGGCAGGCTAGCTCGGCCATTATGACAGCACTTTTAGGAAGCTCAGTATCTTCTCCCGCTGACACGGCACCTTGTTCACCCGGCTGCAGCGCACGCTCCATGCAGTAGGCGTGATGTTCCCGGTGAAACAGTGCTATTGTGGTGATTCAAATGTGATAGGTGGAACCGCAGCTGATGAGGAATCGTCTCAGATTGGAGCTTGTTCCGATCCCACTTCTGATAACGAAGTAACTGTGTGAAATGTGACGTCAGGAAGGCCAGGAGTCTTCATTATTCAGGCCCACACAAGTCTGGTTTCGGGTAAATTGAAGATATCAGATTTTTCAACTAACAGCTTAAGTCGGTATCATCGCTTGGGCCGTCCAACAGAGAATAGACCCAGACCCTTACTCGTTAAATTTAGAGAGATCTCAACAAGGGATAAAGTTTGGTTTGCTAAATCTAAACTTAAGGGTTCAGGTGTCACGCAGTCGGAGTTCCTGATTTGTAAATCGTCTGCATATAGATGGTAGAGCGAAGTGAGATGGAGACTAATAGAATTAATGAAAATGGCAAAGAGGAGAGGAGACAACACGCCACCTTGTGGTACGCCAGCATTCGTATTTGACCAATTCGAGAATTTGTTATCTATTCGAATACGCTGCCGGCGCCCATGCAAGTAACTATGAAACCAATCAACAGCCGTCGGAGATATGCAGAGAGAACGCAATACCCCTAAGAGGACATCAAAGTCTACAGAGTTAAACGCGTTGCTGAAATCCAGCAGCGTCAGAACCGTTAACTGTTGATTGTCCATGCCCATGCGTATGTCGTCCGTGATTTTCAATAGGGCAGTAGCCGTACTGTGACCTGGACGGAAACCGGATTGCAAAGGATTTAATAAGGCATGATTGGAAATAAAGGAACTTAGTTGTTTATGTATAAGGCGCTCAAGGACTTTGGACAAAAAAGGAAGTATGGAAATGGGTCTAAAATGGGCGACATCGGAAGGATTAGGTTTTTTAGGTAAGGGGATAACATGAGCATCTTTCCAGGAAGATGGAAAGGAATTATTACGGATGGAACTATTTAGGATGGACGTAATATGAGGAAGCAGTATGTCAAGGAGAGGTACGATCATCTTACGGCTAATGCAATCACTACCGACCGCATTAGATGGTATAGACAGTATTGCACTCTCAACATCACGATCGGAAAATTGACTAAATGAAAATAAAGAAGTGTTTGGAATTGGAATACGTGAAAGGTTATTTAGGGTTTGTGCTTTAGTTTCGCTATCAATGCAAGACGTGGCGGAAAAATGACAATTTAAATTGTTTAAGTCCAAATTGTGCGGGAGAGAACTTTTAGGTGATTTCCCAGTTCCTAATGTTTTTAGAAATTTCCATACCCTACTTGGGTCTTCATTTTGAACAGACTTATGGATATGGCGTCGTTGTAAATCTCTACACACCATATTGCAGCGATTTCTTGCGGATTTGTACCGCTCAAAATTAACCTCGGTAACATCTGACTTATATTTCGACTTGGCCAAATTTCTCTTATTTATAAGCTTTTTTACTTCATCCGTAAGCCATGGGGCAGGTGGATGACGTATTCGAACTGGACGAACAGGAGCATGTAAGTCATATAATTGTATCAGCAAAGAATTAAAAAGTGCCTGCTCGTCAACAGTGTTCGCCCTTCCTATGAGATCCCAATCAATATGAGTAGCATCACTTCGGAGTTTTTCAACGTCCATCCCACTTAAATTACGCTGAAATAAAATTTTTGACTTAGCTTTTGAAGTTCGGATTTTATATGACAAATAAAGAAGGTCATGGTATGAGAAGCCCTCAGCTGCACACTGACCATACTTTGCAACATGATCTGATGATGATACAATCATTAAATCTAGCAAAGTGGGGTCACAGTTAGGGAAGAAGTGTGTTGCGCTAAGAGGTAGAATATGTAGATTAGCAGCATCGACTAAGGACTTTAATTTATGAGATCTGACATCCTGCTTGAGTAAACAAGTATTAAAATCACCCATAATAATTGTATGGTCGAAAAGAGGACAATGGTCTTCAAGCAGTTTGTCTAAGCAGGCAAAGTAGTCGATGCTGAGTGAAGGACTATAAAAAGCGCCAAGGAGTAGTTTGGCATTTGAAAGTTGGACTTCCAGAAAAAGATGTTCCGATTCGTTCCCAGAAACACCCTGCTGAGACATACTTACGATTGAAATTGGAATATGGGAACGAAGGTAAATTGCAACTCCTCCACCGCCCCGAACAGTGCGATCGTTTCGGATTAAATGAAACCCAGGAAGCGAGTACGCTGTAGACGAAAGACATGGCTTGAGCCATGATTCTGAAATTAGAATAGCATGAATATGTGTGCTATCAAATGTTGACAACAAGTCGGGGTAATGTGCTGGAATGCTCTGTGCATTGATATGGACAACATTAAAATTTTTCGGTACATCTGAGAAATAAGAATCTAGCATTTCGTTTAATGGAGGAATACTTTCAAAGCTGTCGTTACTACTTAATCCGTCTGAGGCAGAAGAGAAAACTAATTTATGCGCATTGCTATCATCCGATGACATGATACACGATAAAAATAAACAAAATATATATTAAGTAAATACTTCAACAACTATTTAAATTATATAAATTTTATAAAAATAAAAAAAAAATAATAATAATAATAAAATGCCTTACTATAACTTCTACCTACCATCAGTGTAGAAAGTAATTAAATATGATATTAATATACAAATACAAGATGCGTAATAATAATATACACAAAAACAAGGCAAAATGGGCATAAATATTATAAATTAAAATTACATCTAAACCATAGTACATGATTTTTAAGTCGATTGTCAAATTGGGCAAAAACGCTGGAGTCCATAGACCGTCACACCAATAATTTGACAGTTGTCAGTACGAGTTCTTTCAATAGGTAAATAATAAAATCAAAACATTAGGGTGAATATTAAAAATAACAAATGTTTAACTACCGCAATTACGCAACTTTTAAACAAAGAGGTATAACAAACAAATTCATTAAGCAGGACAATAAGTGAAAGTAAAAGGACAGTAATAAAAGCTCAATATGACAGACAGTCGACAGTAAAGTTTATAAGTGAAAGAAAGAAACGGAAGAATAAAGAAACTTTAAGATAGAAGATACACAAAGAAGTTACATAACAGCCCTTTTATTTATTTTTGTGAAGGCGCTTAGTGCGAGTAACTTCCTTGGAATCATGGGGCTTACTTGCAACTTGAACAGTCTGCAGCGAAGAGGCGGAAGCCGACGCAATAGGTATTGCTTCGAGCTCAGCTAAGCATTCCACCTGGTGGTGTGAGCCATCCGGAGCCAGAACATTGATGATACCTTCGCGTGTCCAGCACTTGGTGACACCGTGGATTTGTCTAGCCCGCATAAAGAGACTGTGGCGGCTCTTCGTCAGGAACTCCGACTGCGTGATACCTGAACCGTTAAGTTTAGATTTAGCAAACCAAACTTTATCCCTTGTTGAGATCTCTCTAAATTTAACGAGTAAGGGTCTGGGTCTATTCTCTGTTGGACGGCCCAAGCCATGACACCGACTTAATTTATTATTTTTATAAAATTTATATAATTTAAATAGTTGTTGTAGTATTTACTTAATATATATTTTGTTTATTTTTATCGTGTATCATGTCATCGGATAATAGCAATGCGCATCAATTAGTTTTCTCTTCTGCCTCAGACGGATTAAGTAGTAACGACAGCTTTGAAAGTATTCCTCCATTAAACGAAACGCTAGATTCGTACTTCTCAGATGTACTGAAAAATTTTAATGTTGTCCATATCAATGCACAGAGCATTCCAGCACATTACCCCGACTTGTTGTCAACATTTAATAGCACACATATTCATGCTATTCTAATTTCAGAATCATGGCTCAAATCATGTCTTTCGTCTACAGCGTACTCGCTTCCTGGGTTTCATTTAATCCGAAACGACCGCACTGTTCGGGGCGGTGGGGGAGTTGCAATTTACCTTCGTTCCCATATTCCATTTTCAATCGTAAGTATGTCTCAGCAGGGTGTTTCTGGGAACGAATCGGAACATCTTTTTCTGGATGTCCAACTTTCAAATGCCAAACTACTCCTTGGCGCTTTTTATAGTCCTTCACTCAGCATCGACTACTTTGCCTGCTTAGACAAACTGCTTGAAGACCATTGTCCTCTTTTCGACCATACAATTATTATGGATGATTTTAATACTTGTTTACTCAAGCAGGATGTCTGATCTCATAAATTAAGGTCCTTAGTCGATGCTGCTAATCTACATATTCTACCTCTTAGGGCAACACACTTCTTCCCTAACTGTGACCCCACTTTGCTAGATTTAATGATTGTATCATCATCAGATCATGTTGCAAAGTATGGTCAGTGTGCAGCTGAGAGCTTCTCATACCATGACCTTCTTTATTTGTCATATAAAATCCGAACTTCAAAAGCTAAGTCAAAAATTTTATTTCAGCGTAATTTTAGTGGGATGGACGTTGAAAAACTCCGAAGTGATGCTTCTCATATTGATTGGGATCTCATAGGAAGGGCGAACACTGTTGACGAGCAGGCACTTTTTAATTCTTTGCTGATACAATTATATGACTTACATGCTCCTGTTCGTCCAGTTCGAATACGTCATCCACCTGCCCCATGGCTTACGGATGAAGTAAAAATGCTTATAAATAAGAAAAATTTGGCCAAGTCGAAATATAAGTCAGATGATACCGAGGTTAGTTTTGAGCGGTACAAATCCGCAAGAAATCGCTGCAATATGGTGTGTAGAGATTTACAACGACGCCATATCCATAAGTCTATTCAAAATGAAGACCCAAGTAGGGTATGGAAATTTCTAAAAACATTAGAAATTGGGAAATCACCTAAAAGTTCTCTCCCGCACAATTTGGACTTAAACAATTTAAATTGTCATTTTTCCGCCACGTCTTGCATTGATAGCGAAACTAAAGCACAAACCCTAAATAACCTTTCACGTATTCCCATTCCAAACACTTCTTTATTTTCATTTAGTCAATTTTCCGATCGTGATGTTGAGAGTGCAATACTGTCTATACCATCTAATGCGGTCGGTAGTGATTGCATTAGCCGTAAGACGATCGTACCTCTCCTTGACATACTGCTTCCTCATATTACGTCCATCCTAAATAGTTCCATCCGTAATAATTCCTTTCCATCTTCCTGGAAAGATGCTCATGTTATCCCCTTACCTAAAAAACCTAATCCTTCCGATGTCGCCCATTTTAGACCCATTTCCATACTTCCTTTTCTGTCCAAAGTCCTTGAGCGCCTTATACATAAACAACTAAGTTCCTTTATTTCCAATCATGCCTTATTAAATCCTTTGCAATCCGGTTTTCGTCCAGGTCACAGTACGGCTACTGCCCTATTGAAAATCACGGACGACATACGCTTGGGCATGGACAATCAACAGTTAACGATTCTGACGCTGCTGGATTTCAGCAACGCGTTTAACTCTGTAGACTTTGATGTCCTCTTAGGGGTATTGCGTTCTCTCTGCATATCTCCGACGGCTATTGATTGGTTTCATAGTTACTTGTATGGGCGCCAGCAGCGTATTCAAATAGATAACAAATTCTCGAATTGGTCAAATACGAATGCCGGCGTACCACAAGGTGGCGTGTTGTCTCCTCTCCTCTTTGCCATTTTCATTAATTCTATTAGTCTCCATCTCACTTCGCTACAACAATTAATGCGGATCTGACTTATATTTCGACTTGGAGTAAAACTTATACTGGTCTCTAAGATCGAGTGGCACCAGTTACCACCGATTACTTTAGACAACGTTACCATCCCTTACAGCACTACTGTTAAAAATCTTGGTATCTACATGGACCAACATCTTCCATGGATTCCACAGATTACTGAGGCTAGTAAAAAGCTGTTTGCTTCGGTAGGCTCCCTCCGAAGATTGAAAATTGTTTTACCCATCCCCACTAAAATCACGCTTGCTCAGTCACTTCTTCTACCTATACTTGACTATGGTGATGTGTGCTATCCTGACATCACGGAGGAGCAATTAAATAAACTTGAGCGTCTTCAAAACTTGGGTATAAGGTTCATATTTGGTTTACGAAAATATGACCATGTCTCTGAATATCGCACTAAACTCAAGTGGCTCCCAATTCGCCTTCGCCGAAATGCTCATGTTCTGTCTCTTCTTTACTGTATACTATTTAATCCGACTTTCCCTCAATATCTCAAGCAACGTTTCCAATTTCTTCACCTATCCCATGACCGATCTCTTCGCTCCACTGAAAACCTTTCCTTCTTCACTCCTCCCCACTCAACTTCCTTCTACAAAAAATACTTCACTGTTCTGTAGTTTACCCTCCGTAAATTTGTTATTGTCACCTCATCAAATATTGTTATAAAAAGGCGAGCAAACGCCGGTAGAAAAGATTCTTGTTTAACCGTCGAAGCGATCGGACCTCGTCAATTGTGAATAAATCGAAGAAGTTTACTCCTGTGTTTTACTTGAATACTTCAAGAATGAATATATATATATATATATATATACGAAGTGAGTGCGTGATATCAGGATGGTCGAGGTCTTAGATATATATATATATATATATGTCGGAAGAAGGGATGAATACAACTTAGAAGTTACTGAAGATGGCTAGGCTTACATTAATTTTCATAGTTTATAATAAAACGCGTTGGTAATTTTTAACAGACTGACTGATTTATTCGAAAAAAGTATGAGGTAGGTCACAAATTTACACTTACATATAATAGATGGTGTTAGTAGTACGATATTTTGTTACAATACTGTATTTATCTATAACACCCTCTCTTAACAAAATATCCCAAGAATTACAGTTCTACGTTACAGTTTACAAAATTGCATAAGTAGTATATCAAAAGTTAAGAAATCAATTATATTTAACCTACTACTCCTATTCCCATCATATTCATAAATTTGTTATGTTTATTTGCACAAAGCGCTTTAGTGAATATATCTGCTGGCATAGAAGAAGTCTGTAAATAATTAATTTGAATTTCTTTATTTACAACACACTCTCTAGTGAAATGATGACGGACATCTATGTGCTTTGTACGTTTATGGAATAAGGGATTAGCAGCCAATTTCAAAGAACTTTGATTATCACTATATAACATTAATGGTTTATTTTTATCATATACACCAAGTTCCGACATTAAATTTTTCAAATAAATGGCTTCTTTACAAGCCTCTGAAAGCGCCATATACTCGGCCTCAGTACTAGATAGAGCTATTGTTCTTTGTTTTCGAGACTCATAACTTATTACACATCCTGATAATTTAAAACAATAACCCGTATAAGATCTTCTGTCAATATTACACGATGCCCAATCAGCATCGACAAAACCATGCAAATCAGTATTATTTTTCTTAAAAATTAAGCCAAAATGTTTAGTTTTTTGCAAATATCTAAGTAATCTTTTTAAATGTCTCCAATGTGTTTCGTTAAAGCATGTATTAAATTGACTCAAGAAACTAACACTGTATGAAATATCCGGCCTTGTGAGAACCGACAAATATATCAGGGATCCAATTAGTTGTTGACAAGGATACATTAAATTATTGTTATTGCCAGCTTTTTCTAATTTTAAGTTCACTTCCATTGGAGTATCTGAAGATTTACAATTTATCATATTGAATCTCTTTAAAATATTATCAACAAATTGTTCTTGGTCCAAAGTTACACAATTCTTTTTAACATTTACATTCATGCCAAGACAGTTTTTTATTTTCCCCATATCTTTAATCTTGAAATCTGACTCTAAGACACTTCTCAAACTTTTATAAGAATTTTCACAGTTATAGAAAACAAAAAAGTCATCAACAAATATAGCTACATAAACTTTTACATTATCATGACATTTCATGAAAAGACAGGGTTCATATTTAGACTTCTTAAAACCTAACTTTAATAAACTGGATTCCACTTTTATGTACCAAGCCCTTGCTGATTGTTTTAATCCATATATTGCCTTTTTTAACCTCAAAACTTTACTGTTGTTGTTGCAATTTTCAAAATTTGAATTTTCAGGTATTTCCATAAACACACATTCTACAATATTACCATTTAAAAAGGCTGTTGGGACATCTAAGTGGTTCATTTTCAGATCTAATTGAACACTCAAAGCAAACAGGAGTCTCAAAGTAGAATAACGTAAAACAGGTGAAAATGTTTCATTATAGTCCATACCTTTTATCTGCGTGAAACCCTTAGCAACAAGTCTGGCTCTGTATCGTACATTACCACTGGTGTCACACTTTTTCTTGAAGACCCACTTGTTTTTCACTACCGTGCCAGTACTCGGCCTGTCCACTAATTCCCATGTGTCATTTTCTTTGAAAGATTGAAGTTCTTCCCGCATAGCACTATGCCAATGGTCTTTTTCAGGTCCCGAGAGAGCATCACGTAGGGATATTGGTTCACTTGCTAAGTCTTCAACACACATGTTCGAAAAGGCATATCTCTCTGGTGGGCGACGGAGACGCTTTCCTTGCTGAATGACATGGTCTCTCTGAGTAGCGACTATCTCGTCATTTGTTAAGCACTCACTGTAGTCCTCATCCTGATCACTTGATGAATCACTTGCAACATATGTTGGATCATCTATATTTATACTCTGATTGTCTTCAATGCTGTCTGTGCTTTCCTCCTTTACTGCTGTATTCTTTTCTATAACTTTATCTGGCTCCCTCTCTTCAACTACTATTTCTGTTGTGTCATTATTAACATTTTCCATAATCACAACATCTCGTGCGACAGTTATTTTATGTGAATTCGGGTCATATAATCTGTAACCTTTGGTATTTTCTGAATACCCAACTAGATGTAACATTGCAGACTTTTTATCCCACTTATTACGTCTCACTTTCAGAATGTGGACCATAGCTGGGCTTCCAAATACTCTGATATGGCTAAGATTGGGCTTTCGGCCAGTCCACATTTCATATGGGGTTGTATTATTGTTTAAAACAGCTGTTGGCGACCTATTTTTCAGATATACAGCTGTATTCACTGCTTCTGCCCACAGAAGTTTGTCAAATGAAGCATCGTATAAAAGACAACGTGCTTTTTCTACAATTGACCTATTGTATCTTTCACTTAAGCCATTCTGTTCCGGCGTGTAGGCAACTATCTTTTGGTGAATTATACCATGTTGTTTTAAATAATTTTCAAATTCCATTGAGCAAAATTCCCCACCATTGTCAAAACGTAATATCTTTATTTTCTGTGACTGTTGATTCTCAACCTGCTCTTTAAACCCTCTAAAATATTTAAAGGCCTCATTCTTTTGTTTTAAGAAATATACAAAACACATCCGGCTGTACTCATCAACAAATAACAGGTAGTACCTAGCTAAACCAAGGGATTTCCTCTCCATTGGGCCACATATGTCTGTATGAACCACTTCTAGGATTCTCCCGCTCGTGCTTGTACTAGCAGAGAAAGGCAGCCTGGTCTGCTTGCCTTCACAGCATACCACACAACTTGATTTGGTAATTTCCTGTTTTTCCTGGTAAGTTACACCTTCAACAGCTCCTTTTTGCATTTTCTCCAGGTCATTCATATTGATATGACCTAAACGTCTGTGGCAAGTGTTGCATGAGGTCTGTGCGATTGCCGCTAAAATCTGCTTTGACTTTTCAATGTTTAATCTGTACACATCTTATCCAAGCTTGCTTCACCAATGCAAACATTCTGAGCATTGTAAATGTAACATCCACTTTTATTGAAGGAGACTCTGTTACCATTTGCAATCATTCTGCTTACCGAAAGCAAATTTGAGGTGAGTGTTGATATGCACAAAACATTTTTTATTTCTACTTCGTGTGTAAAAGCATTCACTCGCGTAGTAAGTCGTATATCGCCAGAGCACAACACTGGAACTTTCGTACGATCGGCCACAATAATTTCTTTGACTTTCGGTTCGTAAGACAAATTTGTCAACAAGTTTTTGTTTGACACTATGTGAGCACTAGCGCCAGAGTCGACGTACCAGTCGTTTTGATTAAACTCTCGCGTAAGAAATACTGCACTCAACACATTCGGTATAGATTTCTGCTTGTCTTTATTTAATAGGCGGCACTGGCTTTTAAAATAACCTATCTTTTTGCAATGGTAGCAACGAATTTGTTTTTCTGAGTTGTATTGACATCACCAATGACAGTTGACGTATGCGATTCGTTTCTACCACTTCCGCTACTAGTTTGCATTCGCGCTTGCAGATGGCGTTTCTGTGCATGTGCAATTAGCGCGCCTTCCGGTTTAACGTTAACCTCAAAATCTGAACTCATGTCTAATAACTTTGTTTTGATAGCATCAGCACTTATTTTCAATCCTGAGTGTTCTATTGCCATTATCATAGGACAAAATTTTTCAGGGAGTCCTGCCAGCAGCAGCGAGCCGATCCATTCGTCGTTTATTTCAAATCCGGTTCCCTTCAACCGTTGAGCCGTTTCAACAAGCTGGTTAACGTAACTGGTCATACAATCGCAACTCTCCAAACGTATTGATATAAGGTTTCTTAAGAGAGTAATCTTGCGAGTGAAGCCTGAATCATCAAACAATGATTTCAGTTTGGTCCATAAATCTTGTACAGTGGCTTCGGTCTTAATGTGGACAAATAGAGATGGATCAATAGTCATGATGATCTTCGCCCTCGCCTTCTTATTTTCTGCATCCGTTAACCCCGTTGCGTTGGTCACATCTACGCCTTCCAAAATCATGAAATTTTCGACTGCAAACGCCCAATCATCAAAATTTTCTCGCCCCCGTAATTTAGGAACGTTTACTGCGTAGTTTCCCGACATTTTAGCACTAACACTATCAATTATCACACCGAAAGTCTATAAATTTGAGTCTGGGCCCATAACCTAATAAAACGCGTTGGTAATTTTTAACAGACTGACTGATTTATTCGAAAAAAGTATGAGGTAGGTCACAAAGGAGATGGCTAAATACAGTATGGACGACTGCCCCAGCAATGTATAAACATAGAACCTAGCAATATGTAATGCTGAATAGCCTAATATTTGTATTTTATATAAAAAAAGTTACAGGAACTTTTCAAATCTTCACAATCCTGAAAATAAAAAACATATAACACCTACGCTAACAATTATAAAAACTGCAAACAAGTGACATTGCTAAGATTTTTTTTCTAGGCGTTTAGTTTCGATGTACCTGTGGCAGTATCAATTAAGTCAGAGATTTAAAATACTGGATTAAATTGTGTTTTTGATTAGGGACCTACACAGATTTGAAAAAGAAAAGGTAGGTTGTACCAATATAAGTAAAAAGAAACCTTTTTTTTACTTATATTGGTACAACCTACAAAAATGAACACATAAATCTATTTGGTAGAACTAACCTTCCTAGTGACAATCCCATCAAAATGTGGTCGTTACGAGACTTCCCGATGGACCAACTATTTATGCACCACAAGAAAATATTCCCGTCGACACAACTAAGTTCTAATGTTTATAATGAGCACATTTATTACCATTCCTTTTGCCCCAACTACAGTCGAACATAAAATAGGAAATGTGTGCATAAATAATTGGTCCATCGGGAAGTCGCGGTTTGTTGTTATATCAGTTACAGACAGACTGACAAACATTAACTGTTTACATCTAACATTTTTCGACATGAAATAGGTACTAAGATTTATAGAATAAGTGGCATTAATTTTTCATTTTGATATTTTTAAATATAATTGTCACACTAATAATCCTAGACCACTTCACAATCTACCCGATTTTCCGCATCAAAACGAACAAAAACACAATAACAAGCAATCGATTCCGGTCAAAAACTTGCATTTTCATAACTCTTTCTTGGTCGCAGAAAATAAATCGTTTTGATACCAGCATGTAAAGATCGATATGGGCAGTTTCATTTTTTAACGTTCTGGAAAATCGATACGATATCTCCCTCTTACCTAGCTTACATTACTTTTCCGCAACCATGTCATACCTACAAAAAATCAATTAATTACTTTTTATAAGGTAATAATAAATTCACAAAAGTTCTGGGAAGTTATTAATAACTTAATAATTCATTAATGAATATTTAAAAATTAACAGTCACTATGAAATTCTTATACATGTCTGGGGCACTCATTTAGCCATCTCCTTTACACTTACATATAATAGATGGCGTTAGTAGTACGATATTTTGTTACAATACTGTATTTATCTATAACAGTTTATAGAATATTTAAATGATTATAGATTAGAATAAGTAACCATTGTTTTATATTGTGTTTGAGTTATATTGTCATGGTGTATGATTTACAATCAGAGCAGAGACTTTTAAGAAGTCTCTAGTGGAGTCGAGGTATGTGGCCGCACGGTGGAGAAACATTGATAAATACTGGTGAGAGCAATCGAGGTGGATCATAATTTCGTTGTGTGTTGAAGTGTGCGGTCACTGCCTTGAACCCGCTGCTTAAATAGCTTAATTGTCTAAGATTATATCCTATGTGTATTTGAAATCATTATTGTGTGGAACTCTGAATATAAAGTGTCAAGAACAATTAATGCTGTATTTGTGCCCGCATTTACCCTACGATGAAGCCCACAAAACCTACTGATTACTAAAGATGTCGATGAGAATGGAATAATCTCCGACATCAGAAGTGGGATCAGTGCAGGCACAAATAGATTTACGTGAATTAAATGCAACAATTTGCGGAGAAGAATTAAGAATTATAAAACTACTTGTGGTGCGTGGCTGCCCAATTTGACGCAAATTAAGGACTTCATCTGAATTCCATCCTGATGACGCTGAGAAGAATACCCGAGCTGTGAGATATGTTGCTTGGTGCAGAGTAAATTCCAGGGGAGTATTTTTTTTATTCTACCTAAAGTTGTAAAAGGTTTCGCTGTATTTTTTTTTTATTTAGATTTTTTTTGACCTGTCATTATTGAATATAATCTAAAGATTTTGCTTTTTCCTGTCTGTTGGGAACATTTGAAATATTGTTGCTAATTTATTATTCCTGCATAAGAGAATGAGTAATTTTAGTACATGTTTTTAATTAACAGCACAATAGATTAGTTATCTAAATCAAAACTTACGATTCTTGTATATTTAGTATTGACTATAAATTATTACGTTTGTAATGTCTTTTTTTTGTTAAGAGAATTTAGTACGGTTATGGAAAATAAAATTTAATTTGAAAGATCTCAATACCACATGTTTTAAAACGTTTTACGCTGGTGGAGAATTTGGTCATATCTTTTGTAAATTTTTTTCAGCCAAACCAATGAATAGCTGTTAAGAAGTCAAACTTTTAATCGACCCAATACTGCAATGACTGCCGACGCCTCAAACAACATGATAAAACGTAGAGCTTGAGGTGTACGTGGCTACGTGCTCAAAAATGCGGACCTGTTAAAAAAAAATGCCTACTTAAACTACAATTGTTGGTGTACAAACGAGTGGACGTATGTATTATAAGATCTATCTTTGGGATCATCACACAATCTGGTGAGCAGTATTTATTATATTTTGATTTGATAATTTGATTTTAAAACGTTATACCCGTAACTATGCTATAGTGAAGAGTGGTAGATACTGTAGACAAATGCTAGTATGTTAAATCTTTTTTTCTTCCTCTTTACAAAACATTATGATTGTGACGTAGAATAATATTTTAATCAAAGTGGAAGCAATGGTATTTTATTATCATTTCCCATACTGTCATTTTTTATAAAACCATCTAGTATTGTCATAGTTTCAATAATCAATTGGCAAAAAAAATATAACCAAGACTTGGAATGTTGGTATTATTAGCAAAATTTGTGGGACTACACATAATCAGCCATTGATATCTTGAAGTTTCGAACCAATATTAAAAATAAATACTTCATGGTACAATTATGAATTACAATTTGATTATATTCCGATAAGTAGGGATAAAAATGTCCACCAATTCGCACTTGGCCAGCGCGGTGGACTATGGCCTAAGCTCTCTCATTCCGAGAGAAGACCCGTGCCCAGCAGTGGGACAGTAATGGGTTGACGACAAGTAGGGATAAATAGGTGTACTAAATTTCGGACTGCTAAACTCTAGTAAAACTGTACAAATGTGGGTTTATAAAAACGAGGATTATATAGGAGTAGTAGTAAGTAAAACGAGTAACTAGGTAGACATTGCGGCTCACATACAATTGAGAAATTTGACGAGATTGATATAATTTTTGGAGTACAGAATGAATTCTAATAGGTACATTTCTCGTTCGTTTTTGCATTTAGGGTAAAGTTTAAAGTTAAATACTGTTTTTATTTACACTTAAATCTGGTACATTAGGTTATACGCCTGAAAATTGAGGGTAAAAAGTAACTAGAAATTAAAATTTAAAACAAAACTTTATGATCTACAATATTTATCTATTTACAAGGTGGTAGAACCAGTGTAGTTCGACCGGGGAAGTACCACCGCCACACTTATTTCTAGCGTGAAGCATTTCTTGCGATTCGATAGAAGAGTGTGGTTGTCGGCAAACATACATGAGGCGACCATCATAGTCCTCGGGAGTAGCAACGCATCTGTGATTGACTTCAGATAGAACCCGTGTTCTGTATGAAGTTGATTACAGATGTCCATGGGCGGCAGTGACCACTTACCATCAGGTGGACTGCATGCTCGTTTGCTACTTTAGCCAAATAAAATAAAATAAATATCTTCGTGAATTACTACGAGACATTTCTGTTGATTTGAAGAGACCCTTCGATATGATTTTGTAGAAGTACATTCTGAGGGTGTTATTTACCTATATACAATACAATACAATACAATACAAAATTTCTTTATTGTACACCAAAACATAGGTAACAAGAAGAAAAGATACAATGAAAAGTACAACAGGCGGTCTTATCACTAAAATAGCGATCTCTTCCAGACAACCTTAGTGGTTGAAGGAAAACACTAAGGGTGTAAGAGAGTATATATTGACTAACTAGCTTTTACCAGCCCCGTCTGTATAGACCTCGTTTACCACAATAGTGTCTTATGTGTCAATTAGGATCATAAACTGTTTATGTCTCACTTAATTCAAATAGGTAAGCAGTGTACGCGTGAAAGAGAAATAAAATTATATTTTTTCAACAAACAGATTCATAAGTACGGTTTTATGAATAGAAGCGTTATTACGGGCAGTTTGTTTATAAAATTACTCCATCCAGATATGTTACGCCGCTATTTAGTTTACTACCAAGAGTAATATAATACAACAGATAATAAGTAAAATAACAAGTGAATAGGATATAGACCTTCATCTCTAGTTTTTCATCACGTCGTTACAAGAACAAACAAAAAAATAGTTATTTGAAATTAGAGCGATGATCACTAACTTAAACGCTTCTACATTAGTAGTACATTAAATTGCGGCATGTACTTATAATTATATTACGACTTATATTGTTGACGACTGGCGTGGCGGTGCGGTTTCCATGCCGGCCTGACGCGCGGTAGGTTCCGGGTTCAATTCCCGGCCAGACGAGCGTCTGAATGATGAGTTTAGATTCTTGTTCTGGGTTTGGATGATTGTACATTCCTCTTTGGGTGTGTCCATGCCACTCACAGCACAGGAGAAAATTTTACTGTGGGGCTATGAGTGTAAAGCGTTTTAAGTTTTAATTATATTATATGCAATGTACCTATCTATAACTTATTTCACTTTGTATTAAATAAAGTTTATAGTTCGTATTTGTGAACGAAACTGTGACATTAAAAGAATTTAAGAATGGGATTAGCTTATTAGTTATAGAGTTAGAGGAAACATACAAAATAGTAGTTTTACCTTTATAGCATTATTATATTTTCTTTGTAGTCATAGTTACTCTCCTGTAGTCCCTGACGTTATTAATGTCATTAAAAGGGTTGTGTGGTATAGTTAGTTTATATGCCAGTCATATTAGGGTAAGGTTGCTCAAGTCGTACCCCCTAAGGAAATATGACTATAACAATAAGTATAATTGAAATAAAACAAAATATTCTGCATTTACCGAATCTTCATTTAGTTAGCTCTTAACTAACAATCATAAAAACATAAACTTTCTTTAACAAAACGGGTATTTAAGCGCTTTTTTAAAATGTACCGTCGGTACGATTAAGGCACCTATAAGCCTAACTCGTACCTCCTACAGCCTTAGTCGTACTTAGAAAATATTTTGTGTCAACATACAATAAACTTTAATAATAATTCTTTGTAGAGATCAGAAGAACAACTAAAAATTACAATTGATCAGGCTAAGATTAACTTTTTTTTGGTTATTAATGGCTTACAAAGTTAAAGCTAAATTACTAACTAAAAACAGAAAATAAAACTATATTATAATCTCTTAAAAACAAAACAGACATATTTCTTTATTTTGTTTTCAACGCCGGCACATAGGTCATGTATCCAACCTTTACATTTTATACACTGGATCATGTTTTCTACATGATCTGCCTCACATATTTTACATAGCCATGATTCTTTAGGTTTTTGGTTTTCCTGCCTCTTGCTTGACTTATCTGTATTCCCTCTTTTTATAGATTTTTGGCCTTTTTCAGTTTTCAGTTTTTTAAAATCTAGAACCGGTTTCTTCCTTTTATTCATATTTTCCTTTATTTCTAATTCATTTTTGTAGGGACTTGAAGTTAATTCCATTGTTGGTTTTGTACCTTTTTTAATTTTTTTTATTACAGTTTTTATGCAAGGCACAGGAGATAAAATATTCAAATGAGATTTTATTTGTTGATCATTAGTAACTTTATGAATTGTTAGTATATTGGCATCGTGTGAAGTATCCTTACTAAAACGATGAGGTAGTTTAAATTTTTCCGCAAGTTCAAAAGCAAGTTTTAATAATTCAGTGGTAAGAATGTTGTGCTAATATCTCTTCCATCTTTGGTGACATATCATTAGGTCTTCCAAATTTTGTTCTTTTATTCAAACCTTTCAAGTGTCGTCGCAATGTAGGCTTTGGTATATTAAATCTTCTACATGCCTCATTAAATCTAATTTCTCCATTCCGATGTTTCTCTAAAGCTTCATCCATTTCCTCCTGCTTCCACGTATTGAAAAAAAAATTTTTAAACAAAAAATACAACCGACTTCCATGCCACATAAAAGTAAAAAATAATTTAAATACATGTTGGTTTAGAGCAAACACAGTACTTAGTACATAGTCCCGAAGTCGGCGCTCATATAAGATACATGTAGTTTCGTCATGATCCAGCAAAATATGGTGAGCGCCGACTTCGGAACTATGTACTAAGTACTGTGTTTGCTCTAAACCAACATGTATTTAAATTATTTTTTACTTTTATGTGGCATGGAAGTCGGTTGTATTTTTTGTTTAAAATTTTTTTTTTCACGCTTTTCAGTCACGATAAAATCAGTTAGGTATGGCTGTTGCTAGTCGTCCGCTAACCGGATGAATAAGATTAATTATTCGTCCGATTTTCGGATGAATAAAATTATGTGCTGACGTCATCATCTAAAAATATACTTCTTTGACACAACCGGTCGGGGGCGCTACCGCGCCCCCTCCCTTAGATTCTGAATTAGAAAAATCTGTTCGAACCTAACCTAACCGAATAAAACAACTTTTTCTGAGTAAACATTTATTTAAAGAATAGGCCTATAATTATCAATATTTAAAGTAGAAAAAGTAATATAAACCTTATAACTAAGAGTATAATTCAACTGATACTGATAAAAATAATTTTGACTACCTATCCTTAGTTGGAAAACCAATATTTATTTATTTATTTATTTATTTATATATAAATTCACCAACGATTATTACATTTACATATGACGCAGTTACATAAGATACAAAAGTTTTGCAATAAATGTACAATCACTTATAGGTGAATATCAAAATCTTATAATTAAAAAAAAAACTTTGTAAGCAGTATGAAATAGGTTATAAAAAAAAAAGATAGTTAATGTAATACAGTTTTCAGCAATAAAAGGTTTTCAATACTTAATTTACATTTATGATTGAGCGCTTGAATTGACTTAGAGATAATGAGTTTATATCTATACTTATATTTTGAGGCCCACTGCATCCGTTGTATAATTTGACCATTCTACATATAGGGGAGTTGGCACCCAGCACAGTTCTTCTAAATGGAGGTTGGAATAGTTGAAGGGGTTTGCGAGGCATTTTCCGGGGAACTCTAAAGAAGAGCCTCGATAGAAGTTGCGGGCAATAATAATGATTATTAATAAGTTTGTAAAGAAAAATTAAATCTGCATTTCTTCTACGAGTTTCCAGGTCCTCAAGTCTTATACTATTGAGTGTGTTGATGTATGAAAATTGGCATTGAGTTCTGGCGCTAGAATACCACAGACTCCTAACAAACCTCTTCTGAATTCTTTCTAATCGTAGAGTATGCGTCGAATAATGTGGGCGCCAAACTACACTTCCATACTCCAAAATAGGTCGAACTAGGCTTTTGTACAGAATCACCTTGGTGGACGCGTTTTTAAATAATTTTCCGTTTCGTATAATGAAGCCTAACATTTTTGATGCCTTTTTAAATGTAATATCAATGTGTGGTGCAAAAGTGAGTTTACTGTCCATAATTACGCCTAAGTCTCTAATTGTGTTTACTTCACTGATAACTATATTATTTATATAGTAACGAGATGGAATAATATTATTTTTTCTAGTAAATTTGATATGGAAGCATTTCGCGACATTTAATTCCATACCGTTATCACAGGACCATTTTACAAGAGAATTGATGTCTTCCTGGAATAGTATTACGTCTGTCCATGTTTCAACAGGTTTATATAACTTAAGGTCATCAGCAAATATTAATGGGGAAGAATTCGAGAAATATTGTGGAAGATCGTTTATAAATATATTAAACAAGATTGGTCCTAAATGTGAACCTTGTGGTACACCTGACGTAATAGGAAAGGGGTTGGAGGCAAAACCATTCACAACCACGAAAAATGAGCGATTTTTTAGGTACGAACACAGCCAATTCTTAAATGTGCCCACGAACCCATACAACATTAGTTTATTTATTAAGACATTATGGACAATCCTATCAAAGGCTTTACTAAAATCCGTATATATTGCGTCAACTTGCTTTTGATCGTCTACCAGTTCAACCAGTTCCTCAACGTAATTTACCAAATTGGTATTAGTTGATCTGCCTCTTAAAAACCCATGCTGACAATCCACCACATATTTCTCAATATATAATATATCATCAAAACCAATTTAAGTTCGGGCAGCATGGTCGTTATTCACTACATCAGGTGTACCCATAGCTTTACACAATTTATTAATCTCAGTAATATGATTTAACTCACCAGTTTCAATACGTTTTTTATTACGAGGATAATAAGTATGTTTAATATACAGACCATTTTTATTACGAATTTACCGTTTAGCGGACGATTAATTTATTTTATTCATCCGATTACGGGACGACTAGACACTTCGATCAGTTATACGAGACCGTGTAATACATAGTATCCATAAGACTGCATAGTGCATACATAAATGGAAACGGTAATTTAAAATCAACCTTAAATGACAAGTCAAACAAAAGCCTAAGCGATATCTTACATTACTGTCACAGTGCATGTGAACTGAGCGCAACCGCTCGCAGGGCGCTGCCGCGCCCTGCTCGCTTAGTTTCTATATTTTCTTTTAAGTTCCAACCTAACCTAACCCATCCTATGTAAAAAGGTTGGCAGTACTCCTGCATCGTCCAGGTAATTGTATTCAAAGTGGAATTTGTGATCATAATTATGTCCTTTCCGGAACTCATTGTTTGTATTGCGAACAATAATTACCAAACACACATACTTTAGGCAGGCTGTATACCTATATTATTAGGGTTAAAGAGGTGAAGGTAACTTTATTAATCGTTGCCTCTGTTTATGGAACTCCTAATATATTCATAAGGGCCATATTACTATCACCTGTGGGTTAGATAGGCAGTACCACTGAATAAAAGCCCAGTTAAAGATAACGGTTTTCATAAGTCATCTCTTCTTAGCATTTCTTCAATAAATCCTTAAACACTAAATAGCCAACTTCTATGGCTTGGGCTTACAGTACCCTGCATCATAAGGGTCGAGGAGTTAAAGGTCAATTTTCTTATCATACGTCTTTGCTTTGTTAATATATTACAATTCCATAAGTATCAAATGGCCAACGCCTATGCTTTAAGCCTGAAGTACCCGTGCATCATCAAGGCTGAAGAGTTGAAGGTCAAAACTATCATGTTATATCTTTGCCTAGTAATCTCATTACATATACGTAAGCACCATATGGCCAACGCCTATGGTTTAGGCTTGAAGGACCCCAGCATTATCAGGGTTGAGGAGTTGAAGGTCAAATTTTTCATTTTTTATCTTTGCTTAGTAATCTTATCAGATATACGTAGCGATCATGTAGCTAACGCCTATAGTTTAAGCTTGAAGCACCCCAGCATCATAAGGATTGAGGAGTTGAAGGTCCAATTTTCCACCGTATACAACCATTTTTCTAATGTTCTACCTTACATTTTTTAAATATCATTTTGAATGCGTAAGGATGAAATAGCTAAGTTTTATGGCTTAGGCATTAAATACCCCTGCATCATCAGGATTGAGGAGTTGAAGGTCCAAATTTTCGTCGTATACCTTTGTTTAGCAATGTTATTACAAATCCGTGAGCAACAAATGTCTAACGTTTATGGTTTAAGCCTGCAGTACCCCTGCATCATCAGGGTTGAGGAGTTGAAGGTCAAATTTGTTATCGTACATCTTTGCCTTGCTATCTTATTATATATCTGTAAGCACCAAATGGCCATCACCTACGGCTTGGGCTTACAGCACCCTGCATCATCAGGGTTGAGGAGTTGAAGGTCAATTTTTTTGTCATATGTCTATGCTTAATATTGTTATTACACATCCATAAGCACCAAATGGTCAACCCCTATGGTTTAGGCTTGAGGCACCCCTGCATCATCAGGATTGAGGAGTTGAAGGTCAAATTTTTCATCACATGTCTTTGCTTAGTAGTCTTGTTACATATATGTAAGCACCAAATAGCTAATGTTATAGTTTAGGGTAGCTGTAACCCTGCATCATCAGGATCGAAGAGTTGAAGGTCAAATTTTTTGTCAACCTATATAAGCATAGATATATAATACATATTCCAAGTTTCATAAGAATCGATTCGGCAGAAGCCGAGTTATCTCAAATTATGTAAAAAACTTGAGGAGTGGTGGTGGTTTCCACCCAATAACTCAAAGAGTTAAGCATCACAGCATACCCATGTCCAAGAGAAAAAGTTGCGTGACAAAATTTCCTATCAAATGAAAGAAAGAAAACGGAAATCCGTTTAGAAACACCCAAGTTATTCAAGATTTTAAGAAACCGACATTTTCCAATTTTCCGGGAAAACCGCCGGAAGGTTTTCATTTTCCTCAATATGGGACTGCCTGTGAAACTAGCCGCATACAATGTTGTATGAATCGTGTCGGTAGGTCGACGATTTCTAGCCATTTCGCCCGAACATACATAAAAAAAAAAAAAAAAAAAAAAAAAAAAAAATATACGTGACGAATAGATAACCTCTTTCCTTTGGGAAGTCGGTTAATTAAATGAAATGATTCGCCATGCTGGTAAAAAATAAAATGAATTATAAAAGAAAAAATATTAATACCTAAGTCGTACCGTAAAGAACGGAGCTTAGGTACGACTTAAGCACAGGGGTCTTATAAATTTAAAACTAAAATCACGCCATAACCTTAAAATGTACAATCGTTTGAGAATGCTTAAATGATTATCAAATAAGTGTTATGAAAAGTTTTAATTGAAAAATAAAGGTGATATTCATATTCCTGTGATAATAAGCTTACGTCGTCAACCCTTTATTGTCCCACTGCTGGGCACGGGTCTTCTCTCAGAATGAGAGAGTTAAGGCCATAGTCCACCGCGCTGGCCAAGTGCGAATTGGTGGACAATAAGCTTACAAATGAGTTTAAAGAATTCATGAAAACTGTATAAAAAACTTACTTATTAATTATTTCTGCTTCAGACACGCGGCCGGCCGTCGGCTTGTTTATGTTTGCTCGGTCGACTAAATAGCTCCGATTGAGAACACTAGGTGGTGCTATTTACAAATATCAGATGAGTTATAGCCTGAGTACGACTTAGGCCGTAGTACGACTTGAGCAACCTTACCCTACTATATTTGTACGTGGATCATTCAAGACAGGGCTTTTCTCCGTGCAGATTTTTGAGATATTTTTTATTTATTTTTATTTTTTTATTTTATAAGTTTTTGTACACAAATAATACATAACAACATACATTATAAACTTAAGTACAAAGGACTACTTATTTCAAGATGAAATTTCTTCCAGCAGCCCTGGGATCGGAGTGTGCATATGTAAGGCAAATTAAGTGTGCACAATTGAACAAGCGGAAATTAATAATTATAGTTAAAATAATATATTATATATAAACATATACATACATATTAATATATACATACAATTTGATATTATGAAAGTGATAAATAGTGCTCTTTGACTCTTCTTTTAAACATAGAAATATTATTAGAGAGACGAATGTTAGGCGGTAGTGAGTTCCACAGCCTAACCGCATGAACCGAGAAGGAGTGGGAATAAAGGGAAGTTTTGTGGGAAGGGTAATTTAAGAGAGATTTTAGCTGAGATCTGCAGGGTGCTAAGGAAGGCTTTGCGTAAGAAAAACGGTTCTGCAAGTACGAAGGAGAGGTTGGGTCTTTAAGGATTTTGAAAAGAAGACAGAGGATTCGAGTATTCCTGCGAAAACGGATTAGGAGCCACTTGAGATCCTTGCGAAAATGAGAAATACGGTCAAATTTCCGTAAACCAAAAATGAATCTAATACACAGATTTTGCAAGCGCTCAAGTTTATTTAATGACTCCTCTGAGGCATCTAAATAGCATGCATCCGCGTAATCTAAAATCGACTGAATAAGAGTTTGTGTTAGAGAAATTTTAGTTTTAAAGGGCAAGTAACCTTGAAGACATTTCAGCGAATGCATAGTAAAGTAAACCTTACGGCTTACCTCCCTCACATAAGCATCCCATGATAGGTTGGAGTCCATAATAATGCCAAGGTTTTTGACAGAGTCGGAGTACGGAATAACAATTTTATTAATGATTATAGCTGGCAGCGTCTTAAAATCCAATGCATTGCAGTGGTATTTACTACCAATAATAATAGCTTGTTTTTTCCTCGGGTTAATCAAAATTCCGAATGCTTTGGCCCATTCAGTTATTCGTTGAAGGTCAACATTCAATCTTTTAATTTCGTTACAGGCGTTAGGCACAGTGAAGTGACGGTATAGCTGCAAATCATCAGCATAAAGATGGAAATTAGAAGAGATAATTTTTGTAATTGAATTAATAAAAATAGAAAAAAGTAATGGAGACAAGACGCCACCCTGAGGAACACCAGCGGCGAGCTCGCACCAGTCCGAGAAATAATCTCCTCGGTGGACCCGCTGTGATCGTCCTCGAAGATAGGAATTAAACCACGTGACGGCAGAAGATGAGACGTTAATAGAACTGAGAACTCCGGTAAGGATGTCGAAATCAACGGAAGTAAAAGGACTGCTAAAGTCTAACAAAACTAATACGGTAAGAGATTTATTTTCAATCGCCCACCGAATATCATCTGTGACATTCAGCAGTGCCGTTACGGTGCTATGACCGGGTCGGAAACCAGACTGATAAGGACTGAGAAGAGAGTTACTAATTAGAAAAGAAGAAAGTTGCTTGTGGACAATGTGTTCAAGTACTTTAGAGAGAAATGGTAGTATAGAAATTGGACGAAAATCTGACAAAGACATGGGGTTTGCGTTCTTTGGCAATGAAGTAATGTTTGCCTGTTTCCAGGCTTCAGGAAAGGTATAAGTGGATAAAGAAAAAATAAATATATGAGTAATATTAGGAAGTACATTTTCAAGGATTAGTGAGATCATCTTTGAACACAGATTGTCATTTCCTACCGCGGTCGAAGTAATAGACTGAATAGATTTTTTAACGTCTTCTTCCGTAACTACTGAGAGGTTAAATGGTGGACAAGGCGGTTTTACAGCATTTTGAAGAGTAAAAAGCGTATTGTTTTTAGTGACTGGATCCAAAGAAGTAGGTGGTAGAGAGAAATGTTTATTTAGTTCATTAAGATCCACGTCACTATCAGCAATAGCTGAACTTTTGCCTATTCCTATAGATTTAAGGAATTTCCACACCTCAGCAGAGCTACGATTGACAAGTGAGTCGTGAAAATAGCGTCTCTTTGCATCCCTACACAGACGATTGCAGCGATTCCGTAAGTGCTTATACAATGCTAGATTCCGCTCTGATGGACAACGTTTATATTTTCTCTTGGCTTCATCTCTAATGCTCATACAGTCTTTAATAGTAGAGGTAAGCCATGGAGCTGGGGCATGTTTCACTTTAACACGTTTAAGAGGGGCGTGAACGTTGTATAATTTAAGCATCTGGTGATTAAATTCACGCACTTTATCATCGATACTGGTGCTGTTTACAAGTTGAGACCAGTTTACAGCATCAGCATCCCGTCGCAATGCCTCCAAGTCGATGCCCTTGTAACTACGAAGTATGAGATATTGCGACTTACGCTTAGAAGTTCGTATACTATAAGAAAGATACAGGAGATCGTGATATGAAAAAGATGAAGTGAGTTGCCCATGTGTATCGACGTTACCAGGTGAAGAGACAATCATGAGGTCTAGAAGAGACGGAGTACAATTTGATGAGTTGGACCAAGAGGAAGAATTTGAAGATTGTAGGAAGATAATAAAGATTGTAATTTGAAAGTACGGGAATCATTTTTAAGCAAGCATGTGTTGAAATCTCCCATTAATATAATGTGATCATAAATAGGGTAAGTATCACATAAGATTCCATCTAAGGTGTCAAAGTAATTAATGTTAAGATTTGGACAGTATAGTACACCAAGCAAAACTTTAGTGGTGTGAATAGTAACTTCAAGATATAGGTATTCGGCAGATTCGGTATACTGTGAAGGGGAAGCATTTACTACCTTAAACGGTATATCAGCACGTAGGTAAATGCATACACCTCCACAACCTTTACCTATTCTATCGTTACGTATTAGGACATATCCTGGTAACGCGAACTGGGAGGAAAGAAGTGAGGGTTTGAGAAAGGATTCCGAGATTAGCAACGCGTCCAGGTGAGCAGTGCTAAAGGATGCCAGAAGGTCGGAATAATGTGCAGGAATACTTTGCGCAATAATATGAGCAACATTAAAATTAGTCAAATAACCGGAATAACTTGCGGAAATCTGATCATGCAGGGTTAGACAAGCGGAAGAAGAGTCACTATCCGCACTAACGAAGCTACAGATTGAAGAAGAGCATGAGAAGAAACTGTCGTTGATATTAATTATTTCATTCATAATAGTAAACAAATATAAACTAAATATTAAAAAAAAAAACTTAAAAACAAGTATTAATCTATAACAATTTTTGTAACAGTAAATAGTAATAGATAAAAATATATATTCAAATGTATGCAGTCTTGTGCATAAACCCATAGCACTCCCCATCAGGGTGTCAGAAAAAAAAAACTTACACGAAGAATATCCACATCAATCAACAATAAACATAGTCGCAAGTACAACACTATGAAAATTAACACTACACATAGCAGAAAATCAATACAATAGAATGCAAAAGAAACCATAAAAAATATAATATATGAGAAAAAAAAATGCGGCTAAAACGAAAAGAAAAATAAAGAAATAAATTTATCTAATTTCGAGCAGCACACATACAACAAAACCAAAATTAAAATTGTTAAAATTTAAGCGCCATTTTATAGCATTGGACACATTAGTCGGTAATCCATTGAAGTTATCAGGCTAAAAGGCAAGAAGCCAAGGCCGTAAAAACAATTGATGAAGTTATCAAACTCGAACAACTTTCTGAACTAGTCAATGTCAATGTGTCAGATTTAGTTGTGTACATTAAAACCCTTATTGACTAGTAGTAACGAATTTAATGTTTAAAAGCAAGAAGAAAGCAAATTGATTAATACTAATTATTTTAGTGTACCGCCAAGACAAATCATAAATTAGTGTAGTGTTACGCGGCCAAATACAATAGGTTCCAGGGTAAACAGAATGATGGATGAAATGATTGGTGTTTAAGTTACATTATACAGGGCAAAAGAGGGATAATGAAATATACACTAGCGGCGTCGAGTTTTCTGGGAAGCAGCAACAGTCCTTGAGGCCGCATTCTGAGGAGACAATTGTGCTGAATTGCTCGGATCACAGGCTTCGGTGCAAACAGATGGATGTTGAACAATTAGTGTTTGGAGTTCGGCCATGGTTTCAAGCTTCCGCCTGGATTTATTTGGGAGCAGCACCATGATCTTCCCCTCAACAGTCCAGGAGTTCTTCACACCAAAATGTTTCCGTGCTGCCATGAACACTTAATGTCGTGTTAGTGTTAAAAATTCTGATATTGTGATTCCCGTGCCTTTCAGTGCTGTTTTACCCTCCCAGATGGCCTGCCGATGTTGAATTTCGAGGAATCTTACTAGAATGGGTCTACTCTTGTTAGTAAATGAACCCAGGCGATGACAGACATGTAAATTTTCTATGGATATATCAGGCACCTTAATTTGTTCGGTTACAATTTTATATATTGTTTCATTGAGTTTTTCATTTTCCTTTTCAGGAACCCCATGAAACAATAGCACCTTTCTACGCATAACAGTTTCATGTCTGTCCAACCCTAGCGTGAGAAGTTCCATTTGGGATTTTAATTTAGAAAGTGTTTGCCAAACAAAAGACTTGAATTCTGTAAACTCACGGGATAATGAAGTGACGTCGGGATGTGTAGAAATTGCACCAGCAGAAAACTTCTGCAGTTTCTCCTCGTATTCAGCCATGCGGGACGAAAACAGTTTTTCCAGATCCTCCAAATTGCTTGCTATTTGATTATCCATTTTGAATTTTTGCAGATGAGATTTTATGCCAAGTTAGGTAATAGAGTAAAGTAACAGGAAAGTTCTAGTGATAGGCAGAAAGTGCAATAGGGTTTATTAAGCCAATCAATACATTTGCAGATAAAAAAGGGCTTTTAAATATTTTTAATTGAAATTAATAAGGAGCACACTAAATTTGCGTATGTTAGTCGCGACTACCCACGCGAATTTTATTTCATGTCTTCGGCTTCAAATGACGTAAAGAGTAAACATTAACATCGGTTTTGATGAACAAGTTTTTGATCAACTATTTCTTAAAATTAATGACTATTATTGACTTGAAAAATTAACTCTTACGAGTTTAAATAATTATTACCAAACTTTCCAAATACTTTTAGTAATAATGCAACCTCATGGATGTTTTTCAACACTGTTATGGAATAAAAACACCGTTTGATAAGACTGGGAGTGCGGTTATAGTAGGTTAAAAGTATAGAATTAACATAACGTATTATTAACATACAAAAATATTCAATCACAGTTAATGTAAAAAAAAAATCAGAATTTAGGGTAAAAAAAAGAGTTTATTTTAAATAAATGTTTTCTATGGTTAATAAAGTAGATAAATAAATCAATAATAATTTAATCAGTTCCTTCCTAGAGGATAAGATTTAAGTAATATCTGTGAACGAAATGACAACAGGACTAGTCTTAACTACTTCATGTCTCCATTATCTTTTCAGTTCGATGGTAAGTAAGTTTTGCGCGATTAGTAGTATAGGCAAATTAAATTTTGTTTCGTATAAGTGATTTAGTATTGTAATTATTTCAGCTGTAGTTGTGGTTAGGTTAGTGGTAGAGATAGCTTATTCGACAAAGAAATTGTGTAAGCCCCGTAATGCTTTCTAACGGCAAAATGATCGTTCAGTTAGCTTGAAGGTAGTTTATGCTGCGTGGAGTCTATGTAAGTGAAGTCAAGGTTTCCCTACGGTGACATGACCATTCAGATAGTTTGAAGGTAGTTTATGCTACGTTTAGGCTATGTGAGTGAAGTTTAAGGTTTTCTAGCGTCGTTATGACCGTTCAGATAGCTTGAAGGTGGTTTATGTTATGATTAGGCTATGTAAGTGGAGCTAAGGTTTTCTAACGGCGACATGACCATTCAGATAATTTGAATTTAGTTTATGCTACGTTTAGGCTATGTGAGTGAAGTTTAAGGTTTTCTAGCGGCGATATGACCGTTCAGATTGCTCGAAGATGGTTTATGCTATGTGGAATTTATGTTGGAGGCTATGTTGAGTGAGGGTTCTAACGGCAATATGATCGTTCAGACAGCGTGACAGTGCCCTATACGACTTGGTGACTATGGAACCAGTGTATGCGTTATTAAATTATTTGCCGGCGATGCATTGGCGACTCCTCTGGTGTTGCGAATGTCCATAGGCGACGGTGACTGCTTTCCATCGGGTAGCCTGTCTGCCTTGTCGTTAGGTTAAATTATAAATAAATGAGTTTGACTAAATATTGTGGAATTTAATACCCATTAAAAATTGTTGTGTATTATTATATTAAATATTGATTTACTATAAGTATGTCGACTAAGTTCTGTTAAGTGTATTAGAAATGCGAATAATATATATTTATACATGAGGCGAAAAACTAGGGTAGCTTTTTACGCATAGCGCGCATATGGAAGAGCGTGCGAATTTACATAGTTAAAATCTATGTAGTACAGGAGCCCTTAAGTATAGTGTAGTAACATTTATTGCTAATGTTAACGAAAACTGAAAAAAAAAACAAAATAAAAACGTGACGTATAGATAACCTCTTTCTTTTGGGAAGTCGGTTGAAAATCTATGATGTCAAATGTCTAAAATCTACATGTTAAACAACGCAGCATAAGCAGCTCAATCAAACCTCATTTTTCCTATACCGAGTGTTAGTCATAAAAGAAAAGAACGTACATATATCGTACACAAAAAAAAAAAATAATCTATAGTAACTAGAATTATTTATGAAACAGTTCTGTGAATAGCAAGCATAGTTGTTATTTGTCGAATTTCGACCACTGCAAGAGCAACTAAGTAGGATAGTTTTGAATTTGCTACATATACTTTGTCGTTTGTACAAACTCATGACAGCTGGATACTGAGTAAATACAAGGCATATCATTTTAAATTACGAAACAACACTTTAATCAGTTTGCTAAGATTTGTGAAAACTACACTTAAAGCAATCATACTCTAAAACGAAAGAATGCCAATAAATCAACAACGGAATAGTGTAACAAATACTTCATAGCACAAAAAAACTATTTATGACTAAATTTATTATGGTATTTCTTAGTTTTGGTTATTGTAAGTGTTGACTAATCTCAAGTGAAGTATCGCGTTGAGCTATATCGCTTAAGGGTTTGGTTACGATTTACAAAAACAAATCTAAGATCCCACTTATACTAATACACTCGATCTTTGTTCGAAATTGAATCGAAGTTGGTTTTAAGTGTAAGTGGCCATAAATCGACAAAGGTTAAAAACAGTGTGAAACAGAACAATACTTATAAAAACTGAGTGCCGTGAAACTCGTATTTTAATATTGTATATACAGTTTTACCAAAAGTAAAGTGTTTCATTCCAGACAACAACTGCTAATATGTTGAGGTCACACGAGGACGTGTGAAGTGTCAGGATGGCCGTGTCGGAGGAAGGGATGAATACAACTTAGAAGTTACTGAAGATGGCTAGGCTTACATTAACATTCATAGTTTATAGAATAATTTAAATGATTATAGATTAGAATAAGTAACCATTGTTTTATATTGTGTTTGAGTTATATTGTCATGGTGTATGATTTACAATCAGAGCAGAAACTTTTAAGAAGTCTGTAGTGGAGTCGAGGTATGTGGCCGCACGGTGGGGAAACATTGATAAATACTGGTGAGAGCAATCGAGGTGGATCATAATTTCGTTGTGTGTTGAAGTGTGCGGTCACTGCCTTGAACCCGCTGCTCAAATAGCTTAATTGTCTAAGATTATATCCTACGTGTAATTGAAATCATTATTGTGTGGAACTCTGAATATAAAGTGTCAAGAATAATTAATGCTGTATTTGTGCCCGCATTTACCCTACGATGACGCCCACAAAACCTACTGATTACTAAAGATGTCGATGAGAATGGAATAATCTCCGACATACATATATTTTACACTACCACCGGATCGGAACACGACCTCTACTGAGAAGATCCGGCAATAAACTCAGTGGGTTTGTCTTTTTTTTGTATATCTTTTTTTTTATTTGCCATCTGGTTTTTACATAGGTAACAAAAGTTAGCTCCAGTATCCTGCCCTACATTTGGCCTACACTTTGACATTTTATTAATTACGTATTGTTCAGTCCCAAGCTGTTTTAACCGACTTCCCAAAGGAAAAAGGTTATCTATTCGTCACGTATATATATATATATATATATATATATATTTATTTTAATGTATGTTCGGGTGAAATGGCCAGAAATCGTTTACCTACCGACACGATTCATACGACATTGTATGCGGCTAGTTTCACAGGCAGTCCCATATTGAGGAAAATTAAAACCTTTGAGCAGTTTTCCCGTAAAATTGGAAAATGTCGGTTTCTTAAAATCTTGAATAACTTAGGTGTTTCTGAACCGATTTCGATTTTCTTTCTTTCATTTGATAGGAAATTTTATCACGCAACTTTTTCTCTTGGACATGGGTATGCTGTGATGCTTAACTCTCAAAGAGTTATGGGGTGGAAACCACCACCACTCCTCGAGTTTTTTAGATAATTTGTGATAACTCGACTTCTGCCGAATCGATTCTTATGAAACTTGGAATATGTATTATATATTTACGTTTATATAGGTTGACGAAAATTTGACCTTCAACTCTTCGATTCTGATGATGCAGGGTTACTGCTATCCTAAACTATAACAGTTAACTATTTGGTGCTTATGCGAGCGGTTGCGCTCAGTTCATACGCATTGTAACAGTAATGTAAGATATCGCTTAGGCTTTTGTTTGACTTGTCATTTAAGGTTGATTTTAAATTACCGTTTCCATTTATGTATGCACTATGCAGTCTTATGGATACTATGTATTACACGTCTCGTATAACTGATTTTATCGTCACTAAAAAGCGTGAAAAAAAAATTTTTAAACAAAAAAATACAACCGACTTCCATGCCACATAAAAGTAAAAAATAATTTAATTACATGTTGGTTTAGAGCAAACACAGTACTTTGTACATAGTTCCGAAGTCGGCGCTCATATAATTAAGACACATATAGTTTCGTCGTGATTCAGCGAAATATGGTGAGCGCCGACTTCGGGACTATGTACTAAGTACTGTGTTTGCTCTAAACCAACATGTAATTAAATTATTTTTTACTTTTATGTGGCATGGAAGTCGGTTGTATTTTTTTGTTTAATTTTTTTTTTATCCTACTTATATTATAAATACGAAAGTTTGTGAGGATGGATGTATGTGTGTTTGATATTCTTTCACGCAAAAACTACTCAACAGATTTGGTTGAAACTTTACAGTAGTATAGGTTATACATCTTTGGCATAGGGAGATCTCCCGCCAGGCTAGGTGATCATGCCTGGGGAGCGGCCGTGCTCCGACAGTTGATGTTCGGAACTTGTATATATGCAGGATTCTGAGAATGCGTGTTTCAGAATACTAGTAGCGCCATCTCTTGATGAGTAGCGGGAGGTCGCCACATCACCCCCTGCTCAGACCGGAGGTCGATAGGTCCGCAAGTCTTCGCGTGCAAGTACCCGTAGTTCGCCCTCGATCTGCGGTGAGTCGAGATGTGAGAGCGAAGTGAGGCCTTGGGATGCCCTCTATCCACGGTGAGTCGGGAAGTGAGGGTGGAGCGAAGTGGGGAGGCGAGCAATGGCTGCTCAAGCCGTCCATGATGTCGCGGAGAGCAGCTAGACCAGGCACAGGAAGCGTTTCATGATGCGCTGCGATGCACCTGATGAGCTGCTGATCAGATGTTCTGATGCTGCGGTCCATCCAGGGAGTGAGGTTGCCACCATCGAGAAAGGACGTATTCTTGTCTGGGGTCACCACTTTGGCATAGGGAGATCTCCCGCCAGGCTAGGTGATCATGCCTGGGGAGCGGCCGTGCTCCGACAGTTGATGTTCGGAACTTGTATATATGCAGGATTCTGAGAATGCTTCGATAGCGTGTTTCAGAATACTAGTAGCGCCATCTCTTGATGAGTAGCGGGAGGTCGCCACACATCAAAATAACACATGGACTATAATTTATACCGATTTTTTTGTTATTAGGTTATAATATAACGAGAAATATCCGGTTAGTCGCAAAAAAAGTTGTCCTCTGAGAGCTATCTTCGCGTACGCTACCTAAACCGCTGGAGATACCCAAATATAATGTACCGTGGGATTGTTTGGCTCACATAGATCTAAATAAAAGTCCGTGACAGCATATGTCTATATTTTATGTATAGCCCACAATAACTCTTTTTATACTTTGAAAATTTTTAAAAATATGAAGTTGATGTTTCCATGGGTTTTATACAAACTTAATATTAATCCTTATCAAAATAAATGATTTCAAAAAATTAAGCATCTAATACAGATTGAATTTACTTTTTACACCATGTAAATTGGATAAGTAGTTTAGAAGATATTACGAGTATAACATATTGCGTAGTCAATTGATTGACCGGCAGTACGCACCGTGCGCCGCCGCCGTATACAACGCAGTTCTATGAAATTAATATTTGAATGGTTATAAAACACGGAGCAAAATGAAAAAGGTCAATGTAAATGACGTACCTGTAGTTCCGGGATCAGAATAAGGCTACGGTATCCCCTGTCTGTGATAAGAGGCGACTAAAAGGGGGCTTTCGGGGTTGCGGGTGGCTAGACTGGGAGCTCGAAACACCCAGTCAGCATGTGTGGTCGCATGCTGTCGTAAGAGCCAGGATGCACGGAGCTTGAACCGTCCAGCCAGGCGATCCCGGGAAGGACGGTGGTATACGTGTGATCGCATATCGTGGTAAAGACCAAATGGAGTGGTGGGCCCAGCCGCTCTCTTTGGAGGAGCCCGATGGTGCAATGCACTCAGAGGACTCCAGTTGCGTTCCTTTGAAGATCCCGGAGTCCTGGTGCGTTTTGAGACCCTTTCTTAAAACTTATAATTTCAGAGTAAGCATTAATATCTGTTGCCGACAAAACTAATTCAAATGAATATACGTGTCTATGATTTGAAATTTGAACACACAGGTTTAGGAAGTAGGGCAAGGGTTCAATCTGAAATCAATCACAGATGCGTTGCTACTCCCGAGGACTATGATGATCTCCTCATATAAAAGTGAGCCGGCAGCTACACCCTTCTAATGTAACACAAGAACTGCTTTACGGTAGAAATAGGTGTGATGGTAATACCTCCCTGGTTGAACCATTGCTCTACCAACTTGCAAACTTTATGTGGCAGACTAAATTCCACGCGAGCGAAGCCGCGGGCAAAGGCTAGTCATCTATATAATCAGAAATTTTGTAATATGCTTTACGACTAAGCTTGATCTTAATAAATGCTTTAAAGTTATTGATTGACAAATTTCTGATTTGAATAGGTAGTTTATTATAAAAACGTATACGTTGACCCATAAAAGAATTATTAATTTTGTGGAGACGAGTAACATGTGCGGAGAGATTGTGTTTGTTTCTTGTATTTATATCATGATTGTCACAAAATTTACTGAATTCATTAATATTTTTCTTAACATAAATCAAATTCTCATATCTAAATTGAGATACAACAGTATTTATTTCTTTGAATATTTCTTTAAGTGAAGATTTTGGACTTAGATTATAAATGGCTCGAATAGCCCTCTTCTGCAATATAAAGATAGTATTGAGATCTGAAGAACACCCCCACAGCAGTATACCGTAAGACATAATGCTGTGGAAGGAACTAAAATAAACTATTCTAGCTGTTTCAGCATCAGTTAAATGCCTAATTTTTCACAGCATATACCGCCGAACTGAGTCTATCCGACATTTTTTCAATGTGGGGACTCCATTGCAATTTGGCATCTATAGTAACACCTAAAAAGACAGATGAATCCACAAGATCCAAAACCGTTTCATTGAGTTGTACATTGGTTTCAACGTGCCTCACGTTGGGCAACGAGAACTTGATACATTTAGTTTTCTTCTCATTCAGAAGAAGGTTATTTATGTTGAACCAATGTACAACTTTCGAGAGAGCATAGTTTACCTTGTCAAAATTATCCAGTTGTCGTTTAATTTTAATTATTAATGAAGTATCATCAGCAAAGAGGGCGGTACTGAGCACCAGTAAACATTGTCTCCGTACTAAAAGTGTCTTTAAAAATAGAAAACCAACGCTAAATATCATATTTATCATATGAAGACCTTCGTAAACAGACAGTTTAGTGCGTGAATATAAAAACCGAACTAAAAGTGAAGCGAAACATTTACCAAAAGTGAATTTGATAGTGAATAAACCCTAGTGACATTATGTACTAAAAACTACCTCTGAACTAAAAAAAAGTGCTAAGAACCATAAAAACCTGTGAAATACGACGCAGTGTATAACCTATAAGACAAGGAAGCGATAAAAGAACTTACAAAATATAATAACCTCAAATTTTTGCCAAATCATCCTCAGCAACTTACAACTATAATAAATAACGCCATCTAGTACAGTCTGTCAAAACCAACAGAATAATTATTGATATACGATCAGGCAAAATAACAACGACATCTAGGAGATCCTCCGAGAAAGACTTGAACAGCACAATCCTTGGCTAAGTAGTAAACAAAGAAACTCCACTAATCCGCCGATAGAGGACGCTGTGAGACACATTAAATATAATCATGGACGAGATCAAAACAATACTGAGCAATATGCAAGAGAAAATGAGGCATCGAAATATAGAAATGCAAGAGCAAATGAGGCAACGAAATATAGAAATACAAGAAATGAAAGAAGACAACATAAAAAATGTTATCAACAACATGAACGAAAAATTTAAAGCTTTTGAAAACAAGTACGAAAATATAGAGCAAAAATTGAATTCTCAAAAAACAGCAATAGATCATTTTGATAGACTTATGAGACAGAAAAACCTACTATTATTTGGGGTCGAAAAGAAAGAAAAAAAGCTACCAAGACTTAGAGAAAACGATGCTAGATATCATACGTAATCAATTGAATGTTGAGATTAAAAATTACAGCATTGAATCAATAAGAAGACTAGGGAAAAAAGGTGAAAAAGTCAAATCCGTGCCGTGTGGCTCCGGCACCATAGAATAGACCACCCCATTTCTACCCGTGGGTGTCGTAGAAGGCGACTAAGGGTTACCACCAGGTAGATGGGCAGCAGCGTCTACTTTGGCACTTAACACCTTACTGCGACGGTCCCACTGGTCGCTGGGTGTGGCACCGCCTGGCGTAATTCCCAAAGGTGTCCCGCTTGGTGGTAAGATCCCTTCGCTGGATCTGCCTGGCTTGCTTCCACCCTCAGGTCGGAATCTAGCGTTAATAACGACTCGTTGTGTTTCGGTAGTGCACCTGAGAGCCAGTCTATCCCCCTTCCCCCACCTTCCCATCCCCTTGTGATGCCTCCGACGGCGTATCTCCCGGACCGGCGGGTCCTTTTGGGCGCCGTCGCTCGCGGAGGCATGGTGTATTGGCGCGGGGGCCAGGGAGACCCGGTGAAACGGTTTTCCGCTGGCCGCCCGCTGGTTAGTTGGGGACCCGAACCCGGGCAACACTCTTAACCTCTGGCCCGGGAGGCTGTCCCGCCAATCGGCGTAAAGTCCCGTTGCACGATTGCCTTGCCGGAGTAAGAGACCGGTGTGGAGCCAGGTAGTCGTGCACGGGGGGGACCGGGGGCCCTTCCGTCCCCCGAGCCAGCATCCCACATCACCTCTGCGGGCGCTGTGTTACCGGACTTGCGCCTTGCCTTAGGGGGCGCTGACGGAGCACCGCAAATCCCTCCTAGGTCCCTTTCGAAAAAAAAAAAACATGAGCAGCAAAATAAAGAGAAAGTGTAGTACAGCGGCTGCCCTCTCCACACTCACTGTGGATATGTGCAATATCAGGGGGGTCCATTCCAATATGAATGCCGTCCACCACCACCTCGAGGCGGCAAAGCCGGCCTTTCTCTTTTTGACGGAGACGCAGATATCTACTCCGGACGACACATCATATCTGGAATACCCTGGCTATAATTTAGAGCACGCGTTCAGGCGTCGAGCCGGGGTATGTGTGTATGTTAGGGGACGTATCTGTTGTCGCCGTCTTAGCTGCCTAGAAGACAAGGACCTATCTTTGTTGTGGGTGCGCGCGGACATCGGGGGCCGAATCCGTGTTTACGCGTGCCTATATAGGTCCTATAGCGGAGATGTGGAAACAGTTCGATTATTCGAGCACGTCCAGTGGGCGGCAGACAGAATGCTGCAGCAGTGTCCTTCGGCGGAGTTAGTGATTCTTGGTGACTTTAATGCCCACCATACTGATTGGCTGGGCTCCCGGATCCCTGACTTTGCCGGAAGAACTGCGTACGACTTCTCCTTGGCCTATGGGCTCTCCCAGGTCGTGCCCGGTTTTACCAGGGTACCTGATGTTGAGACCCATACTGCTTCTTTGCTGGATCTTCTGCTGACTTCCCACCCTGAGGATTACCAAGTAAGGGTCGGAGCTCCCATTGGATCGTCTGACCATTGCTTGGTAAGCTCCACTGTGCCCTTGTCGCAACTAGTGGGGACACGTCCCCCCGGGAGGCGACAAGTTTGGCACTACAAGTCAGCAGATTGGGACGGATTCCGGGAATTCCTGGCTTCGTACCCATGGAGGCAGCTATGTTTCGTCTCGGGTGACCCTAGCACTGTGTGCTGAATCTGTCACTGACGTGATACGGCAGGGTATGGAATGTTTCATTCTAAACTCTGTCGTGTCCGTTGGCGGCCGGAGTCAGCCCTGGTTTGATGCATCTTGCGCTAGGGCGAGAAGCCTTAAGCAAGATGCCTATCAAGCTTGGGCATCTGCGCACGCGTGCAAGGATCCGAAGCAACCCGAACTTTGAACCGCGCTCAATGCTGCCTCTCGTTCAGCAAAGAAGTATATGGCCAAGGCGAAGTGTAGGCACATCGGCAGAGTTGGCGAGCGACTACTAGGTTACCCCTCCGGGAATCGAGCCTTCTGGTCGCTGGCCAAAGCTGTCGAGGGTAATTTCTGTCGCTCCTTACTACCACCCCTGCGGAAACCAGACGATTCTCTGGCCCATACGGCAAAAGGGAAAGCCGACCTTCTTGGTACCCTTTTTGCCTCAAACTCTTGACGATCGGGGGGCCACACCGCCTACCATCCCGCGGTGTGAGAGCTCCATGCCTAATACACGGTTTACACAAAAGGCTGTAAGGCGTGCTCTATTGTCCCTCGATGACAAAAAGTCGAGCGGGCCAGATGAAATCCCCGCATTGGTGTTAAGGACGTGCGCTCCCGAGCTGACTCCCATCTTAACGCGCCTATTCTCGCTTTTCTACGCGGCGGGAGAAGTACCGTCTTCGTGGAAGGTAGCCCTCGTTCACCCGATCCCAAAAAAGGGTGACCGCAGCGACCCGGCCAACTACAGGCCTATCGCAATAACCTCCCTGCTCTCAAAGGTAATGGAACGAGTTGTTAACTCACAGTTGCTCAAGTACCTCGAAGAGCACCAGCTGATCAGCGATCACCAATATGGTTTTCGCCAGGGCCGGTCAGCTGGTGTGCCTTACTCACCGATGGGCACAAGCCATTGAGAGCAATGGAGAGGCGTTGGCTGTAAGCCTTGATGTTGCGAAGGCCTTTGACCGGGTTTGGCATAGGGCCCTTCTCGCGAAGCTTCCATCATACGGTCTTCCCGAGAGGCTTTTTTTTTTGTTTTCGAGAAGGGAAATCTTCCAAAGGTCCTGACGCCGTGGGAGCGACGCAGGGTTATGTGGGATTTTTACCGTACTAAAACCCCACCGGTGGCCGTCCTCAGCGCTGAAAAGGAGGGCTCCGGGATCTCGAAACGACTTCAACCGGAATCCTACGAGCGCGCTGCCCCACCGGGCTCCTCCCAGATGGGCGGCTTCCCGAGAGGCTGTGTAATTGGATTACCAGTTTCTTGTCTGAGCGGCAAATCAGGGTCGTGGTTGATGGTTGCTGCTCGGACACGAAGTCCATCAATGCTGGTGTCCCGCAAGGGTCTGTTATTTCCCCCACGCTGTTCATTCTGCATATCAATGATATGTTGCATCAAATGGGTAGCATGCATTGCTATGCAGATGACAGCACAGGGGACGCTTTGTACTCAGGCCGTACAAACACCTCTCGGATACTCGTGCAGGAAAGCAGAATCCGACATGTGTCTGAAATCGAGCACTCTCTGGAGCGGGTCTCAGAATGGGGTCGACTTAACTTAGTTGAGTTCAACCTCACGAAGACACAAATCTGCGCGTTTACCGCTAAAAAGCCCCATTTGTCATGGCGCCAAAGTTCCAAGGGACCTCTCCCACCGTTGACAAAAGCGTGGGGATCCTGGGCGTTGACATCTCGTGTGATGTGCAGTTTCGGAGTCATTTGGAAGGCAAAGCCAAGTTGGCATCCAAAAAGTTGGGCGTTCTGAACAGGGCCAAGCGGTACTTCACTGCGGGGCATCTCCTCCTGCTTTATAAAGCACAAGTGAGACCCCACATGGAGTACTGCTCGCATCTCTGGGCAGTGGCGCCCCAATACCAACTTAACCCATTTGACTCCGTCCAGAAACGCGCGATCCGAATCGTCAACGACCCATGGATCACCGAACGGTTAGAACCCTTGAGTCTACGGTGGGACATAGGCTCCCTCTGCGTGTTCTACCGGCTTTATAATGGTTAGTGCTCCGGGGAACTTTTTGACCTGGTGCCTACGTCACCTTTCTTCCACCGCACCACTCGCCGAAAGATGAGGTGCCATCCACATCAACTGGACCCGTGGCGGTACTCCACGGTTCGGTTTGCACGCTCGTTTCTACCACGGACGTGCAAGATGTGGAACGAGCTTCCTTCTGAGGTGTTCCCGGGGCGTTATGACATGGGGCTCTTCAAAAAAGGTGCGAAAAGAGCTCTCCTTCAAAGCCGGCGATCCATTGGCGACTCCTCTGGTGTTGCAAGTGTCCATAGGCGACGGTGACTACTTTCCATCAGGTAGCCCGTCTGCCTTATCGTTAGGTTTACGTATAAAAAAAAGACCCATTGTCATCTCTACTGACTCTACTGACCATGGGGTTAAAGATACAAATATTAAAAAATAAGAAAGATTAGAATCAACGCAATACTACATAAAATAAGATTTCCCTTTAGAAGTATTAAAAACTAAAAGAGCTGCAACCGGAATTAGAGAAAGAAAGAGAAACCGGAATTAAAGCTATTTTAAAATACAATAAATTAATAATATTGAAAAACTATAACCAAAACGTAAATCCATAAAAAACTACCAATAACAAAAGAAACCTCTCTGAGTCACCTGAGATATCGAACAACACTACTAACGAAGATAAACAAAATAGAAAACAACCAACTAAAGTAAACAAAACGAACGATATGAACAAATTTATTGTATGAAAACCAGCACCTACTAATCCGGCAGCCCAAAAGCCATCATGGAGAAATCCTTCTGTAACATACAATCCAAATCAAAACAAAGAATAGCAATCACGATCAGCCCCTCTCGATCTCTCAACACGGCTTGTCACAGCGAGAGATTATGACTACAACCCTCCAATACATCAAATACTCTTCATCTGCACATATAATGTAAGATCCTTACTATCACCACAACGAATGTTACTACTAAAATATTCTTTAGAAAATATTAAATATGACATAATAGGACTATCAGAAGTCAGAAGAATTGGAACGAATATTATTGAATACGGAAATCATATATTCTGCCACACAGGAGAGACAAAAGGTCACCACGGAGTCGGTTTTCTAATCAAATCTAAATACAAAAAGAATATTGAAAATTATATAGGCATATCTGAAAGAGTGTGCCTGTTAAATTTAAAACTTGATACGTCGAAAATATCTTTAATACAAGTATACGCCCCTACAATTGAAGCAACAGAAACAGAATTAAATACTTTTTATGATCAAATAGAAAACCCCAAAATGCTCGCAACTGGAAAAATAATAGGGGGAAGTCCGGGAAGACGGCACCTAGCGCCGGACACTTATACTATTTAATCAAGTATAAACCTGAGCGATTTGAAATACAAGCGAAAAGGCGGGGGGAACACGTAGCAACAGGATCACGCGCCGGGGCTCGCCAGTGACGTACAAGGCCACGATGGTAGCAGACGTTTGCTGTCTTTGGCGGGAAATTACGGCGTCACATAAATTTCGAGGTAAGTGATTTTGGTATATTTATGTATTTATATTTTAATGGTATTCAAAAATAAAAGTAGTACTTAATTATTATCTGTAAACTGGTAAAACATTATTAGATTTTTTATCCAATTTTGGTAGCTACCACTAAATATACGAAGTTGTCTGTCCCTTGACACCGGACAGTAAGTCATCCCTTAGCACCGGACAGTAATAATATTTACATTTCTTTTGATAATTTATGTCATTTATTCTAATAATATTATTTTGTTTTAGAGCGTAGAAGAACAAATAGAATTAAAATGGAAGAGAAGATAAAAAAAAGGATCGTGGACATCGCAGTTTAAGAAATGCTGTTGAAACAGTTTTGTCCAAAAAACTTAGTGTACGACAAGCTGCAATGCGATTTATCGTTCCGAAAAGCAGTGTTTATGACAAAATAAAGGCGCTAAAGGACGGAGAGGAAGTTACGATGGAACCAAAGTTGGGTATGTTCACTAACACTTTCTCAGCAGAGTGTGAACGAGTCTTGGTGGACCACGTTAAAGATTTATCAAACAGATGTATGCCGCTAACGAAAAAGGAGTTTTTGAAGTTAGCCTATGACTTAGCTGAAGCCATAAAAATCCCTCATCGATTCAACAGAGAGAAAGGCAGTGCTGGTAAGCATTTTTATTATGAGTTCATGAGAGAAGTATGGAACAATGTTAGAACAAATTCAGAACAGATTTGCTCGGTTTCTGTACTTTAAAATGTTGGGGTGTATCCAGGATATCCTTTTTTGCATCCTACTTTGTTTGTTCTCGGCATGGTGGGATACAACAAATTGGAAGTGAGGAGGGAAGTCTCTCTTACAAAATACCTTTTCAAGGTATTGCGAGGAGTACTGCTGGACTCGGCAATCCTGGAGGAACTGAAGCTGTGCGTACCGGATGGCAACGTAAAGCGAAGACGACGCCCGCGCCTTCTTTTGCTGCCACGATCTTGCACTAACTTATTGCAGAAGACACCACTAACACGGGTACTGCGCACGCTCAACACAGTAGCGGACCAAATCGATCTGTTCTATTGCACATTGGGGGAGTTCACAAAAGTAGCTTACCATGTGATGGAAAAGTGTTGATTATCTAATAGAATAATTTGAATTGTATTGTTTTAATTCGATTTATATTCAATTGTTATCGCCGTTATATTCATAATAAGTTGGTGGAACGCTATTATAGACTGATATGACGATAACATTGGTTTACTTATCAAACTGTACAACAGGTGGCGCCAGTAGTTTGTATTAGTATATCCGACTCAAAAGAGATGGCGCTACCAGCATATCCGGTTTGTACAAGTACCGTGATTTCGTGTTACAGAACTGAATTCATTCCGCAAGCAGCGTTCGTGGAGTGCAGATCGTTTACTGATAGAAATGTGTTAACGTTATATTAATTAGACGAATATATTAGTGGTTGAATATTTAATACTTGTACAACTTAATAAATCATTCTACGTAGAATACAGTGTTTATTTCACAATTTATATATATATTTTTTAATTAATGAATTTCGTTTATATATTTGTGTTTCTAGTTTAGTTTCGATTGTTATTGACATTTATTTGATTACTTATTTGTTACATCCCTGAAGCGGTTGCATAACTTAAGGTTAAGACATTTATATAATTGATCGGCGTCAAGTGCCATCGCCTCTCGCTTACCTCACTTCGGACCGAGTGGACACCTTTAGAAATTAAGTTTAACTGTCGCGCATTCACTTCGATAATATTTTAACGTTAGTTTAAGGACATTCTTATGTAATTTGGACAATAAAAAACAACTTATTTGTGGACTCTGTTGTTTATCTGTGACCCCGCTGTGACCACTAATATAATTGGCGCAGTCGGTAGGATAGTCGAGTCAGTGCGTGTGAAACAATTCGTGAATTTCATGAACTTTTCGTGAACTATACGTGCTGATAGCGATTCATCGCCTCATCGACTTCCTAGAAGAACCTGGAGACAGCGGAGACCAGCTACAACTTGGAGTCTACGGGAGTCACGTCATCCAAACCTCGATGAATCATCGTGTCTCCATCATGTTTATGTAAGTTACATAATATTCTGCGAATTGGTTGTTATATTCATCTTCCCTTTCCTGTTCCTAATTAACTTCCAATATTTTTCATCCCCGGTATACAAAGGGGGTTTATCCCCAAAGATCTTCTTCTCGCATCGCATTAAGCGACGCTCATAGGAACTTATCCATAGACAATAATTTAGAAAAAATGGATAAGTGTGACGAAATTATTGATAAAATAATCAAAAATTTAAAATTTGTGCCTGAATTTGACGGAAATCCGAATACATTAATTAGGTTTTTAAGTTTATGCGACAAATTAGTAGAAACTTACGTTAAGGTTGATCCAGGTTACGAATTGTCCAATTTAGCTCTTCTCAACGGAATTTTAAATAAAGTTACTGGGCCTGCTGCCAGGACATTAACCAACAATGGCGTACCTAGAGATTGGAAAGGAATAAGAAGTACACTAGTTAATAACTTTTCGGACCATAGAGATGAAACTGCCTTGTATACAGACCTCTCTCAGCTCACTCAAGGCTCTGACACACCTCATATATTTTATGAACGGGTACAAAATTTATTAAGCTATATTATAACATATATAGAATTACACGATCAACTAGATACTACCATAGATTCAAAAAGAGTTTTATACAGTAATTTAGCCTTAAAAACATTTTTAAAGGGATTAAATGAACCCTTAGGTTCTCGCATTAGATGTATGCGGCCCTCTTCGTTAGTCGTAGCCCTGGAGTATGTACAGGAAGAAATGAATATTCTTTATTTGCAGAATAGGAAAAAACCTCAACCCTGTACTAGTTATGAAACCTTATCCAAACCATTCAATTTCAATCGTTTTCCAGTACCCCCGTTAGTGCGACAAAACCCACATTTTCATGCTCTAACTAATAGACCCAGTTTCCATGGACCAACAAGAACACAGCAAATATTCCGAGCATTACCACGATCGGACATGTCTACTGGATTTAGGGTAACACCACGGCAGTTTAAAGACCAACAGCCTCGTTATAACTACCCCCAACCTATGTCTGGTATAAGTCACCCAGTAGCACGTACTTTACCTCCGAATATGTCAAAGAGACCTGTGCCTCACGACTGGAGGATTCACGGTAATCCACCACCGAGTAATTACTTTAAGACTCGAGAGGTAAATACGACTGAATTTTACGACCAAGATCCATATTCTCATTGTAACTATGACTATGACAATGAAAATTACTGTTTTCCTGACTACGAGAGCTACTATTATAATGATAGTACTTTGACTGATCAAAATGACGAAGGTAACTGTAGTTTTAAAGATGACCTTGCCCAAGATCAAAATTTTTCCCAACGACCGAAGAAAGATGCCCCCGAATAGAACTACATATCCAAAATAAAAGACAATTACCTTTCATTAAATTTCAAGTGCGACCTAACTACCCATCCTTAAATTTTCTCATAGACACTGGAGCTAACCAGTCATTTTTGAGCCCTGAAGCCGCAGATATATATTATGCACATATTGAATTAAATTACGATCCGTTCATTGTAACTAATGTTCACGGAACTACCAAAAATCACTATTCGATTACTATACCGAGTTTCAAAGAAATTAAAAATTCAGATCCAATAAAATTGTATGTATACCGATTCCATGAATACTTCGATGGTCTAATAGGTTGTGACCTACTCCAACGTTGGTCTGCAAAGATAGATTTAGGATCACATATTCTGCATACAAAATTTGCGTCATTACCTATATACATGTATACATCGGAGAACGTAAACCTATATGAAGATATTATCCAGGCCAAGTCCTCTAAACTACTTCGGTTGCCCATCAATATTCCTAATGGACACGTACGGATAGAGGAACAGAACTTAAGCGGTTGTCATATTAATGAGTGCTTATCTATTGCCAAAAATAACCGTGCAATTTTAGAAGTTGTTAATCCCACAAATAATGATATTATATTTTCTTTAAGTAAACCGATTAGCGCACAGATGTTTAACGTAGAAACCTTGCCCATACTGAAATCTGATACCACATCATATGATACTCGCACTCGTAATGTTTTATTACGATTGCGCACAGATCATTTAAACGCAGAGGAGACGGCTAATTTGAAATCTTTATGTGCCCAATATTCAGACGTATTCTATTTAGAAGACGAACCGTTGACCTTTACGAACCAAATTAAACATTCCATCAAAACCACTGACGAATTACCCGCATATAGTAAGACCTATCGATATCCTTATATTCATAGAGACGAGGTGCAGTCACAGATTAAACAATTTTTAGACCAAGGTATAATAAGGCCATCTACATCTGCATGGAATGCACCCATTTGGGTTGTTCCTAAAAAAGTTGACGCTTCTGGTAAGGTGAAGTGGCGCTTAGTCATTGACTTCCGGAAATTAAATGATAAAACTGTCGAGGACCGATACCCAATACCCAATATAACCGACATTTTGGATAAACTTGGGAAATGCCAATACTTCTGCACTTTAGATTTAGCGTCTGGATTTTATCAAGTTGAAATGGATCCTAAAGATATCCATAAAACTGCCTTTAGCGTCGAACATGGGCATTATGAGTTTTTAAGAATGCCTATGGGTTTAAAAAATTCACCATCTACATTCCAGCGCGTTATGGACAATGTCCTTAGAGGATTAATTAATCGGATTTGTGTAGTGTATCTCGACGACGTTTTAGTCTTTGCTACCTCGCTACAAGAAATGATGGTAAATCTCAGTACTATATTTGATCGTCTTAGAAAATCAAATTTTAAAATACAGTTAGATAAGTCAGAGTTCCTTAAACGCGAAACTCCTTATCTGGGACATGTGATCACCCCCGATGGTGTGAAACCCAATCCAGATAAAATTAAAGCTATTATGAACTATCCTATTCCAAAAACTAGCAAACAAATAAAAGGATTTTTAGGCCTACTAGGTTATTATCGGCGTTTCATTCCCGATTTTGCACGAATAACTAAGCCTCTTACATCTTGCCTTAAAAAAAATGCACAGATTAGATTGACCCCTGACTACATAAATTGTTTTGAACATTGTAAGACCTTACTGACAAATGATCCTATTTTACAATACCCTGACTTTGAGAAAGAATTTGTACTGACAACTGACGCTTCTAACTTCGCAATTGGCGCTATTCTCTCACAAGGGCCTATTGGTGCTGACAGACCTATAGCATATGCATCAAGGACCCTAAATGCTAGCGAAACAAACTACTCAACAACCGAAAAGGAACTCCTCGCTATCATTTGGGCTACTAAGTACTTCCGCCCGTATCTTTTCGGACGTAAATTTAAAATAGTTACCGATCACAAGCCTTTGCAGTGGCTTATGAATTTAAAAGAATGTAATTCCCGACTGACTAGATGGAGATTAAAACTAGCTGAGTATAACTACACTATTATATATAAAAGAGGTAAACTTAACGCGAACTGTGACGCTTTATCGCGTATTGAAATACACAATGACGAAACGTTATCTCTACAAGTGAATACGTCACGAACATCTCGACATTGCAGTACGTCATCGACTTTGACTGCTATGAATGAAGATGATCGTTGTTCTTCATCTACGCTAACCGCCCTTGATAGTCCTATTGGGAGTGGGTCATCTACAGAAACAGCCCATACTAGTGCCGAAAATCCTATACTAGAAATTCCTATTAGCGAAGGGCCCCTTAATATGTACCGGAGACAAATTATTATTAATATAGTAAATCGACCACCTAGACCGAGACCAACAGTGACACGACCGTTTGACGGTTATCATAGAATTTCATTATATATTACTGAAGAAAATTTAGATCGAGATATTATTAGCATTATTAAAAAACACGTAGATCCGAAGTCCCGTACAGCAATTCTAGTACAGCCAATAGATAAAATGTATCATGTAATTCCTGTTATACAGAGAGCTTTTTGCAGCTCATCTATAAATCTTATCCTAGTTAAAAAAAATGTTGAAAACATAACGGACTATTTAATTCAACAAGATATTATCCAAAAATATCATATCGGAAAAACAAATCACCGCGGCATTAATGAAAGTTACCTAGCGTTATCTCAACGGTATTTTTGGCCTAAAATGAAGGCTGATATATCAAAACATATAAACGAATGTATTACATGCGGATGCGCGAAGTACGACCGTAATCCAGTACGTCCAGAGTTCAGAATAGTTCCTCCTCCAAATAAACCATTCGAGAACATACATGCTGACGTCCTAACTATAGAACGAGAAAAGTATCTAACAATTATAGATTCTTTTTCTAAATACGCCCAGGCATATTTTATAACTGACAGTACAGCCCCTAAAATAATTAAAGTTTTTCTAAATTTTTGCACGCATCACGGATTTCCTCTAACCTTGACGACAGACCGTGGGACTGAATTTACTAATCAAATTTTTGCCGAATTTTTACGTTTGCATAAGGTACAACATCATCTAACAGCAACTGATTCTCCAAACGAGAACGGAATGATAGAACGTTTCCATAGTACTTTATTAGAACATCTCAGATTATTAAAATTAGAGCATAAAAATGAACTCGCAGTTAATTTGGTACCTCTTATAGCGTACAATAGTTCTCTACATAGTTTGACGAAATGCAGACCCTTTGATCTTATTACTGGACATTTTGACCCACGGGATCCAACCGACATAAATATTACAGAAAGATTATTACAGAAATATATGCAAGACCACCGGAGTAGAATGGAAACAGTGTACGGACTTATACATGACTCATCGCTCGCAGAGCGGCAAGCGTTAATAAGACGAATGAATAGCAATAGGGAACCTTTAGTACAATACACACCAGACGAGGACATATACATACGAAATCCAGCAGCAGAGCGGCAAAAGTTAGCTTCTCGTTTTACGCATGACAAAGTAGTGTCTAATATGCCCATACACATCTATACCTCAAAAAAGCGAGGACCCGTAGCGAAAGCTCGTTTGAAACGTAAAAGAGGTAACTTAGTTAGGAACTTTAATTTGTTACAGGTACCTATTGATACTGATGCACCTGACCCACGCTCAAGAGATCCAACTTGAAAGCCTAGATCATGGACCCGGGATTTTACCGTATAAGTTGGGACCAACAAAGATAATTTCCCACTATCATACATTTTTACAAGATATCGATTTAGATTTAATAGGCAGACACATTTCGAATTTACGCACACAACTTGAAAATTTAAATAATCGACTATCTGACAGCAGTTATTCCTTATTCAAATCTCAAGTCAAGTATATTTCTTATAAATTAAATAAGATTAAATTGCAGTTAGAAACTTTTAAACCTTCCAGCCGAACTAAACGCGGCCTTTTTAATCCTTTAGGAACGGTTATAAGGTCTATTTCTGGTAACCTGGATCATGACGATGCCGTCAGATTTGAACACGCATTAAGCATTTTAAAAAATAATGAAAAAATAATTGCAGACAAATTTAATAATCATATTACTTTATTTAAAGAATTTTCTATTCGGCAAATGCAGGTACTTAATAACTTAACTTCTAATCAACGCAAGCTAGATAAGGCACTCCTTTACGTCATGAATGTGACGTCATCTGACACGGAGCGCATATTTAGTTTTTCACATCTATCGCAACTCTTCGTTATTCTGAGTGATAACGTACGAGAGTTATCGGATGAGATTGTTAGAATAGAAAACATTTTAGCTTTTAGTCGCACTATGTCTTTGCACCATTCTATTTTATCAGTTAAAGATATATGCCTAATGGTAAAAAAACTACGTGGTCTATATAGCTCGGATGAGATTATAGAGTTTGATTTTAGATATTATTACGACATAATTAGTTTAGGTAGCTATTATTCTGATAGGAAAATTGTACTGGTTCTTAAATTCCCTATAATATTAAAACTTACATTTGAACTATTCCGTCTTTGTCCTGTACCCAATAAAAATAATGTTGTTATCCTTCCTCCATATCCCTATATAGCTACCAACTCTAAAGAATATGTGTACATGGAGGCTGAATGCCCGAAGGTTGACAACATACGCATCTGTAAGCAGCTCCTAGGACATCAAATTCGAACTCGACCTGACTGTGTAGAAAATATAATCGTTTTACATGAGGTAGATGAAACGTGTCTAGGCACGCCTATCTCTATGTCTAAGGAAGCTTTCATAGAGCTCGACAGTCAGCATTATATCTTATCTTTCCCACGACCAATAAGAGTTCAACTATCCTGCGGTCATGAGAAACATGAATTACTGCATGGTAGCTATTTGGCAACGATACCGAAATACTGCAAACTTCGAACACCTGAGTTTACCGTGATCAACATTGACGATAAAATCAAGGGAATTAGTGTTGAAATCGTCGCGCTTCCCACCGTGATGAATAATATTCGCCGAGTTGAACAACAATACCACCTGTCTTCGACGAATTTGAACGCCTTGCACAATATACAGAAGCAAATTGATATTGAGTCACCGATTCAATTGAATTCAGATTCTTATAATATACTTTATCATACGACAATACCTCTGTATCTCATATTGATTGTGACGATAATTATTCTAGCCGGAGTACTATGCTTTCGCCTAAGAAACAAAACCAAGAAGATTAAAATAAGCCAACCTGACGAAATGGAGCTATCAGGATGTAGTAAGCGGGACGCAACATTTGCAGTAGACCTATGCAAATAGTTGCTTGTCTATGGGGGGAGATGTTACATCCCTGAAGCGGTTGCATAACTTAAGGTTAAGACATTTATATAATTGATCGGCGTCAAGTGCCATCGCCTCTCGCTTACCTCACTTCGGACCGAGTGGACACCTTTAGAAATTAAGTTTAACTGTCGCGCATTCACTTCGATAATATTTTAACGTTAGTTTAAGGACATTCTTATGTAATTTGGACAATAAAAAACAACTTATTTGTGGACTCTGTTGTTTATCTGTGACCCCGCTGTGACCACTAATATAATTTATTGTTTGACATTTTATTTGACTTTGAGATTGTTGTTATTTTGATATTATTGTGTTTAATTGCAATTAGTGTTCAAGGTATTAATGACTGAATGTGATTTATTATGTATTTTTTATTTACTATCAATTAATTTAATTTAATTATCAATATTTTAATTGGTTTGTTTTCACTGCACTAACGTATTAGGCTTGCCTGTAAAGTTAGATGTAAGTTGGAGTAAATAAATAAATAAATATGTCGGCACATCGTTGTTATTCTTAGTTAATTTACAACTACCCTGCACTGTAAAAACTGCAAGCATACATGATTAAGAAAAGGCCCTCAGAATCTGAATATATTATTGAAAAGCTTGAGCTAAAGCATAAATATTACGCGTCATTATCGTAACCGTTCCTGAAAGCGCGTTTGAGTTCTTTTTATGCGCGGAAAGTTGGCCACCGAACACGGGGCTGAAGGAGTGGTTTTGCAAAAGAACGTCACATCAAGGTCATAAATAGAAGGAAACTATCAAGTAGTAGGAGCGGTGGTAAATACCTAACTTTTTACGACCAAAACGTGCGAGGCTTGAGGACGAAACTACATAAAGTTTCAAATGAATTTAATATAACAAGATCAGAAGAATATTTAATCTCGGAAACCTGGTTAAATGATAGTATTGGAGATGCGGAGGTCGTCCCAGATGGACACCACATCCGTCGGGCAGACAGAAAGGGTCATCGAAGAGGTGGAGGTGTAGCTATCATTGCGTCACCAAAATATGTGTTGCAGCCAGTACATTTGGAAAACAATACTTCTCTATGTGATATTATATGTGCGAGACTAAGATTGCAAAATAATCTAATAACATATTTAGTTTGTGTATACATACCACCGGGTGCTGACGAAGAGAATTACTTATGTATTTTTCATTGCATAGAAACTTTATGTGCTAAGTTCAGTAAAATTCTTATATGCGGAGATTTTAATTTAAGCTCCCCCAATATGACAGTAAATGCAAGCTTCGAGTGTCTCCTGGCGTCTTGCGAATTGCGGCAGGTAAATAATATTTATAACGTTTCAGGTAACTTGTTGGATCTGGTCCTAGTCACTGAGTCCTTGGGTAGTATTGAATTGCAAAAAGCTAAAGACGTAATAACTTTTCCCGATGCGTACCATCCCCCGCTGGAGTTGCAAATCAAACGGCAGTTTACTCAGGTATGTAGTGAACGGACAGAGATCAGTTCTAGTACTGAATGGGATTTTTCAAAGGCTGATTTTCCAGCATTGTACAAAAACATTACGGATATTAATTGGGAACAGATTATTCACATATGTGATGTTATCGAAGCCGTTAATAGCTTTTACGATATAGTTAAAACGTGTATTGATAGCTGCGTTCCTATTAAAATGCGTGGGCTGGTACAACCTAGGTACAATTACCCAAGGTGGTATTCGCTGCGAACAAAACGCTACATTAAAACAAAATATATATACCACCGTCTGTTTAAGAAAACTAAACAACGAAAATATCGTTGTAGGTTTTCGAAATACAGGGCGCTTGTTAAGTTGAGTATTAAGGCTGACTTTCACATTTATAAGGAACAGATGAAGGTCAACATACTGCATGAACCATCTTCTTTTTGGCGATACATAGGTACGAAGCGAAGTAAAAAGAAAGGTGTAACGGTAGTCCAGTCTGATGGTACACCATTTCATGAAAGTCAAATTGCTGATTTGTTTGCTGAGTACTTTAGGTCAGTTTACTCCAACATTCCGCCTCAGCTTGATTACGATAGTTGTAGAGCAGGATCGTGGAAAGATTTAGGTACGGTTATAGATGTGAAAAATATAACTACCAAAGATCTAGAGCGAGCGTTGGAAAAAATAAAACCGAAACGTTCTGCAGGGCCAGACGGAATCTCGCCTTACATCGTCAGGGATTGCCGCTCGGCGTTCATAGAGCCACTACTTCACATTTTTAATCTGTGCTTAACAAATAATATATACCCAGACACTTGGAAATTGTCCCGTGTAGTTCCGGTTCCAAAGGGTGGTTCTGGGACGAATTGGAGTGTTTGCGTTTTGTGTAGGTTGCCTTTGATTCAAACGACGTTTGGTAATATAATTCGCTTTTACTTGCAAAACTTTACAATTATAGTTCGAAATTACGTAGAAATAATGCAATTTAGAGAGAAAAAAATAAGTAGATAGTGCATCCGTAGTCGTTGCAAAAAAAGTTTGTGAAAAGATGGCGTGTCCTCCCTCCAAGCGGTACTGAATGCAGCTACACCATTGGTCGCCGATGACGGCATAAATGCTGATTATTGGTGGTGTTCTGATGACGACATAGCGATGCAGGGCAACAGGGCTCCACCTGGTGTGCGTTCCTGTCATTTCTTAACAGTGAGTGACTATAGACCTATAGCCGTTTTGTCCGTATTCGGCAAGTTATTTGAGTCTATAATATGTCAACTTATTAGGAATCAAATTGGTCACCGACTAAATGACTTACAACATGGCTTTAGGGTAGGACGATCTACGACCTCTAATATGTTGTCCTTTTGGTCATATACTACAAGGGCTGTGGACAGTGGTCGTCAGGTTGATACTGCCTACTTTGACTTCCGCAAAGCGTTTGATACAGTGGATAATGATGTGCTTCTCCAGAAGTTTGCAGCTGCCGGATTTACTTCCACACTACTAAAGTTCTTCTCCTGCTACCTCCGTAATCGGAGGCAGTACGTGCAGTATAAAGGATATTTCTCAACCCCATATTATACGTACTCGGGCATAAGTCAGGGATCGAATCTAGGTCCTCTAGAATTTTTATTATTTGTAAATGACTTGCCGAATGTGGTCACGACGGCTAGGTGTCTGTTATTTGCAGACGACCTTAAACTGTTCTTTGAAATCGGACAACACACAGACTGCCAACTCTTATAAGAGGATATCAACAACGTTTTGATGTGGAGTAGGCAAAACAAAATAATCCTCAACGAAAGCAAGTGCTCTGTAATGTCGTTCATTCGTAAACAAACTCCAATCACATATCCATATATGTTAGGTAATCAAGAATTAACGCGACTTACCTCCGTCAAAGACTTAGGTGTCTTGATGAGAGCGGACCTTAGTTTTCGCGACCAAATAACTGCGGTATGCAAAAAGGCCTACAGAGTGTTGGGGTTTGTTTTACGTCAGACACAGGTGATTGACAGTATTGCTGCAACAAAATTATTATATAACAGCTTGGTTCGAAGCATACTGGAGAGTAACGCAGTTATCTGGAGTCCACATGAAGAAAAATACAAACTCATGTTGGAAAAACTCCAAAACAAATTTATTCGATTACTGTATTACCGGCAGTATGGATATCATGTTGGTTATCCCTACATATACCTCAGCCAGTTTTTGTTGGGCATGGTAGGCTATAATACTCTTGAGCTGCATCGTACCGTCGCATTACTAGATTATATCGTACAAATTATTAGGGGTGAGCTGCATAATCCCTCAGTGCTTGAACTGATCGCGCTGAAAGTTCCTGACGACTATATATCGTCACGGCGCAGAAAACTGTTCGCGATACCTAGGTGTAGGCTTATGCTTGTGACGGAGTCTCCTTTAAATAAATCAATGACACTGCTTAACAATTTGGTGGCTAGGAATCAGACTATAGACGTGTTTTGGACGCCAAGAGCTGTACTTCGCAGGACGGCATTTGATCACTTTGCGAAGCTAGGCAAATGAATTAGATTAAGTCTGTAAGGTTTGCCCTAGCATGTAATTGTTAGTAAATAAATAAATAAATAAATAAATAATAGAGTTTTCATTCTGACGTAACGCCGAGTACTGGAGAGGCGGCCATCTTGCACATTGGTCATTTGATCGAAGAGAGTCGTCGAGGGCGCACGCATCCACGTGCTCGGCGGACGTTAAAGTTCTATTTAAGATTATTTATAATAATCGATTGTCATTTTCTTAGCCGTGATAGTGTGCGATAAGGATTCTATACGAGTTTTTATTGCAATATTAGTGGTTAAAACTGCGACTTTATTGAACTGTTGCAAAACAAGATTATTAACTACATGCTTATAATATTCAATGTGTGATCGGATTATGAGTAAAAACTAACTATAAGTGCTTAGTTAACAAAGTGCAACCCACCCGCTACTTGTCGACATTACACTTCTAACCTAGAAAAACGTGGCGTCTCGAGTTTTAAAGTGATATGTTACCATGGAGGATCTTCTGATTTACTAAGTTGAATTATTGGAAAGCTTAAAGAATGCACAGAAGAATTATAAAAAGGCACCGAAAGATAGGATTAAGAGACCTTATTTGGAAACGAGGTAAGAAATACTTGATGAACTTTGGACAAACTTTAAAGACGGACATAAAAGTATTATTTTGAGTATTACGAGTGAAGAACAAAGAAAACATTCGTACTTTAAGGAAAGGACATACGAGGTGTGCCAGGAGCTTATACTACGCTATAACAACAAGAGATATAATTGCAACGCCATTTTGAGAGTCATTTTTACACAAAAATCTATACATACTGAGTCGGCGAGTGGTATTGGACACCTGGTAGACACAACTTCGACGTGTTTAAAGGCGTTAAAGAACTTAGACGTGGAGACCGATAAATGGGACTTGATTCTCAACTATCTAGTCGTGTCTAAGCTGGATCCAGAATCATTAAGGCTGTGGGAACGACATGTGAGTGTAAACAAAAGCGATTTACCTACATGGCAAGATTTGAGAAATTTTCTAGAATCTAGATTCAGATCTTTAGAGATGACCGAGAACAACACGTCAAAAACGTCGCAATTGAAACCGGCTGCTAAACCTAAAGCCTTTCATGTGAATGTTACAAAGGATGGAAAGGAGCGTGAAGTTAAATGTGTACTATGTGGAAGCGAGCATCTATCATTGCAAAACATTCGCTGATATGTCTACAAAAGAGAGACAAGAGAGTGTGAAGAAGAACAAGCTCTGCTTTAACTGCCTCGCCATCGCCATCGCACTCGGTGAACAAATATCGACAGTCAGCATGCTGCAAAAGGTGTGGACGTCGGCATCACTCCCTTCTGCACTTCGAGCGCAAGCAAACAGCTGAGAAGTCTAACGAGGGAACAAACATGGCTAAAGGTACCGTTCATGAACCTTCAATTGGTAAGTCCACTCCGTCATCTAATAACGCGTATATTGTGTCTAACTTTTCAAGTGAACATATACAAACAAATACTGTGTTATTAGCTACTGCTAAAGTGTTAGTTACTGTAATGCAAGAATGGTTGTAAACACATCATTAGAGCCTTGTTAGACCAAGGATCACATGCGTCATTTATATCTGAGACAACTGTTCAGTTACTAAATCTGCAACGTCGATCTGTAAGTGGTTGGGTGTCCGGTGTGGGAGAAGGGCAAACTAGAATCAAATACATGGTTTCACTTTGCGTAAAATCACGCCACAATCCCACTAAGTCAATCGGAGTAGATGCGTATGTACTGCGTACACTAACAACATTGTTACCCACCAGTAATCTTAGGTATTCCTATTGGTTGGAACTTCAAGAACTGGAGTTGGCAGATCCAGGATTTACGACACCAGGAAAGATAGATACTTTACTTGGAGCTGAGGTTTATGGCGACGTTCTGCTAGATGGTATTATCAAGCACCCTGAGGGAAATTTAGTGGCACAAAATACAACCCTAGGATGGGTGGTATCTGGCAGGATGACCCAAGAGACTATGTGAACACGAAGACATATCACAAACCTACATGCACAGGTAAAGGACGATGAGCTACTGAGACAATTTTGGGAAGTGGAGAGGGAACCAAACAACATACAGAAGAGATTTTCAAAAGAAGAAGAAAGGTGTGAAGAATTTTATGATGCCACAACAATTAGAGACGTAGTCGTAGTCTTTGACGCTTCTTGCAGGGGTTCAAAGAACTTTTCTTTAAATGATAACTTGTGTATTGGACTTCAACTTCAGCAAGAGTTACGTCACATATTACGGATCTGCATTACATCAGGTTTAATTAAGATGTATAGAATGGTGCGTGTATCAGATTAACATACAGACTATCAGAGATTATTGTGGAGGACTTCACCACATGAGCACCTTGACGACACTATTGACCTTTAAAGGCAACTCATGATCATTTCACTTATTTCCTCCTATGTATTGTAAAACAGTTGCTTGAATCCTCCAGAGTTCATTAGCTTGTTCATCTCGTTATAGATATTCACAGCTTGTCCTTCTGACTCACCACCTGATAAAAGATCATCCATGTAGTAATCAGTTTTTATTATCTGTGCAGCTGTAGGATACTTAGATTGCTCCACATTGGCAAGTGACTGTAATGATTTTACTGCAAGGTATGGTGTATATATATATATATATATATATATATACCATATATATATATATATATATATATATATATATATATATATATATATATATATATATATATATATATATATATATATATATATATAATATATATATATATATATATATATATATATATATATTCAATTAAAATATGTTACGTGATTGCTGTACTTTCCAGATGCAACAGGCGCGATGTTAGGCAATATTTAATTTATAATAGGTACCTATAATCTTTACTTCTCGAAGACCTAATTAAATAGTAACTCACCTTTATTTTTTTGGCTCATTGGCATAGAAGCAGGTTGTCTATACGTTAGGCGCAGTAGCTACTTGAATTAGCTATTGTTTCTGAAGTCGACGTTATCTTATTATTGTTATTTTTTCCTCATCCAGTTGATCTCACTGTAAATGATACACAACATTTAAAACTTGCCTTATATAACAATTATAAATTCTACAATTGGTATTGGCGTTATAATTGAATGAATGTATTGTACTCACCATAGTCACTTATTTGGAACGGATTGAGTTATGTAATGGCGCGCGTTTTTATTACGTTAAATTTGCGGCAGTAATGGCCGCCTGCGGGCAGCCGTCCAAGTGGCCTCGACTCGTGGGGCAGACTGAAAGATCAGCGTCATGGAGTCGGAATAAACCTGCTCATGGCATAAGCTGAGTCTGTCCCCTTCGCAGTGGTTGCAGCACATATTATATTACACAATGTTATTTATTCCTCTTAATATTATATATAGTTTTTTTTTTGTTTTTGTTTCTCCTGTGTTGTATCATGTGTATTTTCTTTTTTTTTATCTTATAAGCTTATGTGTTGTAACGTATGCGAATAAAGGTTATTATTATTTTTATTATTATTATAAAAGACAAATTCTTTCAGAAATATCTAAGCTGTATGATCCATTGGGCTGGATATCTCCCGTGGTAGTAATTGCAAAGATGATTATGCAGAAATTGTGGAAGACGAGCCTATTGAGGGTGTTTTGCTAGATGAATGGATCAGATATCGTGAGAATTTAGCATACATCAAGGGCCTTAGCATACCACGATGGTTACATTATAGTAATGCTTCAACTGTCGAGTTGCATGTCTTCGCAGATGCCTCACAAGCAGCATATGGAGCAGCAATGTATATGCGAGTCATAAATGAAGAACGAGTGTATGTTAATCTAATAACGTATAAAACAAAGGCGGCTCCAATAGAGAAACAAATCTCCATTCCTAGATTAGAACTCTGTGGTGCGGCATTAGCAGCTCAACTGATATTAGAAACGTCTCAATGTGTCCAAGGACAAGTTGTTTGCGTGGACGGATTCTACCATTGTCCTGGCTTGGTTAAAAGGTGGACCAAGCAAGTGGAGTACTTTCGTGAGCAATCGGGTGTCAGACATATTAAACACTGTAGATTTCGACCAATGGAGGCATATATCATCAGATATGAATCCAGCCGACTGCGCATCTCGGGGCCTACAAGGTTCAGAATGGTTGAACCATACACTGTGGTGGAATGGACCAGTTTGGTTGTCTTATCAAGAGACGAATATCAGTGCTCCTAACATCGAAGATACGCAAGAGGAAGAACCTGTGAGAACTTTAACTGCTATACATAACATCGAAGAAGAATTAATTTGGACAAAATTTTCTAGTTTATCAAAAATGTCACGTGTAATCTCATATTGCAGACGTTTTCTTAATTTTAAATTACCTAAAGCCAAACGTGATCCTTTGTCTAAATTTGTTACGCCAAAAGAATTAATAGAAACGTTAAATAACTGCATTAAACAAGTGCAATCCATTGAATTTGACGAAGATATAAAGCAGTTAAAGTCTCGTGGCTATGTGTTAAAAAGTAGTAAGCTTCGCAATCTTTGTCCCTTTATAGACAAAAATGGCATTCTAAGAGTTAGCGGGCGGATTCAAATTTCAAATGGCCTATGACACACAGCACCAAATAATTTTACCTGCTAAGAGTTATCTTAGCAGATTAATAATTAAAGATGCTTATATTAGGACAATGCATGGTGGTCCTCTAGTAATGCTTAATTATTTGAGGTCAAAATACTGGATCTTAAGAGTTAAGGACCTAACAAAGAAGATATACCGTGAGTGTGTTACATGCATAAGATATTCTAAGAAGAACACCACACAGCTGATGGCTCAGTTACCTGACGTGAGAGTAAAAGCTGATCGGGCTTTTAAATCAGCTGGTGTGGACTATACAGGACCCATTAACATTCGTTTCGCTCCGGGCAGAGGATCTAAATCCTATAAGGTCTATATATGTTTGTTTATCTGTATGATAACGCATGCCATCCACCTGGAAGCAGTCACCGACATGACTGCTAAGGCATGCATTGCAGCATTTCGGCGCTTCACGTCGAGACGAGGTCACTGATATCAATAGTTAGTTAGATAGATATTGATATCAATAGTGACAATGGTACTAATTTTGTGGGTGCAGATAAACAACTTAGTGAGGTGTGACAGGTATATATTGATGTGAGTTGTTATAATAAAGACAGTACTGCTCGAACCATCATTCATTTACGACTCCCAACCTTATATGGCGACCGTGACAGGACGTAAGATGAGCCGCGGCCGCGTGTGCGATATTACGGTGAACATACTCTAAGTCTTAGTCTATAAAACAAAGAAATGTAACTTATCACAATGAAGAGTAACAGTTTGGGCTTCATAACGAACACTAGTTTATCTGGACGATTACAATGGGAGGAAGTTTTTTTTTTTTTTTATTTGGCTGAAGTAGCAAACGAGCATCCACCTGATGGTAAGTGGTTAATGCCGCCCATGGACATCTGTGATCAACTTCATACAGAACATGGGTTACATCTGAAGTCAATCACAGATGCGTTGCTACTCCCGAGGACTATGATGGTCGCATCATGTGAAAGTGATGGTCGCATCATGTGAAAGTCAAACCAAGGAGGAAAACATCGTAGTGCAGAATGCTGCAGGTGATAACAACTCATGTCTCCAAAAAATTCATCACCACATAAGTTCGACAAGCTGTACCTTGATGGTAATTGGCATAGTTCTACTTCTTGGAGGTGCGTTCATGTTGTTGCGCATATACAGACGATGGCATAGCGGAATGGTCCAGCAGAAGGTGGCTAATACCATGCTAGTGAGGTTCGGCAGCCTGCTACGTCGCAGAGAGAATCGTCTGCCGGTCTGAGAACCCGCCCGCCCGGAGCCAGAACCCGTCAACACCTCACCTCACCTCGTCAGCGCCGCATCTCCCAGTGTCAGTGTGAACTTCTAGTGTCGTAATGAGTGTAATTGTGATAGTTCGATCATTGTTATTAAGTAGTGGTAAGGACTATAAGTAATTATTCAATAGCATAATAATAGACAGGTATGCATATCGTAAATTTTTATATTTACTATTTATATTTTTATATTTTAAACATATTTCAAGCATAATATTTTGTTTTATGGCGCAAGAATTGCAGTTATTATTAAATGATTTAAAATTAGAACATATTTAATAAAAATTGGCCCGTCTCGTAGGGTAGGAAATGTTCTAGAGGCTAAGAAACAGGAAGCGAAAAATATTGAGAAAAAATATAATAATTATTTAGCTACATGTAAAAGTTATTTTAGTACTCTTTTAAAGGATGATTTATTAATAATTAATAAGATTTGTGCGGACTTCGATCGTATATATACTGAAATAATTTCATTATGTATTGGGCAGCAAAGTGTAGAGCAGACTAGCACCATGGCGGATGATACTTTTAGTTTAAAAATTGCGTTAAGCCTTATACCGCTCATGTCTGAGGAAGGTGATAACATCAAACAGTTGATAGAGAGCGTTGAGTATTATAATTAATTATATTATATATTATTAGTATTATAATTAATTATAATTATCTAACAAGGTTAGACAAAGCTGAATGTAAAAATAAATTAATTCAATTTGTTTTGAAGAATAGATTATCTCAGCATGGTAAATTAAAATTACAACAAAAGTATGAAGCTGTCGCTGAGCTTTTAGTGGATATGCGAAAATATTTATTACCTCAGAAGAGTCACACGGCTTTGCAAGCACAGTTACAAAAATATAAACAAAACAGTAAAACTGTTGTGGATTTCTGTAGGAACATCTGGGAATTATTTGTTGATTTGACAATCTCTCAAGCCGTAGGGAATGCCAGTAGCTACAGCATATTGAGACCTTTAACGGCCGTTCCCAATATTCGATCAACGGTTAGGGATAGATTGCTATCCCTTGCGATTAGTAAGTTCTTATCTATCCTTTAAAGTCGTCCCAATAATGTCTAGTAGGTTTGCCTATCTATGATTAACAGTAGGTAAGTGTCCGGCTGGGCTGCGTTCGGGAAATTTCGTAGTATCTTTTCGTCCACAATTCCTCAGTGCCTGAAGTCGAAATTGTTCGAGCAATGTGTGTTGCCAGTGATGACCTATGGCGCCGAAACGTGGTCCTTCACTAAAGGCCTCATTCGAAGGCTCAGAGTCGCTCAGCGTGCTATGGAGAGGGCTATGCTCGGAATTTCGCTACGAGACATGATTCGTAACGATGAAATCCGTAGACGAACGAAGGTTACCGACATAGCTCTCAAAATCAGCAAGCTGAAGTGGCAGTGGGCCGGCCATATCGCTCGAAGGACCGATAACCGATGGGGAAGAAAGGTCCTCGAGTGGCGACCACGTTTAGGCAAAAGGAGTACAGGTCGCCCCCCCACCAGGTGGACCGATGACCTGAAGAAGACAGCGGGAAGCCGTTGGATTGAGAGGGCACAGGACCGGTTGGAGTGGCGCCATTTAGGGGAGGCCTATGTCCAGCAGTGGACATCGAAGGGCTGATGGATGGATGGATGGAAGTGTCCGATCCAAGCCCTCACTCACGTTCCGGATATTGCAGTATATAAATTATTGACAAAAACAAAATCACGCCTAGTCTTAAGTTATTTCATCAAATTGTAAACTAAAGTAGATCTTTATAGTCATTGATTAAAAAAACATTATTCTTTTAAAATATACATGTACAAAACTCGTATAATACGCTTAATTAAAATAAATATTTTGGCAATAACAAAAAGCAAAACGGAACGTCCGTTTTCTAAACGTCAAATCCGAAGCAAACTTTATGTTTTTGTTTTGTTGGATGCGAGTGAGTGCATTTTTACTTTAATGTGCCGTTTTACTGTTGGAATATGTATTAAAATTCTTACGAAAATGAGTGTAGTAAGTATAAGTGCTATCATTTTACGTATCTTATTTATTTTGTTATAAAGAAAGCGCGCGAAAGTAACGCGTCACTTTTTTTTGCAGAAAGGAATTAAAGGAATGCCCCTAACAAAAGAGGAAGTAAAAAGCTTGTGGAATTGATAACAGCAAGTGCGGTGGTCTTCAGCAAAGCCACGAACGCCAGCAATAACCAGCTTGGTCCAAAATCACGGACAACTTCAATTCTAATGACAATTGCCCACGAAAAACAGAGCAACTGAGATTAAAGTGAGAGAATTTGAAAAAAGCTGCAAGAAAAAGGAGTTCAAACATTAGAATGAATAGTGTTGTAAAAATTAGCGCTGAGCGTCGAGCGTCGAGCGCTGAGCCGGCGCTATTGAGCGTGCAAGGCTCGAGCGTTGAACGCTCGAGCGTTTAAGACTCGTGAGCGTTGAAAACTCGGGGCCTCGCGCTCGAGTTGCGCGCTTGAGCGTCGAAGCGTTATCATTTTTACTGGGGGTAAATTAATAATTATTTCACGAGAGGGCATTCTTTAGTTATTGTAACGCGTCGTGAGAGTGTCTATGCACCTGAAATCACGACACGACACAGAACTGAAAACATTTTTTTTTTATCGGCGTATAATCGTTTTTGCTATAATTTATCTTTATTTTGTTTTCAACATCGTTCATAATGTCATGACGAAATTTATTTAAACTCGTCAATAGAACCTGAGAGCACGAATGTTACATTGTGGTGGGAAAATAAAGAATGACCTTTTTTTGACCTGAAAATCACCTTTTTTTGTTTTGTTTAGTAATTACATAAACATTGATAAATCGTTAATATTTTTTTAATTTTATCTATAAATGAGGTTTAAAATACAAATAAAACTATGTGTGTCTATTACAAATATTATAAATATATATATATATATATATACCATATATAGTTACTAATGAACTGATTTGTTCTTCGCATACATTGTAAAGACTCGCGCTCGAGCGCGAGTCGAGCGTTGAGTTCGGCGCTATAATTGAGCTTTTTTACCTAAACGCACAAGCCAGCGCTCGAGCGTTGTCGAAACGGCTCGAGTCCTGAATGGAGCGTTGCCAAGCTGCTCGAGCGTCGACTCGAGCACTTCTAAGGTGCTCGAGCGTTGACTCGAGCGTTATAGCGCCGACTCGAGCGTATTTACAACACTAAGAATGAACCATTTAAAGGATGCTTTGCACAATTAGCATACAACTTGTAAGTATTCATTTGTTGTAATGAAAATAACTATTGATTGTAACTCATTGAGAGTTATAATCACTCTCCGATTCAAACTTATGTCAAAACACAGAAACGGATACTACTCCAACTAATTTTGTTAACACCAGGAACAAGCGTAAACGCTCGGAAGAGATTGTCACCGATCTCTCTGATTTTAAAAACGAAATAAAGGAAATGCTATCTTCTTGCATGGCCCAGCAATCGAATGATAGGACAACGATAACATCGTCCCTTAAAACCATCGAAGAATCGCTAAAGTTTTTGTCCAATCAATATGAGGACATGAAGAAGAAAATGGAGGAAATAGAATGTGAGCGACGTAAGGATAAGGAGTACATTCATATTTTAGAAAATAAATTAGAAAATGTCCTAAAAGGCCAAAGGAAGTATTCGTTCGAGCTAAAAAATGTTCCGAAATCCGATGACGACTCTAAACCGTCAATGATAAAGATGGTAACTCACCTATCTTCGGTGCTCAAAGTGGATCTTAAACCTGGTGACATACGGGATATCTATAGATCTTCCTCAAAGGGAGAAAAAAAGCCTATTGTTGTCGAGATGTCATCTTATATACTAAAAACCAGCTTACTTTCCGCTGCGAAAAAATACAACAACCATAACAAAACGAACAAACTGAACACCTACCATCTAGGCTTAAAATGTAACAATGTACCAGTTTTCATAAGTGAGCACTTAACACCTAATGGTAACAGATTATTCTACTTAGCTCGAGAAATGTCAAAAGCTATGAAATTTAAGTTCTGCTGGACCTCGTTAGGCGACGTTTTTATAAGAAAAGATGAAAATTCTCCGATTACTAAATTAGTAAATGAGTCCCAAATTCAAAGTATGTACGAGACTACAAAGTGACTATTTTTTGTTAAGAGCGTTATATTCAAACCGCATATATATTTTTCGCTTTGTCCTACTATTAAGTCTACTAACAACTTAGTTATTATTCAGTATTTTTTATATAAAAAGTATACTTACTTTTACCATCCACATCTACAACAATACACCTAGCATACGTCTGCAACATGCAAATACATCACACACACAACAAACTACACTTACACTCTAAACATTCACTAATTCATATTAATACATACACTGATCATGTGCTCACTTTCCCGCCCTTCTTATACTATTATGATATAACAATAACGAGATTCAAGTTAAATAGTTTACGTAAAATATTACAACTGTTTTTAAAAATTATACACAATTATATTATTTGTTGCAACTTGCTTACACACATCATTAGCAGTCTAATAAGATATACAGACAATTTATACACTAGAGATTCGAACCAAAGTAATGTTTATGCCACAGTTCCACTCTCAGGTCGTTATGGATAACATATTACAAACTAATTTAGATATAGACAATACCCACATCGCTGAGGCTTTAATATGCGAGCCTGAGGAGTGTCACACTCATATCTCAGCATCAAACAACTTAACAGTTCTCACTCAAAATATTCGTAGTATTTATAAGAATATAGACTCATTCACAGTAACGCTTGAATCTATTAAATTTGACTGTGATGTTTTAGTCATGACTGAGTGTCACCTGTCCAAAAATAAATCTGTTCCTGCGCTTAGTAGCAATTACAATACTTATTTCACTACAAATAATATTAACCGGTGTGACGGCGTCATATGCTATATAAAGAAAAACCTCACGTATAAAGTATCTGAACCAGTTATAAAAAACGCGTCTTGTCTCTTAGTAACACTTAGCGATACGGTTATAATTGGGATTTATCGTACACCTTCTGTTCGTAATACCGATGACTTTATTTCTTCCTTGCAATTACTCCTTTACAACTATAAAAAATATAAAAATATTATTTTAAACGGGGATATAAATATAGACATTAAAATCAACACAAACGACGTAAATTGTGATAACTACCTAACTACGTTAGCTTACCATGGTTTGTTACCGGCACACAGGCTACCTACAAGAGACAAAATGTGTTACGACCACATGATGTTGAAAACCACTAACCCTGCCAAATCCCTTGTTCTATCTAACGCTCCGACAGACCATTCCACCGTTATTTTAAGTCTTATGATTCATACTGTACGCTTAAGTATTCAAAAAACCAGAATTTCATTAAACTATTCTGCTATACTACAAGAAATGGAAAGTAAACTTACTGAATTCTTATGCATAACAGACCCCAGCACTGCTGCCGAATCTTTGGTCAACTGTATTTCATCTGCTATCAATAAATATAAAACCGTGGTTGCTATTCCTAATCGTAAGCGATGTATCCAACCATGGATAACTCCTGGTGTTCTAAGATGTCTGCAAAACCGTGACAAACTTCATATGAAAGTAAAAAAGAACCCTCATGACCAAATATTAAAAATTACGTACTCACGTTATAGAAATTATTGCCAAAATCTGGTCAGAAAATTAAAAAACAACTACGATAGTAATAAATTGAATAGCTCTATTAAAAACACGAAAGAACTATGGAAAAATATTAAAACTATATGTCACACTATTAAAGAAAAAAATAATGTTTTCCCTAAACTTGCAACAATTAAATCTACCACGCTAGAATCTGCAAACTATAAAAAATTAGCAGATAAAATTGTACCTCCTCCTCTCTTTCAAATTAATAATTATCTCCATAAAACAACCTCACTTAATTCCTTTGTACTATTAAATACAGATCCCTCTGAATTAAATAAAATTATTAATAACCTCTCATCTAACTCTGCACCTGGATGGGATAATATCTCTGTGTCTTTAATTAAAACTTCGAAACATATTGTTATACCTATATTATGTCATATCTATAACCTTTGCATTGAAAAAAGATGCTTTCCTTCTTGTTTTAAAAGAGCGATGGTAACTCCTATATATAAGGGTGGAGCCGAAGATAACGTTGACAACTACAGACCTATCTCAGTCTTACCGGTGCTATCTAAAATTTTTGAAAAGATCATAAATAATCGCCTAAAACAGTATCTGTCAGAAAAAAATATACTATCTAATCACCAATATGGTTTTAGGAATGGAGTCTCAACCGAAGACGCCGTGTTGTCTCTGACAGATGAAATTAGTAAGCACTTGGATTCCGGCCGTAAATGTCTAGGTGTTTTCCTAGACTTAGCAAAAGCCTTTGACTCGGTGTCAACTGATATCCTGCTAGGGAAGCTATACGACATTGGTGTAAGGGGCCTACCTTATCAGCTCCTTAAATATTATCTTTCCGACCGACAACAACAACTTAAACTTAGCGATTATAATATTGTCAGTGAATTATCTCATATTGCATACGGTGTCCCACAAGGTAGCGTCCTGGGCCCAACCTTGTTTCTCGTATACGTAAACGATTTTTGTAACTCCAATCTCCATAATTGCAAAATTTACACTTATGAAGACGACACCGCCTTAATCTTCCATGGCGAGTCCTGGGAGAACTTAAAATGTCTTGTGGAGGATGGTCTTTCACGAATTTCTTGTCACTTGAGGTGTAATTTACTTACTCTTAACACACTGAAAACTAAATTTGTAATTTTTTCTATTCGCAATAATACCTTGCCTCGTTCAGATTTTGATTTAAAGGTGCATACTTGTACTGACCCTAATTTAAATATCTGTGCATGTGAGTCCATAACCAGGGCTGACTACATAAAATACCTTGGAGTCACAATTGACCAACATCTGACCTGGAAACTTCACATTCGTACCATCAGTGATAGAATAAGAAAACTTATGTGGATCTTCAAAAAAATAAGACAAGTAGCTAATCATAAAATCTTAATAAATACATATAAAGCTCTAGGACAATCTGTATTAAGCTATTGCATTTCCGTTTGGGGTGGAGCAGCAAAGACAATTCTTTTGACTCTGGAAAGAGCTCAACGAGCTCTCCTCAAAGTTACTTTTAGCAAACCGGTACGTTTCCCTACCTTTGACTTATATAATTGCCACAATTTGCTTACCACTCGTCAGTTATACATATTACGTTCGATTGTAAAAGTGCATCGCCAATTACCATATATTAACAGTTAAGGTCATAAACGTAGACGACCCAAAGCTTTTCAAGTTCCAGTTCATAGAACAAAATTTAAGAAAAATCAGTATGCCTGTCAGTCTGCTTCTTTATACAACACCATTGATAGCAAGTTGAACATTTATCCGTTAACTACATTAAAATTAAAAGAAATTGTTACATTTTTTTGTTGCAACATAACTGTAATGAAACTGAAAAGTTATTACTAAGAGTTAATAACTAACATGATGTATTGTGAGAATCAGTTATAAAATTAACTACTTTATAATAGTTACTTGGGCCAAGAAAGTAAATAAACTGTAACAACACGTCAATAGATGTCGCTAGTTGCCTGCCAACAATCAAGCGCGCCGATAGATGGCGCAAGTTGCCTGCCAAGCCGCTTACGTCACTCCCTCCCGCCGCCGAGCTTAGCATGCCATGCCTGGAGGGGGAAGCGTAGCCAGCCTATATAGCCGAATGCACGGTTGATTTGAGGACACATTCATTTGTAGTTATTTAAGGCGAATTGCTGCCCAAATACAATAAGAAAAATACTTTCATTGTTTTATTTACTTCGTGCCTTTAATAAAACACTCGCACTTTATTACACTAACAACACAAACACTAACTACACTTACACTATACACATATTCACATGAGACACGCTACCCATTCACACACTTATAAGAGTTCGTTGTTTTGTAATAATTGTTAGTTGTATAATTACCTTAACAACACGTTGTGTTTTTTTTTGATTAAATAATTTCGTCCTGGTGATGAGCGGGGCACCCAGTAATACGGGCTGTAAACCCAGTACAGGGGCCCTAGCGAATTGTTTTGTGAATAATACTTAATCAATAAAAACATTTTTATTTTTTTTATTTTTTAATCCATCAATCAGACTGAAGGTGGCAAACCAGAGTAAATACAACCAGATAATAAATACCCTTGATGCTAAGGCAGGGTTGTTAGGTCCGACTTGTGATGGATATAATTTGGTATTGATGCTAACATTAACCCATTATTTAAGGTTAATGGGTTAATAATGGGTTGATGCGCTAACATTAGTGATGTGTTCATGAAGGAAGTAGTACCAGAAGTGGTACAGGAGCCAACTTTGGTTATGTTCCCTTTTAATATGGGTTGTGGTTTGTAGCAGGTTGGGGGAGTTTTCATCAACTGACATTTTAATTAATTCAAAGTATATGCTGTTAAAAGTGCATTGTTATGAAACTAAATAATTAATATCAATAAATAATACTGTACGCAACAATATTGCCATGTGTTTAAAAATTAATGTTGCATCTATGAGTGTAAAACATTACAGCTTTTAGTTAATATGTATATTTTTATTTTCATAGGTAAACTGAAGCGACAGATTGTTAATGAGGACATAAAACAATCAATTATCGAAAGACAAAGCTATTGCAAGATACTATTAGAAGTGCTCCAAATGGAAAAAAAACTGTGCCAGTCTCCCAAGAAAGATCTATAATATATATGTTACCGGACAAGCTCTTCATGAATAAAATATTTTGAAAAATGATGCAATGATTTTACCCATTTCCTCTACACAGATTCTAATTCCTTTACACAGTTTTTCAGTACGTACACATTGATTTGATTAATACACTAACAGAGAGGTATACAGGTCCAGTTTTATAAAATAGCTATTGAATAATGTCTGACACTCATAAAAATGATTTGAAGGATGAGCATCTGGAGCATTTTCACTATAGACTCCAATTATGTGATTCGGTATAGCTATTTCTGGTTGAATATCCTCCAAATTCATTTTTCTGCAGATATTATTACGAGTATAACATATTGCGTAGTCAATTGATTGACCGGCAGTACGCGCCGTGCGCCGCCGCCGTATACAACGAAGTTGTATGATATTAATATTTGAATGGTTATAAAACACGGAGCAAAATGTGAAAGGTTAATGACGTCGTAGTTCCGGGAATAAGGCTACGGTATCCTCTGTCTGTGGTAAGAGGCAACTAAAAGGGAGCTTTCGGGGTTGCGGGCGGCTAGACGGAGAGCTCCAAACACCCAGTCAGCAACTTCGGGAAAAATGCATGTGTGGTCGCATGCTATCGTGAGAGCCAGGATGGACGGAGCTTGAACCGTCCAGTCAGGCGATCCCGGAAAGGACGGTGGCATACGTGTGGTCGCATATCGTGGTAAAGACCAGATGGAGTGGTGGGCCCAGCCGCTCACTTGGGAGGAGCCCGATGGGGCAATGCACTCAGAGGACTCCAGTTGCGTTCCTTTGAAGATCCCGGAGTCCTGGTGCTATAAGAATCCCAGATAACCCTGCGTCGCTCCCACGGCGTACCTTTTGAAGGTTTCTCCCTCGTCAAAAAAGAGAAAAAGTCAATAAGAATGAAACAGCGGAAAGATTATATATATTATTCAATCGTCATCGACCTTTTAATGTAACACAACTCGGCACATATGTCAGATTTGCAGTAGTTTAGGTCGTAGTTGACCACGCTAGCCAACTGCGCGTTGGTAACCGTCACGCGTTTTGAGACCCTTTCTTAAAACTTTTAATTTCAGAGTATGCATTAATATCTGTTGCCGACAAAACTAATTCAAATTAATATACGTGCCTGTGATTTGACACTAGAACACACTGATTTAGGCGATTAACACACGGCACCGCGCACCACCGCGAATAGCGGTGCCCCGCGCGGTAAGGCGGTTTACGCACCTGTACGCGCGGATGGACCGTTCATAAAAATAAACTTTTCGACATTGAAATGCATTTTTGCTTCAACGATGATCCGCGCGGTTCGGCGCCAGCCGGTGTGAGGCGCCGACCTCCCGCACTGTCGTTCGCGCGGAGACACGGTGGTGATGAGAACACCGCTGGACCGTGCGGCCAGTCGGTGTACGTTTGTGAGGCATCAACGGTTATTATTCGACCCCAATACAACATGAGATCCGCTTCACCGCCTACCGTGGCAGTGAGCGGTACCGTATGTTAATCGCCTTAGGAAGTAGGGCAAGGGTTCAATCTGAAGTAAATCACAGATGCGTTGCTACTCCCGAGGACTATGATGATCGCCTCATATAAAAGTGAGCCGGCAGGCACACCCTTCAAATGAAACATAAGAACTGCTTCAAGGTAGAAATAGGTGCGGCGGTGATGCCTCCCTGGTTGAACCATTGCTCTACCACCTTGCAAACTTTATGTGGCAGACTAAATTCCACGCGAGCGAAGCCGCGGGCAAAGGCTAGTTAGATATATGCTAATTGCATTTAAAGGAATGTATTAATTTTGTAGTAATATGAGAATACTGAGACATTACAGATTTAAAGTTTAATATACAACTAGCTGTGCCCGCGACTTTGTCCGTTTCATTTTCTATTATTATTTTAGACAATTTAGTTTTGAAAAGAACATAATTATTTTAGAGTACTTCTGCGTAAATTATATTTTTAGTTTTATTTTCACCCCTCTCTCCGCGTCCCTCGCAAGCAACGCCCCTCCTCCTACTCGCAGCGTCATGTTTTGCACATCATGCGGCGCGGCTGATTTTATATCGGTGTTATTTTAAAATTGTCATATCTTCTAAGATGTTCATTGAAATTAAGTGATGTCAAAGGCAATTTTGTTCGCAATTAAATACTCTTAATCTACAACACATTTATTTGGACAAAGATTAATATTATTACGTTGATACAACTCTTAAGTAATTTCGACCGAATTTGATTACCATGAAAACGGTTCTAGTGAGTTAATCTTAAAAGATAGACATATATTGTCGCGGACATTTTTTTAGATCATTTTAAGAGAAATAATTCTTTCATACATATATTTTTGGTATCTTGTACCGTTTTCGCAGCGCACGCAACGGAAGCTCTTAAGGATGAATAATTTTCCCCGTTTTTTTCACATTTTCCATTATTTTTTCGCTCCTAATAGTTGCAGCGTGATGTTATATAGCCTAAAACCTTCCTCGATAAATGGTCTATTCAATACAAAAAGAATTTTTAAATTCGAACCAGTAGTTCCTGAGATTAGCGCGTTCAAACAAACAAACAAACTCTTCAGCTTTATTATAAGTAATAAGTAATAAGTGTAAAGTGTAAAGTGTAAAGTGTAAAGTGTAAAGTGTAAAGTGTAAAGTGTAAAGTGTAAAGTGTAAAGTGTAAAGTGTAAAGTGTAAAGTGTAAAGTGTAAAGTGTAAAGTGTAAAGTGTAAAGTGTAAAGTGTAAAGTGTAAAGTGTAAAGTGTAAAGTGTAAAGTGTTAAGTGTTAAGTGTTAAGTGTTAAGTGTTAAGTGTTAAGTGTTAAGTGTTAAGTGTTAAGTGTTAAGTGTTAAGTGTTAAGTGTTAAGTGTTAAGTGTTAAGTGTTAAGTGTTAAGTGTTAAGTGTTAAGTGTTAAGTGTTAAGTGTTAAGTGTTAAGTGTTAAGTGTTAAGTGTTAAGTGTTAAGTGTTAAGTGTTAAGTGTTAAGTGTTAAGTGTTAAGTGTTAAGTGTTAAGTGTTAAGTGTTAAGTGTTAAGTGTTAAGTGTTAAGTGTTAAGTGTTAAGTGTTAAGTGTTAAGTGTTAAGTGTTAAGTGTTAAGTGTTAAGTGTTAAGTGTTAAGTGTTAAGTGTTAAGTGTTAAGTGTTAAGTGTTAAGTGTTAAGTGTTAAGTGTTAAGTGTTAAGTGTTAAGTGTTAAGTGTTAAGTGTTAAGTAATAAGTAACCACGGCACTGGTTTTCATTCTCGCCCGAAACATGGCCTCGGACGGCTGTCAGTGCAAAACAAATCGCTGCATAAATGTTATTATTTATAATAACTTAAGTATTAAGCGTGATGATACAGTACTTAATATATAATCCTAATTTAAATTTGTTCGTGGAAGTCGGTTGTATTTTTTGTTTAAAAATTTTTTTCACCCTTTTTAGCGACGATAAACTCACTTTTATTAGTATCGCAATTTTAGTTAACATGGTGCATACATAAATGGAAACATGTATTCAATCTCAACTTTATATGACGAATTAGAAATTAAACATAAACCTAAGCCATAACTTACAATATTTTTATAATTGATATTGACTGAGCGCACCTGCTCGCAGGGCGCTACCGCGCCCTGCTCGCTTAGTTTTATGTTTTCTTTAAAGTTCCAACCTTTTTTTTTAAAGTGGGTAATCCTCATGGATACCCAGCCGCCCGGGGCAGCAGCTGGGCTATGCCGGACTCTTACCGGCTAAACCCCCACTGTGTTTTCACCTCCGCACCGTTTGGCGGGAACACGGGCGCGCTTTTACATTCATCCGCGAACCCGCCGGTGCCTGGTCGCTTCCGCAACCCCCTCGCGTGGAGCATGGAGCTCCCCTCCAACAGGAAGGTGCGCCAGAAAACACAAAGGTGCGCCTTACCTCCAAGGCTCCCATCCGCAGGGCGACGGACCAACCCCGAGACCGCCACCCAGGAGCCGTGGGCATGGGCAAGCCGACACCCGCAAAGGCATCGAACTCCCACACCCAGCGGCGGATTTTATCCCTGGTTCCGCCGCAAACCACCAAACGGCCGCTGAGGACAGAGAGGACGGCAACGACTCACAGCATCTCCTCTTCCTCTGCGGCCCCACCGCCAACGCATCTGACGGTGCGCCCCCGTTTGGTCGCGGGAGGCAGGGTTCACGGCAACGAAACACCGAGACACCTCTCCTCCCGCGACCCCTCCTGGCTGCGGAGGACAGAAAACACCGTCCCCCGCACCCCGCAGCCCCCTCGGATACTTCCGGAGCGGGCCTCCAGCTAAACCCACTCGGAGCGTCCCCTCCCTGGGATCCCTTTTGGCTTCACCGCGGCGCCCCAAGCCACGGTTACTGAGCCCCCTCATCACGAAAAGGTGGAGATCCCTTCGAGGGGGATGTTCCAACCTAACCTAATCCATCCTATATAAAAAGGCTGTCAGGTGAAGTCGGTTAAACTTTATATACAAAAGCTTTTTTTTTCGTTTTTATATGTACATATGTTCCTCTGATCATAGCTAGGAAGCAAGTAATTCGATTTCATTAGTACCTTCACCAAATATCTTCAAACACATCGAATTATTCCAATCGGTTGAGGATTTACATAATTTGTCACCGAGACACATTATCAGACCCTCAAATAGTCGAAGATGAACTGGCTTTGCAATTTCATTACAACCTAAACCAAATATCTCCAAAAACCACTCAATTATTCCCATCGGTTGAGGAGCTACATATTTTGTCTCCGAACCATATTATCAGACCCTAAAATAGTCAACGATGAACTGGCCTTGCAATTTCTTTAGAACCTGTGCCAAATATCTTCAAACAAAAGTTAATTATAGCCATTGGCTGAGAAGTTACATATTTTGTCTCTGAGCCACATTATCAGACCCTTAAATGGTCAATGATGAACTGGCTTTGCAATTTCATTACAACCTACACCAAATATCTCCAAAAACAACTCAATTATTCCCATCGGTTGAGGAGCTACATATTTTGTCTCCGAACCATATTATCAGACCCTTAAATAGTCAACGATGAACTGGCCTTGCAATTTCTTTAGAACCTGCGCCAAATATCTTCAAACAAAACTTAATTATAGCCATTGGCTGAGAAGTTACATATTTTGTCTCTGAGCCACATTATCAGACCCTTAAATAGTCAATGATGAACTGGCTATGCAATTTCATTAGAACCTACACCAAATATCTTGAAACGCAACACAATTATTCCCATCGGTTGAGGAGCTACATATTTTGTCTCCGAACCATATTATCAGACCCTTAAATAGTCAACGATGAACTGGCCTTGCAATTTCTTTAGAGCCTGCGCCAAATATCTTCAAACAAAAGTTAATTATAGCCATTGGCTGAGAAGTTACATATTTTGTCTCTGAGCCACATTATCAGACCCTTAAATGGTCAATGTTGAACTGGTTTTGCAATTTCATTACAACCTACACCAAATATCTCCAAAAACAACTCAATTATTCCCATCGGTTGAGGAGCTACATATTTTGTCTCCGAACCATATTATCAGACCCTTAAATAGTCAACGATGAACTGGCCTTGCAATTTCTTTAGAACCTGCGCCAAATATCTTCAAACAAAACTTAATTATAGCCATTGGCTGAGAAGTTACATATTTTGTCTCTGAGCCACATTATCAGACCCTTAAATAGTCAATGATGAACTGGCTATGCAATTTCATTAGAACCTACACCAAATATCTTGAAACGCAACACAATTATTCCCATCGGTTGAGGAGCTACATATTTTGTCTCCGAACCATATTATCAGACCCTTAAATAGTCAACGATGAACTGGCCTTGCAATTTCTTTAGAACCTGCGCCAAATATCTTCAAACAAAACTTAATTATAGCCATCGGCTGAGAAGTTGCATATTTTGTCTCTGAGCCAAATTATCAGACCCTTAAATAGTCAACGATGAACTGGCCTTGCAATTTCTTTAGAACCTGCGCCAAATATCTTCAAACAAAACTTAATTATAGCCATCGGCTGAGAAGTTACATATTTTGTCTCTGAGCCAAATTATCAGACCCTTAAATAGTCAATGATGCTGGCTTTGCAATTTCATTAGAACCTACACCGAATATCTTCAAACACAACTAAATTGTTTCTATTGGTTAAAGAGCTACACCTTTTGTCTCTGAGCCACATTATCAGACCCTTAAATAGTCAATGATGAACTGGCTTTGCAATTTTATTAGAATCTACACCAAATATTTTCAAACACAACTCAATTATTCCCAATGGTTGAGGAATTACATATTTTGTCTGCGAGCCACATTATCAGACCCTTAAATAGTAAATGATGAACTGGCTTTGCAATTTCATTAGAACCTACACCAAATATCTTTAAATACAAGTCAATTATTCCGATCGGTTGAGGGGTTACATATTTTGTCTCCGAGCCACATTATCAGACCCTTAAATAGTCAATGATGAACTGGCATTGCAATTTCATTCGAACCTACACCAAATATCTTCACACAACTCAATTACTCGTATCGGTTAAAAGGTTCCGCTCATTTTCTCCAGAACCCATAGATGGATCCTAACCATATTTATGTTGGACCAATTCGCAGCTCGTCTCTACACAATAAAAAAAGAATAATTAAAATCGGTCCACTAACGGCGGAGTAATCCTTGTACATACATAAAAATAATATATATATATATATATATATATACCGGACGAATTGAGAACCTTCTCCTTTTTGAAGTAACCATTGTTTTATATTATGTTTGAGTTATATTGTCAGGGTGTATGATTTACTATCAGATAATTTTAAGAAGTCTCTAGCGGAGTCGAGGTATGTGGCCGCACGGTGGGGAAACATTGATAAATTCTGATGTGAGCGATCGAGGTGGATCATAATTTCGTTGTGTGTTGAAGTGTTCGGTCACTGCCTTGAACCCACTGCTCAAGCCAGCCTCAAATAGCTTTATTGTATTAGATTATAACCTACGTGTATTTCAAATCATTATTTTGTGGAACTCTGAATATAAACTAACTAACTTTAACTCACAAGTTGAAGCCATATCGAAGGAACATAGTGAATGTAGAAGTATTATAGCTGATTTACAAGCTCATAACACCAACCTTACATCGACAGTCGAAAATTTACAACATCGCATAAATGTTTTGGAACAAAATGCTCGTGCAAACAATATTGAAGTACAAAGCGTGCCTGAAAAAAAGAACGAAAATGTTATGAACATCATTCTGAAGCTAGGTGAAGTTATTAACTGTAAAATTAGCCCCGACCACATTTCACACTGCACGCGGGTGGCTAAATTAAACAAAAATAATAGCAGACCGCGGTCTATCGTGGCACAATTTGCCACACCTAAAATCAGGGACGAATTTTTGGCAGCAGCTATCATCTTCAATAAAAAGAAGAGTATTGAGAACAAGTTAAATACTTCCCATCTAGATTTCGACTGCCCTAAGTCAGCGATTTACATAGTGGAATACTTATCCTCGGCCAACAAATCATTACATGCTGCTGCTAGAGCTGCAGCAAAAGAAAAAGGTTATAAATACGTTTGGGTACGCCGAGGACGTATATACGTAAGAAAAAGTGACGACACAGACTACATAATCATAAAAGACACTGAATCTCTTAAGAAACTTAAATAATTTGTACTTATTTTTTATATATTTTTTTATTTTTTTTACTTAAATTAACTCTTTACTTCATCTAATTTTTTTTTTTTTTGGTCTTAATTGATGTATGGTAAAAACAATCATCCTGTTACAAATGATATTTCTATATACTATCAGAATATTAGAGGCCTGAGAACAAAAACGCATACATTCTATTGTAACCTTACGAACTGCAACTATGATATAATAATACTTACTGAGACATGGTTGAACAGTAATATTTCGAGTTTTGAGTTGTTTGACGAGAGATATACAGTTTACAGAAGGGACAGGCATGATTCAACTTCTCAATCTAAGGTTGATGGTGGAGGAGTTTTAATTGCAGTACTGAAATCTCTGAAATCTACCAAAATTAATTTGTTAAACAGTAATTGTGAGGAATTATGGATATCGTTGGAAATTAACACGAATCATAAGCAATGTTTCATTACCTTCTGTGTTGTGTATCTGCCGCCACCAGTTAGGCGACCATTATTAGAATATTTCACAGATAATGTATCTAAAATGTCCGAATATTTAAAGTCGCAAATATGTGTAGTTGGCGACTTTAATTTGAGTAACATTGACTGGGAAGTGGCAACTCAATCCGAAACATACCAAACAACAGCTTTAAATAAAGACTTTATTGACTTCTTAACTTTGAATAATTTAAAACAATGTAATTTTGTATCTAACTCAATGCATAGAATCTTAGATTTGGTACTGGTTGACTTCCCATTTTGTAACGTGTCACGTGCTATTGACGTTTTGTGTCCTGAGGACCCACTGCATCCATCCTTAATTATCTCAATACCTTTAATTGTTGCGCCTACTTTACCTTACAACTTAGATAACTCCAAATTAAACTTTCATAAGGCAGACTACCAGGTGATAAATAATAGATTAAGCGCTATAAATTGGTATAACTTATTTGCTAGATCATCCGATGTCAACGAAATGGTTGACATTTTTTACTACAATATCCGCAACATTATAACACAATTTGTGCCGGCAACCAAACTAACTAAAAGCAAGTATCCACCATGGTTCTCTAGAGATCTAATTAAACGTTTAAATCAAAAAAATAAGTATAGAATAAAGTATAAAATATATAACAACCCGTTAGACCTGATTTCTTACCGGTTGCTAGCTGAACGTTGTACAAAACTGTCTACTAAATGTTATCAAGATTACCTAAGTAAAACTGAACAAATAATCTCTACGAATCCTAAATATTTTTGGTCATACGTCAAAAAGAAAAGGGGTGGTAAGAGCACATACCCAGCATCTTTTACAGATGGTACTAACGATTATACTAATCACAACGACATATGTAACTTGTTTGCCGTACATTTCTGTTCCGCGTATACAATACATTCCGATTCTAATGTCAGGGAACCCTCAGTTAATTACCATGGCTCAAGAGATAGCACATATTGTGAGACATTTGCTCCAATACATATCAGTGAGGAGGATATACTCAAATCCCTTAAATATTCAGACACTGCCAAAGGTGCAGGAAGTGATGGTATCCCACCGTTTTTTATTGTTAACTGCGCATCTAATCTATCAACTCCATTGTATATCATTTTCAATACGTCACTTCAATCAGGGATTTTCCCCTCTGCATGGAAAACTGGTAAGGTGGTACCAATACACAAATCTGGCGATGTTCACCTTGTAAGCAATTACAGGCCCATTTCTATCTTATCGACGTTAGGTAAAATATTTGAATTGTTAGTATGCCCGTATATATTAAGCCACTTTGAAAAATATGTAGTCGATTGTCAGCACGGGTTTTTAAGAGGCAGATCAACGAATACAAACTTAGTGACTTACATTGAGGAGTTGATTGAACTTTTAGACAAACACAAGCAAATCGATGCGATATATACTGATTTTAGTAAAGCATTTGATAAAATCCCGCACAATATCTTAATAAAAAAACTAGAATGTTATGGTTTTGTAGGTAAAATTCGAAGTTGGTTAAACACATATTTAAATAATCGTTCCTTTGTCGTTGTTCTTAATGGTTATTCATCCAAACACTTTACTACTTTGTCAGGAGTCCCGCAGGGATCGCATTTAGGGCCAATTCTATTTAACATCTTTATTAATGATCTTCCCCAATACTTCTCATCTTCTTCTCCATTACTCTTTGCCGACGACCTGAAGTTGTACAAAACCATTGACACATGGGAAGATGTAACTTTATTTCAAGAAGACATAAATTCTCTCGTTCAATGGTCATCTGATAATGGAATGGAGCTAAATGTTGCTAAATGCTTTCATATTAAATTTACGAGGAAAAATAACTTTATTCTATCTCATTATCATATGAATAACACAACGATCAGCGAAGTTGACACAATTAAAGATTTAGGTATACTTTTAGATAGTAAACTCACTTTCACACCACACATTGACGTGACAATCAAATTTCCCTCTCAATTTGGAGCGCGCCTTGTCGTGGTGAGAGGGCTCAGTAGCCCGCTGCAATCCAGTAACGGGTGAAGCTAAAGTGCTCCAGTGGCGGTTGAGATGTACTGCGTCTGTCCCGTATCGGGTGGCAGTTTCATCTCATCGGTACGCTGCGTCTGCCCCGTATCGGGCGGTAGCGCTTACCGTTATGTCGACGTGGTACCCTGCGTCTGTCCCGTATCGGGCGGCAGTGGTGCTACTTGTGTTGGTTGTGGTGCGCTGCGTCTGTCCCGTATCGGGCGGCAGTTGCATCACGTTGATCGTCGGGGTGTTTGCCCGGGTCAAGGGTGACGGGCGTGGCGTGCACTCACCCTGCCGTCGCATAGGCAATCATTTGCCGCCGTCACCAAAACCGCAAGCCATCAGAGTGTCGTGGTCATGTCTCGCGGCTATGATGGAGCGGGGGTCTTGGCTTAACCGCCCGGACCGCGAGGAGACAACCTCTATAAAAAAACCCCAAAGACCGGACGCTGGGGCACGTGGCGTTCGGCCGCCTCTCACACAGATGAGAGGTGGCAGACTGGGACAAGTCTGCCCGCTAGCGGCCACCTGTGCGGGACTTCTCGACCCCGTACAGTATTAGAGTTACCAATGCACAGGGGGCTCTGCATTGGTGGACCGTTTATTACCCCCATGCTCGTGGGAACATCATGGAAAATTTTCAAACTCTCACTAACGATGTGCCCGAGAAGGGCGGTATAGAAGCAGTGCCTGAAAAAGGCTTAGAAAGAGGAGAAACCGTTGAGTCTTGCTCCGGTTCGATTACGAGCCTTGAGGGCTCGCAGGTTGAAGGGCGGTACTGGACGCGCAAACGTGACCGTACCACCAGGCTCAATGAGTCCGATGAGGATAGTGGGTCGAACACGGAGCCGGCAAAGGCGCCGAAAGTGTCCGTTTCACGCCGAGGCAGAGGTAGACCGCCTACCTCTGGACAATATGTGGGACTCGCTAAAGCAAAGGCGGAACTTTTGGCTGCAGAGCGTCTGGAAATGGAAACCAGCGCTAATAAAGAAGTCCCAAAGGCGCTCCGCAAAACGCGACAGACATCGCCAGCGGCTGCTAAGGAGGCAACTGAAGAGGTTCTGGCAACGGAACTTGAAAACCGTGTCCAGGCCTCTGTAGCAGTAATTGCAAAGGCGGCAAGCTCATCCAAGAGTCTGAAGAGCACTTCTGTGAAGGCTCTGCGCGATGCTGTTGACGCCATTTCGGAGGCAGTGGGTGCACTCCAGCGGCGCACTTCATCTGATGAAGTGACCCGTTTGCGGCTGGCCAACGACCGCTATAAGGCTGACAATGACCAGCTGCGAACGGAGTTGTCCGAACTTCGCCGAGAGATGGCCGAACTTCGCGCAGACATGCAGCGGAGTAACGTAGGGCTGGACCAGGAGGTTGCAAAAAAGGTGCCTCCAGCTGCAGCGACATCGGCCTCCGATATATTCGCCGAATTAGAGCGGACCATAATGCTCCGAGTGGGTACTATGGTTAACGCGAGACTCGAGGCCTTGCAGATGAGGCTGCCGCCTGAACCACATGTCCGTCCGCCACTGGCCGCCGATAAGGCCAATGTAGCCAAACGGCTTCCGCTGGAGCAGGCAGCGACGACAACGTCCCAGGCTGCGTCCGCCCCCGGTCCGACCCCAAATACCCAGAAAGGGAAAAAGGGAAAGACCGACGGGCTTACACTAACTCCATCCCAAAAGGAGCCCCGGTCTCTGCCACCGGCTCCTGCTTCTATGGATGAGGGGTGGAATGTGGTTGTCAGGCGACGGTCTAAACCTGCGCAACTGAGGGCGGCTCAAACGCATCAAATCGCATTCAATGCTCTCTGCAGCACCTGACTCCCAGCGGCTGCAGACTAAAGAGGGAAAAAGGCGGACGCATAAGCCCCGTCCTCCCCGCTCTTCAGCTGTAGCTATCAAGCTACAGCCAGAAGCGATAAAGAAGGGTGTTACCTACGCTGCAGTCCTTGCCGAGGCCAAAGAGAAAATTGATCTACAGGGCCTTGGCATCGAGTCTGTCAAGTTTAAGGTGTCCGCCACAGGGGCTAGAATCCTGGAAATTCCTGGTGCTACCAGTACTGATAAGGCGGACGCTTTAGCAGACAAGCTACGTGCTGCCCTCGGGGAGGATGCGGTGGTGTCCAGACCCACGAAGTGCGCGGAACTGCGTGTATCTGGTTTAGATGACGCTGTCTCCGCAGCGGATGTCGCGGCGGCAATTGCCAGGATTGGCGGATGCGCTTTGGCATCCATCAAAACTGGTGAGATCCGTCGTGACTACCAGGGTCTGGGCTCGCTCTGGCTGAGCTGCCCGGTAATTGCTGCTAGGAAGGTAGCTGATGGCGGACGAGTGCTGGTTGGATGGGTGTCGGCCAAGGTCTCGCTGTTAGAATCGAGACCACTGCGCTGCTACCGATGCCTAATGATTGGGCATGTACGGGAGCAGTGCAGCAGTGCAGTGGATCGCAGCGGTGATTGCTTCCGCTGCGGAAAATCGGGCCACACAGCCCGAGACTGCACCGCCGCCGCGGCACATTGCACACTGTGTGCGGCAGCCAAAAAGCCGGCTGACCATAGGCTGGGGGGTAAGTCTTGTACTGCACCCAGGTCTAAGGGGCGCAAACCACCGACTGTATCCTCAACACAGTCGGTTAGCGGCAACTCAGCTGGAGGGTCCGGGAACGGAGTTGCGGCCATGGAAATCTAATTATGGACCGCAACCTTCAATTCCTTCAGGCTAATATAGGCCATTGCGCTAGGGCCCAGGATCTTTTGTATCAGCACCTGGCGCAGTGGTCTATCCATGTGGCTGTGGTTGCTGAACCGTACTTTGTCCCTCCCGATAACGCGAACTGGGTAGGGGACAGTGACGGCTTAGTGGCCATCATACGACGGGACACGATAGCTTCCCCGCCCTTTGAAAAGATAGCAAAGGGCTCGGGATGCGTCGCTGCTCTGTTCGGAGATGTTGTAGTCATTGGCGTCTACTTCTCTCCGAATAGACCACTCGCCGAGTTCGAGAATTTTCTTGGGCAGGTGGGTGCCCTGATCGGTCAGAGCCACCCTCACCCCGTGCTTGTGGCGGGCGATCTCAATGCCTGGAATACGGCTTGGGGATCGCGCGCTACGAGTGCGCGGGGTAAGGTACTGGAGGAATGGGTTCTCGGACAAGGGTTGGCCCTTCTCAACCGGGGATCGGTGAGCACGTGCGTGCGGCCTCAGGGTGAGTCCATTGTGGACGTAACGTTCGCTAGTACCACCCTCGTACGCCGTGTTATGAGCTGGGGAGTCATGGTTGATGCGGAGACTCTCAGCGATCACCGATACATTCGGTTCGATCTCTCCGCATCCCAGAATGCTCCTTCTGGCACATGCCGGCCCCCGATTGACGATGGCCCGAGGTGGCAGTTGAGGCACCTCGATAAGGACCTCGCGAAGGAAGCTGCAATTGTGCAATCTTGGGTGTCATCCGCTGCACCTGTGGTGGTGGAGGACGAAGCAAAATGGTTCCGGGGGGCGCTCATACAAGTGTGTGACGCGTCTATGCCCCGTTCCAGGCGTCGTACTCCCAAGCGACAAGTGTACTGGTGGTCTGTTGAGCTTGCGCAACTGCGCAAAGCTTGCATTGTAGCCAGACGCCAGTATACTAAATGCAGGCGACGGCAGAACAGGGAGGAGGGACAGATTGCACTCCTGCATGCTTCCTACAAGGAGGCGAAATGGCAGCTGAAGGCAGCGATTGGCAGGGCCAAGACTCTGGCCCGAGAGGAGTTGTTGGGGATGCTGGATTGCGATCCGTGGGGTAGACCGTACAGGCTGGCGATGTGCAAACTTCGCCCCTGGGCACCCCCACTGACGCATAGTCTTCAGCCTGAGCTCCTGGACAGAGTCATCACGGCCCTGTTTCCGCGGATGGAGGAACATTCAAGTCCTCCAATGATGCCTTCAACTGCCGAGGCACCCGGACCGGACTTCGTGCCGCCTGTGACTTCGGAAGAGCTAGGAGCTGCGGTGTTACGGCTTAGAGCTAAAAACACCGCTCCCGGTCCTGACGGCATACCCGGCCGGGTGGTGGTCTTGGCCATGGATGCCCTTGCGCCTCGTCTGAGGAGGCTATTTGACGCCTGTCTGGCAGAGTCCAGAATACCACAACAGTGGAAGACAGGTCGTCTGGTCCTCCTCAGGAAACCAGGGCGTCCAGCGGAATCCCCATCTGCCTACCGCCCCATCGTGATGCTTGGCGAGGTAGCCAAGCTTTTCGAGAGGATTGTGGCATCTCGAATCCTAGAGCACCTCGAGGGGATTGGTCCGAATCTTGCAGACAACCAATACGGATTCCGTAGAGGGAGATCCACCACAGACGCGGTGCAGAAGGTTAAGTCCCTGGTGCAGGATGCGGTTGGCCGGAGCGAGGTTGTGTTAGCGGTATCTCTCGATATTGCTAACGCTTTTAACACCCTCCCTTGGAGTTGCATCAGGGAGGCACTCCGCTACCACGGGGTGCCCTCCTACCTGCGATGGATTGTCGGGGACTACCTATCTGGGCGTGCGGTGGAATACCCTGGCCAAGACCGGTGGTGTCGGCGGGAAATGTCATGCGGAGTTCCACAAGGATCGGTGCTAGGTCCCCTCCTGTGGAACATCGGCTATGACTGGGTACTCCGAGGAGCTCCCTTATCGGGTGTCGGCGTAGTCTGTTACGCGGACGACACCCTGGTGACTGCCAGAGGCAGGAACCACAGGGATGCTTTCCTCCGTGCCACCGCCGGCACGGCATTCGTGGTGGGCCGCATACGGCGATTGGGTTTGCGGGTGGCGCTAGAAAAGTCCGAGGCTGTGATGTTTCACGGCCTTAGGATGGCGCCGCCGCGGGATGCCCATATCGTCGTCTCCGGAGTTCGTATCGACGTGAGGCGGTCGATGAGGTATCTGGGACTCGTTCTGGATAGCCGGTGGAACTTCGGTCACCACTTCGAATGCCTTGTGCCTCGGCTACTGAGGACGGCAGCGGCCTTGGGTAGACTGTTGCCAAACCTCGGTGGGCCAGAGACGTCGTGTCGACGTCTCTACACGGGTATCGTGAGGTCGATGGCCCTGTATGGGGCTCCAGTGTGGGCTGACGCCCTGAGCAGCCGAAATGCCGCTGTGCTTATGCGAGCGCAGCGAGTGATGGCGATCAGGGTAATACGGGGCTATCGCACGATCTCGTGTGAGGCAGCCTGCGTGCTGGCGGGTTCTTTGCCCTGGGATTTGGAAGCGAGAGCCCTTGCGTCACTACATCAGTGGCGTGAGGAGGCGCACCAATCTCGGAGCCACCCGCCCACACAGCAGGAATTGGAGGGGCACAGAGCTGAGTTGCGCCAAGGGGCTATCGAAACGTGGATGTCCAGGCTGGCGCATCCCAGCGCCGGCTTGAGGACTATCGAGGCAATTCGTCCAATATTTCAGCAGTGGTTGGGTAGGCGATTTGGCATCCTGTCCTTCCGTCTGACGCAGGTGCTCTCGGGACATGGTTGTTTCGGGAGCTACCTGCGTCGGATCGGGCGGGAGCCGACTGCCAGGTGCCATCATTGCGACGGTTGCCTCGAAGAGACGTCCCAGCATACGCTGGAGGTATGCCCTGCGTGGAATGCGGAGCGCCGCGCGCTCAGCTCTCTATTAGGGGCCGACCTCTCGCTACCGGCCGTGGTTCGCGCCATGGTTGGAAGTGACAGGTCGTGGCAGGCGGTGCGATCCTTCTGCGAAGCAGTGATGCTCGCGAAGGAGGCGGCGGAGCGGGCCAGGGAGCACAATACATCTTCCGCGCCGCTTCGTCGCAGACGCTTGGGACGCCGGAGAGTGGCTTTTGCAGAAAGCCACTCTTTCCCAGTCCCATGAGCCCACAGGGGCAGAATCGGGGGATCCTGCCTCTGGTCACAAGGGTTCGAGATGTCGTGTGTGCGTTCTGCATGCACATCTCATGAGGGACACCATTGAGAGGGGCCCCTCCCTCTCGGGACGTGGCTGGCGTTAACATCAGCGCCGGCCGACGTTGCCGGGCCGCGAATGGAATGCTAACGCTTTACTCGTGACCCGGCACCGAACGTCCAGAGGAACGCCGCGGAGTTTTAGTCGGTAAGAGTCCGACTTACCCCTTGCGCTCCCCCGGGCGAAAGGGGATCCATGAGGATTTCTCCGCGTTAAAAAAAAAAAAAAAAAAAAAAGGAGTCCCGCAGGGATCGCATTTAGGGCCAATTCTATTTGACATCTTTATTAATGATCTTCCCCAATACTTCTCATCTTCTTCTCCATTACTCTTTGCCGACGACCTGAAGTTGTACAAAACCATTGACACATGGGAAGATGTAACTTTATTTCAAGAAGACATAAATTCTCTCGTTCAATGGTCATCTGATAATGGAATGGAGCTAAATGCTGCTAAATGCTTTCATATTAAATTTACGAGGAAAAATAACTTTATTCTATCTCATTATCATATGAATAACACAACGATCAGCGAAGTTGACACAATTAAAGATTTAGGTATACTTTTAGATAGTAAACTCACTTTCACACCACACATTGACGTGACAATCAAAAAAGCATCAAAAATGTTAGGTTTTATTTTGCGGAACGGTAAACTATTTAGAAAACCTTCAACTAAAATAATTCTGTACAACAGCTTGGTAAGATCAACATTGGAATATGGCAGTGTAGTTTGGCGACCCCACTATGCGACACATACTTTGCGAATAGAGAGAGTTCAGAAGCGGTTTGTAAGGCATCTATCGTACGTTAGTGGCATGACAAAATCCAAATTTTCATACAAAAGCTTGATCAATTATTTTAAAATGGAAAGCCTGGAAACACGGCGAGCAAATGCGGATTTACTTTTTCTTTATAAAATTGTAAGAAATCATTTGTATTGCCCGCAAATGCTATCGAAACTCTTATTTAGAGTTCCCCCTAGATTACCTCGTAAGCCTCTCCAGCTCTTCGTACCTCCGCTTCGAAGAACCGTGTTGGGTACTAATTCTCCTCTTTGTAGAATGGTTCAGCATTACAACCGATTAAGTGGGTCCCCGGACTTCAACATAGATATTAATTTGATGTCCTTGGTTTAATTTAAAATTTTAATCAAAACTATAGGAAGACTCTAATATTGGATAGTATTGTTATGTTATTTTTTTTTCATTGTTGTTTTTCTTTTATATTTCTGTTACTTTAAAAAAAATTGATGCTTTTATGTTATTATTTACTAATGCTATGTTTTTTTTCTGTTTACAAAGTTACTTTACTATAGCTAGCAATGTTCACCTGTAAGTGATTATTCATTTATTGTTAAGTTACTATGTTCTACGTTTCTATGTCAAATTTAAATGTTATAATCGTTGGTGAATTAAATAAATAAAATAAAAAAATAAAATAAAAATAAAGTGTCAAGAACAGTTAATGCTGTATTTGTGCCCGCATTTACCCTTCAATGACGCCCACAAACCCACTGATTACTAATGATGTTGATGAGAATTGAATAATCTCCGACATCAGAACTGGGATCAGTGCAGGCACAAATAGATTTACGTGAATTAAATGCATCAATTTACGAAGAAGAATTAAGAATTATAAAACTACTTGTGGTACGTGGCTGCCCAATTTGACGCAAAATAAGGACTTCATCTGAATTCCATCCTGATGGTGCTGAGAAGAATACCCGAGCTGTGAGAGATGTTGTTTGGTGCAGATTATAAGCCAGGGGAGTTTTTTTTTTATTCTATGTAAAGTTGTAAAAGGTTTTGTATGTAAAGTTGTAAAAGGTTTTGCTGCAAACTTTATTTTAGATGTTTTTTTTGACCTGTTATTATTGGATATAATCTAAAGATTTTTATTTTTACTGTAGGTTGCAAACATGTGAAATATTGCTGCTAATTATTCCTGGATAAGAGAATGAGTAATTTTATTAAATATTTTTAATTAATAACACAATAGATCAGTTATCTAAATCAAAACTTACGATCCTTGCTTATTTAGTGCAAGTATTGACTATAAATTATTACGTTTGTAACGTATTCTTTTTGTTACGAGAATTTAGTACGGTTATGTAGAGTAACAATTTTATTTAAAGGTCTCAAATCTCAATATCATATGTTTTACAACGTTTTATGCTTGTGGAGAATTTGGTCATAGCTTTTGTGACTTTTTTTCAGCCAAACCAATTAATAGCTGTTAAGAACTCAAACTTTTAATCGCCTGAATACTACAATGACTGCCGACGCCTCAAACAACATGATAAAATGTGGAGCTTGAGGTGTACGTGTCTACGTGCTCGAGAATACAGACTTGTTTTATTTTTTTATTTTATTTTATTTATTGACACATCAACAGCATTACATACAAAACATTTACAAATTAACAATTAATATTAAATATAGACCCAGTATGCATGCCAATTACTGGTGTGTACAACAGTTGCTAAAATTCGGAAAAGACGTGCTTGAGCTTAATTAATTAGGATTAACAGACATAATTATATAGAGTTAGAAGTAGTGGAATATAAACAAAAAAAAAATATTAAGAAAAAATTAAGGTGACTTACAAACATATAAAACAAGCTTCCTTTTGAGGGACGAAACAGAATCATTAAACATATCTAAGTAATCGTTTGTTGCAGATAGTCGGTTGTACTCGGCGCATATTCGTGTGATCGGTGAACATTTAAGGACATTAGTCCTACTCGTGGGAATATAAAAAATGTTCTTAATGCGATTTCGCGGATACCTATATGGGATGTTAAGGCTAATATAGCTCAGCAGATCGTTACATGCTATGTCTCCAAATAGGAGCTTTTTAAGAAAGGAAACGTCTAGTAATAAGCGGCGATTATAAAGAGACATCATTCCGAACTGCTGTAGCCGTAGGTCATAAGTAGCCTTATGCGAAATTCCACTTGAGTGAAAGGCTAGATGTCTTGTGAATAAAAATTTGATTATATTCCAATAAGTGGGGATAAATAGGTGTACTAAATTTCGGACTGCTAAACTCTAGTAAAACCCTTCAACTGGGCAATTGAGATCGGATTATTACTGTAGACTCTAATTTTCAGGTAACCCCACAGGAAAAAGTCTAGTAGGGTTAAATCCGGACTCCTAGGTGGCCATGGAATGTCACCTCGGCGCGAAACGAGTTTTCCAGTGAACTTCTCCTTCAAGACTGCCAAACTCTCGTTAGATGTATGGCATGTGGCGCCATCTTGTTGAAACCATGTCCCACTATTGTACCCTTGAAATTCTGACAGCTGCGGGAAAAAGAAATGGCGTAACATGGCTATGTATCGCTCAGTATTTACTGTCACAGAATTCCCTCGCTGGTCTTCAAAGAAAAAGGGTCCGATGATTCCGTGTGCTGAAATAGCCGCCCAAACTGTCACTTTTGGCGAATACAAAGGCTTTTGGTGTTTGAAACGTGGATTTTCTGAGGCCCAATACCGACTATTTTGTTTATTTACGTGCCCATTTAAGTGAAAATGGGCTTCGTCTGAAAAAATAATATTGTTGAAGCTCCGGAACCGCTCAAACATTGTTTCGACGAAATCACGTCGTAAATTGTGATCATTCGGCTTCAAATCTTGCACTAGTTGAAGTTTATAGGGGTGCAATTTTAAATCTTTCTTCAAAATTCGACGCAAAGTCGTTCTTGATACAGAGAGCTCTGCTGATCGCTTGCGAGTTGATTGCCCAGGATTGCGTAGTACGGAAGCTCCGACTTCGTTTATGTTTTCCTCTGACCTTGTTGTCCTTTTGGGCCCCTTAGGTTTCTGATTGAGGGTCGAACCGGTAGCCTCGAACTTTCTGACCCACGCCCTAATCAAACTTTCACTCGGACACTGTTTTAAGTCATGCAATCCATAGTGAGAGCGAAATAAAAGTCGAACAATAACGCACGAATCGGCATTTTTGTAATAATTTTTAACACAGAACGCACGCTGTTCACCCGTGAAGTGCTCCATCGCGACTAAATTTCCGAGAACCGAGCTACAGATCCCCACCTCCCGCACTCCGCTCCCTTACCCCGTTTCAACGCTATAGCGATTTTAAATTCGTACGCCTCCGTGGCCCACCCTGTAGATAAGCAGTGTACGCGTGAAAGAGAAATAAAATTATATTTTTTCTTAGACGCCAATACAAACAGATTCTTAAGTACGGTTTTATGAATAGAAGCGTTATTACGGGCAGTTTGTTTATAAAATTACTCCATCCGGATATGTTAAACCGCTATTTAGTTTACTACCAAGAGTAATATAATACAACAGATAATAAGTAAAATAACAAGCGAATAGGATGTGGACCTTCATCTCTAGTCTTCCATCACGTCGTTACGAGAACAAACAAAAAAATAGTTATTTGAAATTAGAGCGATAATCACTAACTTAAGCGCTTCCACATTACTAGTACATTAAATTGCGGCATGTACGTATAATTATATTACGACTGGCGTGGCGGTGCGGTTTCCATGCCGGTCTGACGCGCAGTAGGTTCCGGGTTCGATTCCCGGCCAGACGGGCTTCTGAATGATGAGTTTAAATTCTTGTTCTGGGTTTGGATGTTTGTGCATTCCTCTTTGAGTGTGTCCATGCCACTCACGGCACAGGAGAAAATCTTAATGTGGGGCTATGAGTGTAGAAAGCGTTTTAAGTTAAGGTTATATCTTAGGGTTTTGGAAAATAAACAAATGTGTTGCTTTTGAAAATAAGAAACGACATTTCAAGTTTATTATTCCACCAAATCTATCTTTCTTCACAAAATATATTCTGAACTTTTAAAATTAGACAGACATGTCAAATTAAAAAAAAGAACTAAATAATTAAAGAAAACCTATTTTCTTTATATCTCCCCTCCCGGGGAAGAAAATTCATCTGTGAATTTCTCTTCAGAACTCATTAAATTCTTCTTCCATCTCTTCTTCACTTGTTCTCTCCTCTTCATATTTTTTTATTTGTACTGGAATTAGTTTTGAAATATGAAATAGGTTTGACTCGGTTTTCCTATGTCCTATATCTACTTCATAAATTGTATTAGACCTTTTCCCTACTAATTTATATTGTCCAATTCTCAGTTCATCCAGTTTTCTTCTATTCAGTTTATTCCCATTTCCTACATATACCATATCTCCAACTTTAAATTCTCTATTTTGTCTTTTTTTTATCATAGCGTATTTTGTTATAATTATGAGATTTCACAGTATTATTAAGTGCTCTTTCTTTATCTCTAATCCAGTCACTTGGCGTACATTCTTGGCGTAGTTCATTTGGTAAGATTGTAACATCTGTACCATATAACAAATAGCATGGTGCATAGCCGGTTACCGAGTGATTAGTCTGATTATATTTTTCTACACATTCATGTGCTATTGTAATCCATGCTTTTTGAAGTGAAACTTCTTTAGGCGCATGAGGGTAAAATTTTTACAGATGAAACGTCACGCCGGTATGCAACGGAAGTGTCGGAAAAGAGAGAGAGAGTGATCGAGACCGATTGAGAGAGAGTAAGACAGGGCGAACGTAGCATGAGCAACTAGCCGTGGAGTGAGAGTACGAGAGACACGAGTGAGAAAGATTGAGAGAAAAAGTGAGACAGAGCGAACGTCGTATCACGCCTTTTTCCCTTCCTCTTAATCTTGGAAATTTAAAGTTTTAGATTTGTATAAATATAAACAAGATTTATAAATTAGTTCGCCAAAGAAGTTTCACTTCTGACATGTGCACTTTGTACGCACGCATGTTTTTTTTCCTCTACAATCATTTATTCTGCACCTAATCTTATTTACTAGTGTTTGGTTTAACCTTTCATTTAGGCATTTCAAGTTTATTATTCCACCAAATCTATCTTTCTTCACAAAATATATTCTGAACTTTTAAAATTAGACAGACATGTCAAATTAAAAAAAAGAACTAAATAATTAAAGAAAACCTATTTTCTTTATATATATTATACCATCCGAGTCTTTTCCAGCATGATGGCCTAAACCTGGAGCTATTATATGCAATGAACTTTTTTTTTTTGTTTTCGAGGGGGAAACCTTCCAAAGGTACCCGACGCCGTGGGAGCGACGCAGGGTTATGTGGGATTTTTACCGCACTAAAACCCCCCCGGTGGCCGTCCTCGGCGCTGAAAAGGAGGACTCCGGGATCTCGAAACGACTTCAACCGGAATCCTCCGAGCGCGCTGCCCCATCGGGCTCCTCCCAGATGGGCGGCTGGGCCCACCGCTCCGTCTAGTCTTTACGACGGTATGCGACCACACATACCGCCGTCCTTCCCGGGATTGCCTGACCGAACGGTTCGAGCTCCCACTCTAGCCGTCTGCAACCCCGGATGCCCCTTTTAGTCGCCTCTTACGACAGGCAGGGGATACCGTAGCCCTATTCTGACCCCGAGGCTACAGGGACGATATGCAATGTACCTACCTATAACTTATTTTAATTTGTATTATACATTGCTTATTAGTTAAAGAAATTAGAGGAAACATACAAAATAGTAGTTTTACCTTTATAACATTATTATAGTTTCTTTTTAGTCTTATTCCCCTGTAGTCCCTGGCGTTATTTATGTCATTAAAAATATTGTATGGTAAAGTTAGTGTATATGCCAGTCATCTTAATCTTAATATATATAAATTACGTGTCACTTTATTTGTCCGCAATGGACTCTTAAACCTCTGAACCGATTATAATCAAATTTACACAACGTGTGCATTTTGATCCAACTTGAAAGATAGGATAGTTTATATCTTAATTTAAAGGTTTAATTGCAAATATTTTATTTAGCTTCAGCTGTTAGCTTTATATAATCCTAATAACAGATAGCGGTGTAATGTTATCTGTTAACTTGATTAAGTAAGTAATGGCGCTTTGTTAAAATTACAACCGTTTCACATAAGCTACAATTTAATATCCTGACCAAAGATAAGTATAAGTTACTAACTTCGATCAGTAATATTGATGATCAAAGGTTACTAAAGTACCTAATACATAGCCATCTCAGTATATTCTGCGTTGATACGCAACCTTACCACCAAATAATGTATATGAGATATTAGATGGCGCTCTTTACAATACAGTCATCTACATGAACCGAATGTATTGATGGCGCTTTGTTAAAATTTCATATGAGCAAACGTTTCATATGAGCGACAATTTACTATTATAACCAGATATAAATATATCCATAAAAGTTACTAAAGTAATACAAAGCTATCTCAGTATATTCTGCGATGATACGCCACCTTACCGCCAAATCGTAATAGTAATATGTCTGAGATACTAGATGGCGCTGTTTACGTTACGGTCATCTACATGAACCGAATGTATCGATAAATCAATACAGTTTCACTTAGTCAGTTTTTTTTATTTTAAATTCGTATTAACTACTTCTTTTAACTAAAATTGACAAATAATTTTAAAAGCAACATAAGAGATAAAGGAAAAATATTTTATTAATGAACTAGCAGACCCGGCCACGCGTTGCTGTGGTTATACAAATGTTACAAACAAATTTTAAATTGTATTATTTCCTATTTGTAAGAAATTAATATACTACAAAGTTGTTAGTAGACAACATGTAACATATAAATTTATAAATAAGGTAAGAAGGGCAGATGGTATTAAATTTTCAACAATGACTTGCAGCACTTCTCGGTGTTCTCTCTCATTCTGAGAGAAGACCCGTGCCCAGCAGTGGGACAATAATGGGTTGACGACATTCGACTTCTCGGTGTACAATATTTTTAGTTAACCTGTCTTTATTTATTTAAATTAAAATGTTGAACAATGAAGCACTATTAATAAAAAACAGGAATAGTTTTATTGTTCACTATACTATACTTCAGTCTAAGTATCACGTAGCCGTCTTTGATAACTCCAAAAATTGAAAAACCAAGAATATTCAGATTTAACTGTATTGCGGTCACCACAACATAAAAACCACGGTAGTTTATCTTTCCTACAATATGTACATCGAGTGACATAGACAAACAAAACCAAAATAGGTTAGGTAGCGCCACCTAACGGTCACATCAGTACGAATTTAAATGTAATTTGCGTTCAAAAATACTTCATCAAAATAAATGTTATCTATAAATAAAGAAAAATTGTTTGCAGTAAACTATGAATAAAAAATAACTTTATGTTATATTAAGTCAACTGTTCGATTGATATAATTTTACACTTTGTTTTAGGAAAATGTATATCAGTCAGGTAAAGGCATCAATATTATTTTATTCTTAATACATGCATTGTTGCCAGTAATAAATTAAAATTGTATGGATAGGTTTATTCATTAATAAAATATTTTTCCTTTATCTCTTATATTGCTTTTAAAATTATTTGTCAATTTTAGTTAAAAGAATTATTAGAAGATTTAAAATAAAAAAACTGACTAAGTGAAACGGTATTGATTTATCGATACATTCGGTTCATGTAGATGACCGTAACGTAAACAGCGCCATCTAGTATCTCAGACATATTACTATTTCGATTTGGCGGTAAGGTGGCGTATCATCGCAGAATATACTGAGATAGCTTTGTATTACTTTAGTAACTTTTATGGATATATTTATATCTGGTTATAATAGTAAATTGTCGCTCATATGAAACGTTTGCTCATATGAAATTTTAACAAAGCGCCATCAATACATTCGGTTCATGTAGATGACTGTATTGTAAAGAGCGCCATCTAATATCTCATATACATTATTTGGCGGTAAGGTTGCGTATCAACGCAGAATATACTGAGATGGCTATGTATTAGGTACTCTAGTAACCTTTGATCATCAATATTACTGATCGAAGTTAGTAACTTATACTTATCTTTGGTCATGATATTAAATTGTAGCTTATGTGAAACGGTTGTAATTTTAACAAAGCGCCATTACTTACTTAATCAAGTTAACAGATAACATTACACCGCCATCTGTTATTAGGATTATATAAAGCTAACAGCTGAAGCTAAATAAAATATTTGCAATTAAACCTATAAATTAAGATATAAACTATCCTATCTTTCAAGTTGGATCAAAATGCACACGTTGTGTAAATTTGATTATAATCGGTTCAGAGGTTTAAGAGTCCATTGCGGACAAATAAAGTGACACGTAATTTATATATATTAAGATAAGATTTGCCGGCGATTCATTGGCGACTTATCTGGTGTTGCGAATGTCCATAGGCGACGGTGACTACTTTCCATCAGGTAGCCTGTCTGCCTTATCGTTAGGTTAAATTATAAATAAATGATGAGGAGTTCGACTAAATATTGTGGAATTTAATACCCATTAAAAATTGTTGTGTATTATGATATTAAATATCGATTTACTATAATTATATTGACTAAGTTCTGTTAAATGTATTAGAAATGCGGATAATATATATTTGTACATGAGGCGAAAAACTAGGGTAGCTTATTACGCATAGCGCGCATATGGACAGGAGCCCTTAAGTAAAATGTAGTAACATTTATTGCCTACGTTAACGAAAACCAAAAAAAAAATAAACAAAATAAAAACGTGACGAAAAGATTACCTCTTTCTTTTGGGAAGTCGGTTGAAAATCTATGATGTCAAATGTCTAAAACATACAATGTCAAATACCTATGATAAACAACAAGCAATCGCTTTTAAATGCAGCATAAGCAGCTCAATCAAACCTCATTTTTCCTGTGTGTTAGTAATAAAACGAAATAACGCACGAATAATAACATATATCGTACACAAAAAATATAATCTATAGTAACTAGAGTTAAGTTACATATATCGTACACAAAAAAATTATAATCTATAGTAACTAGAATTATTTATGAAATAGTTCTGTGAATAGCAAGAATAGTATTTATTTGTCGAATTGCGACCACTGTAAGAGCAACTAAGTAGGATAGTTTTGAATTTGCTACATATATTTTATCGTTTGTACAAAATCATGATAGCTGGATAATGAGTAAATACAAGGTATATCATTTTAAATTACGAAACAACACTTTAATCAGTTTGCTAAGATTTGTTAAAACTACACTTAAAACAATCATACTCTAAAACGAAAGAATGCCAATAAATCAACAATGGAATAGTGTAACAAATACTTCATAGCACGAAGAAACTATTTATGACTAAATTTATTATGGTATTTCTTAGTTTTGGTTATTGTAAGTGTTGACTAATCTCAAATGAAGTATCGCGTTGAGCGATATCGCTTAAGGATTTGGTTACGATTTACAAAAACAAATTTAAGATCCCACTTAAGAATACACTCGATCTTTGTTCGAAATCGAATCGAAGTTGGTTTTAAGTGTAAGTGGCCATAAATCGACAAAGGTTAAAAACAGTGTGAAACAGAACAATACTTATAATGACTGAGTGCCGTGAGACTCGTATTTTAATATTTATTTATTTATTTATTAAAACTTTATTGACCACAGAAAACAATGGACAAAATGCGGACTTAATGCTTAATAGCATTTTCTGCCAATCAACCTTAGGGAAGTGCAGAGAATATTGAAGGCGGTACAAAATAAAAAAAAAAAGGAAATTAATATAAAAGATAAGAATACGTAAGAAAGAAAGAGAAAAAAAAAGGATATATAAATATGTAGATGAAAAGTAGATATACATAGATACATAAATAGCAGATATATAAATTACTATATATTAACGAAAGAAGTAAGTACTTTGAATGAACATTGAATAAATACAAAGTGATACATTCATAATGGCATTAACAATAAATAAGTTTGAGATAGTGAGCACAAACTTTCTTTTTAAAGGAATACTTGGAGCATTTGGAGCACATCTTTCTTAGTTCCTCAGGAAGAGCGTTCCAAAGTCGTGCCGATTGGATCGTGAAAGAATTAGTGAGAAATCCAGAGCGATGAGGAGGAAGAGACAGAACACGAGAGTCTGAGGAACGGAGATCTCGTTGGTGAAAATCACAGAGATACTGAAATTTATATTTCAGATACTCTGGAGTAAGTGGATCAAAAAGAATAGAAAAAAGAGAATTAAGCAAGTGGAGCTGTCTACGTTCACGAATAGGGAGCCAATTGAGTCGGCGACGATAGGAGGATATATGGTCGAATTTTCGTAGACAGAAAATGAAACGTATAGAATAATTAACAAGACGTTCAAGTTTGTTAAGAAGAACTTCATTAAGATCAGAGTAACACACATCAGCGTAATCAATAATTGGAAGGATGAGAGTTTGCACAAGATACTTTTTGGTAGAAACAGGTAAAAAATTTCTAAAACGATTAAGTGAACGCAACGTTGCAAAAACCGACCGACTAACTTCAAACACGTGAGCGTCCCAGTTTAATGTTGAGTCCAAATAAATGCCTAAATTTTTAACTACTGGTGAAAAGGAGATTACAATATTATCTAAGCTTAACGGAGAAACAAGGTTTAAATCTAATTTATTTAATTGACGAGAGCTCCCAATAATAATAGATTGACATTTGGTTGGATTAACGCTAAGACCAAATTTATGCGACCAAATATTAATGTTGTTTAAATTTCTGTTGATCTTAGCAATCCCAGCATCAATGTCATCAACAGCAATTTGTGTATAAATCTGCAAGTCATCGGCGTACAAATGGTAAGAACAGTCGAGGAAAAATGTAATAAAATTTATGAAAACGGCGAATAATATAGGAGAGAGAATACCACCTTGTGGAACGCCAGACATTAGGTCACACCAATTAGAAAACACACAGTTAACTCTGACAGCTTGCTGGCGGCCACGAAGGTAGGAGGAAAACCAATCCAGAACTGTGGATGAAAAGTTGATATGTTGAAGAGCGGCTAGGAGAATATCGTGATCAACCATATTAAATGCATTAGAAAAATCAATGAGAACTAAAATGGTCACCAGTTTATTCTCCATGCCTTCACGAATGTCTTCAGTAACTTTAAGAAGGGCAGTTGTGGTACTGTGCCCTGGTCTAAAACCAGATTGAAAAGGAGAAAGAAGAGTATTACTGAAGAGAAAGGAGGAAATCTGTTTGTGAACAGTGGCTTCGAGAATTTTTGACAGAAATGGTAATATTGAGATTGGCCTATAATTGTTTAGTTGGCAGGGATTAGAGACTTTCGGAAGAGGGGAAATAAATGCTTTGCGCCAGACAGAAGGAAAACACCCTGACAACAACGAACTATTGATAATGTGGGTAATTATAGGGACGAGGCACTCTAGAAGTGGAAAAATCATAGCTCTTCCCACATTGTCGTAACCAACTGCTTTGGATTTGAGAGAGCAAATAGTTTTCTTAATGTCATCCACAGAAACTGGAGAAAAGGAGAAATTATTGGTATGGGGTCGATTCATCGAGCTAATTTCAGAAATAGTTTTAGATTTGACTAACGGATCAAGAGAGGAACACGACGAAAAGTGTTCATTTAAATCATTAAGTGAAAATAGTGGCATTTTAGGGGAATTCATAGATTTCCCTATGCCAATGGAATTAATAAATTTCCAAATGTCAGCCGAGGAGGAGCTTGAAATATTGTCGTTAAAATAACGACGCTTGGCTGCTCTCACCATCTGATTGCATCTATTACGAGCAGATTTATAAAGATCCCAATTTTCACCACACCTATTACGTTTAAATTTTCTAAATAATCTGTCCCGACGTGTCATTGCCATTCTTACACCACGGGTGATCCATGGCGCAGGAGGTTTCTTAACCTTAACAGGCTTTAGTGGTGCATGCAAATCGAAAAGATTCAAGATAGCAGTATTAAAAGTAGAGACTTTCTCGTCAATTGATGTTGCAGCAACCACTGAAGCGAAATCAATGCGACTGGCGTCTTTCTTTAAAGTAGCAAGGTTGATTTTTGCAAAGCGTCGCATCCAAATGACTTCAGGCTTATGCTTAGGGGGCTTTGCTTTATAGGAAAGATATATAAGGTCATGTCTAGAAAAACCAGGAGCCAATAATTGTCCATGCGTTATGACCTGATCTAAGGAAGATACGAATATTAAATCAAGAGAAGTATCTTGTGAGGTAAGATTATGATGTGTAGGCGAAGAAGAAACTAAAGATAAATTGACAGAATTAAAAATATTTAGAAGCTTAATGGACCTAGAAGAGCGATTACACATATCAGTATTAAAATCGCCCATGATAATGTAGTGTTTGTACTCTGAACAAAATGATTCAAGCACATTCTCTAGACTAACAAAATAATCAGTATTAGGAGGACAATAGACGACTCCAAGCACAATTTTAGCACTTTGTACTCTAACCTCAAGAAAAATGTACTCACTGGATGCAGAATAAGGAGAAGGAGATGTGGCGATGATATTATATGGGATATCGCTCCGTAGATAAATGGCAACACCACCTCCACCCTTGCCAATACGGTCGTTTCTTATGAGAACATATCCAGGAAGGCAATAAGAAACAGAGTTTAAGGAAGGTTTCAACCAATTTTCAGAAATAAGGATAGCATGAATAGTAGAAGAAACAGAAAAGGTGTCAAGAAGGTCAGTGAAGTGAGAAGGTATGCTTTGGGCATTTAGGTGGCAAACATTTAAGGAATAATCGGAAGTGCATATTGAATTATGCAGTAAGTTTCCTAGCGTCAGAGGCTCACTATAAGAATCATTGCTCAAACTTGATGTAACACTTAAGTCACAAGCAGAGAAAAACGAATTAACATCAGACTCATCAGACATTACAAATACTCATACAAACACTTAATAAATAAATATATATATGTCGGAGGAAGAGATGAATACAACATAGAAGTTACTGAAGATGACTAGGCTTACATTAACATTCATAGTTTATAGAATAATTTAAATGATTATAGATTAGAATAAGTAACCATTGTTTTATGTTGTGTTTGAGTTATATTGTCATGGTGTATGATTTACAATCAGAGCAGAGACTTTTAAGAAGTCTCTAGTGGAGTCGAGGTATGTGGCCGCACGGTGGGGAAACATTGATAAATACTGGTGTGAGCAATCGAGGTGGATCATAATTTCGTTGTATGTTGAAGTGTGCGGTCACTGCCTTGAACCCGCTGCTCAAATAGCTTAATTATATTCGATTATAATCTACGTGTATTTGAAATCATTATTTTGTGGAACTCTGAATATAAAGTGTCAAGAACAATTAATGCTGTATTTGTGCCCGCATTTACCCTTCAATGACGCCCACATAACCCACTGATTACTAAAGATTACTAAAGATGTCGTAAGAATGGAATAATCTCCGACATCAGAAGTGGGATCAGTGCAGGCACAAATAGATTTACGTGAATTAAATGCAACAATTTACAAAGAAGAATTAAGAATTATAAAACTACTTGTGGTGCGTGGCTGCCCAATTTGACGCAAAATAAGGACTTCATCTGAATTCCATCCTGATGGCGCTGAGAAGAATACCCGAACAGTGAGATATGTTGTTTGCTACAGATTAAAAGCCAGGGGAGTATTTTTTTCTATTCTATGTAAGGTTGTAGTAAAAGGTTTTGATGTAAACTTTTTTTTTTAGATTTTTTTTTGACCTGTTACTATTGGATATAATCTAAAGATTTTTCTGTTCCCTATCGGTTGCAAACATGTTAAATATTGCTGGTAATTATTCCTGCACAAGAGAATGAGTAATTTTACTACATATTTTTTCATTAATAACACAATAGATCAGTTATCTAAATCAAAACTTACGATCCTTGTTTATTTAGTGCAAGTATTGACTATAAATTATTATGTTTGTAACGTATTATTTTTGTTAAGAGATATTGGTACGGTTATGGAGAGTAACAATCTTATTTAACGGTCTCATATCATATGTTTTACAACGTTTTACGCTTGTGGAGAATTTGGTCATAGCTTTTGTAACTTTTTTCAGCCAAACCCATGAATAGCTGTTAAGAAGTCAAACTTTTAATCGCCCCAATATTGTAATGACTGCCGACACCTCAAACAACATGATAAAACGTGGATCTTGAGGTTTACGTGGCTACGTGCTCGAGAATGCGGACCTGTTAAAAAAATACATACTTATACTACAATTGTTGGTGTACAAACGAGTGGATGTATGTATTATAAGATCTGTCTTTGGGATCATCACACAATTTGGTGAGCAGTATTTATTATGTTTTGATTTGATACTTTGTTTTAAAACGTTATACCTGAAAACTACTCTATGCTATAGTGAAGAGTTGTAGATACTGTAGATAAATGCTAGTATGTTAAATCTTTTTTCTTCCTCTTTACAAAACATTATGATTGTGACGTAGAATAATATTTTAATCAAAGTGGAAGCAATGGTATTTTATTATCATTTCCCATACCGTCATTTTTTTATAAAACCATCTAGTTTGTCATAGTGTCAATAATCAATTGGCAAAAAAATATATAACCAAGACTTGGAATGTTGGTATTATTAGCAAAATTTGTGGCACTACACATAATTCAGCCATTGATATCTTTATTACTACTAAATTACTAAAATTTCGGACTGCTAAACTCTAGTAAAACTGTACAAATGTGGGTTTATAAAAAACGAGGATTATATAGGAGTAGTAGTAAGTAAAACGAGTAACTAGGTAGACATTGCGGCTCACATACAATTGAGAAATTTGACGAGACTGATAGAATTTTTGTAGTAGAGAATAAATTCTAATAGGTACATTTCTCGTTCGTTTTTGCATATAGCGTAAAGTTTAAAGTTAAATACTGTTTCTATTTAAACTTAAATCTGGTACATTTGGTTATACGCCTGAAAATTAAGGCTAAAAAGTAACAAAAATTAAAATTTAAAACAAAACGTTATGGTCTTCGTGAATTATTACAAGACATTTCTATTGATTTGACGAGACCCTTCAATATGATTTTGTAGAAGTACATTCTTAGGGTGTTATTTACCTATATATTGACTAACTAGCTTTTACCAGCCCCGTCTGTATAGATCTCGTTTACCACAATAGTGTCTTATGTGTCAATTATGATCATAAACTGTATAAGTCTAACTTAATTCAAATAAGTAAGCAGTGTACGCGTGAAAGAGAAACAAAATTATATTTTATCTTAGACGCCAATACAAACAGATTCATAAGTACTGTTTTATGAAAAGAAGCGTTATTACGGGCAGTTTGTTTATAAAACTACTCCATCCAGATATGTTACGCCGCTATTTAGTTTACTACCAAGAGTAATATAATATAACAGATAATAAGTAAAATAACAAGTAAATAGGATGTGGACCTTCATCTCTAATCTTTCATCACGTCGTTACGAGAACAATCAAAAAATTGGTATTTGAAATTAGAGCGATAATCACTAACTTAAGCGCTTCCACATTACTAGAACATTAAATTGCGGCATGTACTTATAATTATATTACGACTTTTATTATTGACGACTATCGTGGCGGTGCTGTTTCCATGCCAGCCTGACGCGCAGTGGGTTCCGGGTTCGATTCCCGACCAGACGGGCGTCTGAATGATGAGTTTAGATTCTTGTTCTGGATTTGGATGTTTGTACATTCCTCTTTGGGTGTGTCCACGCCACTCACGCACAGGAGAAAATCTTACTGTGAGGCTATGAGTGTAGAAAGAGTTTTAAGTTTTAATTATATTATATGCAATGTACCTACCTATAACTTATTTCACTTTGTATTAAATAAAGTTTATAGATCGTATTTGTGAACGAAACTGTGACATTAAAATAATTTAAGAATGGGATTAGCTTATTAGTTTAGATAGAGTTTAGAGGAAACATACAAAACAGTAGTTTTACCTTTATGACATTATTATATTTTCTTTGTAGTCATAGTTACTCTCCTGTAGTCCCTGACGTTATTATGTCATTAAAAGGGTTGTTTAAATGCCAGTCATATTACTATATTTGTACGTGGATCATTCAAGACAGGGCTTTTCTATGTGCAGATTTTTGAGATTTTTTTTATTTCATGTCTTCGGCTTCAAATAACGTAAAGAGTAAACATTTACTTCGGTTTTGATGAACAAGTTTTTGATCATCTATTTCTTAAAATTAATGACTATTATTGACTTAAAAATTTAATTCTTACGAGTTTAAATAATTATTACGAAACATTCGAAGTACTTTTAGAAATAATGCAACCTCATGCATGTTTTTCAACGTTGTTATGGGATAAAAACACCGTTTGATTGGACTGGGGTTGCGGTTATAGTAGGTTAAAGTATAGAAATATTAACATACAAAAATATTCAATCACAGTTAATGTAAAAAAAAAAATGTCAGAATTTAGGGTAAAAAAAGAGTTTATTTTAAATAAATGTTTTCTATGGTTAATAAAGTAGATAAATAAATCAGTAATAATTTAATCAGTTCCTTCCTAGAGGATAAGATTTAAGTAATATCTGTGAACGAAATAACAACAGGACTAGTCTTAACTACGTCATGTCTCCATTATCTTTTCAGTTCGATGGTAAGTAAGTTTTGCGCGATTAGTAGTATAGGCAAATTAAATTTTGTTACGTATAAGTGATTTAGTATTGTAATTATTTCAGCTGTAGTTGTGGTTAGGTTAGTGGTAGAGATAGCTTATTCGACAAAGAAAATGTGTAAGCCCCGTGATGCTTTCTAACGGCAAAATGATCGTTCAGTTAGCTTGAAGGTAGTTTATGCTGCGTGGAGTCGATGTAAGTGAAGTCAAGGTTTTTCCTCGGTGACATGACCATTCAGATAGTTTGAAGGTAGTTTATGCTACGCTTAGGCTATGTGAGTGAAGTTTAAAGTTTTCTAGCGGCAATATGACCGTTCAGATAGCTTGAAGGTGGTTTATGTTATGTTTAGGCTATGTGAGTGGAGCTAAAGTTTTCTAACGGCGACATGACCATTCAGATAGTTTGAATTTAGTTTATGCTATGTTTAGACTATGTGAGTGAATTTAAGGTTTTCTAACGGCGATATGACCGTTCAGACAGTTCGAAGGTGGTTTATGCTATGTGGAATTTATGTTGGAGGCTATGTTGAGTGAGGGTTCTAACGGCAATATGATCGTTCAGATAGCGCGACAGTGCCTTATACAACGTGGTGACTATGGAACCAGTGTATGCGTTATTAAATTATTTGCCGGCGATGCATTGGCGACTCCTCTGGTGTTGCGAATGTCCATAGGCGACAGTGACTACTTTCCATCAGGTAGCCTGTCTGCTTTATAGTTAGGTTAAATTATAAATAAATGATAAGGAGTTCGACCAAATATTGTGAAATTTAATACCCATTAAAAATTGTTGTGTATTATATTAAATATTGATTTACTATAAGTATGTTGACTAAGTTCTGTTAAATGTATTAGAAATGCTGATAATATACATTTATACATGAGGCGAATAACTAGGGCAGCTTTTTACGCATAGGGCGCATATGGAAGAGCGTGCGATTTAACATAGTTAAAATTTATTTAGTACAGGAGCCCTTAAGTAAAATGTAGTAACATTTATTGCTTACGTTAACGAAAACCAAAAAAAAAAAAACTAAATAAAAACGTGACAAATAGATAACCTCTTTCTTTTGGGAAGTCGGTTGAAAATCTATGATGTCAAATGTCTAAAACCTACAATGACAAATACCTATGATAAACAACAAGCAATCGCTCTTAAATGCAGCATAAGCAGCTTAATCAAACCTCATTTTTCCTATACCGAGTGTTAGTCATAAAACGAAATAACGTACATATATCGTACACAAAAAAATATATAATCTATAGTAACTAGAATTATTTATGAAACAGTTCTGTGAATAGCAAGAATAGTATTTATTTGTCGAATTTCGACCACTGCAAGAGCAACTAAGTAGGATAGTTTTGAATTTGCTACATATACTTTATCGTTTGTACAAAATCATGATAGCTGGATACTGAGTAAATACAAGGCATATCATTTTAAATTACGAAACAACACTTTAATCAGTTTGCTAAGATTTGTGAAAACTACACTTAAAGCAATCATACTCTAAAACGCAAGAATGCCAATAAATCAACAACGGAATAGTGTAACAAATACTTCATAGCACAAAGAAACTATTTATGACTAAATTTATTATGGTATTTCTTAGTTTTGGTTATTGTAAGTGTTGACTAATCTCAAGTGAAGTATCACGTTGAGCGATATCGCTTAAGGATTTGGTTACGATTTACAAAAACAAATTTAAGGTCCCACTTAACAATATATGGAGATGGGTGTGAGTGTGGTGAAAGAGTCTTATGGTGTGTGCAGGAAAAGGTTAAAGTCAATGACGCACAATTCCACTTAACACAAGAGTTTATTGCGCGGTCACAATAATACCTTAGGGTCCATAGCATGCACTAACACTAATTAAAACTAAACAATTGTCCACACTTAAATCTACCATATTTAATAAGAAGGAGTAAGAGAAACGATAGAACGTCCTAGGCACTAAACTTAAACACTAAAAATAGTCTTTACGCACTAGGCACACAAGCGATAGTCTATATTGTTCGTAAGCACTGGATAGCGAATCTAGGCAATTATAAAAGCACTACGCGGTGATCGTAGTGGTTAGCCGGGCGTAACGAGCGACACAGGTACAGCGCGGGACGAGGGTTAGCCGACTGCCGAGCGGGCGCGGCCGGAGCGGTCAAGCCGCGAGCCGGTGAGGTATGAGACGGCGGGGGGCGACCGCTGGCGCGATGCGCGCGCGCAGAAAATGGCGGCCGCGGCCGGCCGCTCGGCAGCACTCCAACACACACCTTGTGTCCCGGGTTTGAGTCCGGGGTGTGATGTTGAAGTGTTTGTGTCCGTGTATTAATGTGTCGCTGTGCTTGTTGTGTATGTCATGTATGTGTATGTATATGTATGTCGAATGTATATAAATATAATTACATATGATTTTATGTATGTGTTGCTGTATGTGTACAGTGTAGTGTAAATAAATAAATGCATACACATATTATATGAAATGTGGGTGAAGTGCCCACATCACTCCCCCCCAGAGACCGTGTCTACGGTCGATAGAAGTCCGGAAAACGAACTCGGCGGCCAGAGCGAGTTGTTCGGCCGCCTTCCGGAGCGTGAGTATTCGACCGCAGGATGGGAGGAGGGTCCGGCAGCGGAGCAGGAGCGGGTGTAGGAGCAGGTGTTGGTGCGGGAGGGTGGCTAGGAGTAGGGACAGGATTAGTAGGAGTGGATGGGTCTACGAGTAGGTAGGCCGGTTTGAGGCGGTCTACGCTTACTGTGACACTTCTCCCCTTAACCAATATTCGAAAAGTCTTGTCCCTACGTTCGAGCACTTGATAGGGCCCTGTATAGGGTGGTTGTAGGGACCCTCTAGTCGCATCGTCTCGTAAAAAGACGTGGCTCGACACCTGCAACTCCTTGTGCACGAAGATCTTGTTCGTGGTGTGGCGAGCAGCGGGAGCGGGTCGGATCTTAGCCGCTATGTGTCTTAGGCGCGTCGTGAACTCCGAGATATCTGTGGTTTCGGGAGCTGTTGCCTGGAAGAATTCTCCCGGCAGACGTAGTGGCTCACCGTACACCAGTTCGGCCGACGACGATTGTAGGTCCTCTTTAAAAGAAGACCTGATGCCCAAGAGTACAAAGGGCAGGGACTCGACCCAATTGCCGTCAGCGTGGCACATTATCGCTGCCTTGAGCTGACGGTGGAACCGTTCCACCATGCCGTTGCACGCCGGATGGTAGGCGGTGGTTCGGCGATGTTTGAAGCCCACCACTTTTCCAAGGTACTGGAAAAGGGCGGACTCAAACTGGCGGCCACGGTCGGTAACGATGTCGGTTGGACACCCGAATCTGGATATCCAGGAGACGAGTGCCTTACCGACCGTCTCCGCGGTGATGTCCACCATCGGAGTTACCTCGGGCCACCGAGTGAAGCGGTCCACCGCCGTCAAGCAGTAGCGGTAGCCCTGAGATGGTGGTAGGGGACCGATAATGTCCACGTGGATGAAGGCAAATCTTGCGCGTGGTAAGTCGAACGTGCCCAATGATGATGACACGTGGCGACCTACCTTTGCGCGTTGACACGCAAGGCACTTTTGTGACCACTCTCGGCAGTCCTTGCGCATCCCAGGCCAGACAAACCGTTCGGCCACTAACTTGACGGTCGCTTTGGGGCCTGGGTGGCTCAAACTGTGAAGGCTGTCAAAAAGTTGTTTCCGCAGTGATTGCGGTACAAAAGGCCTTGGTGACGTAGTACTGACGTCACAATATAACTCCCGGCTGCTACCGGGAACCTTGAGCTTCTTCAGGCGAAGTGATGTTTCTCCCTCAAGGTACTGAAGAAGCTCTGGATCCGACGCTTGCGATTGTGCAAGCGTTTCGATGTCGACTGGCATCTGCAATTCATCGACCCGTGACAATGTGTCAGCCACCACATTGTCGGTACCCTTGATGTACCGGATGTCGGTCGTGAACTGCGAGATGAAGTCAAGATGGCGAAATTGACGAGGCGAACAGTTGGCTTTCCGCTCATGGAAAGCGAAACTGAGCGGCTTGTGATCCGTGTAGACCACGAAGTGTCTGGCCTCCAACATGTGTCGGAAATACTTGATGGATTCGTATATGGCCAGCAATTCGCGGTCGTACGGCGAATATTTTTGCTGCGAAGGGCTCAGGTTGCGTGAAAAAAATGCTAATGGCTGCCATTCACCATTGATAAGCTGCTGCAATACTGCGCCTATGGCTAAGTCAGACGCATCTGTGACTAATCCAAGTTGAGCATCGCAGTCTGGGTGAGCAAGTAATGCAGCGTTCGCAAGACTTTCCTTACACCGATTAAAGGCAAGAAGTGTGTCACCTGTAAGATCGACCGGCTGTGATCCCTTTGCCGAACCGCCAAGCAGGGCGTTTAGTGGGGCTTGGATGGCCGCGGCGTGCGGTAAAAAACGCCTATAAAAATTAACCATCCCCAAAAACCGCCTAAGCTGCTTGACAGTTTTCGGCGCGGGAAACTCCGTAATGGCCTGGACCTTGGATTCCAGAGGTTTCGTGCCGGACTCGGAGATGCGGTAGCCCAGGAAGTCTACCTGACTGGCACCGAAGACGCACTTCGAGGTGTTGACGAGGATGCCGTAGTCCTGCATGCGGGTGAACAGTTCACGCAGGTGTGACTCATGCTCATCCTCGTCGCGAGAGAATACCAAGAAGTCGTCCAGGTAGCAGTAGGCAAAGTCCAGGCCCCGCGTCATCTCGTCGACAAACCTCTGGAAGGTCTGACCTGCGTTCCGAAGGCCAAAGGTCATGTACGGGAACTCAAACAGGCCAAAAGGTGTTGTAATGGCCGTTTTGGCAATGTCCTCCTCGTAGACCGGGATCTGGTTGTAGGCTTTTACAAGGTCGATGGTACTGAAGACTTTACATCCAGCTATACTATGGGCAAAGTCGTGGATGTGCCTAATGGGATAACGATCGGGGACCGTCCGTGCGTTGAGCAATCTATAATCACCACAAGGCCTCCAACCGTTATCCTTTTTAGGCGCAAGATGGAGCGGTGAAGCCCACGGACTCTCAGAAGGACGCGCTGTGCCGTTGGAAAGCATGAGTTCGAATTCCGTCCTTGCTATCTTCAACTTGTCTGGGGCGAGTCGACGTGGGGTGCATGATACCGGTGGGCCGGGTGTGGTGCGAATGTGGTGTACTGTGGAGTGTCTTGGAGTGAGCGGCTTACCTGACGGTCTCGTTATTTCGGGGAACTTACTCAGTAGCGCGTGGTACCGTGTGTCACCCGTTGCAACCTTGACAGAAAATACATTAGATTTGGCTATAAATGCATTTGAAGATAAGGTTGTGGTGTTGTCCAGTAAGCGCCGGTTGCGGGTGTCAACCATTAGATTAAAGTGATTTAAAAAATCTACACCGATTATAGGTTTGGTGACATCCGCAACCGTAAAACGCCACTGGAAATTACGCCTTAATCCTAAATTTAAATTGAGTTCGACGCAACCGTATGTATTAATAGTACTGCCATTTGCGGCACTTAATTTAAAATTGGTTGCGTTGCGGCGTTCTCGAAGAGCCGAAAATGGATAAACGCTTAGGTCACTACCGGTGTCGATGAGAAATTCTATATTTAATTTTTTATCTTTAATAAATAGACGACCGGTAGTGCCTTCGCAGTTGTCGGCAGCCATAAGTGACTGGCCCTGGCTGGCCGCAGGTGGGTCAGCGGGCCTCTGCTTCCTCGCGTGGGAAGCGGAGCGGCGGGCCCGTGGTGCAGGACTGACGTCAGGCTGGCGGGGGGCACGCGTGTGCATGTCAATCTGCCGAGCCAATTGTTGCACCATCTTATTTAGGTCCGCTATCTGGTCCGCGTCGCTATCCTTTGAAGTCGCAGGGGCGGCAGGGGAGGGTGCGACCGCGCTGGGTGCAGCGATCTCCTGCAACCGGTCGGCGAGGTCTGCCAGTTGCTCCAGGGTGTCGGAGTGCAGGGTGGTGAGCACTGCCTGCACTTGGTGTGGCAAGCTGTTGCGCCACGTAGTGCGGATGAGGTGGTCATGGGCGGGGGAATCCGCCAGGTCCCGCAGGTGTCGCAGGAACTGTGACGGAGTCCGGGCGCCGAGCGTCTCGTTGGCGAGAAGTTCCTCGATCCGCTTGTTATTGTTCGTCGTCAATCGGCTGATCAACTGATTTTTCAAAAAATTGTATCGGTCCCGGGTCGGAGGGCTGATGATGACGTCCCTCACGACCTTCGCGTGTCTCATGTCAAGATTAATTAAGACATGGTTGTACCTTTCAGTGTCGTCTTGTACCTTACAGTGGTGAAATTGGCCCTCGAGGAGCGCAAACCATAGCTCCGGGTCGTTGGGGCAGAATGGTTGCACTCGCAAGGCCGTGGTGCTGGTCTCCGAAGGTGCGCCAGGGGGCGCAGTCGCCATCTTAGCGCGCCGCATGGTCGCGCGCCGCGTGGTCATGCGCCGCGAGGTTATGCGGGCCATGCCCGATCGCGCGTCGGCGAAACGCAAAAAGTCACTATCGCTATCACTTGCACTGTCACTATCGTCACTCATTGTCTCAGTGTTCAATAGGGGTCACCAGTTATGGAGATGGGTGTGAGTGTGGTGAAAGAGTCTTATGGTGTGTGCAGGAAAAGGTTAAAGTCAATGACGCACAATTCCACTTAACACAAGAGTTTATTGCGCGGTCACAATAATACCTTAGGGTCCATAGCATGCACTAACACTAATTAAAACTAAACAATTGTCCACACTTAAATCTACCATATTTAATAAGAAGGAGTAAGAGAAACGATAGAACGTCCTAGGCACTAAACTTAAACACTAAAAATAGTCTTTACGCACTAGGCACACAAGCGATAGTCTATATTGTTCGTAAGCACTGGATAGCGAATCTAGGCAATTATAAAAGCACTACGCGGTGATCGTAGTGGTTAGCCGGGCGTAACGAGCGACACAGGTACAGCGCGGGACGAGGGTTAGCCGACTGCCGAGCGGGCGCGGCCGGAGCGGTCAAGCCGCGAGCCGGTGAGGTATGAGACGGCGGGGGGCGACCGCTGGCGCGATGCGCGCGCGCAGAAAATGGCGGCCGCGGCCGGCCGCTCGGCAGCACTCCAACACACACCTTGTGTCCCGGGTTTGAGTCCGGGGTGTGATGTTGAAGTGTTTGTGTCCGTGTATTAATGTGTCGCTGTGCTTGTTGTGTATGTCATGTATGTGTATGTATATGTATGTCGAATGTATATAAATATAATTACATATGATTTTATGTATGTGTTGCTGTATGTGTACAGTGTAGTGTAAATAAATAAATGCATACACATATTATATGAAATGTGGGTGAAGTGCCCACAAATACACTCCATCTTTGTTCGAGATCGAATCGAAGTTGGTTATAAGTGTAAGTGGCCATAAATCGACAAAGGTTAAAAACAGTGTGAAACAGAACAATACTTATAATGACTGAGTGCCGTGAGACTTGTATTTTAATATTGTATATACAGTTTTACCAAAAGTAAAGTGTTTCATTCCAGACAACGACTGCTAATATCTTGAGGTCACACGAGGACGTGTGAAGTGTCAGGATGGCCGTGTCGGAGGAAGGGATGAATACAACTAAGAAGTTACTGAAGATGACTAGGCTTACATTAACATTCATAGTTTATAGAATAATTTAAATGATTATAGATTAGAATAAGTAACCATTGTTTTATATTGTGTTTGAGTTATATTGTCATGGTGTATGATTTACAATCAGAGCAGAGACTTTTAAGAAGTCTCTAGTGGAGTCGAGGTATGTGGCCGCACGGTGGGGAAACATTGATAAATACTGGTGTGAGCAATCGAGGTGGATCATAATTTCGTTGTATGTTGAAGTGTGCGGTCACTGCCTTGAACCCGCTGCTCAAATAGCTTAATTATATTCGATTATAATCTACGTGTATTTGAAATCATTATTTTGTGGAACTCTGCATATAAAGTGTCAAGAACAATTAATGCTGTATTTGTGCCCGCATTTACCCTTCAATGACGCCCACATAACCCACTGATTACTAAAGATTACTAAAGATGTCGTAAGAATGGAATAATCTCCGACATATACATAAATAATACTAAATCAAAAAAGATTGCAAAATTACATTAAATAACTGCACGTCCCGCCAGTGAGAAATATACAAAGAAATATATAAGCAGAGATTTACAATAATATAAAACAAGACACGAAACAGTAATCCATAGAATTACAATGCTGTGTAGTAAAGCTAAACAAAATATATAATAAATGGTACTAAGAATATAGTTTACACCCATTATCAATCTCATACATTGTCATAAAAAGAAAAAAAAAACGAAGGACAAAATAAAAGCACACAAAAGGAATTTTAATAACCGACAGCAAAACTCACGGGTAATGTTACAATAGCTGTAGGTACATCCAATCATACTAAGTTAATAAGTAGAAAGTTAAGATAATTAACAGACACAACTATGTTGTCATCTAAGCGTGAAATAAAACAAATAATAAAAAGAGAATAAGAATAAAAATAATTACCCTTTAAGAAAAAATAAATAAATAATTATTATGAACATATATTGTATCTTAAATATGATTGTTATGTCAATTTTTGAACGACACCAAAACGTTGACAAGTAAAGTCGTAGTGACAGTTTTGCTAATCAGTCTTGTCAAATGTCAACAAACAAGAAACAAAAATTGTAACCTACATTGATATTACACCCAGAAAAGTAAAATATGTGCGGTATATTAGAGAAACATGAGAAATATACCCTCAATTAAATATAAATTATGAGACAATTGGGATAAACAAGTATGTAAACAAAAGTCTTACTAATAGACATTGTATGGAGATTGCATAGAAGATTGAAGTATTGTTCTAGACGTTATTTCTTGTACCTCGCCGTACGTTTGGACTTCAAATGCTGATCCGCTGCCGGAGCTGGAGACGGTGACCTCGCACCTGGCTGATCTTGAGCATCACGCAAGTCACTTGCTAACGCAGTAATGCGATTGAAATCCTCCTCTTCGAATATGCGATGTCTGGAACCGTCTGACAATTTAACCATAATGATGCCGTCTGCAGTCCAGCAGTTCTTCATGCCAAAATGCTGCCGCGCTTGTAGGAATAGTGATTGACGGCGTCGAGTTAGGAACTCAGAAACAACATATGGAGTGCCTTTAAATGCCGTTTTCTTCTTCCATACTGAGGACTTAGTTGAGTAATCACCAAAGCGCACAAGAACAGGACGACATTTTCCTTCACTAAGCGCACCGAGGCGATGACAGATTTTGAATTTATCACTTGAGATGTCTGGTATACCAAGTTTGTCATTAAAAAGCTTGGCTACATACACCGGGAGCTCTTCAATGTCCTCAGGTATCCCGCTGACTAGAAGATATTTTCTCCTGTGACGCATTTCACCAACTTCAACGGTACGAGCTATCTCTGAGATTTGCTGTCGAAGAAGGTTTAGAATTGACCAGACATGACTCTTGAACTCAGAGATTTCTTCTTGCAAGCGATGCAGGGTGAGACCACTGCGTGGAGCAGAAGAGGCCTTCAGCTGGGACTCCAAGTCAGCAAACTTTTTCATCATAGTGGCCTCTAGTGCCTGTTGTGTTTCTAGGACTGCAGTGTAGTTTGCCATGGTAGCCAGATTTAAGTTCACACACGAAGATGACAAATGTAGGGGTATGACAGTGATGTGGACAGGACAGTGCAGTTTAGTTGTAGTATTAGTGCATGTAATGGATCACTAACACTTGTGAGTATTATTTGTAACTAAAATATTTTAACTTTTAAAAACAAAAACTCAAAGAAAATTGTGGAAAATACTATTAAATTGCAATTTAAATACAAGAGTGTAATGTTACTTTTTTTCCACCTACCGCCCAAAAAAAAAAATATTGTATATACAGTTTTACCAAAAGTAAAGAGTTTCAATCCAGACAACAACTGCTAATATCTTGAGGTCACATGAGGACGTGTGAAGTGTTAGGATGGCCGTGTTGGAGGAAGGGATGAATACAACTTAGAAGTTACTGAAGATGGCTAGGCTTACATTAACATTCATAGTTTATAGAATAATTTAAATGATTATAGATTACAATAAGTAACCATTGTTTTATATTTTGTTTGAGTTATATTGTCAGGGTGTATGATTTACTATCAGAGACTTTTAAGAAGTCTCTAGTGGAGTCGAGGTATGTGGCCGCACGGTGGAGAAACATTGATAAATTCTGATGTGAGCGATCGAGGTGGATCATAATTTCGTTGTGTGTTGAAGTGTGCGGTCACTGCCTTGAACCCACTGCTCAAGCCAGCCTCAAATAGCTTTATTGTATTAGATTATAACCTACGTGTATTTCAAATCATTATTTTGTGGAACTCTGAATATAAAGTGTCAAGAACAATTAATGCTGCATTTGTGCCCGCATTTACCCATCAATAACGCCCACAAACCCACTGATGATGTTGATGAGAATTGAATAATCTCTGACATACATATGATTTGCCTGTGCTGTTCTGTTAGACGCGTTGCAATATATGAATAAAAGTAATTTTTATAACTTTTAGAATCCTCTTTTAATTTCCCTCCAAAAATTATAAAGTTAACACTCCGGAAAGCAGTATGGCGGCGCGAGCGTTGTTGAAGCGACCGCTGCTAACCGGCTCGGACAATATTCGTATGTGAGGAACTTAATACCTTTAAGTTTTCGTGTGAATTGTGAAAATATAAACTATTTGTGAACTCTAAGCGTGTGGACTAAATCGAAGCCTTCAACTTCATCGCTGGTGTGTGGGCACGTGTTGTGTGGACCGCGTGGAGCCTTGCCAGGATCCTGAAAGAAAGAAGAGCCACGGGCGGATAGTACGTGGCTAATCGTAAGTAGAATTCGTATTCCGACAGCAAGTTAGGTAGCCCCAAAATAATTTGGAATTGCCTATGAGGTCGAGGTCTCGTTTGACCGTCTATTAATTTTCCGGGACGTACGGGAAGGCGTTTCTCGCACTTTTTTTCTGGTGCCGAAACTCGAGAAATATGCGAAATATACGAAATACACGGGAAAACATTCAAAGTATCATAGTTCACATTCATAGTAAGTTCGGAAATTCAAAGATATTTAGATAGATAGATAGATAGATAGATAATCATTTAATCGTTCTGTTTACACACACAATTATCTATTACACACGATTACAATATATAACAAAGTTAAAAGAAAGTGCAAAACAAAACGAATGGACACTGCTCAGCATTATGTTGGCATCCGAGAACAACCAACGCTGATCTTCCGCAGCATCCAACAGGTGACGACACGGAGTAAAAAGGCCAACATAAATAAACAATTCTTGCATAAAAACTGAAGAAAAAATGAAAACATATTTTAAAACTGGAAAAAAAAAAAAATAAATAAAAAAAAATAAAAAAAAAAAATAAATAAAAAAAAAAAAAAAATAAAAAAAAAAAAATAGCATCGACCAATTTTATCTGTGTTGTGACACCGATATTGACACTGACATTACTCAATGACAATGTCATAATCAACAAACTACAATATTTCAAAACATTAAATCTATAATATTTTAATTTAATTTTAAATAATGAATCCGTAAAGTTACTAATCAGATAGAAATAAAGATTATAAAACATATTTCAGAAAGCCCGCGGGTACATATACAGTCTATAGTCCTATACAGCACTTGTGTCATGTTTGTAAGTTTCCTGACTTTTCTGGTGAATGTGTAGAAGTTCCTTAAGTTTGACTTTAAATGCATGAACAGTTTGCAGGTTTCTAATCGGCGGAGGGATGTTATTCCAGCATTTCGAAGCTGCGTAGCGGAAACAGCCTCTGAAAGCAGCTGTTTTATGTCGCTGTATAGTGAGAGGCTTCACGCACACTCGAAGACCACATGTCCTGTGACTGGAGGCCCAAGTGATCTTGTCGTACAGATAACCTGGCACTTTGTGTTTAATAACTCCAAAAAGAAGACATGCTAAGTGTAGTTTTCTACGATGCTTCATTTTGAGTGTTGAGTATTTATTCAAATATGGGGTCACATGAGCTCTAAACGGAATATTGAAGCAAAAACGAGCACATGCATTCTGTAACCTCTGAATTAAATTTTGTGTTCTGTTCTGTGTGTGTTATTTCATTCGATTCCTTTCAATTCTAAGAAATTTTCTTAAACAACCTAAAGGTTGTTTATCCTATTTAAATATCCTATTTGCCATCGTAATATTCATTAGCTAAACATAAATAAGTATTAACATTCCACGTTGCATAATTTTAATTGTTGCAATCGTTTAAGATCTACCTACTTATTTTCAAAATTTTAGCCACGATTGCAAAGTCCCTACTATAAAGTCGTAACTATTGTTTAAAGTGAGTTCTACTAGAAGGCATATGATAATTCGATTTTAAGACGTTCACTAATAGTGCTCCGATAGTCATTGTCTTGTAGGAAATTATTATATTGAGAAAAATAACGAAAAACATATCCGTATAATCCGTCAGATTATAGTTGGTAACTTTTTATAATTTCTTTAATCGCCCACACGCACCTTCTTAATTTATTCGCGTAATCGAAGCAATAGTACAAGCGACGTTTGTTCAATCTCATTATTACAATCGTATGAACGAGTTGCGTATCGTCGTCAACCCATTACTGTCCCACTGCTGGGTACGGGTCTTCTCACGGAATGAGAGAGTTTAGGCCATAGTCCACCGCGCTGGCCAAGTGCGAATTGGTGGACAGTTGCGTATGCGTACTATTTATTGTTCACATTCAAATAGATTACATTCAAACGTTCGTGCGCACTCTCTTTAAATTCGTCTTAGATGTCCTGCATCATAACATTCCAATTAAAAATTCGTTTACACAAATAGTAATTCAATTAAAGGTTAAGTTCCAATTGCCCCTTGGCAATTCACTCGACTTGTTCGACTATCGTTAATTACCTTTTTTTATTGTTCTTGAGGGGGAAACCTTCAAACGGTACCCGACGCTGTGGGAGCGACACAGGGTTATGTGGGATTTTTACCGTACTAAAACGGGGGGTTTTAGCGGTGGCCGTCCTCGGCGCTATAAAGAGGACTCGGGGAACTCGGAACGACCCCGACCGGAATTCTCTGAGTGCGTTTCCCCATCGGGCTCCTCCCAGATGGGCTGGGCCCACCGCTCCGTCTAGTCTTTACAACGGTATGCGACCACATATACAGCCGTCCTTCACGGGATCGCCTGACCGAACGGTTTGAGCTCCCACTCTAGCCGCCTGCAACACCGAAAGCCCCTTTTAGTCATCTCTTACGATAGGCAGGGGATGCCGTAGCCCTATTCTGATCCCGGAACTACAAGGACGATCAGTAATTACCTAAGGTTCAAATTCGCTTGATCTTCTCATCGTTCATTGGGTTTGTATCTTTTGTTCTTTAAATAAAGATTCTATACAAACAGTCTCATTCTCTGAAGAACAATTCTTAAGAGCCGGTTAATTCGTTTAGGATTGTCACTTTGTAACTATTACCGAATAAATAATTCCGTCTTTGTCTAACTACATATGAACGTGTTTATGTCGTAACATCGCTTCCGACGCCTTTGTATTATTCTTCTAATTATCGCCCTTATTACATTGTGCTGCGCCTCACTTACGCATATATGCCTATTGTATTTTTTGCATTACGTTGTAATAGATTCGACCTTTTACCTGCGAACGCTTATCGCCTTTTGTATGCTCCTATAATAACGTTCATGCAGGATTCCCGCGTTTTCGTATGGTTTAGTAAGTAAACAAAGTGACTCATACATATTCCTTATTCGGTCTTTATTCCTATTTCAATTCTTACGTTTCTTAAATGCGTACGCATAAGGTTCATATTGCATTAGGAATAAATTCGGGAAAAAAATTTCGCCCTATCGTTTTAATTCGTTAAATATTCGCTTCCCACAATAATCGTATATATTTAGCTGTGTTTTTAATTCGTTTTCGGTAGTTTAATTCACGTACTATACCTTATTTCATTTTGTACCGATTGTATAGTACCAATATGTTTCCAAAATCGTTTTGAAATCGTTTTAACTACACCTCTCGTGTTTATATTCTGTGTAAGGCAACTCATACGTTTAGGAACTAGTACAAATACAAATAAAATACAAATAATCTTTATTTGTCGAATAAGGTGTAATTACATCGGTGTTTATAGTCAATAATTTTCGTTTATTCTGCCATAAATGGCGTACAAATACTAATTAAGTCTGATTATTAAAGATACGATAGGATAAGATACATTAAATTATAAAATTTTAAAAACCAATAATAACTAACCAATAATTGCAATCAAGATATATGTCAATAACAATGTCAAATAAAGATAATAATAATAATAGTAATTAGTAATAATGGAATTAATGAAAATTAAAATGTAAATGTCAGTGGTATCTCAATAGCAAATATCAAATAAGCACGATTAAGACAACAACAAGCAGTGAATGTATTTTCAAAACAAATATTAACACCAAAATATGTCAGACCACTCAGCAAATCATAAATAATATAATCATGTGTCACTAATTGTCACTGTTGTTGAGAAAATCGATTAGATTATAAAAACATTTGCCAATAAAATAACTTTTTAAATTTCTTTTAAAACTTATAAATTCCTCAATGACCCGAATATTTTTTGGAATTTTATTATATATTGTAGGTGCTATTTCGAAGAAACTTTTCTGAAACCAACGGCTTTTTACTTGAATTGTGCACAACTTATCTTTATGGCGAGCTCTAGAATTAAATTGAAACTTGTCGCTGTTCGTTCGAATGAAGATAGCACATTCCAGAATGTAAAGTGATGGCAATGTGAGTATTTCATGTTTTACGAAAAAAAGGCCTGCATGAGTCTCTCGGTTTTAAATAGCACAAGTAATTTGGAACGCATCTATTAAATATAAAAAGAGGTTTACATTTCTGACGTTTTGTTTTCATAGTAAGACATTGAATGTTCTATTTCTTTTATTATGTATGTGTGTAGAGTCCTTGGTCGACCACTACACTCTTTATGTTAATTGTTATTAAAATGCTTGGATATGATTTGATATATTTATTGTCCTTGATTATACTAATCGTACATGAATGATGAACTTGAATGATTAGTGAGCACGCGCGATCGCCTTGGTGCTAACGAACGTACTAATGAACTTTTGGTATCAAATAATCACGCGGCTCACGTAAATTGCTGACGCAGCAGAATGTACGTATTGCCTCGTACATGCTCCCACGCCACAAAAGATGAGTTAATTGTAATGGCATGCTACAAAGTGATTGAACAATATAACTTATCTACTATTGTTAGTAGATGGATTCACAAAATACATGAAATTAAATCTATAAAGAACTAGCAGACCCGGCCACGCGTTGCTGTGGTTAAACAAATGTTACATAAATTGTATTATTTCCTATTTGTAAGAAATTAATATACTACAAAGTTGTTAGTAGACAACATGTAACATATAAATTTATAAATAAGGTAAGAAGGGCAGATGGTATTAAATTTTCAACAATGACATTTTTAATTTTTTATTAAAAAAATTGACATTCAATTTAATTCAGCACTTCTCGGTGTACAATATTTTTAGTTAACCTGTCTTTATTTATTTAAATTAAAATGTTGAACAATGAAGCACTATTAATAAAAAACAGGAATAGTTTTATTGTTCACTATACTATACTTCAGTCTAAGTATCACGTAGCCGTCTTTGATAACTCCAAAAATTGAAAAACCAAGAATATTCAGATTTAACTGTATTGCGGTCACCACAACATAAAAACCACGGTAGTTTATCTTTCCTACAATATGTACATCGAGTGACATAGACAAACAAAACCAAAATAGGTTAGGTAGCGCCACCTAACGGTCACATCAGTACGAATTTAAATGTAATTTGCGTTCAAAAATACTTCATCAAAATAAATGTTATCTATAAATAAAGAAAAATTGTTTGCAGTAAACTATGAATAAAAAATAACTTTATGTTATATTAAGTCAACTGTTCGATTGATATAATTTTACACTTTGTTTTAGGAAAATGTATATCAGTCAGGTAAAGGCATCAATATTATTTTATTCTTAATACATGCATTGTTGCCAGTAATAAATTAAAATTGTATGGATAGGTTTATTCATTAATAAAATATTTTTCCTTTATCTCTTATATTGCTTTTAAAATTATTTGTCAATTTTAGTTAAAAGAATTATTAGAAGATTTAAAATAAAAAAACTGACTAAGTGAAACGGTATTGATTTATCGATACATTCGGTTCATGTAGATGACCGTAACGTAAACAGCGCCATCTAGTATCTCAGACATATTACTATTTCGATTTGGCGGTAAGGTGGCGTATCATCGCAGAATATACTGAGATAGCTTTGTATTACTTTAGTAACTTTTATGGATATATTTATATCTGGTTATAATAGTAAATTGTCGCTCATATGAAACGTTTGCTCATATGAAATTTTAACAAAGCGCCATCAATACATTCGGTTCATGTAGATGACTGTATTGTAAAGAGCGCCATCTAATATCTCATATACATTATTTGGCGGTAAGGTTGCGTATCAACGCAGAATATACTGAGATGGCTATGTATTAGGTACTCTAGTAACCTTTGATCATCAATATTACTGATCGAAGTTAGTAACTTATACTTATCTTTGGTCATGATATTAAATTGTAGCTTATGTGAAACGGTTGTAATTTTAACAAAGCGCCATTACTTACTTAATCAAGTTAACAGATAACATTACACCGCCATCTGTTATTAGGATTATATAAAGCTAACAGCTGAAGCTAAATAAAATATTTGCAATTAAACCTATAAATTAAGATATAAACTATCCTATCTTTCAAGTTGGATCAAAATGCACACGTTGTGTAAATTTGATTATAATCGGTTCAGAGGTTTAAGAGTCCATTGCGGACAAATAAGGTCTAACACTTTCATCACCGACAACGTACACTGTGCGAAAAGACGGTGACGTGTATTTGTTTGATTTATCGTTATACTTGTACCGCGGAGCCCTAACACCACACTGCTTGTTTTCGCTACCACCACTTATAGTGCACTGATTGTTCACATGACACTGATTGTCATTTTCACATCGAGGGGAGGTCGACTGCAGATTTGGTTCTGCAGCCTGCACCCCCGCCGCCGACGTCACCGTTGCTGACGAACAATTATTCCGAAAACGTTTCACCACCCAGACAGTTACCACTATGATAGTGATGCTGATGATGACGTATGTTACTGTATAATGATGTATGTCATGTTTGTTAAGATCACTATACAATGGCACCGTTTCTTTCATCTCGTTGATTTGTTTTTGAATTTGAATTAACGATTCTTTATGTTGTTTCATATCTTCTTGTGTAATGTTAATAGGAGGCATAGGTACTGATATATTAATTAAATGATTTATTGCTGATAATTTTGGGACTTCAAGATCGGCTTTGATATGCAGACTACTCATTTCTTGCTTATGAGTGAGTACCGTAAAGTCCTTAAACTTAATAACACAACCTGAACTTGTGGTTAGTAGGCCGGCATTTGATAATAGTACTGGAGTGACTTTATCTTCACAAATTAATTTGACTTAACACGGGTAACAACAAAAATAAAAATAAGTATTTACTTGATATAATTCGGACCATCTGATTTTGCATTGTTCTTGGTAAACGTTACACTTGCCTGTAACAGTATTTGTTTCACACAAACTCTCATCATCCTTCATATGATAAACTGGAGACTTTGTTGAACATAGAATTGTACCTAAATCTTGTTGTAGGCACGACTTCAACTCGCCTTCTGTGAGTGGCAATAGATAATCTTTCTTTCAGTTATAGGATAAGTAGTTAATTAGGATAAGTAACTTGATACGGGTTTAATGCTAGTCATTTTACCATTGCGTAATTTTGGTACGGGAATAACTTTATAAATTTCGTAAGGATCTCGGTGAACTAGAGGATTTTTTTTTCAAATATAAGGTAATTTGAGGATATTCTTGCCTTTACCTTTAATAGATGGTAGATGTTAGGTCACCAATTCGCACTTGGCCAGCGCGGTGGACTATGGCCTAAACTCTCTCATTCTGAGAGAAGACCCGTGTCCAGCAGTGGGCCAATAATGGGTTGTGAGAGAGATGTTAGGCAGAGATACGCTGTCAAAGGGTACAGTCAATTCTTTTGAGATTTTTCTAGTGATAATGTTTAACTCACTACTAAGCTGATCGGGTGTGAGAAGATTAAAAGTCAACTGACCACTGTAGATCAAGGTTGGCAATGTTTAAAACATTTGTTTTAAACATAAGTTTAAAACACTGATTAAAACACTACAAAAGTATGTATCACGTTTAAAACATGATTAAAACTAATTTGTTTTAAACATGTTGAAAACACTAAAAAACTCTTTATACTTTTACACTCAAGAAATTAAAAACCTAATGGTATATTTTTTTACTAAAGAGTTGGCAACATCGATATTACTAGATGGGATTCCCCTGACTGACAAGCGGTAATGCGGTGAATGAATGTTCATAAAACGCGGGGATTTCCCGGTTCGCTTTTGTTCAGTTAGATAGAACGAAAGCCAAACGAAATCGATCAATTCATGTTTTGCATGTGTAATGTGGTGGACACGTATTTTGTTTACTTAATTGTTTTTGTTCGGCGTTATTAATAAACTATTACAGTGCGTGTATGTGTGGTGTGTTATTTGGGGAAAAAATATGATAACAGGGCGGAAGAAAGACCCGCTTTGGCGGAACTTTATAGAAATTCCAGCCTCTTCGAGTTCTACCACTGGAATTGGCAGAAAAACACTCAGAGCGCAATGCAAGCATTGCAGGACAAACATAGTGGGCCTGATTGCTCGTATGCGAACACATTTGGAAAAGTGTTCAGATTATGCATCTAGAAATTCGAGTGCATCCACCTCTTCTTCGAGAATACAAATCTGTGAAAATTATTCAAGTGATGATGGTAAGAAAGTAAATAAATGTATATCTATCCATTAACTATTTGTCAAAGATCAGTGAAAAATAAAGTCATTCTGTTTACAAAATGTTAGCAACATTTTGTAATTTTTATAATCAATAAACAACAATTGTTATTGCCGGTCCTGATACATCCTTACCCATTTCTGTTTGCCTATTTATATTTTAAATTATTCTTGTTTGTCTGTTTCTTTTTCCTCCACGCTAAAACAAACTCCCAATCTAGATATATATTTTTTTTTGTTTCAATTATGGCACCGCATACTCTGTGCATATTGCCAGCGTATTTGAATGAAGTTTTTGCCTGTTTTAATAATACTAGGCGTAAAGTAAAGTAAGTCGTCAGTAATTTAGTCAGTCAAGTCTATCAGATGTTCAAGTAAAGTGATGGCTTCTTTACTAAAACGTTTCTAAGGGAGCTTTGGATGCAACCGTTTTGGCACTGTTATTTTATTGCACAACACTCGCGCACTACATTTAACCTATATCGAACAAAATGCCACCAAATTTATCCGACATAACTCAAAAATACACCAATATTATGAAAATAAAACAAGAGCACCACATGAATCTTCCAAGTTCCCGCCAAAAACTCTAGACATATTTAAATAAAACTTTATATACTTAGTAGCAGGGATGTAACGGAGCTCGGATTTCGGTTCCGATAAGTCGGAACTTCCGATTGTAAATGCACTTTCGGTTCCGATTCCGGTTCCGAATTTTTTAATCGGAGATTTATATCGGAGGTCGTCTGAAGCGAATTTGATTTAGGTAATTTGTTAACTGTATATGAGAAATTGTTAATAGGAAACATGCCAATTCTTGTTGTCGTCGTGTTACACACACTTTTTTTTACTTTGTAATTAAAGTTGAAAAGGTTTACTGTCTCACGTTGTTACTAGCAGTTCAATTATATGTCATTGAAATCGTCTCAGTTTACGGAATGAAATAAGCTATAAATTTTAAATATGAAGAGAAAATGGTGGATTATTAAACTGCGTTAGAAAGAGGGGACTGTTCTTCTAGCATAAGAATGTACCAGCAGAACCCGCAACTTCATTCGCACAGAGCACAATATGTTTCATCCATTACCATTTTGTCAATAGTCAACAATATATTGAACCACAAAGCCAAATACTAAATTTCATTAAATTTGTATCAAAATTGATGAACTTTCATACAAACTTTCCTCTCCATTTTTATTCCATTAAGGAGTAATTCACAAAAATTCTTTCCTGGTACTCACCTACACTATAAAAGGAAACAGTGCAAATTTTTAATTACATTCGTTTGGGCTGTGCGTTGATATGACAGTATTTAAGTCAGTTTTTTTTCTCATTTATAAATTTGCCCGAATAAAACACTTTTTTTGCCATAACGTTCCATTCCGATTCCGATTCCGGTTCCGATAAAACGAATTTAAAAACTCCGATTCCGATTTCGGTTCCAATAAGTGACCTCCGTTACATTCCTACTTAGTAGTACACACGGCCACACTTCAAGCTATCCAAAACTGTCACATTTCCTCAATCGATTAGAAACTTTACGGCCAGTGCACTAAGGTTGAAAATCAATCAGAGAAATGTGACAGTTTTCGATAGCTTGAAGTGTGGCCGTGTGTACCTACATGACACAAAGAATGCAACCTGGATGATTAAAATTCTAGACAAATTATGTTATTTTCTTTTTGTAGAAAATAAAGTACAAAATGTTTTGGGTATTTATAAGTTTCTTTGTTTCTAGGCTGCAATCCTGATGGAATGCAAGTCAATATCAACCCAACAGCTGAGAAAACGAGTCAGGCTCCACAAGTGCCGATGCCGACACTGTCGAAGTCTATTCAAGAGGCTCAATGTCACAATACATAGTGAAAACATCGGAAAAGGAAAAACATAATATTGGTATTCAGGTTGCAAAATATTTTTACGCCACAAATACTCCATTTAGGCACTCTGAACATCCAGAATTTATCAAGATGATACCGTAAAATCAAATATGGAAAATAATTTGAAAGGAAATGTGGTTTGTATGGCTCTTGATGGTTGGAGTAACATACGTAATGAGCCTATTGTGTGTATTAGTGTAACCACTACTGAAAATGAAGGGAGCGTTCACCTCATAGATACAATAGACACTTCTAGCAACAGTCACACTAGTAATTATCTCTTAACTCTAGCAATAGAAAGCATTAAAAAGTGCAAAAGTTTTGGTTGCAATGTACGTAGCTTCGTAACTGACAACGCCGCTAATATGGCAAAAATGCGAAGAAAATTAAAGGAATTAGAAGATGATCAGATTGGCGATGTTATAACATATGGGTGTTCTGCTCATTTAATTAATTTATTTGTAAAGGATATTGAAGAGGCGGAGATAAAAAGTAATGTAAAACAAATTATTAAGTATTTCAAATATCATCATTTTCCACAAGCAAAGTACAAGGACGCTGGTGGAAAAGCACTTGTACTACCTCAAGATGTACGTTGGAATACATTAGCAGATTGACTTGAATCCTACGTAAACAACTGGCACTGTCTTATTAAAGTATGCAGCGAGCACAGATTTGTATTAGATTTAACAATCGTAAGAAAGGTCCAAGATGTTGAGTTCAAAGAAAATGTTGAGAACTATCTCAAAAAGTTGAAGAAAGTAGCCATTGCTCTCGATCTCATTCAGAAAGACCTGTGCGTCCTAAGTAATTGCACACATATATGGAAAGATTTACTCTCATCGGACTGGTCGCCAGAAGAAGCAGATAAACTTAAAGCAAGATTTAAAGCCGCAATGACACCAGCACATTTCGCTGCTTATATATTAGACCCCAATTATAATGGAGGAAGTCTATCAGAAGAGGAGGACACAATAGGCATGGAGTTTTTAGATTCAAGCTGTCCGAATGCCATGAAAGATGTCCTGGCGTACCGTGTGAGGAGTTATCCTTTTTTAACCGACTTCCCAAAGGAAAGAGGTTATCTATTCGTCACGTTTTTTTTTTTTTTTTTATGTATGTTCGGGCGAAATGGCAAGAAATCGTCGACCTATCGACACGTTTCATACGACATTGTATGCGGCTAGTTTCACAGGCAGTCCCATATTGAGGAAAATGAAAATCTTTCGGCAGTTTTCCCGGAAAATAGGAAAATGTCGGTTTCTTAAAATCTTGAATAACTTAGGTGTTTCTGAACCGATTTCGATTTTCTTTCTTTCATTTGATAGGAAATTTTATCACGCAACTTTTTCTCTTGGACATGGGTATGCTGTGATGCTTAACTCTTTGAGTTATGGGGTGAAAACCACCACCACTCCTCGAGTTTTTTAGGTAATTTGTGATAACTCGACTTCTGCCGATTCGATTCTTATGAAACTTGAAATATGTATTATATATCTACGTTTATATAGGTTGACGAAAAATTTGACCTTCAACTCCTCGATCCTGATGATGCAGGGTTACAGCAATCCTAAATTATAACATAAGCTATTTGGTGCTTACATGTATGTAATAAGACTACTAAGCAGAGACATGTGATGAAAAATTTGACCTTCAACTTCTCAATCCTGATGATGCAGGGGTGCCTCAAGCCTAAACCATAGGGATTGGCCATTTGGTGCTTATGGGTATGTAATATCAATACTAAGCAAAGACACATGATAAAAAAATTGACCTTCAACTCTTCAACCCTGATGATGCAGGTTGCTGTAAGCCCAAGCTGTAGGTGATAGCCATTTGGTGCTTACGGATATATAATAAGGTAGCAAAGCAAAGATGTACGATGACAAATTTGACCTTCAACTCCTCAATCTTGATGATGCAGGGGTATTGAATGCCTAAGCCATACAACTTAGATATTTCATGCTTCTGCATTTAAAATTAGATTAAAATGATGAAAAGTAGAATATTAGACTAATGGTTGTATACAGTGGAAAATTGGACCTTCAACTCCTCAACCCTGATGATGCTTACGATATCTGATAAGATTACTAAGCAAAGATAAAAAATGAAAAATTTGACCTTCAACTCCTCAACTCTGATGATGCAGGGGTACTTCAAGCTTAAACTATAGGTATTAGCCATTTGATGCTTATGGGTATGTAATATATTTATAAAACAAAGACGTATGATATAAAAAATAACCTTCAACTCCTCAACCCTGATGATGCAGTGTACTGCAAGCCCAAGCCATAGAAGTTGGCCATCTGTTACTTACATGTATGTAATGAAATTACTAAGTAAAGATATAACATGAAAAATTTGACCTTCAACTCCTCAACCCTGATAATGCTAGGGTCTTTCAAGCTTAAACCATAGGCGTTGGCCATATGGTGCTTACGTATGTGTAATGAGATTACTAAGCAAAGATATAACATGATAGTTTTGACCTTCAACTCTTCAGCGTTGATGATGCAGGGGTACTTCAGGCTTAAAGCATAGGCGTTGGCCATTTGATACTTATGGATATGTAATATGTTTACAAAGCAACGACGTATGATAAGAAAATTGACCTTCAACTCCTCAGCCCTGATGATGCAGGGTTACTGCATGCCTAAAATTCAAGTGGCTATTTAGTGCCTAAGGATTTATTAAAGAAATGCTAAGATGAAATGACTTATGAAAACCTAAATAAACAGAGGGAACGATTAACAAGGTGACCGTCGACTTTTTAACCGTAATAATATAGATATACAACCTGCCTAAACTATGTGAGTTTGGTAATTATTGTTCGCAATACAAACAATGAGTTTCGGAGAGGACATAATTATGATCACAAATTCCACTTTGAATACAATTACCTGGACGATGCAGGAGTACTGCCAACCTTTTTACATAGGATGGGTTAGGTTAGGTTGGAACTTTAAAGAAAATATAGAAACTAATTGAGCAGGGTGCGGCAGCGCCCTGCGAGCAGGTGCACCCAGTTCATACGCATTGTAACAGTAATGTAAGAGATATCGCTTAGGCTTTTGTTTGACTTGTCATATAAGGTTGAGTGTAAATTAACGTTTCTATTTATGCATGCACTATGCAGTCTTATGGATACTATGCATGCTCGTTTGCTACTTCAGTCAAATTAAAGAAAAATAAAACTTTGTATTACACGGTCTCGTATAACTGATTTTATCATCACTAAAAAGCGTGAAAAAAAAATTTTTAAACAAAAAATACAACCGACTTCCATGACGTGAGCGCTGACTTCGGGACTATATACTAAGTACTGTGTTTCCTCTAAACCAACATATATTTAAATTATTTTTTACTTTTATGTGGCATGGAAGTCGGTTGTATTTTTTGTTTAAAAATTTTTTTGGAGTACATGTTTAAAAAAGACCTTTTAATGAAAACGCATGTGTCTGTGTGGTGGAAATCAGTGAGTACTAATGTGGATCCAGGGATGTTCGATTTATTTCTTATTATTTATTATTTATTATTTATTTACTGCAACTGCTTCCTCCGCAGGAATAGAAAGGATATTTTCGTCATTCGGACTGGTACATTCAAAATAAAGAAACAAGCTCGGCACAGAGAAAGCTGCTAAATTGGTTGCAATTATGAGGGCTCTTAATCAACATAGTTCGGGGGAGGAAGTTGAGGGTTGAGTAGAAGACAAGAGATGGGAAGGTGATTGAACTTGATTGCATTTATTTGATTGATTGATTTAAATAAATAATTATTATAATTTTAATAAATAAATACCTGTTGATTTATCTTTTTTTTCATTTTATACATATTTACGTGTTTAAAACATGTTTAAAACAAGTCAATTAAAACAGCAGTGAAGCATTAATAAAAAACATGTTTTTTTTGTTTTTCAATTAAAACATGATGTTTTTTTCTTTATAAAAAAAAACATGTTTTTTTTCCAACCCTGCTGTAGATGTTTGTTAACGTATCTAGTATAGTATTCTGCATATCCTTAAGATTTTGTAGTATATTGTTGGCGATTACTGTCGAGAGTGTGAAATCGCTTACTACTAAGCTTTCCATGTATTGAGAATTCAGATCTTTTACTATATTCTCTAAACTGTACAATCGTTGAGTTATGAGTTTGTGCTGCTTATTCATCATGATCTCGGTGCGTTTGAGTAAATTAAATTCCGCTTCGATAACTGATGTTTGGTTTTTCCAGAGTAACGCTTGATGTTCTTGATTTATTTTGAGTAGTTGTATATCTTGTTCATACTTTTCGGCAAATTTACTGTCTAAAATTCCAAATAATCTATTTGCTATAGACCCAATACCGTTTATGAGACCGCGGCGCGTGCGCGATTTCTGATCACTCATTAATACTTCATTGTAATGAGACAGCTGTTCGGTGCCGTGTTGCAGTTGTAACATAATCGCGTCGCAATGTGAGAGGCTCTTTATCTTATTACATATGTTTTGCAGATATTCATTGTATTTGTTTAATGCCTTTGAACCTTCCCAGTAGGGACTCATGTAGTAGTAGACTACTAGGCGCCACTTGTCTCCAATTACATGCATGTCTGTAACCTTATCAAAATATAAACTTTCATTGTTATGTAAACGCTTAATGTTATATGAACCTTCTGTATTTGCTATAATAGTCATAATAAATACCAGAAGTGTGAAGGCTATTTTTGTAAAACTGAAAGCGGTCCCTCTCTTTGATTGAGAAACGTGACTCACTTGTTTTATATCTTCATGAATATTTATTTCACTCGAACCTTGTTGATCTTCTTGTTGAACAGGTAATATTGATAACTTGACAATTGGACGCTTCATAACACCGTTCTTGGTTTTGAGAGTTACAACCCTCACGTAACCATCGCTCCCGGGATGCAGCTCTATGACACGGCCAAGTGGCCACCTCCCAGCGGGCAAATTTGTATCATGAATTAGCACCACATCGTTGATTTTTATATTAATTTGTGGTTGTCTCCATTTGCTGCGTGTTGATAACTGTGTAAGATATTCGGATTGCCATCTCTTCCAGATATCTTCAAAGATTTTTTGCGTAAGATGCCACCGAGTACGTAAATCTGTTTCCGTATTATAGAACGTCGGTCCACTTGTTAGGAAATGTGATGGCGTCAAACAGTTCAAATCATCAGGGTCTTCAGTCAAAGGACATAATGGTCTTTGGTTCAGACACGCCTCTAATTGCGAGAGTAATGTGCTATATTCTTCATAGGTCAGTTTCTGTTCTCCTAAACCTCTTTTCATATGATATTTAAGGCTTTTGACTGAAGCTTCCCATAATGCCTCCAGCGGATGGCCAAGATTGTGCATTAAAATGCCACTCAATACCCATGTCTGTGACATCTCTCAAGAACTCGCAATTGAACGTATTCTTGATGTCCTCATACTCTTGTTGGAGAATATTATTGGCTCCAATAAATGTTGTACCTTGATCGCTGTACATATGCTTAGGGACTCCTCGTCTTGCTGACATCCTACGTAGTGCTGCTAAAAATGCTGATGTGGTCAAATCAGAGAATTTTTTGTTGTTTTTATGTTGTGTTCTTTATATCCCACCGGGGAGTTCTGAGACGGATTATATGATCATGTTCAGCATAATTGAAAACTTATGTACTAAATATAGCAATGTACTAGTAGGTGGAGATTTCAATATGTATTCTTGTTTTATTAATGTTAGTAATTATTTTCCGTGTTTTCTTTCTTTTCGCGAATTCACTCAAGGTAATAAAGTTCCTAATTGCATGGGTCGTCAATTGGACTTTGTACTCAGTGCAGGTGACTGGAGTGAGGTCTCGGTATCGGTGGCGGACGACGCTCTCGTGCCGGTGGATGCGCAACACCCGCCCTTTTCAGTTAACTTGCGCACGGTCGCGCCACGCTTCCCCATTGTCGGTACGGATCCTGACTGCCAAACGTACGCGAGCGACGGCGTTAGAGTCCATCGTAGACCGTAGTGGAATTTTTATAAAGCCGACTATCTAAGACTGTACTCTATGTTAGTCTCCATAGATTGGAGTCCCATGTACTAAATGCAAGAGTCAGGAAAAGTTTTAAGTTATTTTTATGATAAGTTGTATGGCTTATTTGACGAATGTATACCAAGGAAAAGAATACATTTAAATACATACCGTAAGTACAATTATCCGGATTGGTATACGACGGATATTATAAAAGATTTAGTTACCAAGGGAAAGCTACATAAACAATATAAAACCACAAAACTTATTGAGGATTATATACAATTCTCAAACTGTAGGATGCGTATTAAGAAGGCTATAATTATTGCACATGAGCAACATCAAAAGCGTATTCAATTCCAATTTTCCAAAGATCCGAAATCCTTTTGGCAATATATTCGGACAAAAAGAAAGAGGAGGGTTAGACAGACTATAATACAAGGCGGCCAACATCTAACAGACGAGGAGAGTGCTAGGGAATTCGCAAAATATTTTAAGTTACTTAATACAGAAGCGAGCCGCCACAGCTTGACGTGCAAATGGCGGTGGCGTCGGGCGCGGCGACCAGCGCCCGCGTGCATATAGGCCTCTTAAACCTGGAAGATGTTGAATTAGCTCTTAAGCATCTCAAGCCAAAATATTCATCGGGTCCGGATGGCATACCACCATTTCTATTCAGAGACTGCAGTAAAGTACTCGCGTAACCCCTTCTACACGTATTTAATAGATGTCTGACACAAGCCGAATTTCCGTCTCAGTGGAAGCTTACTCGGGTTATTCCTGTGCCCAAAGGTAAAGAGGGACCGGATATTAGTGGATATAGACCAGTGGCTGTACTGTCGACGCCAGCGAAGGTGTTCGAGTCCGCTGTCCAGCGCTGTGTGCAATATCAGATGCGAGCTCAATTGTCAGATGCGCAGCACGGTTTTCGACCAGGCCGCAGCACGGCCACTAATCTTCTTAGTTTTATGACAAAGGTGATGCCCTCTGTAGATGCTGGCGTGCAAGTTGACGCAGCTTATTTTGATTTCAAAAATGCGTTCGACATGGTCGATAACGACATCCTGTTGCAGAAGCTTGCGAAGTTCGGCTTCACGCCACATCTTTTACAGTTCTTTGCCAATTATATGAAAGATAGGCGACAATATGTCGATTATAATGGAGTCGAATCAGAGGCATATTTAATTAATTTGGGGGTGAGTCAAGGTAGCGACTTCGGTCCTCTTGAATTTACGCTGATGATAAACGATTTGCCGGAGGTCATATAGCATGGCACATGTCTATTATTTGCGGATGACCTCAAGTTGCTGCTTGAGGTTAAAGACGAAAGGGATTACGAACGCCTTCAAGAGGACCTCAGTAGTGCGGTGGAGTGGAGCCGTGAAAACAACCTCTTCTTTAATGTCGCTAAGTGCTCAATTATAACATTAACACGATCGCGTAGTACTATCCTGCACAACTATATGGTAAATGAAGAGTCGCTGCAGCGAGTCGCAGAAGTTGTGACCTAGGTGTACTCCTCACCGCAGATCTAAAGTTTCAAAAACATATAGAAACTATTTGTAAGAAGGCATACAGGAACTTGGGCTTTGTTTTAAGACAGTCGCGAGGTTTTACCAATATTACCGTAGTCAAGGCGCTGTATGACGCATTGGTAAGTAAGTCAGCTCGAACACAATGCAGTTATATGGACCCCGCATGAGGTGAAATATGCGATGATGTTGGAGCGATCTGTATTTGAAACTATATGGAGTATATCCGTTTTATCCACTGATGTACCCCACGCTGTTTGTGTTAGGCATGGTGGGGTACAACGAACTGAGGGTGCATCGTGAATATGCGTTGGTGGCGTATATTATCAATTTACTTAGTGGTAGATCGTATAACCCGGCAGTGTTACAGTGTTTAAACATATGCGTGCCAGATCGGTACGTCTGGCGACGTCGCCGTACGCCGCTGTTAACACCTCCGTCAGCCAGGACCAATCTACTAGCTAAGGCTCCCCTTACCAGAGCAATTCGAATTATAAAAAAAAAATTAAACAAAAAATACAACCGACTTCCATGCCACATAAAAGTAAAAAATAATTTAAATACATGTTGGTTTAGAGCAAATACAGTACTTAGTACATAGTTCCAAAGTCGGCGCTCATATAAGATACATGTAGTTTCGTCGTGATCCAGCGAAATATGGTGAGCGCTTAAACCATAGGCGTTGGCCATATGGTCCTTACGTATGTATAATGAGATTACTAAGCAAAGATATCGCTCACCATATTCGCTGGATCACGACGAAACTTCAAGCGCCATGTGGCTAACGCCTATAGTTTAAGCTTGAAGCACCCCAGCATCATCAGGGTTGAAGAGTTAAAGGTCCAATTTTCCACTGTATGCAACTATTAGTCTAATGTTCTACCTTACATCTTTTTAATCTCATTTTAAATGCATAAGCATGAAATATTTAAGTTTTATGGTTTAGGCATTCAATACCCCTGCATCATCAAGATTGAGGAGTTGAAGGTCCAATTTTTCGTCGTATACCTTTGCTTAGCAATGTTATTATAAATCCGTGAGCAACAAATGTCCAACGTTTAGGCCTGCAGTACCCCTGCATCATCAGGGTTGAGGAGTTGGAGTTCAATTTTTTTATCATGTGTCTTTGTTTAGTATTGGTATTACATACCCATAAGCACCAAATGGCCAACCCCTATGGTTTAGGCTTGAAGCACCCCTGCATCATCAGGATTGAAGAGTTGAAGGTCAAATTTTTCGTCAACCTATATAAGCGTAGATATATAATACATATTCCAAGTTTTATAAGAATCGATTCAGCAGAAGTCGAGTTATCTCAAATTATCTAAAAAACTTGAGGAGTGGTGGTGGTTTCCACCCCATAACTCAAAGAGTTAAGCATCACATCATACCTATGTCTAAGAGAAAAAGTTGCGTAATGTCATGGTTTAAAAATGTTTTTTCAACCACTCCTCCACATCCAAACGAAGACGTAATCGATATAAAGATTGATTTTTAACTTTTCCGGATTACAAAGCACTACTTGAAGTAATTCATTAGAAAATTGGAAAATCACTGAACAGCGACATATTTTCTAAGTTCATATTTTGTTTCATTCATATTTTCGATGGAGTTGGCAACATTCAGCCCTTACTTAAAATGCTAGAAGAAATTGCAAAGGAGCAATATCAAATCAAAGTGTTAAGCAACGAAAGAGTAAAAATACAGGCGAGGTCAGCTGAATCTTACTCCGTCATTTACAATGCACTCAAAGAAAAGAAAACAGAATTCTACACCTATCAACCGAAGCAAGACCGAAGCTTCAGAGTAGTATTAAGGCACCTTCACCCCTCCACTGATAAGGAAGAAATAAAAACAGCTCTCGAGGAATTGGATCACAAAGTTACGAATATCTGGAATATTAAGGATAATAAAACAAAACGAGCCCTACCAATCTGGATCATAGAATTGAAACCAAACAATAATAACAAAGACATATACAAAATAGATTCTTTACTTCACTGTCGCATACTGATTGAACCACCGAGACCAAAAAGAGTAATCCCTCAATGCTCGAATTGTCAAGAATACGGACACACTCAGAAATTCTGCCATAGACAGCCCAGATGTGTCAAATGCGCAGGATCGCATCACACCTCTGATTGCTCAAGGAAAGAACGCTCAGACAAGGTTAAATGCATTCTATGTGATGGCAACCATCCCGCAAATTACAAAGGCTGTAAAGTATACAAGGAGCTACAAAAGATCAAATACCCAAGACCATATTCTACCAAGAAACCAACCGTATATCTAGGAGGACAACAAGAAACCTTAAACAAACCAACAAGAAACATAAAATCCTATTCCTCAGTAACAAAAGGCATAGAAAATACTGCTTATCAAAACAATAGCACAATAAACGAAAAACTTAGTATTGATAGTGAACTTAAAGGCATCAGGGAGTCTCTGGTTGCACTTATGAACCAAATGGTCATAATGACAAAAGCATTGACCGAACTCATCTCAAAAATGTCACAACATTCTCTACACTAAATATATGTGTATGGAATGCCAATGGCTTGTCCAATCACTCGGAAGAGTTAAAAATATTCTTAAAAATACATCACATAGATATAATGTTGATATCAGAAACACACTTCACTTCAAAAAGCTACTTTAAGATACCAGGGTATACTTTGTACTGTACCAACCACCCAGACAACAAAGCGCACGGTGGATCAGCTGTCCTTATTAGATCAAACATCAGACACCATCTTCGTACCTGCTACTGCAAAAATTATATACAAGCAACAAGTGTCACAGTTAACGATTGGATCAGCGACATTACAGTATCGGCTTTATACTGCCCACCCAGATACACCATAAAGGAAACAGAGTTTAATGAGTACTTTCAAACTCTTGGATGTCGCTTTATAGCAGGAGGAGACTATAATGCAAAACATACCTTCTGGGGCTCCAGGCTCACTTTGCCCAGAGGACGGGAACTCTTTAAATGCATCCAATCAAAAAGCATGAATGTAGTGTCTACTGGCCAACCTACTTACTGGCCAACCGATAAGAGGAAAATCCCGGATGTCATTGACTTTTGCATCAGTAAAGGAATTTCTAAGAATAACATCATGTGTCGTAGTTGCCTAGATTTGTCATCAGATCACTCGCCGGTCCTAGTGGAACTGCACACCGCTGCCATTGAACGCGACCTAAAATGCGTTCTACACAACAACAAAACTAACTGGCGCATGTTTCGCGAACTTGTAGATGAGACCCTACGGAAAAAAATTAGGTTAAAAACCACAGATGACATAATTGAAGCAGTGGAATATTTCAACAGCAGCGTACAAGACGCAGCCTGGTCCTCTTCTCCAGTATTACGACATAGAGGCATTGACTGTACTGTGGCTAAGCATATACTTGACAAAGTCATTAAAAAAAGGAATTTTAGGAAAAAGTGGCAACAAACAAGAAACCCTACGACAAAAAAATACCTTAATTATATTATCAGAGATCTCAAACGTTCTTTAAAACAAGATCGTAATGATAGATTTACTAACTATGTATCGGGACTGGACGCTACTGCTGCCACAGATTACTCCTTGTGGAAAGCTACCAGAAAACTTAAACGACCTGTTAATATCTCTCCACCCCTTAGGAAACACGATGGCACTTGGGCCCGTACAGACCTGGAGAAAGCTACTACGTTTTCGGAACACCTCTCGAATGTTTTTACACCTCACCAGTATGAAGGTCCACCAGGTCATATTAACGATATTACGGAATTTTTAGATACTCCCGATGACAGAGAAGAACTACCAGTGAAATTCACTAAAAGCGAGATTACCAAAATCATTAAAACATCTAATCCCAAAAAATCACCTGGGTACGACCTTATTACTAATCGCATTCTGCAGGAACTACCTGAATCTGGCATAACTTTTCTAACATCATTATTCAACGCTATGACCAGACTTCAATTCTTCCCCCCACAATGGAAAGTAGCGCAAATTATAATGCTCTTAAAACCGGACAAGCGACCAGAAGAACCAAAATCATACAGGCCAATAAGTTTGCTTCCTACCCCTTCAAAAATCTATGAATCGCTATTGTTGCAACGCATTCTACCCATCCTCAGAGACAATAAACTGATTCCTGATCACCAGTTTGGATTCCGAAGTAAACATGCAACGATTGATCAGGTACATAGACTTACAAAGAAAATCATGCAATCGTTAGAAGCCAAAGCTTACTGCGCCAGTGTTTTCTTAGATATATCGCAAGCGTTCGATAGAGTATGGCATGATGGTCTACTCTATAAAATTAAAAGTGCCCTCCCTTGTTACTTGTACAGAATCTTGAAATCCTTTCTACAAGAACGATATTTCATCGTCCAAAATGGAGAAGCACAGTCCGAGCTTTGCCCCGTAAATGCAGGTGTGCCACAGGGTAGTGTGTTGGGGCCTGTATTATATCTACTTTACACCGCAGATTTGCCAACATCAGCCTCAGTCACCACCGGAACATTTGCAGATGATACTGCTCTTCTAACTTCACACAATGATCCAACAATGGCCTCAAAAACACTGCAAAAAAGCTTAAACGACATATCTTATTGGCTCAAGAAGTGGCGAATAAAGGCGAATGAAACCAAGTCTGTGAATGTCGTATTTACATTAAGGAGAGGATCTTGTCCCCCAGTGACACTCAATAATATAGAAGTCCCACAAGCCGACCATGTGAAGTACCTCGGATTACACTTAGACAAGAGACTTACCTGGCAAAAGCACATATTTACAAAGAGGAAACAGCTTGGCCTCCAAACCAGAAAGCTGTATTGGTTGATTGGTCGCAAGTCCCAACTTTCCTTGGAAAATAAACTACTATTATACAAGGCTGTTCTAAAGCCCGTCTGGACGTATGGGATCCAACTATGGGGTACAGCGTCCCAATCTAATATTGAAATACTGCAGAGGTTTCAAAACAAAATCTTGCGAATGGTGACCAACGCTCCTTGGTTCGTACCTAACGAACTGCTACATCGAGACCTAAGAATACCTACAGTTAAGCAGGAAATTGTACGGCACACAAAGTCATATAAGGAACGCATATTAAAACACCCCAACAACCTCGCCCGGTCATTAATGGATGATGTACACCAAGCGCGTCGGCTTAAACGAAAAATCCCCCAGGATTTGGTCCAGACACAGTAACCAACACACTGTAAATTAGAGGGGATGTGACATAGGTCACTTACCCGGCACGCCCCAGGAAGCTCCACCAGACATACTGCTGAATGTCCAAAAAAAGTGACAGATTGCAGTACAAAGAAATACAAAAAAAAAAAAAAAAAAAATATTTTGTTTCATGTGGCCAAAGATAAGATCTTTTAAGAGATGCATCGGACTATTTGTGTGCGTAAATGCCGCATTGTTCTTTGTAAAGCAGAAGGCAGAATCAAAACACTTTTACAATTCATACGAACAGGGCGTACCCGCTCGCAGGGCGCTGCCGCACCCTGCTCGCTTATTTTTTATGTTTTCTTTTATGTTCCAACCTAACCTAACCCATTCTATTTAAAAAGCTACAGCTAAATCCAACTCTTAACAATAACATGAGAATACTCTTGCATTTTCAGGATTTAGGTATTCAAAGTGACACTTTTCATCATTATGTCCTCTCAGGAACGGGTTGTAATGTATTGTAATCAATAAGTACCAAACTCAAACGACTTAAGTAGGTCGCGTACTTAGATTGTCAGGGTTGATGAATTGAGGGGTGACAGGCCAGAAAACCTCCTCGTGTGCTCGACTCCTGCTTGTCCCTTTTGGATGAAATCATCCGGGGGGAACGGCAGGCTGTTTGGGACGGTTCACCCTGGGCACGGGTAATAGGTTCCCTCACAGGGAATCTATTACTTGTGGCGAATGTTCTGGCACTACTTCGCTCCATATCCTCTAGCCCACCTCCACTTCTCAGAGGGAGAGGTTTATGTGAGGCGAAGCTGCGACGGGTTCAGTCACTCATTCATTTGAATGCTGGACAGGCAAATCTGCCAACCGCGCAACATCGTAAACCTGATTTGGGTGCCGTGGTCACGTCTCGCGACCCAATATCAGGAACGAGGGTCTTGGCTTAACCGCCCGGACTGCGAGGAAGAAAACCTCTCTAAAAAATTACCCCGAATCCTAAGTTCTGGCGCGCGGCGAGGGGATGCATGGTTGATGGGTAGTTTAACCGTAAGCGCGCTCCCAGCCAGAGTACCTGCGCACCCCCTGAGTTGGGTTAAAAATTTACGCTTGCCCGGGTACAGGGATCTCTGCCCGGGTGGACGGATGTTTATCCCATAATCGTGGGTACAAAATGGAAATTGAACTTATTAAAAATCAAACAAATGAGAAGAACAACGAGAAGAGTAGCGAAATGCCTCGCGACGTGAAGGCGAAGAACAGCGATGCTGATGCGACCTTTAAAGTTCCAGCAAATCGTAAAAGGGCGCATAAGGCAAAAACATCGTCGTTACCGGCATCTGAATCGGAAACGGAGACAGAGCCTATGCCGAAAATAAACTCCTCACGTCGAGGCAGAGCTGCACCTGCAGCTCATAGGTGGGGACTTGCCAAAGCAAGGCGAGCATTGAAAGAGAAAAATGACGATGCATCGGAAGAGGGTTTCAATAGGTCGCTTCACCGGCAATCATCCAGCCAACCAATATCGGTGGCGGCAGGTGATGACAGTGAATCCTCACTATCGGCCTGCACAGCCCCTGAGGACTCGTGTGACCAGAGTCTACAGTCACCAAAAGGCTTAGAGTAGAGAACGCCAGATTGAGGCGCTTCGTGGCGACGCTCGAAGCTGAAAATAAAAGCCACAAGCGGCAGTTCAGCGAAGTGACCGCGGCGGCCAAAGCTCCTGAATCGAGCAACGCAGACCTGGAGGGACTCGTAGGGAGGCTAGAAGCCTCTCTCACTAGATCGTTCGGCAAGATGCTCGACGCCCGCATGGCAGGCATCGAGAACAGACTTCTTCCGGAGCAGCCTCTCCGTCCTCCACTGGCGGCCGAGAAAAGGCAGATTATAAAAAAGACGCATGTAGGACAGCCGAAGAAGGTTATGCCGACAACTAATAGGCAGGAGCCTTCCAGACCCGCTCCATCCACTGAAAAACAACCTGATGCTATTTCAAAGGGGCTCAGGATTTCTAACGATCCCAACGCCCCCGAAGAAGCATCTTGGGCCACGGTCACAAGGAGGACTAAGAAAAAGAACGCCCCCATCCCTGCCATCCCTAAAAGGCAACCTGCGATGCCGAAGACTCCCCGCTCGGCAGCAGTGATCATCACTATAAAGTCAAAAGCAGTGGAAAAAGGTGTTACTTATGCCCAAATCATGTCACGGGCCGAGGAAGCCGTAAACCTTGCTGAATATGGCATAGGGGAAGGTGTACGCATCCGCAAGGCTGCCACGGGTGCTAGGGTGCTCGAGCTCCCAAAAACGCAGACACCAGAACTAGCCAACAGGCTAGCTGGCAAAATTCGGGACACGTTAGACGGAGTTGCGGACGTCGTCGTCCCCATTGAGAGTGCGGACCTCAGAATTACGGGGCTCGATGATTCTGCTACCCCCGAAAAAAATAGTAGCGGCGGTTATAAGGGCAACAAAATGCTCAGAATCAGCTGTTAAAGCTGGAGATATCCGCCAGGGCCCAACGGGAATGGGCATGGTTAAAATCAAATGCCCAGCTGAAGCAGCCAAAGTCTTAGTGGAATCCGGCAGGCTCCTCGTCGGCTGGAGCTCAGCAAAGGTGTGGCCTCTGGAGCGGCGACCTTTACGCTGCTTTAAGTGTCTGGCCTTGGGGCACACAAGCGCTCTCTGCCCGTCAGGTGTTGACCGGTCGCACCTTTGTTTTAGATGTGGATGCGAAGGTCACAAAGCCTCGCAATGTGCCAAGACACCGAGGTGTGTTGTTTGTGCTGCAGCGCGTAGACCATCTGGTCACGTACTGGTGGACGTTCTTGTAAGCCCCCAAAGATAAAAGGAGGGGTTTCTCGTCCCCAGGATGAATTTGAAATGCAGACATGACCGGTCGACAAGGCTTCAAATTCCTCCAGTCGAACATAAACCACTCTGCCGGTGCTCACGACCTGTTAATACAATCCATGTTGGAGTGGGATATAGATCTAGCGGTGGCCTGCGAACCATATTACATCCCCAGCCAGCCCAACTGGGCCAGCGACAGGGACAACTCTGTTGCAGTTCTGTCGAAAGGAGATACTCCCCTCTCCATCATTGAAAGAGGAGACGGTTTTGTCGTGGTGAGGTACAGGGACTTTGCCGTCGTTGGACTATACTTCTCCCCCAACCGAAGCCTCTCAGAGTTTGAAATCTTTTTAGACACCGTCGGAGCTTCGGTCCAACGGCTGTTACCGAGACCGACCTTCGTTCTCGGCGACTTTAATGCGAAGTCCAGAGCATGGGGCAACCCAGCCACAAATGGTAAGGGGAGGGCAACACAAATGTGGTCGCTTCTCTCCGGGCTTTCGCTTCTAAACACGGGTAACACCTGGACGTGCGTGCGGCAGCATGGTGGTTCCATTGTGGATCTCTCGTTTGCGAGTCCTGCTGTCGTGCGCCGAGTGAATGACTGGAGAGTAGTAACGGAGGTGGAAACGCTGTCGGACCACCGTTACATACGTTTCAGCGTCTCCACCTCGTCAACTACCGCGGAGCGCGTTCAGGGCAATAGCTGTTTCCCACGGTGGGCTCTCAGTCAACTTCACAGAGAAATGGCACTGGACGCGGCAATAGTCCAGCGTTGGGGATCTGCAGGCCGCCAGAACCACACTGAAGAAGACGTGAATACGGCCGCAGACCGGTTTAGCAGTGCCCTGAGGGGAGTCTGCGAAGCAGCGATGCCGAGGACCCGGAGGGGCCCACCCTGTCGTCAAGTTCACTGGTGGTCGATCGAAATTGCGGAACTTCGGACGGCCTGCATGAGAGCGCGGCGGACCCTTATGAGAGGTCGGCGTCATCACGGCGCCGAGTTCATCGAAGATCAGCCACTAGATGAATACCGGGTGGCCAAGAAGAACTTGCAGTGGGCCACTAGCCGGGCTAAGGCCGAGGCACGGGAAGAAATGCTGAAAGGCCTCAACAGGGATCCGTGGGGCCGCCCTTACCTCGCGGCGCGAAATAAACTCCGCGCGCGCGGCGCCCCTGTTATCGAGTCTCTCCAAGAGGATGAGCTGTTGAGGGTCGTAGCGAGTCTGCTCCCACAGTCTAGGGGACACACTCCCCCAGCGATGACTCCTCGAGTGTTGACGGGGAATACAGTTGATGTTCCCCTCGTCACCGAAGAGGAATTGGACCGCGCCTTGGCCCGGCTTTCGTCAAATAAAAAGGCGCCTGGCCCAGATGGTGTTCCAGGCCGGGTTTTGAGCATCGCAATGAAGGCACTGCGGCAGTCGTATTGGGAGCTGCTCGATATGTGCCTAAGGTCTGGGGAGTTCCCGAGGGACTGGAAAACCGGACGTCTATGTCTGTTGCGGAAGGAAGGACGTCCGTTGGACTCACCTTCTGCATACAGACCGCTAGTACTGCTAAACGAGACAGCCAAAATTGCCGAGAGTATCCCTGCCAGCCGGTTAATCCAGCACCTCGAGGAAGTGGGACCGGGACTGTCGGAAGCACAGTACGGTTTCAGAGGGGGCCGATCGACCACGGACGCGCTGGTCGCTTTAAAAGCCCTCTCCTTGGAGGCTGTGGCCCAGGGCGATGTGGTTCTGGCAGTTTCGCTCGACATCGAGAACGCCTTCGGCAGCTTGCCCTTCGAGATGTTGAGGGAGGCGCTCCGGTTTCATGGAGTACCTATGTACCTCCGGAGGCTGCTGGAGGCGTATCTGGATGAAAGGTACGTCGTGTGGGAAGGTACCGATGGGCGTCTGTTCCGGCACCGAATTGAGCGGGGTCGGTTCTGGGTCCGACGCTGTGGAACATCGGCTACGATTGGTTGTTACGCGGCGAACTCCTCCCCGGGATGAGGGTGATCTGTTATGCTGACGACACCCTCGTCACGGCGAGGGGAAGCAGCTTCGACGCGGCAGCCCGACTCGCCGAAGTCGGAGTGGGGCTTGTCATCGAGCGCATCGAAATGCTGGGTCTGAGGGTCTCTGTTACCAAAACAGAGGCCCTACTATTTCATGGCCCACGACGTGGTGTCCCGCGAGGGGCGAAACTTATTGTTCTTGGCCAGGATGTGCCAGTGCGCGCCCAGATGAAATATCTGGGTCTACACATTGACAGTAAGTGGTGCTTTAGGCCTCACTTCGCCCAGCTCGCCCCCAAATTAGTCAACGCAGCTGCAGCACTGGGTAGACTTCTGCCCAACACTGGCGGACCGGGGTCGTCTTGCCGGAGGCTATACAGCGGGATTGTTAGGTCCATGGCGCTGTACGGCGCCCCAATATGGGCTGATGCTCTCAGCGCGAGTAATAGGGCCCTGCTAAGAAGAGCCCAACGGGTCATCGCAGTAAGGGCTATCAGGGGGTATCGTACAGTGTCGTGGACGGCTGCTACGGTCCTGGCGAGCGACCCGCCTTGGGAGCTAGAGGCGAAAGTACTGGCTGAGGTCTATCGTCACCGCACGGTGGCGCGATCTCGGGGCGAGGAGCCGGCTGTGGGCGAACTGCGAGCGGAAGCTCAAAGTGCCCTTGTCCGGCGGTGGAGGGAAGAACTGAGGACCCCCGCCGCCGGAGTTGAAACTGTCGAGGCCATCCGGCCAAAACTGAGAGAGTGGCTTCAACGGCAACACGGCGTGCTGTCATTTAGGTTGACGCAGGTGCTTACCGGACATGGTTGTTTTGGTAAGTACCTGCATCAAATCGCCAGGAGGGAGAACTCACCCTCTTGTAAGGCATGCTGTGATGTTGGGGGTAAGTATATTGAAACAACCACATCGGTTAAGGTCCGTTTATTGAATGCATAATGTATCCGTGCCGTAAATGTGCAATGAAATATAAAACTATTGTAAAGGAGTTTATGCACACACTTCACCTCCGGGGGTGAAAAAGAAAAAAAAAATTACATTTTTTTTTTGTTTTGTTTCTGTATGACAAAGAGATTCAATCGTCTATAGGTAGTTATCATTACAATACACTAAATACAATACTTCATTAATTACTATTACACTAATTTAAACACATAGGCATTCTTAAGAGAACACAACAATAAAACATTTTTTTTTTTTAATAAAAGGGTTTTGTCCTATTCTTATGTACTAATTCTATCTTATTATTAATATTTATTTTAACATTACTTCCTAAATCATCTAATACTACATAAGAACCCTTATATATTGGATCTAATTTACGACCTGTTTCATTTTTAATTAAAATTAAATCATCTTTATTGTACTTAAATGAATTAACAGATTTATCATATACATTTTTTCTAATATTCTTTCTAGACAATAAATTTTTCTTAGCGTCTGCTTGAGCTACTTGTAACCTATATTTTAAAGTTAAAGGATAGTCATCACTATTATACAATGGATCTACAGTATCGTTAAATTTAGAAGGAATACGACAAAGTTTACCAAAAACCAATTCATATGGAGTGTAATTTGTTTCAGAATGTACTATGTTATTAAAACTAAAACACCAAAATGGAAGCCAATAACTCCATGTATCAGTATGATTTTCACACTGTATTTTTAAAAATGCACCCAACGTCTTGTGTGCGTTTTCAAGAGCACCTATTGATTGGTGATGATATGCAGTTGAAGATATTTTTTCTATATTCAAAATTTTACAAACCTGTTCCATTGTTGCAGAGATAAACTCTGATCCCCGGTCTGTAGCTATGGTTTGCGGAATACCAAATCTTAATATAAAATTACGTACAAATGCATCAGCTACGGAAACAGTTTCTTTATTTTTTAGAGGAAAGGCTTGAACAAACTTTGTTAATTCACACTGCAAGGTTAATATATAGCAATTATCATCTAAATCCCTATCTAAAGGTCCTACTATATCTAGGTATATTTTATCAAATGCCGAAGAAGCTGTGGTAGTTATTTCCATCGGCTCCTTAATATAACGAAAATATTTCATTTTCTGGCATCTTGAACATTTTTTTACGAAATCAAGGACGTCCTTTTCAATATTTGGCCAATAATAACGTCTTTTTATAGTATTTACCATCCTACGCACTCCAGCATGACCACTAGAAGGTAGTAAATGGAAGTCATTCATTATAAGTGATTTTTCATTATCGTCAATTATTCTTTTTACTCCTCTGAGTACACATATTCGGGGTCCGGACCACTTAGTTAACGACTTTACCTCATCACAAATATTTTTTATAAAGTCTAAATTATCGTTATCTTTTATTATGCAAATTTCATCGATGCGCATCGAATTACAAAATAAACTTAATTTCTGCACAAATTCGGCTCGCGAGAAGTGCGCCTTGAAATCAAGATTTATATATAAAATCTTTCTATCTAATATATAAGCAAAACAATCAGACTCCTTCGTTATAATATTTTTATCTCTCATTTTCTTTAACTTACTCCCCTCTATCAAAATTAGTTCGACTGAATCACGCGGTTTTTTTAATATATCCACAACTCTTGGTTGATCAGACCAATCGTTAGATGATGTACTAAAGTCCGTATGATTACTCTTAGCATCCGTTGATACGGCTAACTCATTCATTCTTTTCTTTTGTCCTCTCGTCATTACATTCACTTGCTCATTCATGTTTTTTAATTCATCTGATGTAATTATAATCCTAGAAAGTGCATCAGCGACTGCATTTCCTTTCCCTTTTACATAAACAATTTTAAAGTCATATTCTTCTAAGGTTAATCTAAATTTCAATAATCTGCTACTAGGATCTTTTATTCCAAAAAGGTATACTAAGGGCTTATGGTCTGTCATTAAAGTGAATTTTCGTCCAAATAAATACGGCCTAAAATATTTTATTCCCCAAACAACAGCAGCTAATTCTTTTTGAATCGTAGGGTAATTAATTTCAGCTTTATTAAGAGGTCTACTAGCATAAGCAACTGGTCTTAAATCTTTATTGCACAGCACACATCCTATAGCAATGCCTGAAGCGTCTGTCTGTAGAATAAATTCATTATTCTTAGAAAAGTCAGGATATTGAAGAACGGGGGGTAAAATTAATTTTTCCTTTAATATTTGAAAAGCATGTTCACATTCTGTTGACCAGATAAATGGTACATTTTTTCTACAGAGTTTAATAAGAGGAATACATATTTCAGAAAAAATATTAATGAATTTACGGTAGTAATTACAAAAAGCTACAAAACGTCTGACTTCTTCAGAATTTATTGGAGTAGGATATTTTTTTAAAACCTGTGTTTTTTCCGGATCAGGCAATATACCTTCAGAAGAAACGACATGTCCTAAATACAAAATTTCTTTCTTTAAAAATTCGCATTTGTGTGGATTCAATTTAAGATTTACTTTCCTAAGTCTTTCCATTACATTAATTAAATTTTGATTATGACTATTTAAATTTCTACCAAATACAATCAGATCATCTAAATAAACAAAACATTTTTCAAATGCTAAACCTGACATAGCAACTGACATCATGCGGCTAAAAGCACTTGGGCTTATCTTAAGTCCCATCGGTAGTCTTTTCATTTGATATTGACCTGTGTTTGTTGTAAACGCAGTAAATTTACGACTACCCGAATCTAAAGATACTTGATAATAACCTTGATGAAGATCAAGGTGACTAAAGTATATAGCACCAGAGAGAGAATCTAAAATTTCATTAATATTTGGCAAAGGAAACTTGTCATCGCAAACTTTATCATTCAATTTCCTATAATCAACCACTAAACGCCATTTTGTATCTTTTCCTTTTGTATTCTTTTTAGGTACTAATAATATTGGACTTGACCATTCGCTATTGCATTCTTCGATGATGTCATTTTCTAACATTTTACTAATCTGTTTAGTTATTTCAGGCTTTAATGACTGTGGTAATCTGTAGGGTTTTGTATAAATTGGACTACAGTTAAGTTTCATATGTAAAGATTGTTCATAAATATTTGTAGTTGTTAGTTTATCTCCTTCATGATGAAATACATCAAAGTACTTGGTACAAATTTCTTCAATAGACTTCTTTTCATCGTCACTTAAATGATGTAAATTTAATTCAGATAGTAATTTTTGAATTTTATTAACATTTATATTAATTTTACTAAATTCAGCTTTATCATAATCGCTTAAGGGTTGTAAGTTTGGTGTAAACTCTGGCAAAAATACGTCCTTCTCAGAAACATTTAATATTTTAACTGGAATCCTATTATTCTTTACCTTTGCTATTGTATTTGCTAAAAAAATATTTTTCGCTAGCTCTCTTCCACAAACAATCACGTCATCATTCACGCTTTCTTCTAAATAAATGTAATGTATAGATTCAGATCGCGAATATTAAGTAAATTGCGTCTTCTATCACTGTCATTAATTAATTTTAAATTGAGTTTTTCATTATTATAATTTAAAGTTAATAAGTTTGTATCTAAGTTAATATTTGCCTTATATTTATTAAGAAAATCTAAACCTAAAATTCCATCTGCTTTTAATGGCAAACAATCAAAAATTAAAAAATCATGTGAGAAAACTAGGTTTTCACTACTTAGGTTTAAGTTTACTGAGCCGAGTGAACGTCTTTGTCCTCCTATACCATTAATTACTGTATTATCTTTATAAACCGTACTATGATTTGGCAATGCTTCACTTTTTATAACTGAAAGCGTTGCACCTGTATCAATTAACCAATAATTTTTAACGCTGTTAATGTAAAAAGTAACATATTTTGCTGACCCATCGCATGCTAATATAACATTTTTAAACTCGAAAAAACTGAGTATTATTATTATTTTCTGATAAAGTCGAATTCTCACTGCTTGCTACATTATCATGTTGTACAGAATATATATTTTTAGGTTGTCTACGTTTCGCATTATTCGCTACATGTTGAAAACCTCTTCCTCTTTGGGAATAACCGTATGTCATAGGCGGCGCCCGCCTATAATTTGTAAAATTACTCTGACGAGGCAAATTTGAATATCCGCGGTGATAATTGTTATTATACTGACGATAGTTTCTGTTAAAATTACCTCTATGATTTTGGTAACCTTGAGCACGATTAACATTTTGGTAACCTTGAGCAGGATTAAAATTTTGGTAACCTTGAGCATGATTAACATTTTGGTAACCTTGAGCACGCTTATGAAAACTTTTTCCTTGCTGAGATACATTTAGAATGTTACCTGTGCGCTGGAAAGATACAACCTCTTCATCTTTAGCAGCCTGGATTGCGTCCTTCAAATTGCTGTAGTTACGCGCAGCAATGATAGTTGCCAGCCTAGAGCTCCGAAGTCCTTCTGAAAACCGTTTTATGGCAATCTGTTCATTTAAAGGTTTTAAAATGGAAAATGCGTTTGAATTATTATCTGCCTGTGAAATGGTCATTTCGGTAAATAATTCTTCTAACTCAGAGCCAAACTCGTCAACTGATTTTGAACCCTGTGTACTATTGTATAATTTGGTCTGTAAGGCTATGAAAGATTTTTTTGTCAAAAGATGTTTTTTTAAATCATTCACTAGTTCATCTACTGTTTTATATGTACTAGAAATCCTTAATTTAGCATTTTCAGAGAGTCTACTTTTTAAAATAAATGTTATTAATGTAGTCTTACCTGCGTCGTCGAGCATGCTCCCATACATATCAACAGAGTCTATTAACCGTTTAGTAGTCGCTTCTGCTCCGTCCATGACTGGAATCAAACTACAAGCCACTTTTAAATCAAACTCCATTTTGACGTTTATAATAGGCAACTCACATAAAATATTTATTTCATCGTATACCTTCTTAATTTTATCAAAAATATCTAAAGTCAATGTCAAATTATTTTTATCCGTACTTAATTCTAAAATTGAAAAGATTTCCTTACATTTATTAAAAATTATTTGAGATTCGTCCCTTTTACTTTCAGTAGTTTTACACGTGTACCTACTTTTACCCTTTTTCACTAAATATTTTTTTATACATATCAATTCTTCATAATATTCTAAAAGAACTTCAATCATATTCTATCCATACTAAAGTTAATAATAACATTTAATATATAAAATTATACTTAATCATTAGTCTACAGTATTAATGCTATGAAGAGTTCAATTTCACAACGTTGAAGGAAACGACCGGCGAAAACAGACTGTCAGCACTTTTACACGCGGGGTATCATGTTCTTTGAGTGTTTGTGCACTGTTTAAGGCTTTTTAAATATTCGCGTTATAAAATGTTAGCCTTGAAAGATAAAAACGTAGAATGGAAAAGAGAAAAAAAAAAATTAATGGGCCTCGTTGTCACGCTGTCTTCTCAGGGAGGCACGAATGCGTTGAAGGGTTTGCAGTCCCACGTTCTCTTGCGCCCATCGACGGTGGCAGTTCCGATACAGTTTTACCGCGAAGAATAAAAATATTATTGCTACCATAGTCACCATCAGCAGCACAGCAATGTTTATGCGGTCCATGTGGCCTCCAATGTCCCTCATCATGGTGGTATCGCGCCCCTCCACGGAGTTTTGATTTACAATAACTTGTTCTTTCGATACGCTTGACCGGCACATTTTTCCGAAACGTAGATTTTTTTTTTCTCAAAAATTTAAATTACTTTGAAAGTTAAAAAAAAACTATAGCCCCTTGGCAGAGCCCGACTGGCAGGGTCGCCATGTGATGTTGGGGGTAAGTATATTGAAACAACCACATCGGTTAAGGTCCGTTTATTGAATGCATAATGTATCCGTGCCGTAAATGTGCAATGAAATATAAAACTATTGTAAAGGAGTTTATGCACACACTTCAATGCGGCGCGCCTGTCGACACGGCGCGCCACACAGTCGAGAGTTGCGCTGCCTGGCAGACACAACGGAGCGACCTAACTGCCGTCATTGGCGGGGACCTGTCGCTGGAGCGAATAGTAAGCGCCATGTTGGTCAGCGACAGGTACTGGCAAGCTGTCGCCGACTTCAGTGAGGCTGTAATGCTCCTGAAGGAGGCTGCGGAGCGGGAACGAGAGGCCGACGCTGGTGCGGACCTGCTCCGCCGAGCAAGGCCAGGGAGGAGGCGACGCCAATACGCTCGTCTCCTTCCTCTGCTTTAGACGGTCGTAGCCCTGCCAGGCTAACGTCGGAGCGTCAGAGAGAGTCCGGAACGGGGAACCTCTGGCGCCCCATTAAAGACGAGTATAGCGCCGCAGTTAGGTTTAGTCGGTATTCTGACGCCCAGTTCTATATGGGCGTCAGTGAGTCCGACACTACCCACTGCTGCCGTCGCGGCTCAAGTCGCGATGACAGGAGTGGGTGTGCGTAAAGGCATTCCCCTGCGAAAAAAAAAAAAGGGTTGATGAATTGAAGTATAATTTATTAATCACATTTCAGTTGAATGAGCTGTCATCAAACTTATTATATTTTCCTAACTAAATAACAACCGTAAGCATTATGTGACTACCTGTTATAATTTAGGCTTGCACTATCCCGCATCATCAGGGAGGAGTTGAAGGTAAAAAAAAATATCCCGTGTCTTTGCTTAGTATTCTTATTACATATACGTAAGCACTTGTGAGCCAACTTCTATAGCTTGGGCTTGCAGTACCCTGCATCATTAGGGCTGAGGAGTTTAAGGTCGAAATTTTCATCATGTGTCTTTGCTTAGTAATTATACTACATACCCGATAGCACCAAATAGCTAACTTCTATGGCTTAGGCTTGAAGTACCCCTGCATTATTAGAGTTGAGGAGTTAAGATTAAAATTTTTACCGTGTATTTTTGCTTGGTATTTTTATTACATAACCGTAAGTACCAAATAGCCAACTCTTACGGTTTAGTCTTGAAATACCCTTGCATAATCAGGGTTGTGAAGTTGAAGGTCAAATTTTTGTCCCATGAATTTGTTTAACAATCTTATTATATATCCATAAAAACAAGTGACTTACTTCTACGGTTCAGGCTAGCAGTATCCCTGCATCATCAGGACTGCAGAGTTGAAGGTGAATTTTTTTTTAGGAAATATCTGCTTAGTAATGTCCTTCATTTATTTATCATTTGTTATACTAAGAAACAAATCTATTTACACTATTAACAAAACAAAATATTAAAAATAAATAAAACATTTTTTTTTGAAGTAAATAAAGTAAAAGAAATTATAAATAAAACAAAGAGTCCATATCACTGCCTCTTGGGAGTTTCTCAAGAATGCTGGCGGCGTTACCTCTTCGTATGGCCAAACTGATTCTTTGGCCAAAATACGCACCAGCCCTTGGGTCTCCCGAAGCGTTAACCAATTCATCATTATTTATCTCATTCAACCCAATTGGACTCCTACAGCTTAGGTTTAGCCGAGTATCGCTAATTTCGTTAATTTGCTTCAAATAGTTGAACAGTTCCATTACTTTGTTATGGATCCTATTCTCAGAACCTTATCAAACTCTCATCAGCGTACCCTTGAAGTACATTCTTTCAAATAAAAGAAAAATCATCAAAATCGGTTGGCAGGAAATTTAGTTATTCATCTATTGCCATTGTCAAAAGTGAACTAAAAAAAAATGGGACCCCATGACACGCACTACCTTTCAAATGAAAAAAAAATCATCCAAATCTGTTCACCCAGTCCGGAGAAATCAAGTCACAAATATAAAAAATAAAAAAATTTAATTAAATCAAAGCGAAATACAAAATTTTATTGAGGTGGCCTCAAAATTGACTGACTTTCATACGAACTTACATCTTCTATTTGGATTCAATTGGGGAGGGGACCAGAAAATTCATTCTTAGCTGACGTCTATGTCATAAAAGGAACCCCTAGTAAGAAAAACATATTCGTATCTTTAGCAGCTTAGGCTCTGCGATGTTTACTCAATAGGTGAGTGAGAGCGCATCCTTTCGTGTTTATATAAGTATATAGAGATATAGATTTGTATAGTATCAAATAACATAGGTACACGCATAACCAATAAAAATACATAAAGGAATATTTTACAGACCATAACATGTTTAGTTTCAACCAATTGAACTATGCAGTTACTTATCTTATCAAACACAAAATAAATACTGCATAGTTTTAAATAGACATAACTTTTTTATTTATAAACCGATTTACATAAAATAAACACTAAATGTTAAGTGAAGTTTCCCACAATACATCAGTGGTGTATTGTGGAAATTATATTCGAATTGGATAAGCCGTTTGTGAGATTAGCGTTTTCAAACACACAGACAAACATACAAACAGATTAACAGACAAACAGACAAACAGAAAAGATTTCTAAAAACTATTATTTTGGGTTCTATATCGTAATAAAGACCTCTAGAAATGGATTTCACCTAAATTTATTCCATGTACAGACAGCGACCTCTTACAGATTTATTATAGTATAGATAGATAGATAGATTTAAGTTTGCAATCCAGTGTTTCGTAGCCCTTGACGGAATTATTAGTAACTAGCCTTTGCCCGCGGCTTCGCTCGCGTGAAATTTAGTCTGCCACATAAAGTTTGCAAGGTGGTAGAGCAATGGTTCAACCGGGGAGGTATCACCACCGCACCTATTACTACCGTGAAGCAGTTCTTGTGTTTCATTAGAAGGGTGTGGCTGCCGGCTCACTTTTTATTATTATTATTATTAATATACTTTATTGTACCCAAAAAAAACAGGAAATTTACAATGTTGATTACAGTTTAAGATACAATAGGCGGTCTTATCGCTAAACAGCGATTTCTTCCAGACAACCTTAAGGTTCGGAGTTAAAAAGAATATGAACAGAAAGAAAAAGGTAGGGTGCAAAATTAAATAGAGATTATTGCAAAATATAATATAAATTAAGGAGTAAGTTAAAGAAAAGCAAGTATAAGTAGTTGAAATATTGGAAGATAGCAACAAATATATAAAATGATTATTGACAAAAGATAGCAAGAAGCTTAAAGAAAATAATCTGAAAAACAGAGATAGGATTAAAGCTGAAGGTAATGAGATTTGACAAGGATTTTGAAGGAATATAGGGACTGAGCATTACGAATGGATACAGGAAGGGAGTTCCACAGACGAATGGCTAACATAGTATAGGATTTTTTGTAAAATGAAGTTGAGTGGGAAGGAGTACAGAGAGCAAGGTTTTGGGTGGAGCGAAGGGATTTGTCATGGGATAAGTAGAGATAGTGAAAACGTTCCTTGAGGTAAGGTGGGGATAAGGGATTAAATAGTATACAGTACAGAAGAGACAGAAAGTGAGCATTTCGGCGAAGACGAATTGGGAGCCACTTGAGCTTAGCACGAAATTCTGAAACATGGTCATATTTTCGTAAGCCGAATATGAACCGTATACACATGTTTTGGAGGCGCTCAAGCTTATTTAATTGCTCCTCAGTAATATCTGGATAACACACATCAGCATAGTCAAGTATTGGCAGAAGGAGAGATTGCGCAAGCGTAATTTTAGTAGGAATGGGTAAAACATTTTTTAGCCGTCGAAGAGATCCCACTGCAGCAAAGAGCTTCCTACTAACTTCCGTGATCTGTGGTGTCCAGGAGAGATTTTGGTCCATATAAATTCCTAAATTCCTAACAATCTTACTATAAGGAATAATAATGTTATCAAGTTTTACAGGCGGTAACTGATGCCACTTAATTCTAGCGGTCAAACGGGAGCTCCCAATGACAATTGCCTGTGACTTTGCGGCATTCAATTTTAAACCAAAGTTTTTGGACCAAATGCAAATACGAGTCAGATCTGCATTAATAGATTTGACGGCGTTATGCAAGTCGCTCAGGCTGGCATGGTTGTAGATTTGCAAATCGTCTGCATATAGGTGGTAGAGAGAAGTTAGGTGAAGACTAATAGAATTTATGAAGATAGTAAAAAGGAGAGGAGACAACACGCCACCTTGTGGCACGCCAGCAGTTGTATTCGACCAGTTGGAATATTTATTATCAATTTGAATACGCTGCCGGCGTCCGTACAAGTAACTACGAAACCAATCAATCACTGTCGGAGATATGCAGAGAGAACGTAAAACACCTAAAAGGACGTCAAAATCAACAGTGTTGAACGCGTTGCTAAAATCCAACAGTGTTAACACCGTCAGCTGTTGATTGTCCATCCCCATGCGGATGTCATCTGTGATTTTCAACAGGGCAGTAGCCGTACTATGGCCAGGTCGGAAACCAGATTGAAGAGGATTTAGTAGGGTATTAGTGGAAAGAAAGGAGTTGAGTTGGTGATGGATGAGGCGCTCAAGGACTTTAGATAGAAAAGGTAAAATGGATATCGGTCTGAAATCAGCAAACTCGGATGGGTTGGATTTTTTAGGTAAAGGGATAATATTTGCGTCTTTCCAGGAAGAAGGAAAAGAATTATTTTGGATGGAACTATTGACTATGAAGGTAATAGTTGGAAGGAGTAAGCCAAGGAGAGGTATGATCATACTACGACTAATGCTATCACTACCTACCGCGTTTGAGGGGATGGAGAGTATCGCTCTCTCCACATCACGACACGAAAATTGACTAAACGAAAATAAGGAAAACTTTGGATTGGGAATCTGAGAAAGCTGATTTAGAGTTTTTTCTTTCAATTTGCTATCAATGCAAGAAGTTACAGAAAAATGACGATTTAATTCGTTTAGATTTAGATTATGTGGAAGAGAATCTTTGGGCGATTTCCCAATTCCTAATGTTTTAAGAAATTTCCAGACCCTGCTAGGGTCTTCATTATGAACGGAATTATAGATATGGCGTCGTTGTAAATCTCTACACACCATATTGCAACGATTTCTTGCAGCTTTATACCTCTCGAGATTAACATCACTGGCATTAGACTTGTATTTACATTTGGCAGAGTTTTTCTTATTTATTAAGGACCTCACGTGGTCAGTAAGCCAAGGAGCTGGTGGATGCCGGATCCGGACTGGACGAACAGGAGCATGAAGATCGTACAATTCGATTACCAGTGTATTAAATATAGCCACTTGCTCGTCAACAGTTTTCTTACTCTCTACAACACCCCAATCGATATGGGCAGCATCACTTGGGAGTTTTTCAATGTTCATCCCACTAAAATTACGCTGAAAGAGAGTTCTTGACTTAGCTTTCGGAGGTCGGATTTTATATGACAAGTAGAGGAGGTCATGATACGAAAAACCCTCAGCAGCGCACTGACCGTACTTTGCAACGTGATCTAACGAAGATACGATCATAAGATCCAGCAAAGAAGGTTCACAATTTGGAAAGAAGTGGGTTGCACTGAGAGGTAATAAGTAAAGGTTAGCAGCATTGATTGAAGATTGTAATTTATGAGATCTGACATCCTGCTTGAGTAAACAAGTATTAAAATCACCCATAATAATTGTATGGTCGAAAAGTGGACAATGATCTTCAAGCAGTTTGTCAAAGCAGGTAAAATAATCAACGCTGAGAGAAGGGCTATAAAAAACGCCAAGAAGAAGTTTGGCATTTGAAAGATGGACTTCCAAAAATAGATGTTCAGATTCGTTCCCAGAAGTAGCCTGCGGTGACTTACTTACTATCGAAAAGGGAATGTGGGAACGAAGGTAAATTGCCACTCCTCCACCGCCCCGAACAGTGCGATCATTGCGGATTAAATGAAATCCAGGGAGTGAATAAGTCGTAGAAGGGAGACATGGCTTAAGCCACGATTCCGAAACTAGAATGGCATGAATATGTGTGCTATCAAAAGACGACAACAAATCGGGGTAATGTGCTGGAATGCTCTGTGCATTTATATGGACTACATTAAAATTTTTCAGTACATCTGAGAAATAGGAATCTAAAGTATTATTTAAAGGAGGGATACTTTCAAAACTGTCATTAATACTTAATCCCTCTGAGGCGGAGGAAAAGGTTAATGGATGCTCATTGCTATCATCAACTAACATGTTATGTAAGAATTAAGAAAAACGAGATCTAAATAAATAAATAAAAGTAAAACAAATAAATAATAAAATAAATATAAAATAAAATCACTTACTCCTACCCGCCAGCAATACTAGAAGAAATCAAATATACATTAATTAATAATCCTAAGAGTAGTGCATATCAAACAACAGCACAAATAAATTTATACAAAAGTTTTAATTTTAACTGCCAACTACAAATTTCACTATATGTTACTAAAAAAAAAAAAAAAAAGTTTTTAGGTAAAAGAACAACAAAAAACGTTAGATTAATCAAGTAACAGGCAGTTTTTGTTATCAAGGCAGTCCGGATAAAATACAAAGTGGCATAACGAACAATAACCTTGGTCGTCGTTATTAATTTATCAGGCAGACGCTGTCTATGACAACAATTTTGACAGTTGACTGTCAATGTTAAAATTTTACTTGAAGTATAGGAGTCAATTGTCAATTGTCATTTTAATATGACAAATAAAAGTGTGAAATATTGCCAAAAAACGATGTAAAATCTCACTTTTATATGAGACGATCATCAAAGTCCTCGGGAGTAACAACGCATCTGTGACTGCCTTCAGATTGAACCCTTGCTCTACTTCCTAAATCTGTGTGTTCAAATTTCAAATCACAAGCACGTATATTAATTTGAATTATTTTTGTCGGCAACAGATATTAATGCTTACTCTGAAATTAGAAGTTTTAAGAAAGGGTCTCAAAACGCGTGACGGTTACCAACGCGCAGTTGGCTAGCGTGGTCAACTACGACCTAAACTACTGCTAATCTGACAAACGTGCCGAGTTGTGTAACATTAAAAGGTCGATGACGATTGAATAACATATTTAACCTTTTCCACTGTTTAATTCCCATTGACCTTTTTTTTGTCGAGGGGGAAACCTTCAAAAGGTACCATATGCCGTGAGAGCGACGCAGGGTTATGTGGGATTCTTATCGCACCAGGACTCCGGGATCTTCAAAGGAACGCAACTGGAGTCCTCTAAGTGCATTGCCCCATCGGTCTCCTTCCAAGTGAGCGGCTGGGCCCACCACTACATCTGGTCTTTACCACGATATGCAACCACACGTATACTACCGTCCTTCCCGGGATCGCCTGGCTGGACGGTTCAAGCTCCGTGCATCCTGGCTCTCACCACACATGCTGACATCTTTCCCGAAGTTGCTGACTGGGTGTTTCGAGCTCCCAGTCTAGCCGCCCGCAACCCCGAAAGCCCCCTTTTATTCGCCTCTTACCACAGACAGGGGACACCGTAGCCTTATTCTGATCCCGGAACTACAGGGACGTCATTCACATTGACCTTTCCCATTTTGCTCCGTGTTTTATAACCATTCAAATATTAATTTCAAAGAACTTCGTTGTATACGGCGGGCGGCGGCGCACGGCGCGTACTGCCGGTCAATCAATTGACTACACAATATGTTATACTCGTAATATCTTCTAAACTACTTATCCAATTTACATGGTGTAAAAAGTAGATTCAATCTGTATTAGATGCTTGATTTTTTGAAATCATTTATTTTGATAAGGATTAATATTTAGTTTGTATAAAACCCATGGAAACATCAACTTCATATTTCTTAAATTTTCAAAGTATAAAAAGAGTTATCGTGGGTTATACATAAAATTAAAAATATAGACATATGCTGTCGCAGACTTTTATTTAGATCTATGTGAGCCAAACAATCCCACAGTACATTATATTTGGATATTATGGATTTGGATATCTCCAACGGTTTAGGCAGCGTACGCGAAGATAGCTCTCAGAGGAAAACTTTTTTTGCGACTAACCTGATATTTCTCGTTATATTATAACCTAATTACAAAAAAAAATCGGTATAAACTATAGTCCATATGTTATTCTGATGTATAACCTATACTACTGTAAAGTTTCAACCAAATCCGTTGAGTAGTTTTTGCGTGAAAGAATAACAAACACACATACATCCATCTTCACAAATTTTCGCATATATAATATTAGTAGGATAAGATAGAATTTATTTATATATTTATTTATTTAATATAGGTCACTAACATACTGTTACATGGTAAAGATGTTAATAATGAAAGTCATTACATAAGTGGCAGTAAGCGACGACTGCATGCAATACATCAAAACTTTTAAAGCTAAATAATTAAATATGGTGATAATTAACAAAATCGAAATGAAAGTCACAAAATATTGATGAGTGAAATTGAAAGATTGATTAATAAGATAATGTCCAAATAAAAAAATCAAATCAAATCAAACCAAACCAAACCAAACCAAACCAAAGCAAACCAAACCATACCAAACCAAACCATAGTGACCTGACCAGCCTCCATTGGAGGAGAGGATGATCTGCGAGTGAGATTTTTAAGGCATAACAGAAGATCCGACTTATATAATGCGGTGCTCTTGGCAAGACCGGCTGTATGGCGGGCGCTGGTCTGGGCTGAGCGCGTGTGCATCGACCACCAGCGGGTTCGAGTGGATGATTTTACGCCATTCATTCAGTGCCACTCGTGCCTCGCTTTCGGACACCTTAAAAACAAATGCCCCTCCACTGAGAAACATTGTGCTCACTGCTCAGAGACGACACATATTTTCGCAGATTGCCCAAACAAATGCAACCCAGTCAGTAAGTGCATAAACTGCATCAAGCACAATGAACGCTACGACACGTCAGACAGCACCTCCCATATGGCCACTTCACACAATTGCCCCCGCTTGCGATCCATCCGAAGCAAAATATTAAACCGGACTGACTATGGATCCAAGTAGGACAATTGAGTTCATTCAGTGTAACACCGATAGGTCGAAGCATTCATTTCATGAACTCCTTGTTTATTTTATGGCCGGGCAATCTAATATTGCTCTAATTTCGGAACCTTATGTCGGACCCGACGAAGCAGTAAGAAGCATAGCGGGAGTAGACGTATTCCAGTTTCCCGGAGGAAATCGTGTCAAGGCCTGCGTGCTGGTCAAGTCGGGACACGGACAGGTACTAGGGATCTCCCAGTACTCTTCAGCCAACCTTGCGGTAGTTCAGATTATGGCTGGGCGTCGCAAAATCTACGTCGCTTCCGCGTACATTGAGCCAGATCAGGATACTGATAACACCCTGGAGCGTCTCGACGTCTTCTTGAAAGCCACTAAGGGATCTCACCGTGTCGTGGGTGGTGACCTCAACGGATGGCACCCGTTATGGGGGAGCACCAGAGCTAATCCCAGAGGCTGTGCAGAGGTCTAACTAGCGTACAGTAACGACCTATATTTTTGCAACTCTGGCTCCACGCCAACTTTTGAGACCATCACCCACGGTCAGGTGAGAACATCTTTCATCGATCTCACCCTCACGTCTAGCGATATTTTCGATCAGGTTACAGATTGGCAAGTAAATCTGAACATATGTCCATCTTCGCAGCACAATGCAATTACGTTTTCATTAAATATTGGGAAAATTAACAGACAGACTGACGGTGACTCCACATTTTTGTTCAAATCAGACAAAACCAACTGGACTGAGTTTAAAAACTCTCTACACAACTTGATGGCTGCATCCGACATTTTAGACAGGGATATCCACAGTATGAGCGCATCTCTACTGGAAAGCACGATTGAGGACATTACCGTGATTATACAATCTAGCCTGCAAGGCTTCCATGCCTACTCGGGGAGGAGGAGGAAAGGGTGGCAAAGCCAAGATTAGGCCACTTTGGTGCGATGAACTTAAAAGGCAAGTGGTAGACATCCATCACCAGCTACATGCTGCCAAAAAGCGTGGTCTCCCCCTTAGTGACCTTATCGAGGCACAGGCCAACTGTAAGGCTGCCTATGCTAGTGCCCTCCGAGCGGCTTCAACAAAAAGTTTCCGGGAGTTTTGCCAACTACAGTCGAAGGAGAATGTGTGGTCGCTCACTAACCGCCTGCTTAAAGTAGCCATACCCAGGCGTCCACCTGCCACTCTCCTTATTGGCAACAGGTACACCTCGGAAGGCAAGGAGACTGCTGAGGCCTTATTGGAACATTTTTACCCAGCAGATACACCTGACTCCTTGCCACGACATCACCATATGCGCGCTCTTGTTGAAGATCTGCCCGACACGGATGACGACTTACCATTCGACGAGAAAGAGGTGCTGGAGGCTCTCAAAATGATTAACTCAAAGAAGGCCCCGGGAATGGACCACCTCACTTCAGACATCTGCCACCAGTTTGCGTCTGCCTATCCGAGACTGGTGACGGACGTCATGAATAGGTGCCTCTCAATCCAGCACTTCCCACGGCAGTGGAAGGTCGCGTACTCCAGGATTATTCCCAAGCCGGGTAAAGCGGATTACTCCATGTTAAACTCTCATTGTCCTATTGGGCTCTTACCCGTGTTTGGGAAAGTATTAGAGAGGCTCTTTATCAAGAGAGTGACGCACTGTGCACATCAAAAGGGCGTGTTGAGTGATCAACAATTCGGATTTACGGACCCGACCGGCACGATGCATGCTCTCAGTCGGGTACTAAACGAAATCCGGAGTGCAAAAAATAACCGTAAATTAGTTCTAGCAGTGTCACTCGATATCAGGGCGGCCTTTGATAACGCCTGGTGGCCCGCACTATTCCATAGACTGAAACATCTCGGGTGCCCCAAAAACATTTACGGGCTGATATTAAATTACGTCCGGGACAGGTCTTGGACCACGCGGGCGAGAGAGTCACACGGACGATGGCCAGGGGCTGCGTCCAGGGATCGGTGTGCGGGCCTGTACTGTGAAATATTATTCTCGATGAACTACTGTCCACTCAATTACCATCTGGGTGCCACATGCAGGCGTACGCCGATGACGTGCTCCTGGTGGTCTCGGCCAACACGGCTGAACAATTGCAGGTGAAGACCAACTCGGCACTGGAGATGATCCTGAGATGGGGCCAAAGTGTTAAGTTGGAATTTGGCCCGGAGAAAACTCAGATCATCGCCTTTACCCCTAAGGCTAAGGAGGCGAAAGTGACAATGGAAGGACGCACCCTCGACTTTTGCAGTGAGATCAAACTTCTGGGGGTGATCATCGATGAGAAACTGCTATTTGGTCCGCATGTTCGTTATGTTCTCGGGAAAGCGATGCATATTTTTAATAAACTTTGCATTTACTCCCGTCCAACCTGGGGCGCTCATCCCGAGAACATACGGACTATTTATAAACATGTCATCGAACCCGTTGTCACCTTCGCTGCCGGCATTTGGGGTCAAGTTGCTTCGAAAGGGTATGTGCGCAAGTCCTTACTAAGTTTGCAGAGAGGTTTCGCCATTAAGGCGATCAGGGGATTCCGCACGATCTCTACAACCGCTGCCCTCGCGCTAGCCGAGTTCATCCCGTTGGATCTCAAAGTCCGGGAGGTACATATTGTGGAACAAACCAGGCTCTCTAACACCACGTCATATCTTCCAGCAGACATAGAACGTGAGAAACCTACACCCGTGGCACAACTCCTACACCCAGCTATGCGGATTTCAGTTGGCTTAACGGCATCATGTCCTCAGCTGAACGAGAATCACACTTCCGATTCAACTTATACAACCATTTACACAGACGGAAGTAAACTTGACGACGGGTCTGTGGGCGCGGCGTTCGTTTGCTATGACCACAGCGACACACACATTGCCACCAAAAAGTTTAAACTCCATAGTAGCTGCTCCGTATTCCAAGCTGAATTGTTTGCCATAAATCGGGCATGCCAATGGGCACTAGCAAACAATTCACTCAATAATTCACACATACACATACATACCGACTCACTTTCGGCGCTCAACGCCATCCAGCACAGAAGCAACACACATCCACTCATCTCACACATACACAATCATATACTCACACACAGATACACACACACTATTGAATTCGGGTGGGTTAAAGCTCACATCGCCATAGTCGGGAACCAAATGGCAGACACAGCAGCCAAAAGTGCCGCTGCATCTCACAAGTCGTTCGAGTATACTCACTTTCCCATGTCGTTTGTCAAACACAAGGTACGCGTTGAAAATTGGTACACATGGCAGGCACGATACGAGACATCTACCCAGGGGCAGCACACCAAACGTCTACTACCCGAACTCAAAGACATCAGAGAGTTAAACAAACACGTGGAGACTTCCTTCCAACTCACACAGATCCTCACTGGCCACGGATTTCATAAGGCATATATCATATATCTCCATCGATTCAATATCATCAGTGAGGATATCTGTCCATGTGATGGCACTTCCATACAGACCATTGACCATCTCTTAACTACCTGCCCGGCATTTGCTGCGCAGAGGCATCACCACGTTTCGCTGTGCCGAATGCTGGAAGTGTCACCATACGAGTTGGGGGAACTTACAACCAAATACAGTGCGATCAAATCATTCGAAAAGTTGTGTAAATCTATAGTGAATAATCTAAAAAATTTTAACGAAAATGAACAAAGTGATAATTTATATTTTAAAAGAATATGCCTACCACAAATTATCGCCATCGCCCAGGGTTGACTAACAGAGATTGCCATTAGGCATTAAGTTCACCCTTGTAACCCTTAGTATAAGGTGTTTCAAAAGTTTAAATAAAATAAATAACTGAGCGCACCCGCTCGCAGGGCGCTACCGCGCCCTACTCAGTTTAATGTTTTGTTTTAAGTTCCAACCTAACCTAACCCATCCTATACAGGGTGTAAATGACAGCGTACCGAAAACTTAAATGGTAGATTTGTGACACCAAAAGAAATAAAAATAACTCATCAATTTTCCTCGGAAATTATTGGTTCCCGAGTTGGTCATTTTTGAGCGCGCAATGTACATCGAACAACCCGCGTACCGATCGCCGATCGCTTATTGTATTATAAGTAGTTATTCCCCGCACGCATCTAACAACAAATCGCTTATTATATTTTATTAACTTAGTACCTACCTACCTAGACTAACGTGAAATCATTCAAAAACATGACCCACCACACGTGCTCTCAACATTCTTCCGGCACCTTCCTGCTGCGGTACAATCGGCTGATTATCTAACACTCGTTGGTACGCCCGAGTAATCACACAACTGTCCGTTGAATGGCGAGCATAAGGGTACCTCTGGATGTACAGATGCAGAGCTTGCTGTGCATTCCCACGTGCTTTACCATAACACATTAGCACTTCCCCGTATTCACGAGCACTGAACTGCATTTTGCAAAAACTAAATAACAATAAAAACACTAAAAACACAAAACTAAAGCAATAACAAGTAATAATAAATAACAGTTCACACACGACACGACTAACACGAAACCGAAATTTGCAGAGCATCCGTCTTCCGCAAGCGAAAATCACGAACTGTGAATATCCGAACTATCAAAGAAAACCGCCAATACGCCGCTCCGTGACGAGTTACTACTAAGCGAGTGCATTACACAGATCCAATTAAATTCAGATATGACACAACCTTTAACTTAAAACTGACAAATCAATTACTTTTACTTGTCCACTCGTTGTTTTGTAATTTTAATAAAATACCAAATTAGGCACATTATAAACATTATTCATGTTAGTTTAAATTAGACTGGTTTACTTCAAGATTCTAAATACTTTAAATACATAAAAGCAAATTAAAATTTCATAAAATAACAACATACAACATAAAAAAAAAAACGAAAGTATAAAAAGCTATTATAATATTAATCAATAACTATTGATATTCTTATCACAGAAACTAACTCATCATCTCGAGTACATGACCTACGGAGAACAAGTACTTTATTAGCCACATTGTGTTATATTTTCATTGTTTATTCTGTGTGCGGCGTTAATCCCGCCTTTCTGCAAAGGACTGAAGAGCCGCACCGCGCTGTATGTGTGAGTGTACTGTGTATGTGGAATAGAATTTTGCATGATACTTATGTACCTACATCATTTCTTTAATGATGTTTCCCTTATGTTTGCTTCTGAAACAAATACGTTAAAATGTTAATCATTATTTGTGATTTATTTTTATTTGCCCTAAATAAATGAAGAAGTTTTCAATCATTAGGTGCACAAAAATAAACAAAAGAATAGGTATTTAGTATTTTTCCGAATAATGTTTTCAGTTATTATTTGCGTTAAAATGTTTGAATTAGGTATTGAATGTTTTTTGGAAACTTGGTTCCTAAATTGGTGGAAGTCGGTGCGGCGGAGCGCGGGGCGGCCCGCCGCACGGCCTCAGCCGCGCGGCGTCATTGACCGGACGTCGAACAGCTGATAGTGCATTCATTATACATTGCTAATTTTCGTGAAAAACACTATAATGAGTGTTTTTCTTTTAAATTCATGTTGCATTATGCAGTAGTATTGAAATACTACCAAAATTTGTAAAAAAAGTGCATAAAAAATAGAAAATCCGAGGAAAATCCGATGAAAAATTCCAACGCCATAAGCACCAGAATCGTGTCAGGAATCCATATTTTTAATATTCGGTACGCTGTCATTTACACCCTGCATAAAAAGGCTGACAGATGAAGTCGGTTAAACTTGTTATACATTTATTTTTCATTTCTATATGTACGTAACATACGTACATATAGAAATGAAAAAAAAATTCTTCTGATCATAGCTAGTAATTCAATTTCATTAGTACCAACACCAAATGTCTTCAAACACATCTGAATTATTCCCATCGGCTGAGGAGTTACATATTTTGTTACCGAGACTGACGGACAGGGTCTGATAGACCCTCAAATAGTCAAAGATGAACTGGCTTTGCAATTTCATTAGAACCTACACCCAATATCTTCAAACACAACTCAATTATACCAATCGGTTGAGGAGCTACATATTTTGTCTCCGAGCCAAATTATCAGACACTTAAATAGTCAATAATAAATTGGGTTTGCAATTTCATTAGAACTTACACCAAATATCTTCAAACACAACTCAATTATTCCTATACGTTGAGGAGTTACACGTTTTATCTCCGAGCCACATTATCAGTCCCTTAAGTAGTCAATGATGAACTGGCTTTGCAATTTCATTAGAACGTACACCTAATATCTTCAAACACAGGTCAATTATTCCCATCGGTTGAAGAGTTACACATTTTGTCTCTGAGCCACATTATCAGACCCTTAAATAGTAAATGATGAACTGGCTTTGCAATTTCATTAGTACCTACACCAAATATCTTCAAACACAATTCAATTATTCTCATCCGTTAAGGAGTTACATTTTTTGTCTCCGAGCCACATTATCAGACCCTTAAATAGTAAATGATGACCCGGCTTTGCAATTTCATTAGTACGTACACCAAATATCTTCAAACACAATTCAATTATTCTCATCCGTTGAGGAGTTACATATTTTGTCTCCGAGTCACATTATCAGACCCTTAAATAGTTAATAATGAACGGGCTTTGCAATTTCATTACAACCTACACCTAATATTTTTAAACACAACTCAATTATTCCCATCGGTTGAGGAGTTACACGTTTTGTCTCCGAGCCACATTATCAGACCTTTAAATAGGCAATGATGAACTGGCTTTGCAATTTCATTAGAACCTACACCAAATATCTTCAAACACAACTCAATTATTCCTTTTGGTTGAGGAGTTACACGTTTTGTCTCCGAGCCACATTATACAGGGTGTAAATGAAAGCGTACCGAATATTAAAAATATGGATTCCTGACACGATTCTGGTGCCTATGGCGTTGGAATTTTTCATCGGATTTTCCTCGGATTTTCCATTTTTTATGCACTTGTTTTTACAAATTTTGGTAGTATTTTAATACTACTGCATAATGCGACATGAATTTAAAAGAAAAAAACTCATTATAGTGTTTTTCACGAAAATTAGCAATGTATAATGAATGCGCTATCAGCTGTTCGACGTCCGGTCAATTTACGCCGCGCGGCTGAGACCATGCGGCGGGCCGCCCCGCGCTCCGCCGCACCGACTTCCACCAATTTAGGAACCAAGTTTCCAAAAAACATTCAATACCTAATTCAAACATTTTAACGCAAATAATAACTGAAAACATTATTCGGAAAAATAATAAATACCTATTCTTTTGTTTATTTTTGTGTACCTAATGATTGAAAACTTCTTCATTTATTTAGGGCAAATAAAAATAAATCACAAATAATGATTAACATTTTAACGTATTTGTTACAGAAGCAAACATAAGGGAAACATCATTAAAGAAATGATGTAGGTACATAAGTATCATGCAAAATTCTATTCCACATACACAGTACACTCACACATACAGCGCGGTGCGGCTCTTCAGTCCTTTGCCGAAAGGCGGGATTAACGCCTCACACAGAATAAACAATGAAAAGATAACACAATGTGGCTAATAAAGTACTTGTTCTCCGTAGGTCATGTACTCGAGATGATGAGTTAGTTTCTGTGATAAGAATATCAATAGTTATTGATTGATATTATAATAGCTTTTTGTACTTTCGTTTTTTTTTATGTTGTATGTTGTTATTTTATGAAATTTTAATTTGCTTTTATGTATTTAAAGTATTTAGAATCTTGAAGTAAACCAGTTTAATTTAAACTAACATGAATAATGTTTATAATGTACCTAATTTGGTATTTTATTAAAATTACAAAACAACGAGTGGACAAGTAAAAGTAATTGATTTGTCAGTTTTAAGTTAAAGGTTGTGTCATATCTGAATTTAATTGGATCTGTGTAATGCACTCGCTTAGTAGTAACTCGTCACGGAGCGGCGTATTGGCGGTTTTCTTTGATAGTTCGGATATTCACAGTTCGTGATTTTCGCTTGCGGAAGACGGATGCTCTGCAAATTTCGGTTTCGTGTTAGTCGTGTCGTGTGTGAACTGTTATTTATTATTACTTGTTATTGCTTTAGTTTTGTGTTTTTAGTGTTTTTATTGTTATTTAGTTTTTGCAAAATGCAGTTCAGTGCTCGTGAATACGGGGAAATGCTAATGTGTTATGGTGAAGCACGTGGGAATGCACAGCAAGCAAGCGCCTTATTAATGATTGATTAAATTTTGCAATTTTTGAATGATTTCACGTTAGTCTAGGTAGGTACTAAGTTAATAAAATAGAATAAGCGATTTGTTGTTAGATGCTTGCGGGGAATAACTACTTATAACACAATAAGCGATCGGCGATCGGTACGCGGGTTGTTCGATGTATATTGCGCGCTCAAAAATGACCAACTCGGGAACCAATAATTCCCGAGGAAAATTGATGAGTTATTTTTAGTTCATTTAGTGTCACAAATCTACCATTTAAGTTTTCGGTACGCTGTCATTTACACCCTGTATAGTCAATGATGGTCAAACTGGCTTTGCAATTTCATTAGAACCTACACCAAATATCTTCAAACACAAGTCAATTATTTCCATCGGTTGAGGAGTTACATATTTTGCGTTTAAGCCACATCTTCAGATCTCTAAATAGTCAATGACGAACGGGCTTTGCAATTTCATTAGAACCTACACCAAATATTTTTAAACACACCTCAATTATTCCCATCGGTTGAGGAATTACATATTTTGTCTTCAAGCCACATCTTCAGATCCCTAAATAGTCAATGATGAACGGGCTTTGCAATTTCATTAGAACTTACACCAAATATCTTCAAACACAACTCAATTATTCCTATACGTTGAGGAGTTACACGTGTTATCTCCGAGCCACATTATCAGTCCCTTAAGTAGTCAATGATGAACTGGCTTTGCAATTTCATTAGAACGTACACCAAATATCTTCAAACACAAGTCAATTATTCCGATCGGTTGAGGAATTACATATTTTGTCTCCGCGCCACATTATCAGACCCTTAAATAGTAAGTGATGAACTGATGATTTTTCTTTTATTTGAAAGAATGTACTTCAAGGGTACGCTGATGTGAGTTTGATAAGGTTCTTGTAATAGATACATGTAGGTAGATGCATTATTATTCGCAATAAATCAGTCAGGCGCTAACCCTTGTTTCATTAACGTTACACTGGCGACGATTTGTTTGAAACGTTATTATTTTTTTCGGTAACCGCGTGTGCTAGGCAAAACAAAGATGCCGATCGGGAAATTGGAACCTTTTAACATTAGTTCGCAACAGTGGCCGGCATATATCCGCCGCGTAAACCAATATATTTTGCTCAGCGAGATCAAAGATGAGTTAAAAGTACCTATGTTAATAACTGTAGTGGGTGAAACGACATACTCGCTTATGTGTGATTTGTGTTCGCCGGATTTGCCTGAAAATAAAACTTACGACGAATTGGTGAAATTGGTAACAGAACATCTGGAGCCCCAAAGATCTGAAATAGCCGAACGTCACGTGTTTAGATTACGTCGACAGCGTACGGGCGAGTCGCTCATGGAATACCTACAAGCGCTTAAACATCTCGCGGCTACTTGCAACTTTGCTAAATGTAAGAATTGCTCAACACTCGAAGAAAATTTAAGAAATCAGTTTGTGTCGGGACTCGCGAACGACGCTATGCGGTCGAGAATATTTGCTGAAAAAAAGATTCAATATAAAGAAGCCGTGGAGTTGGCGCTGGCTCTGGAGGCCGCAGAGAAGCATGCGGAGGTGGCTGGTAGCAAGGTCCCGGCCGAGACCTCGGTTGCTGCAAGCGGCGAGGCAGGCGAAGGCCTGCATTTTTCGCGTGGAGGGCGCGGACCGCGAGCGCGGGCGCCCGGCGGCCGCCCGGCCGCGGGCGGTGGAGCGCCCGGCGGCGGCGGCGCGGGTGCAAGCAATTCTACGTGCTGGCGCTGCGGCAAGGCGCATCGCGCAGATCGGTGTCGGTACAACCATTATAATTGCGACGATTGCAATCAAAGAGGCCATCTAAAGGTGATGTGTAAAAGTGTCCGAGTTAGTAACAGTCGAGTGAATAGTCGACATAATTATGTAAGTGACGAGTCGGATGATATGTTTAATATCGATGTGGCAGCTTAAGGTAATAAACCTTATTTTGTTAAAGTAACTCTAGACGGAAAGGTGGTGGTCGAATGTGAGATAGATACTGGTAGCCGAATATCAGCGATTAGCGAGGATATGTATAGGGAATTATTTTTGCATAAGAACATTGTTTGTGATAATATGATTTTACGTTCTTATTCGGGTTCACGAATCGAGTCGCTCGGATATATTGAAGTGGATGCGCAAATAGGTAAACGGGTGGCTAAATCTTTACGTTTGTATATTATTAAAGGGGGCTCACGTCCACTGTTGGGCAGAGAGTGGTTGCGTACACTCGACGTTAGCCAAATAAATCTACACGAAATACTCGAGGACGGATTCGTGAATCAACTATGTGCAGAATTTCCTAAAGTTTTTAGCGAGAAGTTAGGAACCCTTGGGGTTCCCTTAAAAATGTTCAATATGTATTCGCATTTTTTAATAAATAAAGATACTAATCTGCTGTCTCCATCAAATTCTGGTATAATTTTAACGAAATCTGACGGAATATGCGTAAAGGATTCCATTTTACAAAAATTAACACAGCAAAAATCTAAAATTACACAAGAGTTATAAACAAAATAAATACACCTACAAAGTTTAGAATAATATACTCGTAAAAACACACAATAATAGTAAACCCCAAAACACAATTTCTACCAATAATTCCATAAAAAAAAATATCCTACGTTAATCTACGAAAGTTTTATTGTAGTTATTATAATTACCTATCTCTAAAAAAATCTCTACTAGACAGAAAAAATATATATGAAAAGACACGTAATCACTAGCAAGGGATTATGTAGGAAAAAGAAAGGAAAGTGAAAAGTTTTACTCACAGACCCGTCGTTACTCCCATGTCCCTCGGAATATTGCCTTGCTTTGTCTCCTGGCGTCGTTGTCTTCCTTAATAAATTTATTTGTACGGTGGTACCTTCCAAATCGTAAAAACGAACGTTGATGGTTAATATAAAAACTCCCAACTGAAGGGATCCTACCGGCTGCGCCAATTAAGTTTATGACAACGACTTTATTAAAAAAAAGATTTATTTATTTTAAAAAGCAAAAGTACAGAGGTTTATGCTAGTTACTGGCTAAGACAATATTAAATAAATTATAAATACAACATCTTTATATACTAACTACATTACATACATTACGCTACCATCAATATAAAATATGCTTACTATCTAGGTTGCTTACTGGCTGCCGAAGGGAATAGTGTTAGGGTTGTGACACTTAAACACGCGTATGAATAATGTTTGTTATCCGAGGATTCGCGACCATATACCGCAATCACTACCCATTTTGGAACCTTTGTTTACCGCCGCACGCCATATGGGTTGTACTGTATTCCCGAAAAGTTCCAAAAGTTGATGGAAGAAACTTTACGTGGGGTACTGGGTTCCGTAGTATTTTTGGACGACATATGCGTAACCGGCGCGAATAAAAAGGAACACTTGTCTAACTTGAGGGCTGTACTTGAAAGGTTGCGTGAAATGGGACTTACGATCAAAAGATCTAAATGTAAATTTTTGCAGGAAAGTGTTAAATATTTAGGATTTCATATTTACATATTTCATATTTAAGTGTTAAATATTTAGGATTTAATATTTACGATCTTCATGCTCCTGTTCGTCCAGTCCGGATCCGGCATCCACCAGCTCCTTGGCTTACTGACCACGTGAGGTCCTTAATAAATAAGAAAAACTCTGCCAAATGTAAATACAAGTCTAATGCCAGTGATGTTAATCTCGAGAGGTATAAAGCTGCAAGAAATCGTTGCAATATGGTGTGTAGAGATTTACAACGACGCCATATCTATAATTCCGTTCATAATGAAGACCCTAGCAGGGTCTGGAAATTTCTTAAAACATTAGGAATTGGGAAATCGCCCAAAGATTCTCTTCCACATAATCTAAATCTAAACGAATTAAATCGTCATTTTTCTGTAACTTCTTGCATTGATAGCAAATTGAAAGAAAAAACTCTAAATCAGCTTTCTCAGATTCCCAATCCAAAGTTTTCCTTATTTTCGTTTAGTCAATTTTCGTGTCGTGATGTGGAGAGAGCGATACTCTCCATCCCCTCAAACGCGGTAGGTAGTGATAGCATTAGTCGTAGTATGATCATACCTCTCCTTGACTTACTCCTTCCAACTATTACCTTCATAGTCAATAGTTCCATCCAAAATAATTCTTTTCCTTCTTCCTGGAAAGACGCAAATATTATCCCTTTACCTAAAAAATCCAACCCATCCGAGTTTGCTGATTTCAGACCGATATCCATTTTACCTTTTCTATCTAAAGTCCTTGAGCGCCTCATCCATCACCAACTCAACTCCTTTCTTTCCACTAATACCCTACTAAATCCTCTTCAATCTGGTTTCCGACCTGGCCATAGTACGGCTACTGCCCTGTTGAAAATCACAGATGACATCCGCATGGGGATGGACAATCAACAGCTGACGGTGTTAACACTGTTGGATTTTAGCAACGCGTTCAACACTGTTGATTTTGACGTCCTTTTAGGTGTTTTACGTTCTCTCTGCATATCTCCGACAGTGATTGATTGGTTTCGTAGTTACTTGTACGGACGCCGGCAGCGTATTCAAATTGATAATAAATATTCCAACTGGTCGAATACAACTGCTGGCGTGCCACAAGGTGGCGTGTTGTCTCCTCTCCTTTTTACTATCTTCATAAATTCTATTAGTCTTCACCTAACTTCTCTCTACCACCTATATGCAGACGATTTGCAAATCTACAACCATGCCAGCCTGAGCGACTTGCATAACGCCGTCAAATCTATTAATGCAGATCTGACTTGTATTTGCATTTGGTCCAAAAACTTTGGTTTAAAATTGAATGCCGCAAAGTCACAGGCAATTGTCATTGGGAGCTCCCGTTTGACCGCTAGAATTAATTGGCATCAGTTACCGCCTGTAAAACTTGATAACATTATTATTCCTTATAGTAAGATTGTTAGGAATTTAGGAATTTATATTGACCAAAATCTCTCCTGGACACCACAGATCACGGAAGTTAGTAGGAAGCTCTTTGCTGCAGTGGGATCTCTTCGACGGCTGAAAAATGTTTTACCCATTCCTACTAAAATTACGCTTGCGCAATCTCTCCTTCTGCCAATACTTGACTATGTTGATGTGTGTTATCTAGATATTGCTGAGGAGCAATTAAATAAGCTTGAGCGCCTCCAAAACATGTGTATACGGTTCATATTCGGCTTACGAAAATATGACCATGTTTCAGAATTTCGTGCTAAGCTCAAGTGGCTCCCAATTCGTCTTCGCCGAAATGCTCACTTTCTGTCTCTTCTGTACTGTATACTATTTAATCCCTTATCCCCACCTTACCTCAAGGAACGTTTTCACTATCTCTACTTATCCCATGACAAATCCCTTCGCTCCACCCAAAACCTTGCTCTCTGTACTCCTTCCCACTCAACTTCATTTTACAAAAAATCCTATACTGTGTTAGCCATTCGTCTGTGGAACTCCCTTCCTGTATCCATTCGTAATGCTCAGTCCCTATATTCCTTCAAAATCCTTGTCAAATCTCATTACGTTCAGCTTTAATCCTATTCACTGTTTTTCAGATTCTTTTCCTTAAGCTTCTTGCTATCTTTTGTCAATAATCATTTTATATATTTGTTGCTATCTTCCAATATTTCAACTACTTATACTTGCTTTTCTTTAACTTACTCCTTAATTTATATTATATTTTGCACTAATCTCTATTTAATTTTGCACCCTACCTTTTTCTTTCTGTTCATATTCTTTTTAACTCCGAACCTTAAGGTTGTCTGGAAGAAATCGCTGTTTAGCGATAAGACCGCCTATTGTATCTTAAACTGTAATCAATATTGTAAATTTCCTGTTTTTTTTGGGTACAATAAAGTATATTAATAATTAATAATAATAATAATAATGATTTATTATTAACAAGGAGGGATTGCGCCCCGATCCTTCGAAATTGAAAGCGATATCTAACGTACCTCTTCCGAACAACGTCTCTCAATTGAAAAGTTTTTTGGGTATGTTAAATTATTACGGTAAATTAATCCCAAATTTAAGCGATTTACTGCGTCCGTTACATCAATTGTTAAAGAAAGACGTCGCGTGAAAGTGGGACGCACGCTGCGACCGTGCGTTTATGGAAGTTAAACGTGCCCTCCTCAGCGAGCGCGTGTTGGTGCACTACGAGGAGGGGCGGCCGCTGGTGTTATCGGTGGACAGCAGCGCATACGGTCTGGGCGCCGTGCTCGCGCACCGTTACCCGGACGGCAGCGAGCGCCCCGTGTCGTGCGTGTCGCGCACGCTTGCGCCACCCGAACGTAATTACAGTCAGCTAGACAAGGAAGCGCTTGCCATACTATTCGGGATCACGAAACACCATCAATATTTGTTCGGGCGACGTTTCTTATTGCGCACGGACCATCAACCGTTGTCGCATATTTTCGGTACAAAGGGCGGTATCCCACAGACGGCCGCGAGTCGATTGCAAAGATGGACGGCGCGGTTGGCCGCGTATGATTTCGATGTAGAATACGTGCGATCGGCGGATAATGGTCCGGCCGATGCTTTGTCGCGCTTACCTCTGGCTGAGGAGAGTCGGGTAGTGGACACCGTAGATTATATAAATTTAGTAGAAGATGTGTTACCGGTTAGCTGTAGTGAGATAGCTAAGGAGACCGACAAAGACAAGCTACTTTGTAGGATTAAAAGTTACATTCAGTTTGGTTGGCCGTTGGGTACGAGTTGCGACGATGAAAAGCCATTTTTTGTCAGAAAACACGAATTGATGGTTGAATTGGGTTGCATCCTTTTTAAATATCGAGTAGTAATCCCGTCTAATCTCATTTACTTTTAATCCAAAGTTTTTGGTCCAAGTAGAAATACAAGCCAGATCCGCGTTAGTTGTCTTGATGGCGCTGTGCAAGTTGTTAAGGCTAGCGTGGTTGTAAATTTGCAAGTCATCCGCATATAGATGGTAGTGAGAAGTTAAGTGAAGACTAATAGAATTAATGAAGATAGTAAAGGGGAGAGGAGACAACACGCCACCTTGCGGCACGCCAGCAGTTGTACTCGACCATACGGAAAACTTGTCATCAATTTGAATACGCTGCCTGCACCCGTACAAGTAACTACGAAACCAATCAATTGCCGTCGGAGATATGTAAAGAGAACGTAAAACCCCCAAGAGGACGTCAAAATCAACAGTGTTGAATGCATTGCTAAAATCCAACAGAGTTAACACCGTCAGCTGTTGATTATCCATCCCCATGCGAATGTCATCTGTAATTTTCAGCAGGGCAGTAGTCGTACTATGACCAGGGCGGAAACCGGACTGAAGAGGATTTAGTAGGGCTTGAGAGGAAAGAAAGGAGCTAAGCTGATGGTGGATGAGACGCTCAAGAACTTTGGATAGAAAAGGTAATATGGATATGGGTCTAAAATCAACAAATTCAGTAGGATTGGATTTTTTGGGTAGGGGAATAATGTGAGCATCTTTCCAGGAAGAAGGGAAGGAATTACTTTGGATAGAACTATTAACTATAAAAGTAATAGTAGGAAGGAGTAAATCAAGGAGAGGGGTGATCACGGCTACGGCTAATGCAATCGGCGCCTACCGCATTTGAGGGGATAGCAAGTATTGCTTTCTCTACATCACGATCCGAAAATTGACTAAACGAAAATAGAGGAGAATTTGAATCGGGAACATGAGAAAGATCATTCAGAGTTCTTTCTTTTGTTTTGCTTTCGATGCAAGAAGTAACAGAAAAATGACGATTTAAGTCGTTTAAGTTAAGATTGTGTGGAAGAGAGTTTTTCTGCGATTTCCCAATTCCTAAAGTCTTAAGAAATTTCCAGACCCTACTAGGGTCTTCATTATGAACAGAATTGTAAATATGGCGTCGTTGTAAATCGCTACACATCATATTGCAACGATTCCTTGCAGATTTGTACCGCTCAAGATTAACCTCACTGGCGTCTGACTTGTATTTAGATTTGGCTGAATTTTTCTTATTGATTAAGGTCCTCACGTCATCAGAAAGCCATGGAGCTGGTGGATGCCGAATACGAACTGGGCGAACAGTGGCATGCACGTCATACAGTTGAACTAGCAAGGAATTAAACAGTGCCACCTGCTCGTCAACAGTTCTCATACTCTCTACGATACCCCAATCGATATTCGTAGCATCGTGTCGGAGTTTTACAATGTCCATCCCACTGAAATTACGCTGAAGAAGGATTCTTGACTTAGCTTTCGGAGGTCGGATTTTATAAGACAAGTAGAGAAGGTCATGGTAAGAAAATCCCTCGGCAGCGCACTGGCCATACTTTGCAACGTGATCCAATGAATATACTATCATTAGATCGAGCAAAGAAGGGTCACAGTTTGGGAAGAAGTGTGTTGCACTGAGAGGTAAAATATGTAGATTAGCAGCATTGACTAAGGACTGTAATTTATGGGATCTGACATCCTGCTTGAGTAAACAAGTATTAAAATCACCCATAATAATTGAGTGGTCGAAGAGTGGACAAAGGTCTTCAAGCAGTTTGTCTAAGCAGGAGAAGTAGTCAACGCTGAGTGAAGGGCTATAAAAAGCACCAAGAAGAAGTTTGGCGTTAGAAAGATGGACTTCTAAAAATAAATGTTCGGATTCGTTCCCAGAAGTGGCCTGCGGTGACTTGCTTAATATTGAAAAGGGGATATGGGAACGAAGGTAAATTGCAACTCCGCCACCGCCCCGAGCAGTGCGATCATTGCAGATTAGATGAAATCCAGGGAGAAAATAAGCCGTAGATGGGAGACATGGCTTAAGCCACGATTCCGAAACTAGAATGGCATGAATATGTGTGCTATCAAATGATGACAATAAATCGGGGTAATGTGCTGGAATGCTCTGTGCATTTATATGGACTACATTAAAGTTTTTCAGTACATCTGAGAAATAAGAATCTAACGTAATGTTTAGAGGAGGAATGCTTTCAAAACTGTCATTACTACTTAATCCTTCAGAAGCAGAAGAGAAGTTGAATGGGTGCTCATTGCTATCATCAACTAACATGAAATTAAACAATCACTAAAAACTAAATCTTAATAAAGGTGCGTGCTGTAGGTATTCGTCACTGGATTGCGATTCCGCTAACTCAGTGTAATCTAATGTCGTGGGACAACTTATAGTTTCTATCCTCGACAACGCATCTGCTACTACATTTTGATTACCATGTATATACCGGATATCAGTACTGAATTCGCTAATATAGGAAAGTTGACGAATTCGTCTAGGACTTTCCTTATCACTGTTAACCTTCGTAAAAGCGTACGTTAAAGGCTTGTGATACGTAAAAATTACTAGTTTACGGCCTTCTAATAAATTTCTAAAATGTCTGATGGCCATATATATTGCTAACAATTCCCTATCGTAAGTTGAGTATTTAACCTCTGTTAACGTTAATTTTTTAGAAAAATATCCCAACGGTTTCCAGGATTTATTTATCTGTTGTTGTAAAACTGCACCTACGCTAGTGTTTGACGCGTCACACATTAATGATAAATTAGCATCCTGTAATGGGTAAGACAATGTAACGGCGCTTTTTAAGCTTTCCTTACATTTCTCAAATGCCTCGTTGGCCTTATCTGTCCACGTAATTATTGTTTTATCTCGCTTCTTAGTATTATGTAAATAACTATTTAATTCCGCCTGGCAATCAACTGCCTTAGGAATATGTGCACGGTAAAAGTTAACCATACCGAGAAAACGACGCAATTGCTCAACGTTTTCGGGTCTCGGAAAATTTACAATAGCTTGCACTTTATTGTCGAGCGGGCGAACGCCATACGTCGAAACTTCATACCCTAAGAAGTCTAATTTGGACACCCCAAACACACATTTTGAAACATTAATTGTCACGCCGTACTTATCGAATCTTTGAAAAATCGCTTTCAGGTGCTCTTTATGAATTTTCGCTGATTCACTCGCTATAAAGACATCATCTATGTAATTAAAAACAAAATCGAAGTCACGCAGCACTATCGTATCCATGAATCTCTGAAACGATTGAGCTGCGTTGCGCAAACCAAACGTCATCCGCGGAAATTCAAAAAGTCCAAACGGTGTAATGATTCCGTTTTTTTCAACGTCCTCCGGGGCAACTGGTATAAAATGATACGCTCGATTTAAATCTAATTTACTAAAAATAGTTTTCTTTCCAGCCACTAAATACTTAAAATCGTTAATGCGCGGAATTGGATAACGATCGGGCTTAGTTATAGCATTTAATCTCCGATAGTCCCCACACGGGCGAATTTCCCCATTTTTCTTGGGTACCACGTGTAATGGACTCGCCCAAGGACTTTTAGATGGCTGACATATGTCTAAATCTAACATATTTTGAAATTCCGCTTTAACCTTCATGTAACGGTCTGGAGGTAGCGGTCTCGTCCTAGCGTATACCGGTGGCCCCGTAGTTTCGATATAGTGGCACACCGAATGCTTAGGTATGTCCTTATAAGATACTAATTTAGTGACGTCCGGGTACTCGCACAGTATATCATGCCAGATATTGTTATTAATTATTGTCGTAATCGATGATTCACAATCATTATGACATACAATAGAAGCGATCGTATTTAGACGCGTAAGTTGATCTACTAGCCTTCGCGTGCTTAAATCAACCAACAACCTATAATGGGTTAAAAAATCTGCCCCTATTATAGGCTGTTTGACAGCCGCTACGATGAATGTCCATCGGAAAGCTCGTCTTAAACCTAGATCTAAAATTAAATTACGCATACCATATGTTTCTATCTCGCTTCCATTAGCCGCATAGAGTTTGTACTTGTCACTCGCGATATACTTGGAACGGCACTTAGATACAGGAATCACGGAAACGTTTGCGCCAGTGTCTATTAAAAATCTTAGTCCACTGTTTTTGTCCAACACACAAAGGCGATTTGACGTGTTGATACAAACTTCCGCCACAGGTTGTATCACACCTAGTTTTCCGATGTGGTAGTCTTTTTCGGCTCCTTCCAATTACACGGCTCGACATATTTAGTAGCTTTGGTACGATATTTAAAATGATAGTAGCATAACCACTCGGGGTTGTTACGCCTTCTACTCACGGTTCGCGATCGCGACCTTGCTCGTCGATATCCGTTCGCGCCATCTCTACCGCGTTGTGGGGTACGCGAACGACGCAGCTCTGCGACTTCCAACCGTAGCATTTCCACCATGGCAGCCAATTCCGAGGATGAGCTGGAGTCCTTTGAGGTAGGAGTAGACGACACTGCTGCGATCTCAGCCGGCCTCGACGCCTCCATAACCTTGTCCGCCACGATCGCCAGATTGTCCAGATTCGTGACCTCGGTAACCGCCAACACTGCCTGCACCGCCGTCGGAAGATGACTGTTCCACATTATTTGAAGGGTAGCGTCTGGTATTTTTCCCCGCGCCAAGTCCCTCATTCGCCGTAAAAGTTGTGATGGCTTCTGGGTCCCGAGGTCCATCTCGCCCAGCAGCTTTTGGAACTGGCGGGTTTCCGATTTTTCAAATACCTGAAGCAGTCTTTCTTTCAGCGTGATATATTTTCGCAATTCTGGCGGAGCTAGCAACAAGTCACTAACTTGCTGTATCGCAGTTTTATTTAGTTTAGTGAAAACTAAATTCAATTTTGCAGCGTCACTCAATTTTTGGTTGTCGACCACCGCTTCAAACTGGACAAACCAAAGCCTTGGCTGGTCGGCCCAAAAGTCTGGTACTCTCGATGACACCGTTAATGCTGATGGGGCTGCCCCGATTCTGTAGCCCATAAGGGATGTTCGCGGCGGCCCGAGTCGACTGCTTTTATGCGACTATGCGGAAAAGATGTGGATCCCTAGTGCACAGACTGCGGGGCGGTACCAACAGCATCCTCAACATGATCGAGAGCAGATTAGACTGCCGATACGTGAGTCACTGCTATTTCTAATGGAATGGCATAGCAGGGATTCAGTGCATTAGACGATAAGTTTAGGTTAAGTACTAACATAGGTTAAGCATATTTAATCTAATACTAACACTTATGAGCCATTGTAGCTTGAAATAAAGTTTTATTATTATTATTATTATTTGCAAGTTTTTGCTTTTTCTCAGCTAAAGCTGGTAATATTTACAACATTTACAGGTGAAACCAAGTAAATATTGCAGTATTTATGGGGCAGCTGTGGTTTGAGTTAGATTATGTGGACCTATTTCCCTTTCATCTATTTGCATGAACTTTCTTACAATTCGACAAGTATTCAATATGGCTGCTTTTTGTAAGGATATATATAATGAGTGTTTTAATCCAATGAGTTTTAAGCTTCGATGGAGATGGTAAGGTATCACTCCGGTGGTCGAAAGTACTATGGGGACAACATAAACTTTATTTTGCTTCCAGATCCTCGTTATTTCTTCTTTTAGATCTATATATTTATTTATTTTTTCAAGTATTGTCTTTTGAACATTGTGAGTATTTGGGACTGCAATATCAATCAGGTAGGTTATTTTATTTAATTTGTCTTGTAAAATTATATCTGGTCTGTTCTATCCGTAAGTATGGAGCGATCGTAATAGAGTTTATAAGTCTTGTTTTCTATGACAGTTTGCGGAGTATATTGGTAGTAAGGTGTGTTTGTGTTCTGTATGAGATTGTGTTTTAATGCAAGATTTTGGTGAATTATGTTAGTGACTTGGTTGTGTCTATGTGTGTTGTCTGTTTGAGTTAGATTAGTGCATGCTCCTGTTATATGTTGTATTGTTTCGGGCTAGTTGTGACATCTGCGGCACTTATCATTTTTGACATTACAAATACAAATACAAATACAAATATTTTATTTCGCAAGAACATGGTACATGATGTAGGTGTACAGTAATTGTAAAATTATTTAGGTCCGCCAAGTTCCGCCTGTCAAGGCATGCAAAAAGTTTCATCATAATCATCATCATCATTCTACATTGATACATATCACAATCTATAAAATTTAAAGTTATCAATAATTAATTAATTATGGTATTCACATTATTTATCATGTCAAACACAGGCAAAAACAATAATTCAAGTTAAAAATAAAAATGAAATGAGTATAAAAATATAGAAGATAATGTCAACAAATCCAATTACAAATCCAAATAAGATACTTGAAAAAAAAAAAACATCTATACTATCTAAATGTCACTTTATATGATTTGCTTTAAATGCATCAATTACGTAATAAATTATAAATTAATAGATAAAAACATTATAAGCATTTTAATATTCATTGAAATAATCAAAATGTCCAATTATAAAATTAAAGTACAAAATAATTTCAATCTAACCGTTATTATCTTGTAAATATTCCTGAACTGTGTAAAAAGCTTTTCCAAGTAAATAATTTTTCAGTTTTTTACAAAACATATGTCCAGATAAGGATTTAATGGATTTAGGTAATTTATTATAAATTGTAATAATTATACATTGGGTAATTTGGTAATTTATTATACATTGGGGTCTTTAATGATATATTTCCTATAATTTTTAGTGTTTATGACTTGGTCCTGGATTGCAATCATGAATCCTTCTGTTTCTGGAAATAAATTACCTACTTTAAGCCATTTGTTGGATGCTATTTTATCTACGTGTGTGTGTTCTAGATCGTGTGGGTGTCTTCCATGTAAAACTTTATTTTTCCAATTTTCTATTTTCTGTAGTTGCGAATTCCTATTGTTAAGTGTATGTTGATCTGTGTGGTACGATAAATTGAGCGGTGTGAAATTTTGGTCGTTGAATGTGATTGCTGAATGAATGTTACTTGTGGTAGATTTCATAAAAAAGAATTGTCTTAGATTAATAATTTGTTTTTGCCAGAGGTAATTAATATCTATGACGCCTCTGCCTCCGTCCTGTCTTTTGATATTTAACCTCTCTACTGCTGATTTAGGATGTAAATAATTGTGTTTTGTTAGTGTTGTTCTTGTAATTCTTTATTATTATTATTGTTATTGTTATTGCTATTTCTATTGCTATTGCTATTGCTATTGCTATTGCTATTGCTATTGCTATTGCTATTGCTATTGCTATTGCTATTGCTATTGCTATTGCTATTGCTATTGCTATTGCTATTGCTATTGCTATTGCTATTGCTATTGCTATTGCTATTGCTATTGCTATTGCTATTGCTATTGCTATTGCTATTGCTATTATTAAGTATGTACTAGAGAATAGTAGATCTGCAAAAATTCTATAAATAAGTCCGCGATAGCATATGTCTATCTCTTATGGATAACTCACACTTTTTTTATGATCACATTTTTTTATGTTATAAATTTCTACTAAAAATATAACGTTATCTTTGAGAGTGTTTCTTCTGTTCATTGTTAATTGTTGTCTAAATAAATACATTCGTTAGCTAAATACTTCAGAAGAAAGAAAGAAAGATCTTTATTTAGTCAATTTTTGGGTTACAATAATATTAATTACATAAGATGTTTAAAAAAAAAAAAGAAAGAAAAGGGCGCCAAAAATTGAATATGTTAAGGCGTTTTAAATGTATGGCACTCACAGACTCGTATTTATCATTAAAAGACTTACAATTAGACACTATATTACAATGCTGATAACTTTAGAAGATTAAATATTTTTTGTATTTTATATTTTTAAATCATCGTTTAAGAATTCGTCATACGTGTAATAGCATTTTTCTTTTAATATATTTTTTAATTTTCTGGCACGTATGTGGTCTTTCTTTATTTGTTTTAATTGGTGAGGTAGTTTATTATATAACTTTATGGCCATACAGAGTGTGGCTTTCGTCACTACTGCTAGCTTTTTGTTTGGAGGGTATATTAATTTTTGTTCGCGCCGCGTATTGTCCCTATAATTACTTAATTCAAACAAGTGGCGTTGTTTACGCACAAACATCACCATTTCTAATATGTATATGCATGGAAACGTTAGCACGTTTAGTTTTTTAAACCATGGTCGGCAACTAGTACGCAAATTAATGTTTGCTATCGCACGAAAAAATTTTTTTTGACAAATCAATAAATGATTTGCATTTGTGGCATTTCCCCAAATAATAATTCCATACTTTAGCCACGCGAAAACATACGCATAGTACGCTGATAGCGCAACATCTATGTTTGTGCATTTTTTAATTTCTCTTAACCCGTATACAAATTTATTCAATTTAGTTTTAATAATCTCAATGTGTGCATTCCATGTCATATTTGAGTCTAAATTTATACCTAATAAATTAAATTTATCAACTATTTCAATATCATTATTTTTATAACGGAAATTAAAATTCATAGCTCGTTTTTTAATTTGAATAGAATTACATTATTTTTGTCTTATCATAGTTAATCATTAAATTGTGATTTTCTAACCAATAAGATATGTCATGAAATATATAATTAAGTTGTTCAGTTAGTTTAAATTCGTTTTTTGTTTTTAAAATTATGGAAATATCATCAGCAAATAAAATTATATTATAATTTAATTTTGTTGATAAATCATTAATGTAAATTAAAAATAGGATACAACCTAGCACACTACCTTGCGGAATTGAATTAAAGGTTATTTTTTCTGTGAACTTGTATTGTTCGATAGTCTTGGTTTTCTCATTTTTAAATTCTATATTGACGTATTGTTTCCGGCTGGCTAAATATGATTTAAACCACTTATGTACCTGTCCTCTGATCCCTATATTTCATAATTTCTCTAATAAGATTTCGTGATTTACTCTATCATATGCTTTGGTCATGTCAAGGAGTATTCCTACTGCGTAACATTTATCATTTTAATATTAATATAAAGATATTAGTGATTTAAAATTATACGTTTTATCAAATTATTATTTTCTCCGCGAGGAAACGATCGAGTTGTACCTCTCGGCAGTTGTCTACCCGTCTCGCTCGCTCATGCTATACGCGTGATTGAGACAGATATAGTATCGAAATGCAATAGTGAATTTCGCGACTGTAAGTAATATCATAATAGCTCTGGTGCGAGGTCGTGCGGATTATAACTGAGAAGTCTAGGGTTCGAATCCAAATTTCGCCGGTACATTTAATAATTTTGATTTTTTTTTATTTTTTTCTTATTATTACAACTAAGTATTTTTATAAATACTAATTAAATAATAAGTTCATTTTTAAATACTATTTATTTTCGGAAATGCAAAACATTCGCTCGCGTGGAAATCAGTGTAACAAAGTTTATATGAAATTAATAGAGAGGTTTAACCTCTGTCAGTAAAAGCATAAAATATTTTGGTTTCACTTTGTTGACATTTCTTTTTCTTTTTTACTGAACCACAAAGAAGACTTACGAAAGATAACCTATAGATAGAAAATACAAGTTGAGCGCCGCTTAAATGTAGAACAAAAATTAGTTTACGATATCATTGATACCTACCGTCATTAGATTTTTAGTTTCAGTTTGATGCTCTTGGGGTGACGGGTAAAACCTTTTGAATAAATGTACTATTAGAGAAAGTAAGATCTGATAGAAAAATAGCTATTGGCGTGGCATCGGCCACCATTGCGGCCACTCTTTTGTCCACCGTCCACCTTTGAGCGTCCACTTAAGATTTGTAGCGGCAATTTCTTTTGCATTTGTAATATTTCAAATTAAAGGAATGCTGGAAAATCTATGCGGGATTGTTATTGGATTATTTGGGATGAAAATTCTGTGCTTTCTGCTTTAAAAAGAACAATGCAGGATTTACGCACACAAATAGCCCAATGGGTGATTGCACAGATTTGTTCTGCGCCAACGCATCTCCTAAAAGATCTTATCTTTGGGCACATGAAACAAAATATGAACTTAAAATATATGTCGCTGTTCAGTGATATTCCAATTTTCTAATGATTTACTTCAAGTAGGTGCTTTTTAATCCGGAAAAGTTAAAATCAATCTTTATATCGATACGTCTTCGTTTAAATGTGGAGGAGTTGGATATTGTGAATATAATGTAGAAAGTATTTTCCAATTCGGAAAAGGCTCACAATTGACCAATCAGGAAGCATTTCTCTATCGAGACTGTTCTCTAATGTTCGATACATGTCGAGTCCGGGCGTCTATTGAGGTATGTATTACATTCCTGACTATTTTCGAAGGTTCTAGACATGTCGAGTCCGAGCGTCTATTGAGGTATGTACCTATTAAATTTTTGACTGTTCTCGAAGGTCCTAGATATGTCGAATCCTTGATCCAGGAGTATAATACATGTAGATCTATGACTATAATCACTTATTCTATGAAATTAAGTACAAACCCTTACAACTATTACTTAAATAAGTTCGATTTACAAATTAAGTGATAAAAAACTATAAAATATGAGCTATTCAACTATAAAATAACAACAATAAACTATAAAACAAGGTTACTATAAGCATTAGAATTATAAACAATGGAATCCTATTATTCCATACAATGGAATGCTATTTCTATAAGTTGTTAATTAGGCGTCGTCCTGCACATTTACTATCAAAAAACTAGAAAGGAAGTATTCATACTGGCAGATGTAATTAACATACTATAGGCAGGCAGTCCTAACGCAAACTTTCGACCAACGCGTCTGTAGGTATAAAATTCAAGGACAGGGCCAAGTTAGAATACTGTTTAGATACTATTACCGTGGCCTAGGCGAGTTGTTTTGTTCACTGTTGCGTAAGCGCCCCACTCGCGTACAATTAACTACATCTCACGGTATGCAACGGAAGTGTCGGAAAAGAGAGAGAGAGTGATCGAGACCGATTGAGAGAGAGTAAGACAGGGCGAACGTAGCATGAGCAACTAGCCGTGGAGTGAGAGTAGGGAGCAAGCGAGTGAGAAAGATTGAGAGAAAAAGTGAGACAGAGCGAACGTCGTATCACGCCTGTTTCCCTTCCTCTTAATCTTGGAAATTTAAAATTTTAGATTTGTATAAATATAAACAAGATTTATAAATTAGTTCGCCAAAGAAGTTTCACTTCTGACATGTGTACTTTGTACGCACGCATGTTTTTTTTTTAGTGTGTCAATCCGTAGAATATTTAAATCTCGCCCACAGTACTAGTGAGCAAGGAGGTTAGCAGGTATAATACACAAACGTATATTTTTATTTATTCTGAGATATTTCTATAGCAAAATATATAGATCCTATAGTAACTATTATTGCATATTTATTATATTATATATATATTATTATATTCATATACTCATTTCTTAGGTGTAATTTCTTACTCATGAGTGATCTAGTTGGTATCAACCAAAATGATAGCTTTTACTCTTATTCGTCTACAGATAATAATAGTTTCATTAGTGCTGAAAGCGATTCCGAAGACACAACATAACACTGCATGACCAGATTTCCTCTCTATGTCATCGCCATCACCTCAATATAGCACTCAATATAGCAGTCCAAAGTGTTCCCCGGCATTACTCTGACCTTCTAGCATCTTTTAGCAGCGATCATTTTGATGCACTTCTTGAATTCATATATAAGTTTGACATCCAAAAAAAAGAACAGTATGCATTTCAAAACGGAAAGTCCACAACACCAGCTTGTTTCGACCTTATTAGCACAATAGTGGACAACGTAGACGAAAAAAAACTTACCACTGCTCTACTTATTGACATGAGTAAGGCATTTGACTTTGTTTGTCATGAAATTCTGTTTATGAAGCTATACAATCTTGGAATTCGGGGTCTAGCACTTCAATGGATACAGTCATATCTCAAAAATAGGAGCCAAAATGTAGAAATTGAATATATTAATAATAAAAATGAATATATGTCATACAACTAACGTATCGATATAATACAAGCGGTGTTCCTCAAGGAAGCATACTCGGCCCTTTACTATTTTTGCTCTACATTAATGCTTACCTGGAGTAACTAATAATAAAATGATACTCTACTAAATAATAAGGACATAAATAAACAAACGAAGGATATAAATAACACATTAATACTAATAATAGACTGGCTCAATAGGAATAATTTACAAATTAATCTTGAAAAAACGAAAATAATAAGCTTTACAAAAAAAATAAACAAATTTTACGCCAGCTAAATGTTAATTACAATGGAATTGTAATAGAACAAAAAGATAAAGCCATATACCGTACTATGGGTATTCTTTAAACCTTTACTTTTGAGGTTGTAAGGTGCAACAACAAACTACAAATTTACTTGGACGTCTGTTTATTAGCAGAGCTATAGAATGACTAACTCTATTAATGCATACCATTAAACATTTCGATATATATCGTTTTGCTTCCCAAATATGGATACATCCCAATTAGGTTGTGTGCACACGGCACAGTACAACCCCCTTCCAAAAAAAATAACAATTATATGATTGTAAAAAAAAAAAAAAATTTCATAGAATAAGTGATTATAGTCATAGATCTACATGTATTATACTCCTGGATCAAGGATTCGACATATCTAGGACCTTCGAGAATAGTCAAAAATTTAATAGGTACATACCTCAATAGATGCTCGGACTCGACATGTCTAGAACCTTCGAAAATAGTCAGGAATGTAATACATACCTCAATAGACGCCCGGACTCGACATGTATCGAACATTAGAGAACAGTCTCGATAGAGAAATGCTTCCTGATTGGTCAATTGTGAGCCTTTTCCGAATTGGAAAATACTTTCTACATTATATTCACAATATCCAACTCCTCCACATTTAAACGAAGACGTATCGATATAAAGATTGATTTTAACTTTTCCGGATTAAAAAGCATCTACTTGAAGTAAATCATTAGAAAATTGGAATATCACTGAACAGCGACATATATTTTAAGTTCATATTTTGTTTCATGTGCCCAAAGATAAGATCTTTTAGGAGATGCGTTGGCGCAGAACAAATCTGTGCAATCACCCATTGGGCTATTTGTGTGCGTAAATCCTGCATTGTTCTTTTTAAAGCAGAAAGCACAGAATTTTCATCCCAAATAATCCAATAACAATCCCGCATAGATTTTCCAGCATTCCTTTAATTTGAAATATTACAAATGCAAAAGAAATTGCCGCTACAAATCTTAAGTGGACGCTCAAAGGTGGACGGTGGACAAAAGAGTGGCCGCAATGGTGGCCGATGCCACGCCAATAGCTATTTTTCTATCAGATCTTACTTTCTCTAATAGTACATTTATTCAAAAGGTTTTACCCGTCACCCCAAGAGCATCAAACTGAAACTAAAAATCTAATGACGGTAGGTATCAATGATATCGTAAACTAATTTTTGTTCTACATTTAAGCGGCGCTCAACTTGTATTTTCTATCTATAGGTTATCTTTCGTAAGTCTTCTTTGTGGTTCAGTAAAAAAGAAAAAAAAATGTCAACAAAGTGAAACCAAAATATTTTATGCTTTTACTGACAGAGGTTAAACCTCTCTATTAATTTCATATAAACTTTGTTACACTGATTTCCACGCGAGCGAATGTTTTGCATTTCCGAAAATAAATAGTATTTAAAAATGAACTTATTATTTAATTAGTATTTATAAAAATACTTAGTTGTAATAATAAGAAAAAAATAAAAAAAAATCAAAATTATTAAATGTACCGGCGAAATTTGGATTCGAACCCTAGACTTCTCAGTTATAATCCGCACGACCTCGCACCAGAGCTATTATGATATTACTTACAGTCGCGAAATTCACTATTGCATTTCGATACTATATCTGTCTCAATCACGCGTATAGCATGAGCGAGCGAGACGGGTAGACAACTGCCGAGAGGTACAACTCGATCGTTTCCTCGCGGAGAAAATAATAATTTGATAAAACGTATAATTTTAAATCACTAATATCTTTATATTAATATTAAAATGATAAATGTTACGCAGTAGGAATACTCCTTGACATGACCAAAGCATATGATAGAGTAAATCACGAAATCTTATTAGAGAAATTATGAAATATAGGGATCAGAGGACAGGTACATAAGTGGTTTAAATCATATTTAGCCAGCCGGAAACAATACGTCAATATAGAATTTAAAAATGAGAAAACCAAGACTATCGAACAATACAAGTTCACAGAAAAAATAACCTTTAATTCAATTCCGCAAGGTAGTGTGCTAGGTTGTATCCTATTTTTAATTTACATTAATGATTTATCAACAAAATTAAATTATAATATAATTTTATTTGCTGATGATATTTCCATAATTTTAAAAACAAAAAACGAATTTAAACTAACTGAACAACTTAATTATATATTTCATGACATATCTTATTGGTTAGAAAATCACAATTTAATGATTAACTATGATAAGACAAAAATAATGTAATTCTATTCAAATTAAAAAACGAGCTATGAATTTTAATTTCCGTTATAAAAATAATGATATTGAAATAGTTGATAAATTTAATTTATTAGGTATAAATTTAGACTCAAATATGACATGGAATGCACACATTGAGATTATTAAAACTAAATTGAATAAATTTGTATACGGGTTAAGAGAAATTAAAAAATGCACAAACATAGATGTTGCGCTATCAGCGTACTATGCGTATGTTTTCGCGTGGCTAAAGTATGGAATTATTATTTGGGGAAATGCCACAAATGCAAATCATTTATTGATTTGTCAAAAAAAATTTTTTCGTGCGATAGCAAACATTAATTTGCGTACTAGTTGCCGACCATGGTTTAAAAAACTAAACGTGCTAACGTTTCCATGCATATACATATTAGAAATGGTGATGTTTGTGCGTAAACAACGCCACTTGTTTGAATTAAGTAATTATAGGGACAATACGCGGCGCGAACAAAAATTAATATACCCTCCAAACAAAAAGCTAGCAGTAGTGACGAAAGCCACACTCTGTATGGCCATAAAGTTATATAATAAACTACCTCACCAATTAAAACAAATAAAGAAAGACCACATACGTGCCAGAAAATTAAAAAATATATTAAAAGAAAAATGCTATTACACGTATGACGAATTCTTAAACGATGATTTAAAAATATAAAATACAAAAAATATTTAATCTTCTAAAGTTATCAGCATTGTAATATAGTGTCTAATTGTAAGTCTTTTAATGATAAATACGAGTCTGTGAGTGCCATACATTTAAAACGCCTTAACATATTCAATTTTTGGCGCCCTTTTCTTTCTTTTTTTTTTTTAAACATCTTATGTAATTAATATTATTGTAACCCAAAAATTGACTAAATAAAGATCTTTCTTTCTTTCTTCTGAAGTATTTAGCTAACGAATGTATTTATTTAGACAACAATTAACAATGAACAGAAGAAACACTCTCAAAGATAACGTTATATTTTTAGTAGAAATTTATAACATAAAAAAATGTGATCATAAAAAAAGTGTGAGTTATCCATAAGAGATAGACATATGCTATCGCGGACTTATTTATAGAATTTTTGCAGATCTACTATTCTCTAGTACATACTTAATAATAGCAATAGCAATAGCAATAGCAATAGCAATAGCAATAGCAATAGCAATAGCAATAGCAATAGCAATAGCAATAGCAATAGCAATAGCAATAGCAATAGCAATAGCAATAGCAATAGCAATAGCAATAGCAATAGCAATAGCAATAGCAATAGCAATAGCAATAGCAATAGAAATAGCAATAACAATAACAATAATAATAATAAAGAATTACAAGAACAACACTAACAAAACACAATTATTTACATCCTAAATCAGCAGTAGAGAGGTTAAATATCAAAAGACAGGACGGAGGCAGAGGCGTCATAGATATTAATTACCTCTGGCAAAAACAAATTATTAATCTAAGACAATTCTTTTTTATGAAATCTACCACAAGTAACATTCATTCAGCAATCACATTCAACGACCAAAATTTCACACCGCTCAATTTATCGTACCACACAGATCAACATACACTTAACAATAGGAATTCGCAACTACAGAAAATAGAAAATTGGAAAAATAAAGTTTTACATGGAAGACACCCACACGATCTAGAACACACACACGTAGATAAAATAGCATCCAACAAATGGCTTAAAGTAGGTAATTTATTTCCAGAAACAGAAGGATTCATGATTGCAATCCAGGACCAAGTCATAAACACTAAAAATTATAGGAAATATATCATTAAAGACCCCAATGTATAATAAATTACCAAATTACCCAATGTATAATTATTACAATTTATAATAAATTACCTAAATCCATTAAATCCTTATCTGGACATATGTTTTGTAAAAAACTGAAAAATTATTTACTTGGAAAAGCTTTTTACACAGTTCAGGAATATTTACAAGATAATAACGGTTAGATTGAAATTATTTTGTACTTTAATTTTATAATTGGACATTTTGATTATTTCAATGAATATTAAAATGCTTATAATGTTTTTATCTATTAATTTATAATTTATTACGTAATTGATGCATTTAAAGCAAATCATATAAAGTGACATTTAGATAGTATAGATGTTTTTTTTTTTTCAAGTATCTTATTTGGATTTGTAATTGGATTTGTTGACATTATCTTCTATATTTTTATACTCATTTCATTTTTATTTTTAACTTGAATTATTGTTTTTGCCTGTGTTTGACATGATAAATAATGTGAATACCATAATTAATTAATTATTGATAACTTTAAATTTTATAGATTGTGATATGTATCAATGTAGAATGATGATGATGATTATGATGAAACTTTTTGCATGCCTTGACAGGCGGAACTTGGCGGACCTAAATAATTTTACAATTACTGTACACCTACATCATGTACCATGTTCTTGCGAAATAAAATATTTGTATTTGTATTTGTATTTGTAATGTCAAAAATGATAAGTGCCGCAGATGTCACAACTAGCCCGAAACAATACAACATATAACAGGAGCATGCACTAATCTAACTCAAACAGACAACACACATAGACACAACCAAGTCACTAACATAATTCACCAAAATCTTGCATTAAAACACAATCTCATACAGAACACAAACACACCTTACTACCAATATACTCCGCAAACTGTCATAGAAAACAAGACTTATAAACTCTATTACGATCGCTCCATACTTACGGATAGAACAGACCAGATATAATTTTACAAGACAAATTAAATAAAATAACCTACCTGATTGATATTGCAGTCCCAAATACTCACAATGTTCAAAAGACAATACTTGAAAAAATAAATAAATATATAGATCTAAAAGAAGAAATAACGAGGATCTGGAAGCAAAATAAAGTTTATGTTGTCCCCATAGTACTTTCGACCACCGGAGTGATACCTTACCATCTCCATCGAAGCTTAAAACTCATTGGATTAAAACACTCATTATATATATCCTTACAAAAAGCAGCCATATTGAATACTTGTCGAATTGTAAGAAAGTTCATGCAAATAGATGAAAGGGAAATAGGTCCACATAATCTAACTCAAACCACAGCTGCCCCATAAATACTGCAATATTTACTTGGTTTCACCTGTAAATGTTGTAAATATTACCAGCTTTAGCTGAGAAAAAGCAAAAACTTGCAAATAATAATAATAATAATAAAACTTTATTTCAAGCTACAATGGCTCATAAGTGTTAGTATTAGATTAAATATGCTTAACCTATGTTAGTACTTAACCTAAACTTATCGTCTAATGCACTGAATCCCTGCTATGCCATTCCATTAGAAATAGCAGTGACTCACGTATCGGCAGTCTAATCTGCTCTCGATCATGTTGAGGATGCTGTTGGTACCGCCCCGCAGTCTGTGCACTAGGGATCCACATCTTTTCCGCATAGTCGCATAAAAGCAGTCGACTCGGGCCGCCGCGAACATCCCTTATGGGCTACAGAATCGGGGCAGCCCCATCAGCATTAACGGTGTCATCGAGAGTACCAGACTTTTGGGCCGACCAGCCAAGGCTTTGGTTTGTCCAGTTTGAAGCGGTGGTCGACAACCAAAAATTGAGTGACGCTGCAAAATTGAATTTAGTTTTCACTAAACTAAATAAAACTGCGATACAGCAAGTTAGTGACTTGTTGCTAGCTCCGCCAGAATTGCGAAAATATATCACGCTGAAAGAAAGACTGCTTCAGGTATTTGAAGAATCGGAAACCCGCCAGTTCCAAAAGCTGCTGGGCGAGATGGACCTCGGGACCCAGAAGCCATCACAACTTTTACGGCGAATGAGGGACTTGGCGCGGGGAAAAATACCAGACGCTACCCTTCAAATAATGTGGAACAGTCATCTTCCGACGGCGGTGCAGGCAGTGTTGGCGGTTACCGAGGTCACGAATCTGGACAATCTGGCGATCGTGGCGGACAAGGTTATGGAGGCGTCGAGGCCGGCTGAGATCGCAGCAGTGTCGTCTACTCCTACCTCAAAGGACTCCAGCTCATCCTCGGAATTGGCTGCCATGGTGGAAATGCTACGGTTGGAAGTCGCAGAGCTGCGTCGTTCGCGTACCCCACAACGCGGTAGAGATGGCGCGAACGGATATCGACGAGCAAGGTCGCGATCGCGAACCGTGAGTAGAAGGCGTAACAACCCCGAGTGGTTATGCTACTATCATTTTAAATATCGTACCAAAGCTACTAAATATGTCGAGCCGTGTAATTGGAAGGAGCCGAAAAAGACTACCACATCGGAAAACTAGGTGTGATACAACCTGTGGCGGAAGTTTGTATCAACACGTCAAATCGCCTTTGTGTGTTGGACAAAAACAGTGGACTAAGATTTTTAATAGACACTGGCGCAAACGTTTCCGTGATTCCTGTATCTAAGTGCCGTTCCAAGTATATCGCGAGTGACAAGTACAAACTCTATGCGGCTAATGGAAGCGAGATAGAAACATATGGTATGCGTAATTTAATTTTAGATCTAGGTTTAAGACGAGCTTTCCGATGGACATTCATCGTAGCGGCTGTCAAACAGCCTATAATAGGGGCAGATTTTTTAACCCATTATAGGTTGTTGGTTGATTTAAGCACGCGAAGGCTAGTAGATCAACTTACGCGTCTAAATACGATCGCTTCTATTGTATGTCATAATGATTGTGAATCATCGATTACGACAATAATTAATAACAATATCTGGCATGATATACTGTGCGAGTACCCGGACGTCACTAAATTAGTATCTTATAAGGACATACCTAAGCATTCGGTGTGCCACTATATCGAAACTACGGGGCCACCGGTATACGCTAGGACGAGACCGCTACCTCCAGACCGTTACATGAAGGTTAAAGCGGAATTTCAAAATATGTTAGATTTAGACATATGTCAGCCATCTAAAAGTCCTTGGGCGAGTCCATTACACGTGGTACCCAAGAAAAATGGGGAAATTTGCCCGTGTGGGGACTATCGGAGATTAAATGCTATAACTAAGCCCGATCGTTATCCAATTCCGCGCATTAACGATTTTAAGTATTTAGTGGCTGGAAAGAAAACTATTTTTAGTAAATTAGATTTAAATCGAGCGTATCATTTTATACCAGTTGCCCCGGAGGACGTTGATAAAAACGGAATCATTACACCGTTTGGACACATAACATAATTTTTCGGAACACATAACAGCTACGTGTACAAAAGCTTACCGGTCCTTAGGGTTTGTAATGCGCCAATCACAGTACCTTAAAAGTGTTACAACGATGAAGGTGTTATATAACAGCTATGTGAGAAACACACTTGAGAGCAATGCAGTTATCTGGAGCCCACATGAGGCAAAATATAAGCTCATGCGTGAAAAACTCCAAAAAAAGTTTTTAAGATGGCTGTATTTCCGTCAATACGGGTACTTTGTGGGATATCGCTACGTATACCCCAGCCTTTTCTTATTAGGAATGGTTGGCTATACGGCATTAGAAATTCGTAGAGATATGGCCTTAGTGGAATATATTTTTCAACTAATCAGGGGGAAAATATACAACCCATTCGTATTAGAACTGATATCATTGAATGTCCCAGATAAATATCTAAGGGTTCGACGTCGCGATCTTTTTGTAGTGCCAACCTGTAAGCTTATTCTTGTAAAAGAGTCTCCTTTGGTTCGAGCTCTTACTTTACTAAACGGCATAGTGGCCTCTAGTTACAATTTTGATTTATTTTTCTCGTCTCCTGCTGTATTTCGCAGTACGGCAGGCCAATATATTGAAAAAATGTACAAACGCATTGGATAAATTATCTGTAATGTTTGTAAACCATATAATGTTAAATAAGTAAATAAAATAAAAATAAATAAAAATTCATTAGAGGAAATAAGAGTATTACATTTACAGTTTGTACATTTTTTCAATATAATGGCCTGCCGTACTGCGAAATACAGCAGGAGACGAGAAAAATAAATCAAAATTGTAACTAGAGGCCACTATGCCGTTTAGTAAAGTAAGAGCTCGAACCAAAGGAGACTCTTTTACAAGAATAAGCTTGCAGGCTGGCACTACAAAAAGATCGCGACGTCGAACCCTTAGATATTTATCTGGGACATTCAATGATATCAGTTCTAATACGAATGGGTTGTATATTTTCCCCCTGATTAGTTGAAAAATATATTCCACTAAGGCCATATCTCTACGAATTTCTAATGCCGTATAGCCAACCATTCCTAATAAGAAAAGGCTGGGGTATACGTAGGGATATCCCACAAAGTACCCGTATTGACGGAAATACAGCCATCTTAAAAACTTTTTTTGGAGTTTTTCCAGCATGAGCTTATATTTTGCCTCATATGGGCTCCAAATAACTGCATTGCTCTCAAGTGTGTTTCTCACATAGCTGTTATATAACACCTTCATCGTTGTAATACTTTTAAGGTACTGTGATTGGCGCATTACAAACCCTAAGGACCGGTAAGCTTTTGTACACGTAGCTGTTATGTGTTCCGAAAAATTACGGTTATCCCTGAAAAGTACTCCAAGATTCTTAATAGAAGTTTGGTGTACTAGTTCAGAATCATCTAATTGATATTTGTATCTTATAGCATTTTGCTTTCGCGTATAACTTACTACAGAACAGTTACTCACGTTGAACATAAGTCGATTACGCTTGCTCCATTCAAAAACATTATCTATGTCCCTTTGTAATAGCAAACAGTCCGAACTCTGCTTAATCTCCAAGAATAGTTTGAGATCGTCTGCAAACATGAGACAACGCGCCATACTGACTACACTTGGCAAGTCGTTAATGATATCAAAAATTCAAAAGGACCGAGGTTCGAACCCTGGCTAATTCCTGATAATGTTTGATACTGTTGTGAAATATATCCTTTATGCTGCACATACTGCCTCCGGTTACGGAGGTAGCAGGAGAAAAAGGTTAATAATGACGGAGAAAATCCGGCAGCTGATAGTTTTTGGAGAAGTACGTCGTTATCGAGAGAATCAAATGCTTTCCGAAAATCGAAATAAGCAGTGTCGACTTGAATACCGCTATCGACTGCTTTAGTGGTATAAGACCAAAAAGATAACAAATTCGACGTAGTTGATCGATTTTCCCTAAAGCCATGTTGTGATTCAGTAAGTTGACTCTCTACCTGTATCTTTATTAGTTGACATAGCACTGATTCAAACAACTTACCAAATACAGACAGCACGGCTACTGGTCTATAATCATGTACATTCGATCCAGAACTATTCTTAGGAACTGGCACCACGCGACATAATTTCCACATATCTGGATAACCTTTACAACGCAAACTTAAATTATACATGTAAAGTAAAGGGATCAGAAACACCGAACAGCAATCTTTAACTACGTACGGAGGAATACCGTCCAGGTCTGTAGAGCATTTAGGTTTTAGATTTTTTAAAGCAGTATCAAGATCGTTGTAGCAGTATCATGTGTGATAGAATTAATGTTAATGAATGCATTAAAGTTATTGACGCCCTTTTTCATTGCGTCTTGTGGGTCAAGCTTAGGTGATTTCGTGCTATATACTGAATGAAAATAATCAGCAAATAATTGTACGCATGTATTATCAGGAATAGGTTTCCCATCATGCATGATAATAGGAGAACACTTTTTCCCACGCTTAGAAGCAATATATTTCCAAAAGGCAGATGGATCGAGTTTAATGTTATATTCCATTGTGTCTCTGTATAAGTCAAAGTCAGCCTTAATATTCAACTTGACCAGTGCTCTGTATCGCGAAAACTTAACGCAATACTTAAGCTTCTTTGTTTTTTTTAAATAATGTATGATATAATGATTTTAATTTTATGTTGCGTCTTGTTAGTTGCGTGTACCACACAGGGTAATTATACCGAGATGGTACCGCTTTACGCTGTTTTCGTGGAACGCAGCTATCTATACACTTATAAAGTAAATTATAAAATTCTTGAACTACAAGATTCACATCATTAATGCTATATAAGGATGTCCAATCAATTTCAGAAATTTTTGCATATACTGCTCTGAAATCCGCCCTGTGAAAAACCCATTCAGTATTAGAACCGATCATTGGAATTTGCGTACTTTTTGAAAGTTGGCGCTTAATTTGAATTTCTATTTCAAGCGGCGGATGGTACGCATTGACATCAATGATAACATCCCAGCTTTTTTGACAGTGACCATGCCGAGTTGTGTAGTCACTAGTACCAGATCAAGCATATCGTTATATTTGTTAGCAATATGATTTACCTGCTGCAGTTTACAGTACGCTCAAAGCTCGCTTTAACATTTACACTGGACCAATTTAAGTTAAAGTCTCCACATATTAAAGTATTTTGAAATTTGCAAGATATTTTTTCTATTGTATTATAAACAGTTTGATACAATTCTTCACTTGAGATCGGAGGTACGTAAACACATATAATAATAATAATAATAATAAAATACTTTATTGCCCTAAAATAAAAACATAAAATCCTTAACTTAACAAATTACAAAAAAGAGAAAAAAACATAGATAACAGTACACAATGAGAAACCAAAAAATAAACAAAATTATATTCTTAACGAGGGCAAAGACTTCCTTTGCCCTCGTCGGCTCAGCATTTTGCTAAAACGAGATCTTGATCCCGTATAGCGCTGTTTTTCAGCCACTCCCTACTCCCTGAGATATTATACGGGAGAGTTTGTGAGCACCCCAATCCCGGCCGATACAAACGAAAATCAATTAGAAAATGCAAATAAAAATAGTCGTGTATGTGAAAAATGTAAATAATCAAAATAAAAAATAAAAAAGTTTACATTGGCCAACAAAGGAAAAGTTGCAAATTAAATAAAGTAATTATTTATGCTAAATGCTAAAAAAAATAAAAAAAAAATACAAAATCGACTCTTGCATGTGTGTGTGTGTGTGTGTGTGTGTGTGTGTGTGTGTTTGTTTAACGATGGAAATTACTTACTAACTCTAAAGAATTCCTTTAGTCGAAAAGACTTCCAATGGGCTTGTGACAAGTTTTCTGCAGCAAGCTGTCTCCTCAGTAGTGCTGAACGGTATTTAGCTTTGAAGGTCTCCGTGCTTATTTTGTTTTTCAATGGTGGTGGTAAATCGTTCCAAATGCTTGCAGCAGCAAACTTGAAACAGCCTCGATATCGTCTGGATTTATGGGCCGGAGTTATCAAAAGACTTTGCATATTGGAGCGAAGACTGTGACTTGTAATATCCTTAACCCAATGGAGCTTCTCAAATAGGTACTCAGGTTTCTTGTTCCATATTACTCTATGAATAGTACAGGCGTAATGGAGCTCTGTCGTAGCACTCATGTTCAGTATGCTCTTCCTGTTTAGATATGGTGTAATGCGTTCTCTTTTAGGTACATTAAAGCAATAGCGGACACAGGCATTCTGAACTCTTTGTATAGCTCTCTCTGTATTTGTGTTCAGTCTTGGGCCAAAAGTACAGCTGCAATAACTAAATTGCGAAAGTACTAAAGAATCACACAAAAGCGATCGCAATTCCTCTTTAGGTCTGATATGATAAAGGACTTTGAGCTTGTAGAAGGCATTCCTTATTTTATTGTTTATATGCTCTACAAATTTTTGTTCCCCATCCATAATCAGACCTAAATTGCGGGCACTGTTTACACGCTGGAGAACAACATCATCACATATGAGAGCAGTGATAAAGTTTCCATTTAAGTATAATCCGGCACATAAAATTTCACTTCCCATCGACATCGTTGCCTCACGATGGATGTCCACTTGATGGATTTCATATCTTGATGATGTTATAATCGCTACACCACCCCCTCGTTTTTCACTCGACCTATCATATCTGATAATATTGTACCCGGGCGGGACTATATCTTCATCCGTAATACTAGAAGTGAGCCAAGTTTCCGTGAAAAATATTAAATCAAAATTCGATGGGCTTAATGCAAATGAAAGCTTTTGTAGCTTTGTACGAAGACCTCAAACGTTCTGATAATATACAGATAAAATATATTTATGTTCCACTTTCTTGCTAAGATGTAATCTGCTGTTCAGCGAGGAGTGAATTTGGGGTCTTTTTATAATAGGGTCCCTTTTTACGAAACCACTCGTTCAATTCGGTATTTTGAGGCCAATTCTGTGCACTCATAAAAAAGTTGAAAGCACTTTCAGGTACATTTATGACGAAGGAGGCGTAATATTTATGTTTCAGTTCCAACTTCTCTACTGCATATGGGACCTCGGTAGGCCTTTTTTAGCCATATACGATTGCACTTTTTCCGCTGTTGTATCATAACGCAGTGACCAGACGTGAATACTTCGAGACTTTTCAACACCAGACAGATCACAGTCTATATCACCGGTTCCGCGAATAACAGGACGACGGTATGCACGCTTCCGTCGCACCGTATTCCATTGCTCATCACGCTTATCATTGCACGACGGATCCTCATATTGCGCCGTCGACGGAGTTGCATCTTGAGTGATTTGCGTTTGCAATGCAATGGACGGCCAATGTTAGTAGGTGCATGCAGTGAAGCCGATGCAGACGACTCTAAGGGTCGATTTGCCTCAACACCGGTCTCTCGATCCGTTGTCTTTTTCAATCGTAGTCGATCGTGCGCGTTGTCTTCGCGTCATCACTATACGTTCTCTCTTTCTCTCACGCTGCTCCTGTACCGTAGCATGTAGCTTCCTTGTTTGTTCTTTCTTGCGTTCGGCTTGCAGACTATTATCATCCATATTGATACTTGTACCCACTTTGGAGAATTGTTGACACTGGGAGTTTTGTGTTTGAAATCGATCTATTTCTTGTGTTAACTGGCCTATTTCGATTCTTAGTTTTTCTACTCTTCGTTCTAATCTTGTTGGTATACCTTTTTTTATTTTTATTAATAGAATTACAGCTCCACAGACGGATCGTCCGTGCCTTTTTTCATATAGCATTCATTTGTCAGTCTTAGTATTTTCCTTAATATTTACTTACTCTATACATAGGACCTTATATATATATATATATATATATATATATATATATATATATATATATATATATATATATATATATATGTATATGTGGTGTCGGCCTTTTAGAATAGCACCACTCCCTCTCTACCCGTGGATGTCGTACGAGGCGACTAAGGGACATAAATCCAAGAGATGGGCAGCAGCATCTCCTTGTGTAACTTACACCTACTGCGGTCACCAACACGCATGCCAAGCGCGGTGACTATCGGCAAAAACCCCCAAATGAAAGGTGCAGAAGAACCCCGGCCCCCAGTCCCCGGCAGCCCCGCTATTCCGGGCTACGGTAGCGGCCAAGGTAACGGCGGGGCAGGGGGTGCTAAGAATCTCCGGCAGAGATCCGGCTACCGCAACCGACGACTTCTGCACCTGGCAACATACAACACCACTGAGACCAACGACACTGAGGACCGACGAGAAGATACGGGAGCTGGAAGAAGAGATAGACAAGTTGAACTGGAGTGTTTTGGGATTGTCTGAAGTCCGAAGACAGGGTGAGGACACGATAATCCTTAAATCGGGCAACTTGTTCTATCACCGGGAGGGCGACCACCTGTCTCAGGGTGGTGTCGGGTTCCTCGTCCACAAATCCCTCGTTAACAACGTGGTAACAGTCGACAGTGTGTCGTCAAGGGTAGCGTACCTTATACTCAGAATATCTAAACGGTATTCGCTGAAGGTCATACAGGTATATGCGCCGACTTCAACACACCCAGACGATGAGGTCGAGGTTATGTATGAGGACGTAAGTAGAGCCATGCATACCTCAAAGACCCACTTTACCGTTGTTATGGGGGATTTTAACGCAAGACTGGGCACGCGGAACGACGGCGAGCGGAAGGTGGGGCCCTTTGAAATTGGACAACGGAACCACCGAGGCCACTTGCTTGCCAACTTCTTGGAGAGGGAGGGCCTCTTTATGATGAACTCTTTCTTCGAGAAGAGGGCACAGCGAAAGTGGACTTGGATAAGTCCTGATGTTTCCACTAAGAACGAGATAGACTTCATTTTGGCAGACAAACGGCACATATTTAATGATGTCTCTGTGATCAACAGGGTGAAAACCGGAAGTGATCACCGGATGGTAAGAGGCACATTAAATATCAACGTAAAGCTGGAACGGTCACGCCTAATGAAGTCTACGCTCCGACCAACACCTGTCCAAATCCAGGGCTCCGAAGAGTTTCAACTTCAGCTACGAAACCGTTTCGCGTGTCTCGATTCTTGCGTTTCTGTGGACGAAATTAACACCAAGGTAGTAACAACTGTCCACGACGTGGGGTCTAAGTACTTTAAGACCCACTCCAGTAGTAGGTCTCGGGTTCTCTCAGAACATACTCTCGGTCTCATGAGGGAGAGGCGAGAACTATGTGTGCAGTCTCCAGCCGCAATGTCGAAATACAGACTGCTCAATAAACAGATCTCTCAGAGTAGGCGACGCGATTGGCGTGCTCATAACACCCATCGCGTAAAAGACGCTATTGAGCGGAACCAGGGCTCGAGAGTGTTCGCCAGGGATCTGTGCGTTGGGCAGAGCCTGCTGACGAGGTTGAAGACCGAATCGGGCACCATGGTTTCGTCTAACTCCGATGTTCTGAGAGAAATTGAGAAATACTACGGACAGTTGTATGTTTCCGCACGTACTCCCGCCCGTAACAAGGCGGGCGACAAACGTGCCAAACTGACCCGACACTATACTGAGGACCTCCCGGACGTCAGCCTGTATGAGATTAGAGAGGCTCTCAAACAGCTGAAAAACAACAAGGCACCGGGCGATGAAGGAATCACAACAGAGCTGCTAAAAGCTGGCGGTAAACCCGTACTAGTGGCGCTCCAAAAGTTGTTCGATTCCGTCATTACTAGTGGGACAACCCCGGAAGCGTGGAGCAGAAGCGTAGTGGTGCTGTTCTTCAAAAAGGGCGACAAAACTCTTTTGAAGAACTACAGGCCCATTGCGCTTCTGAGCCACGTGTATAAGCTGTTTTCGAGAGTCCTCACTAACCGCATTGCACGCAGGCTACACGACTTCCAGCCTCCCGAACAAGCCGGTTTCCGAAAAGGCTACAGCACCATAGACCACATTCAGACGCTGCGGCAGATTATACAGAAGACCGAGGAGTATAATCTGCCGTTATGTGTTGCTTATGTGGACTATGAGAAAGCCTTCGATTCTATCGAGACCTGGGCGGTGCTGGAGTCCCTTCAGCGATGCCAGATCGACTATAGGTACATCGAGGTGCTGAAGTGTGTATACACTGCCGCCACCATGTCAGTCCGAGTACACGACAGAAGCACAAATCCAATCCAACTGCAGCGGGGAGTCAGACAAGGCGATGTTATATCGCCGAAACTGTTCACCGCTGCGTTGGAAGATTTGTTCAAGCTCATGGAGTGGAAAGGTCTTGGCATTAACATCAATGGCGAACACATCACGCACCTTCGATTTGCCGATGATATAGTCATCTTGGCAGATTCGCTGACGAACCTCAGCACAATGCTAGGCGACCTCAACAGTGCCTCACAACGGGTGGGTCTTAAGATTAACATGGACAAGACGAAAATCATGTCTAATGTCCATGTCACACCCGTACCGGTAGTTGTTGATGGCACTCCTCTCGAAGTTGTCGACGAGTACATTTACCTGGGACAAACGATCCGGATGGGTAAGTCCAACTTTGAGAGGGAGGTCACTCGAAGAATCCAACTCGGCTGGGCTGCGTTCGGGAAATTTCGTAGTATCTTCTCGTCCACAATTCCTCAGTGCCTGAAGTCGAAATTATTCGAGCAATGTGTGTTGCCAGTGATGACCTACGGCGCCGAAACGTGGTCCTTCACTGTAGGCCTCATTCGGAGACTCAGGGTCGCTCAGCGTGCTATGGAGAGGGTTATGCTCGGAATTTCGCTACGAGACATGATTCGCAACGATGAAATCCGTAGATGAACGAAGCTTACCGACATAGCTCTCAAAATTAGTAGGCTGAAGTGGCAATGGGCCGGCCACATCGCTCGCAGGACCGATAACCGATGGGGAAGGAAGGTCCTCGAGTGGCGACCACGTTTAGGCAAAAGGAGTACAGGTTGCCCCCCTACCAGATGGACCGATGACCTGAAGAAGACAGCGGGAAACCGTTGGATTCAGAGGGCACAGGACCGGTTGGAGTGGCGCCATTTAGGGGAGGCCTATGTTCAGCAGTGGACATCAAAAGGCTGATGGATGGATGGATGGATGGATATATATATATATATATATATATATATATATATATATATATATATATATATATATATATATGTATATATATATGTATATATATATATATATTTATATATGTCGGAGGAAGCTTAGTCTGGTTGATTGTTGCTTGCATGTATAACGTACAATTCTGTTTGTTTACAATTAAATTATTGTTAAAATTAATAACTTAATTTATTATAGCCTCCTTTTGATTTAAAACGTTGTTAATGGAATAAAAAGTAATAACTTTGTTATTTACGTAGCGACCAATCAGAGCAGAGCGGATGTCTCGAGTGGGGTCGAGGCGCCATCTTTTCTTGTAGAGAGGTTTATAGTTTTTGCGACATTCTTTCATTGACTCTGGTAAGCGAAGGATCGAGTTGGATCCTTGGAGAGAACGTATCTGGTGACAAAAGTGAGATCGGTACCTCGAACCCGCTGCTCGGTCGTTATTGTTCTAACCTTTGTGAATTGTTATAGAATTTATATTAAGTTAACGATTAGCGAAGTATTGTTTAATCGGAATAAAACAGTGTAAAACCGTGATCGTCGTGTTTCGTGCCTGCATTTTACCCTGATGACGCCCACTAGACCAGTAACCACTAATGACGATGTCGATGAGAATGAGGTTTTCCCGACATCAGAAGTGGGATCGCTGCGGGCACAAGATGTGATCGAACGACCGGCGGCAGATGACGGATGGCGCGCTTTATTCGAAACACAAGAAACCAGCATGAGGCTGCTCGTGGGTGCGCTAACTAATCCACCGAATAACGAGGATAAGAGCATCACGCTGCCAAAATTTTTACCGGAAGATGCAGACACTGACGCCCGGTCCTGGCTGGCTACGGCGGACATCTGCTTATCGGACCGTGAAGTACAGGGAAGTAAATTAGTTCTCATTCTTAGCAAGGCTATGAGAGGCACGGTTACCACATGGTTTTCTCAAATAGCTTTTCCTAATATGAAGTGGGAAGAATTTAAGGAACTTTTTCTTTCTTGCTTTGATACGCTAGAAACACGCGCAGCGACTGTATTAAAGATGCTTACTGGTAAGCCGCAAGAAGGTGAATGTTTGGCTACATATGCAAGCCGTTTATTCACTTTACTCATGTCACGATGGGGCGATTTAGGGAAGGAAGAAATGGTAGTCTCCTTAATACTTGCACACATGGGGCAAATTGAGCCACGTGTACAACGCATTATTTTTTCTGAGAAAATAACTACCCGCTGTGAAATGCAACGCGAACTATGGCATTTTCTTATCGCTAAAGGAGTTATCAAGAGACAACAAAAACCGTGGCAAGCATAACGCCAGATAGTAAACGCCCTAGGTTAAGTTCTGTTTCAACAAAATGTTACGCTTGTGGAAAACTTGGTCATAAATCTTTTGAATGTTTCAGCCGATCGCATGACAAGCAGCGAACAATTCTGACTTCTGAGCACGACCTTTGCTACGCGGGCTCCTCTGACTTGCCACAAGTGAGGTGTTGAAGGCCATATCGCATCGCAATGCTCTGGAACAAGGCCAATCGCGAGCAGCAGCGCACACCCCTCCGCCGCACCCAGCGTTGTGAAGAGAGTGGATCAGTGGACGTGTGCGGTATGAAACCCGTCACTGGGAAAATTACACAATTCGGTGAGCAGTTTTCATTTTGTTTTGATTCCGGTGCTGATTGCTCCTTGATCAAAGAGAGAGCCTTTTGTTCAAAACGATTATGTAGGCGATGTATGTGGCAAGTACTAGATTTTTATAAGATATCCTAGTAGCGTGGTGGGTTGTTTAAGGTTTGGTTAAGTTTTGTGACTGGCGAAATGGCTATTTAAGGGCGAGGTGATCGAAAGGCGAGGTGGCCATTGAAAGGCGAGGTGGCCATCGATAGGCGGGGTGGCCATCGATAGGCGAGGTGGCCATCGATAGGCGAGGTGGCCATCGATAGGCGAGGTGGCCATCGATAGGCGAGGTGGCCATCGATAGGCGAGGTGGCCATCGATAGGCAAGGTGGCCGTCGATAGGCGAGGTGGCCATCGATAGGCGAGGTGGCCATCGATAGGCGAGGTGGCCTTTGATAGGAGAGGTGACCACAGACAGGCGAGGCGGCCTCTTCGATATTGTCAATTATTTAAATTGTGTAACTTGATAAACGGCGAGGTGGTTGTTTTGATACTATGAACTTATGCTGTAGCCGATTAGTTGTAGGCATGTGATATTCTTGGTCAGGAGTGGCCGAGCCATATCAAACACTTGTTTTATTCCAGGTAACGATGACGTGCGGCCTTGAACATCACACGAGGGCGTGTGATACGTCAGGACGGCCGTGTCGGAGGAAGCTTAGTCTGGTTGATTGTTGCTTGCATGTATAACGTACAATTCTGTTTGTTTACATTTAAATTATTGTTAAAATTAATAACTTAATTTATTATAGCCTCCTTTTGATTTAAAACGTTGTTAATGGAATAAAAAGTAATAACTTTGTTATTTACGTAGCGACCAATCAGAGCAGAGCGGATGTCTCGAGTGGGGTCGAGGCGCCATCTTTTCTTGTAGAGAGGTTTATAGTTTTTGCGACATTCTTTCATTGACTCTGGTAAGCGAAGGATCGAGTTGGATCCTTGGAGAGAACGTATCTGGTGACAAAAGTGAGATCGGTACCTCGAACCCGCTGCTCGGTCGTTATTGTTCTAACCTTTGTGAATTGTTATAGAATTTATATTAAGTTAACGATTAGCGAAGTATTGTTTAATCGGAATAAAACAGTGTAAAACCGTGATCGTCGTGTTTCGTGCCTGCATTTTACCCTGATGACGCCCACTAGACCAGTAACCACTAATGACGATGTCGATGAGAATGAGGTTTTCCCGACATATATATATATATTGCATTATTATTATTAGGGCTTGAGACATAACCTGGGATTTCTATTTCTATTTCTTTCCGGAGGCCACTTCGAGCTTGCGCTTAACTATAGAGTTTATTGCATTTGGGTCCCCGCTACGATTGCCATGGAAGTGTTGTAGTCCTCCAGCCTTTTGTCGGTGACAGTAATAGCTCTTGCGATGAACTGAGCTATGGCGTCGTAGCTGCAATCGGTGTAGTAAGTGCAGCTGATGGTATGACACGATATTGCCACTACTGCGTGGGAGACACTGTCGTGCACTTGCACAATCACCACTGACTCATACGTTTGTCCCTGTGCTTTATGTATGGTCAGGATGCGCGACTCCTCCTCACTCCCAAAGCCCTCTTTCTTTAGACTCTCTTTCTCAGCTTGGGTGTGTACCAAGTAGAGAGTCCTATCGAAGGTCTTTGGAATCTGCGCATCCGTGTACCTTTTCAGCTTGAGGGATCTTATACGTGGCGTGGACGAGTATATGCCGCTGTATATCTCGCTTAGGGTATACGCTACGTCTACCGGGTTCCTGTGCGTGAACAGCAGTTCTTGGCTAATCCCGGTCGAATGGTTCGGGCGGCAATATTGTAATTTGAAAAGATTGTTACGCTCGATGAACGGGAGCATAGGTAGGCATACTCAGAGGTATCACTCTCCAGATTATAGTATGAACGTGTTCTCGTGGCAGGCGAGAATTCTACCACATATATATATATTAAGCGTAATTGTAAGATTTCTTCAATTGCCAACGTTGACACCACCGCACACGACAGTGTGATGGTGACAGCGATGGCCTAACGTGGAGCTAAGAAATAAAGACTTATTGTTAATAAAAAAAAAGAAGAACTATTGTGACAAAAGGCACGGACGATCAGTCTGTGGAGTTTTTGTGTTATAATAAAAAAAAAACGTGTTCTCGTAGATCTGTAATTTAAATTTGTCTACTATAGCTCCACAAGGCTTACAACGGTATCTTATGGTTGCATCGTGGATACATCAAGGACCCGTGCTTAGCGCGAGGGTAACGCGTGGTTAGCTCAAAGGTATCACTCTGTGGTGTATACGTGTCTACCACGGCTCCACAAGGCTTCACAACAGTATCTCATGGTTCCACAGTGGAAACACTAACAACCCGTGGTTTAGCTCGAGGGCAATACATAACTAGATTAAAGGTAAAACTTTCGTAGGTATTAAGAGGTGAAATTAATAAAATTTAACTTAACTTTTAATCCGATGGCGTATGCTCGTTGTCGTGGACTGGGAAGCTAGCTCGGCCATTGTGGCAGCACTTTGAGGAAGCTCAGTATTTTCTCCCGCCGACACGGCACCTTGTTCACCCGGATGCAGCGTACGCTCCATGCCGTAGACATGACGTTACTCGTGAAACAACACTTCGCAATATGCTATTGTGGTGATCCAAATGTGACAGGTGGAACCGCAGTTGATGAGGAATCGTCTCAGATCGGAACTTGTTCCGATCCCGCTTCTGATAATGAAGTGAGAGCGATATGTGACGTCAGGATGGCTCGGGGTCTTGTTTACTGTTCATACTTGAAGATTTCACAGTAAAACACAGGAATAAACTTCTTCGATTTATTCACAATTGAGGAGGTCCGATCGCTTCGACGGTTAAACAAGAATCTTTTTTCAACTTGCGTTCGGTCGGCTTTTTATAACAAGTTTGGTGAGGTGACAATAACAAATTTATGGAGGGTAAACTAAATTACAATTCTTAAAATCACAAAATATTTCTAATTTAATAAACAACCAATTTTCGATCTTTAAACTAACTAAAATAATTATTACCGGCGACGTGTTTTTCATAAATACGCGGTGTCGCGCCGACATACATAATAAATATTTAAATGAAGAAAAGCTGCAAAGTATCAAAGATGAAGTTGCCAGATAATTCTCTCTCTCCAACAAGAAAACAATACCACATTAACTTCTAATTGTAGGATACCAACGCTAGACTTAACAAACCAACAGAATAATAGTATTTATAACGAGCCTGAAATATTCACTAAATAAAAACATCACACCTAAACACACCTAAACCACACATAAAAAAACGGGTGTCGTATGCGCTCGGTGACGGACGAAAACACGGCGCTTACGAATATACTTATTTTATATTGGCGTTTTGTGCGGCGATAGCCGCTGCACGGAAAATGGCTGCGAGATCCGAACAACTTATAGCCAATGAGGTGTTGGCGTTTCTACAACACGCCATCGATACCATGGACGAAATCAGTATCATCCAGATTTGTAAGTCCAACTTCACACGCGAGGAGATCAGCAGTGCGAAGATCCTCCTGTTTGAGTCGCTCGGGATGAGCGACCGTATGCCTTCCCGAAGGAAGGACGAAAAGGGAGAAAAAGGACTCCAGGATATCATCAATCTCCTGAAGGTAACTGATCCTGACGAAATACCAGCTTTCGTCGCGAAAAACATTCACAAGTTGCCGCCAGTGACGTTCGATCATGTTGATGTAACCAGGCTGTTGAAAGACATCACAACTTTGAAGACAAGCCAGGCGGAAGTAGTGTTGAAGTTAGAAGCCTCGCAGGATACCATCAGCGACCTACGGACTGAAATTGCTACATTACGCCATACGGTAGCAATAAGTAGGTCACCCGAGGTGACTAACATCAACACGCGTCGTGGGGCATGCAACATGTCAGCAAGTTTCGAGTCAGCGAAACTCGACACGACACCGACCACTGCTCCCGCATGTGGTGACACGTGCGTCACCCGTCCCGCACCTCCGCCCGCTGAGGTGCCGCCGTGCGTCGTCATGTCTACACCTCAACGTGACTACGCTGCAGCTGCCGCCCGCCAGCTACCCGGGAAGCGGAAAACAACGAGGTCAGAGAGGGAAAGCGGGATCCCCCGCAACGAACTTCCTCGTAGTGCGGTGTCTGATGGTGTCGCGGACAAGGACGGCTTTACTAAAGTGGAGCGTAAGAAGAAGAAAAAGCCTCCTTGTCGTAACCAATGTGGCACCGCACCGACAGGGTCCAACCATCTTCTGCGTCCTGCCGTTCCTGTGACGCACGTGTATGTCTCACGTCTCCACTACAACACGAAGGCGTCTGACATAGTTGAGTACTTGGAAATAAAAACCAAGTTCCGACTGGCGGTCGAAAAGTTGGTGGCGCGTAACGCAGTAAACTTTAGTTCATTTGTAGTACGCGTCCCAACTGAGCATGTATCGACCTTCCTGAAGGAAGAGCTGTGGCCGAAGGGAGTTGTCTTCCGGAAGTTTCGTGGAAGGAGAGGACCCCCGGAAGTCACCAGACCCGCGTCTCACGTCGCCGCAAACACGTGATTTAGTTATAAGAATATATTGATATATATGTTAGTTAGTTAGTCTATAAGGTATATATGATATGGACCTCTGTATTCAATTATACTTATGTATCTTTGTTTATATTGTCTGAAATAAATGGTTAAATAAATAAATAAATAAATAAACAAAAAATCGCAGAAATAGGACAAAATTTTGACGCTGCCTGCAATTACTTTAAAAATATTAATCCAAAACAGAGAAGTTACATTCCTAAACAAAAGTCCTCGATAAAACTCGCTACCATAGTAAATTACATTACTAATACTATACTATCAAAACACATTAATAAAGACACGGAATTTACTTACTTGCAAACGATACTATATTGTGGTGCGTGGACGGCAGCTAAGAGTAATGAAAGTAAAATAGGTATACTAACAGAGTAAGCACTTTGCACCGGTCAGAATAACGTTAGCTCCACGCAAAAACATCATTTAAAATAGAAAACCGAACTAAAAAACCGCAAATAACGTTCAAATGATAAAACAGTGAGTGACTCAACAGGATAAGTATACGCAGGACTCTACGTCGAGGGACTTAAGAGCAGCAGACCTTGGACTTTGAAGGGCATCACAATGGTAACGCTCAAAAAACCGTGCCAGCAGGGCACGTAAACCACGTGGTGAAACACGACCATGCGGTTAGTAATATAACCTTACCGCGGTTGATCTACGTGGTTGATCTCGCAAGCACGCGGCCAAATCTGTCCGGGCTCCGACACCGGCCCGAAGACTTCGCTCACACTGACGTAGGACGACGCACGCGACCACCATCACTCACCGTCTTTAACAAAGGTAACTCCGAGGGAACTCCTGTATAGGAAGACCAACACCCAGAGTGTTTGGGCTCTCCTAAATCAGCACAACGAGGACTTTACACGCCTTGCATAGCTTGCACCCCCATCTATCTCCCCCCCCAACGTACATCTCCCCCTCATAATTCCCAAAACCCTTCTAAACAAACCAAGCTCACCCCCCTCTGTGTACCTCTACCACCGCGCCAAAAGCAAACCCCTCACTAGACGTCACCTCACGAAACACCCCCCCCCCCCCCGGATCACAACACCTGATACACAGGATACCCGAGTTTGGGCACAAACGACTCGGGAGGAAATTTCCTATCATCTGGCCCCAACAGAAATTCCAAACTCCGAGCACGGTCTGAGAAATTTGGACAAGAAGCAAGGCTTACTCCGGCACCACCATCATCGCCGTATAGGACCATACCTTAAGTAGTAATAAGTAGACTAAATATTACACAATAGATAACAAATACAACCCCAAACAACACACAATAGAAATAGATTAACTTATAACATATTACACAATACGCAAACAAAATGTCAGCGGCATCTAAGACCAATAAGCACTCTGCGGAGGCCACCTCGAGCGCATCAGCACCAGTAGTAAAAATATCATCATCCCGACCAGTGCTAAAAACTCAAAGGTCGTTGCGAGAGAAAATACTGTCAAAAGCCGCAACAGCAAGGTCCACGTTCAGTGAGGACTCAGCGGAGAGGCTCCTGCAGGCGGAAGAAGCCACCGCCGACTCCATTATTAAAAAAATACAGTCGTGGGAACAATCCGAGATCCCGCCCCGCCCAATCGAATCTGATGACGAATTCTCGGATGCGTCAGTGGCATCTGAAGGACGCCCGAGCTTCATCAGAACCTCCAACAGGCGAAGCGGAGTTGAGATGGACATGGCAACCCGACTCGCAAATGAACAGCTCTAAAAGGCAAAGGAAGCACTAGAGGCTGCCGGCAATATGAAAAAAGAATGTAAAATCATCACACTCGATTGCCTGCAGACTCTCTATGAGACCGTGCTGGCTTTGTCAGACTCCAGGTCGCGACACAAATTCAACCTAGAGAAGGAAAGGTCTCGCCATGCGCAGGAGTTGGTCCGCACGGAAAGGGCCCATAGTAAACAGACAGCTGAGACCATCAAAGCCCTGACTGAGGACCTGCAAGGCAAGAACAGAGGTCGCCGCAACCCTGGACGAGACAAAGGCTATAAGGAGTTGGCTAGGCTACGAGACCCAGGAGCCCTACAGCCAAATAAAAGCCCTGGTTGGAAACACCCAAAGCATTGAGCAGACTATGAAGGAAGTCATGGCCAGATCCACGGAGATGATGACGGAAAAAGGGACGACGATTTCGGAGCCCCTTATTACCGGACACAACAAAATTATGAACGGTATACAGAACATCTCCGAACAACTGGATAGGCTCAGAAAAGACTTAGATAAAGTCAATATCTGCTCCGAAGATCTCAAGGTTTTGAACACAGAGATCTTAGAGAAACAAATAGCTAGCCATCCTAAAGAAGATCAATCCTACCCTAAGGAGCTTACACAAATAAAAGGAGAAATTAACACATTTAACAGAAACATTGACACAACACACGAAAAATAAACAGCAAACGACCCCACCACATGATATAAAGGATCACCTGCAGCCAATAAATGAGCGCTTGGAAGCTGTCTCCTCAGAGTTGAGAACAATGCGCGAGCAAAAGCAGACAACACCGCCACCAGCTATCAGCATCGGAACTGAGATAGCCTTGCAGTAGCTCGCGAAGGCGACAGCAGCCAAACCCACCTACGCTCAGGAGGTTTCGAAACCGCCACCACCAAAGCCTAACCCCAGCCACACTCTGATAGTCTCATCGACGGATCCGAATAAAACCGGAGAAAACGTGGCCTCGATTTGAAAAAAACGGGTGCAAAAGTGGACCGGGTCAGAAAGGCAAGAAATCAAAAAGTAATATTGAGCTGCAGGACAAAAGAGGACATATCCCTGGTGCAGAGTAAAGTGGCCGCGGATAAACAGCTTAAGGTAGAGGTGGCCAAAACAAACAACCCTCTGGCCAAGATAAAAGACGTCCTGTCCTACCACACAGATGCTGAAATAATCGAATATTTATGGGCACAGAATAAGCACTTGCTCAACGACATCTGTGAGAAAGACAGGACTATCCGCGTCCGGTATAGGAAAAAAGCGAGGAAGCCGCACGAGTGTCACCCAATACTGGAGCTCTCCCCAATAATCCATAAAAAGCTCACTGAGGCCGGAACAGTATACATCGGCCTTCAGAGAAGACCCATAATGGAACAATCCCCACTGGTACAGTGCACAAAATGCCTGAGCTACGGCCACACAAAGGCCGTATGCAAAGAGCAAAATCAGGCATATAGTCACTGTGGAGAGGCTCACACATGGGAGAAGTGTGGTGGCAACAACTGTCGTTGCACTTCACCTGCCTTAGCAACTAACCATCATGTACGTAAATGAAATATGAGTATTAGGCACGTGTAACAATTAATTAGCGTCGATTAAAATATTCAATAAATCAGTATGAAATCGTAATTGGTATGTATCACTTGTGTCTGTCCCTCATACTCCACGCCGTCCCACAAAGAAGATTTCTCCACACACCTACATTGGTGACCACCGACGTTCCACGCCTACATTGGTGACCAGCGACGTTCCACATCATCGGTATCCCGACGTTCCTCATCAACGGGAGCTCGACTTTCATCATCAACGTCAACCCAATCTCAGAAGACCATCGTTCAAGGAAGATTTCACCATCAACGCTGCTCTACACAGAAGATACTACTGCCTGCATTTGACAATCAACGTGCATTCAATTAACCAGCACCAATGGAAAATATATCCACGAGGTTTCTGAAGTGGCTTGCACAAGCAATGCTTTTCCAATGACAGAGCTTCTAAGCAAAATTAATAAACTATCACTAGAAGTAGCTGAGTTGCGGATGAGCAGATCTAATTCACGTGGAAGACCATATAGACGAGGATCACGGAGCCGTTCCAGCTCAAGACGGCGCACGCCATGGAAAGCAAATGGTAACATTTTATGTTTCTACCATTCACGATTCAGGGAACGTGCTAGAAAGTGCGAAAAGCCTTGCACCTGGGAAGCGAAGTCGGAAAACTCGAACTAGCGTTGACAGAGGCCAACGTCAGCGCTATCTTCCCATCTGACCGCCTATCCGTTACCGACCGAAAAAGTGGGTATCGGTTCTTAGTAGATACCGGAGCAAATATATCCGTCATACCGAGAAGAAATAAGGCCTGTCCAACAAGTACCTACAAGGTATTCGCAGCAAACGGTAGCGAAATTAAAACATACGGTGAAAAAGTACTCGTGTTGGATCTCGGATTACGCCGACCATACAGATGGACATTTGTAATAGCTGACGTAAAACAGCCGATACTAGGCGCCGATTTCTTGGCAAAATACAATATTTTAGTAGATATGCGCCGCCAAAAATTAATCGATGATGTCACAGGATTGTTTTCACATGGAAGAATTGTAGACTGTCACACGCCCAGCATCAGAACAATAAATTCACAGTCTCCATACGTGGACATCATACAGAGATATCCTGACATCACGAAGCCATTCTGCGCCAAGGAAACGCCCAAACACAACGTCGTACATCAGATTATCACCAACGGACATCCTGTTCATTCCAAATGCCGCCCACTATCAGCCGTGAATTATAGAAAAGTCAAGCAAGAAATACAACATATGCTTGAGACTGGCATCTGTCGCCCTTCAAAGAGTGCATGGTCAAGCCCTATACACGTGACCAAAAAGAAGGATGGATCCATCAGACTATGCGGTGATTATAGGAAATTGAACGCGATAACATTACCAGATCGCTACCCCATCCCACGTCTCTTAGACTTCACATACTTACTACCTAAGAAGACTATATTTTCTCGTATCGACATCAAGAGAGCCTATAATCAGATTCCCGTAGAAGATGTGGAAAAAACAGCAGTCATCACTCCATTTGGGTTGTTTGAATTTCCACGAATTCATGAGGTTCATCAACGACATCATGTTTGGATTGAACTTTGTATTTTGCTACGTTGATGACATCTTAATCGCTTCAGCATCAGAAGAAGAGCACCGTTCACACCTAGATGAGGTGTTCAAGCGATTACATAACCACGGCATTACAATTAATATGGAAAAATGCATCTTTGGCACTCAGGAGTTTGAATTCCTCGGCTACAATATCACACCCGAAGGAATAACTCCCTCCGCAGACAGAATCAAAGCAATAGAAGAATACCCATTACCGAAGACCATACGAGATCTGAAATGCTTCCTTGGAATGATAAATTTCTACCGCACTAGTATACCGCACGCCGCAGAACATCAGTCACTATTGAATAACTATATGAGAGGAAGTAGGCAACGCAACAACACTACAATCACATGGACGGATGAGAGCCTGCAAGCATTCGGACAGTGCAAAGAAGGCCTGAAAAACGCCATAGCACTCAGTCCACCCTCACCTGAAGCACCTGTATCAATTATGACTGACGCATCCCAGAAATCTGTCGGAGCCGTTCTACAGCAGCAAGTAAAGAATGAGTGGAGACCGATAGCATTTTTCTCAAAAGCATCATCGGCAAAACAACAAGCATAAAGCACCTACGACAGAGACCTATTGGCAATTTACATGTCTATATGCCACTTTCAAAATTATATAGAAGGTAGAAGGTAGAGAACTAATAATATACACTGACCACAAACCCTTATGCTATACATCGAAGGAAAAGCAATCCATTTCCAAAGAAAAAATATCTCCACGTCGACTGCGTCATTTAGATTACATTTCACAGTTTACATCCGACATACGACACCTGCCCGGATCGCAAAATTCTGTAGCTGACGCCCTATCAAAAATATCGCAGATCGACTGTCCTACCAAAGTCGATTGGAAAGAAATAGCCGCACAACAAGAAAATGACACCGAATTAATAAGTTAACGTGTGTTTGTGTAGGTCTTGGCTCGTAAAAATATTAAATCGATCAATTTGTCTGTGACTGTATTATCAGCGTGTTGTATAGAGGATCCTGTGACTGTGAGAGTGTGCGCACATACTGTAGTGTCGGGAGCAGTGTGCTATATTCTCTTTAATGTGAGCTAGCAAGCAACAAACACTAAAATAAAACAAGTGATAGTGGGTAGATAGTTATACCACCCACATCGACCTCCGGGTCTGTATTCACTATTTCATAACTTTTTAACACCTGTACTTCACAGAACCTGTAGCGTGTGAATCGCAAACTTTGCGCATTCTTTAAAATTATTCTGTATTTTTTCCATGTGAAATATAGTCAGTCGATCGCGAACAACCAAATAAATCAGTTCACTTATTAAAATTGTATTTTTTAAAAAGTATTTTACGCTTCCTGGAAATAAATCTGGCGCAGCCGGTAGGATCCATCGCAATTTTCCGAAAATCGAAAGCCGGCTTTACGCGGACGCGGTGGACCTTGACAAATAAATAAGATTTTATGGTGAAGTGTGTGAAGTGGAACTGAACTTGGTGGTGATCGACTCACGAGGAACATGGGATTGAGCGGTAACCAGTGAGTAAACCTTTTCACTTCCTGTTTATTCCTGTGTCTTTCCTTACGACCCAAAATTGTCGTAATATTTTTTCTGATTTTGCTCGCATATTTACACCAAAATTGGTAAATTTGTGTTTAAAATTTGTTTTATGTGTGTTTTATTAAATGTGTTAAAATTAAACATTAGGTGTTAATTAAATTTACTTTCTGATTTACACAGAATCGGTAAATCATTTTAGTTTTACATTTAGGTACATTTTTAGCATTTATATTTTAGTTTACACAAAATCGGTAAATTATAATACTTAATTAATTTTAGTTAAATAGCTATATAATACAAATAATGGAGATTAAAGCTATTCCTAAGGAAACCTTAACCATCATCCCGAAATATGATGGTGAGGAAAACTTATTAAATCTATTTTTATCCAAATGCGAATACGTAGTGAATGGTAGTAGGATTAGGGGTAACTTACAGCAGGAACTATATCTTTTCCATGTAATATCGAGCAGACTGACAGGTAGAGCTGCAGCATTATTAAGCGATAACCCTAACGTAACATCATATGAAGAATTAAAATTATTACTAACACAACATTTCGGAGATCCTCGTTCAGAAGAATGCATAGCTATCGAGCTTGAAAATTTAAAGTTAAAATCCGGGGAGTCATACATTCAGTTTTGCCATAGAATTCAGGGTGTTAGAAGTTCGTTATTAGCAAAAGTCAATCGGCTCTCTGATGAAGGTCTCAAGGCCGCAAAAATGATAGTAACTGAAGAGGTTAACTTTAAATTTCAGTACGAGGCCAAAAATAAATTATATAATGTTCAAAACCCACATAAACCCTTAAATCTAAACGAAAATATTAAGCCAGTTTTTAATTCGATGCCGAATAGTAATTTTCGATTTGGCATTCCGCAAAATAATTTCCGATTCGGTATGCCACAAAGTAATTTTCGTCCTGCTGTCCCTCAAAATAACTTCGGGTTTACTCGGACGATATCGCGCAGGCGGAAAATATTAACACTGAAGCCGCCCAAACTGAAAATTTTCAGGAAACTGCCTCGACGGATGTAGTAGTTACGACAGTTGGACTGTCATTAAGATATTAGATTTTAAGTTTATGTACGAAGAGTTAGAATTAAATATTAATAGGTATATGTTACTCAAAGAACAAGCTAAAAATTGTTACAATTCACAAGCCTTTGATTTAGATTTTAGTGAAGTAGAATCCCAAACCGACTTCATTATGAATATAACTATAGAAAAATACAAGCAGTTGATTCCATCAAGTAGAGTAAAGCGCGGTTTATTGAATCCTTTGGGTACATTAATTAAGACAATAACAGGTAATCTTGACAATGACGATGCTGTGATGTAAGAAAAGTTAATTCAGGAAATAAGTACAAAACAAAATGCATTATCAATGAAAGTCACTATAATTTCCGAAATGTTGAGTTCTTTTACAAAAGTAGCTAATACTACGAAAAACAATTTCATTCAGATAGACGAGAGTATCCGAAATATTACCCGCGATTTAAATGAACCGAAAGAGACACAAATTAGTCATAAAATTATTCACATTTATAATATATTTTTACATAATTTTCAAACGCTCTATATAAGGCTGAATGAAGTTGAAACAGCTATTGCCTTTGCAAACATTAAAATGTTACATGGATCATTTATAGATACAGATGAAATATTATCTTTACTTAAACAAATTGAATTAAGTGAAAAATTAGTATTTCCAGCAAATTTTGAAAACCTTGTAAAAATAGAGCAAAGCTTAGAGATAAGAGCTTATATGAAACAAAATCAGATAAAAATAATTATGCAAATTCCCTTAATTACAAATGAAGTTTATAATTATTTTAAATTAATACCTTTACCTGTCCTTGACAAAAGCCGTGACTTCACCTCCCTTATTTTACCTAAATATCCTTACGTCCTTGTGAGAGGGTTGAAAGCTATGCCACTCTCCCATTCATGCCGTGAAATTGACGAATATCGTTTTCTATGTTCTGAAAGAGACACTTCACCATTAATTAAAGATGATTGTACGACCGCCTTAATGACCTTTGCCACAAATACATCAAGCTGTCATCCAGTTCCTGTTATCCTCGACGACGTAAGAGTGGACCTGGTGCAGCCCAGCCGTTGGACAGTCTATGCTAAAATCGAGACGCTGCTTACCCAATACTGCGACAATGAGGTTACCCAAGATACTATCCAGGGTACTTACCTGCTAACTATTGATGACGACTGCCGCATAAAGATAAATGACTTTAACCTAAAGAAGCATGAAAGTCAAGGGAAGGAGGTAACCTTCACAAGTATCCCTATTGTGAACTTACCTAAGATAGCAACCAACTCATCGGACAGCTGGAGAAAACCCGTCAATCTTAATGGAATCGACCTTGGTGATATCCAGACCCTCAACTACTTACTACAGAAGAATAGACATGAAGAAATAAGTGACTATAAAGACTACCCAAGTGAAAGTGTTAACATAAGATTTATTGTATTAATCATTATTATAATTATATGCTTTGTAATCTTAGTATTTAAGAATAAAATTAAGAAACTGTCTAATTGTACAAGGGTTCGAGAGAATCTTTCCCAAGATAATCTCGAACTTGCGGAGGGAGTAGTTATACCACCCACATCGACCTCCGGGTCTGTATTCACTATTTCATAACTTTTTAACACCTGTACTTCACAGAACCTGTAGCGTGTGAATCGCAAACTTTGCGCATTCTTTAAAATTATTCTGTATTTTTTCCATGTGAAATATAGTCAGTCGATCGCGAACAACCAAATAAATCAGTTCACTTATTAAAATTGTATTTTTTAAAAAGTATTTTACGCTTCCTGGAAATAAATCTAGATGGAAAATATTTATTTTTTATGCCATCTGGTGTTGAATAACAACAATTAATATCCACGCCATCTAGTGTTGAGTTGAGCATCAACATTAACGCCATCTAGTGTTGAGTAGAACCAATTAATATTCACGCCATCTAGTGTTGAGTAGCATCAAATAATATTTATTGACTACATACTCGTACTCATCCTCTAACCACTATGGCAAAGTGCTTGGGTTGTGGTCGTTTCCTTTCGCCTACTGGTGCCGTAGCTTGTACAAACTGCACTAGTAGATATCATAAGGGTTGTGCCGCGATCCCAGACAATGTTACTCCACCCAAAGATTGGGTTTGCCCAGAGTGCGCAAAAAAGCGTACCAAATGTGATAGTGGTGCTCACACCCTTAAAGGTCGTGAAGTACGTTCCTCGCTAATACACACCGAGACACTCACATCTGCTACTAGCGCTTTTGCTGGCTCTGATGTTTGCGCCTTGCGTAAAGAGCTGGCAGAGTATATGGCGGAGCAAAGAGAGTTCCGTGAAGAACTACGAGCATCATTGTCAAGTATGGGAGCGCGGATGGACGGGCTCGAGCGGAGACTTGAGGCGTTGGAGCATATGGAAGCCTCGGTTAGTGACGCCCAGGTGTCCGAGTTGGAGCGCACCATAACCCAATTGAAGCAGGACCTTAATGAAAGAGACCAGGAGGCTCTGTTGACAGACCTAGACATTGGACATTTACCGGAAGAAAACGGGGTAAATGTCATGCACACGGTCACTGTCCTTGCTGCTAAACTGGGAGTAACCCTACAAGACCGGGACATTGTGTTTGCTGAGCGCGTTGGACCGGTATTGGTCGACTCTGCTACCGCCGCTGTTGGTGAAGCGGGCAATCGTACCCGCCCTCGTCGTGTTGTGGTGCGCTTTGCGCGCCGGGAGCTCCGGGACGAGATGCTACGCGCCGCTCGTGTGCGTCGCAATTTAAGCTCCGCTGACATCGGCTTGGCGGGCCCACCACAGCGTGTGTACATTAATGAGCGACTCACGAAGACCAATCGTTTGCTGTTCTACAGGGCACGCGTCGAATGCGCTCAGCGACAGTGGAGGTATACCTGGACCAAGAGAGGTCGAGTTTTCGTACGACAAGGGGAAGGGAAACAGGTTTACCACATTCGCTCTGACGCTGATCTTGAACGTGTTTTTGGTAAGAAAACCGTTGGAGAAGACCGATCTTAATTTTAGCTATTTTACTTATTTTTCTAAGTTATTTATAAGTTATTACATAGATTTTACGATAGGAAGCCACAAATTTATTCCATTTAGAATATACCTTAAACTACATAAGTACATAATTAGCCCTTTATTCATACAAGTTTATTTTGAGTACATATTTTACTATCAGTCTTATCTCACTATACACACCCTCATATGTTCTCGAGCATTGTGTCCGTTGCTCTTTTTAGTAACATTTTCCTTACTTTATAAACACAGTATTATCTTTGCGAACAGAATGGTTAACAAACACCTTAAAATTGGTTTGTACAATGCAGGTTCTCTCGGTACTAACCATGACAACTTTATTGTATCAGTGACCCGAAATGATCTCGATGTCCTGGCCATAAACGAGACCTGGATCCGTGCTGGTGAGGAGGGTCGTGCCCCTATACTGCCTTCTTACCGACTGCTTCACACTCCTAGGCCGCCGGGTGTGCGTTTGCGCGGGGGTGGCGTTGGTTTTTACATCAAACGCAGTGCTAGCGTGCGCACCTGGTCTCATCCGGTGGACCCAATGCACAAAGCTGTCGAGCAAATGTGGGTCACTATGACTCTAAACGGAAATAAACTAGCTATTGGTACAGCATATCGCCCACCGTGGATGGACGTTAATTTATTTTTTGACGCTATCACTAATACTATTACTTCAATCTCCAATTACGACCATCTGATTTTATTGGGCGATTTTAATATAAATTTATTTAGCAAACACGACAATAAAACAATAAAGTTGCAAGCCTTCTTAGAATGTCTTAATTTAACCCAATTGGTTTCTGAACCTACCCATTTTACTGACACTAGTAATACACTATTAGATGTCGTCTGTACCAATCTAAGCGCAAGGACAATTTATCTCGAGCATGTTGGTTCTCTACTGGGACATTGCTTGGTAGTCTGTGAGTTCAATATAAAGAGAGATAAATTTGTACCGTACACTATAAAATACAGACCCAAGAAAAACATTTGCTTGGAAAGTTTTAATATCGATCTGCAATCAATGAGATGGGACTCAATTTCCACGACGGGTGATGTTAACACAATGGTTAGTACATTAAACAGTATGATTATAGCTCTGTTTGATCTGCATGCCCCTGTTAAGTCAGTGGTAGTCAGAAACCATTCTCATCCATGGATTACAGATACAATCAAGCTCATGATGAGGTTACGTGACAAAGCATCAGCTGAATATAATGTGACTAAGCTATTATCTAAAAAAGAATATTATAAGACATTAAAATCAACAGTTAATCAAGCAATATATTTTGAAAAATCAGCATATTTTAGACATAACATTAATAACAAAATAAAAGATCCTAAACAGTTGTGGCATAACTTAAAAAACACTATATTACCAAACTATAAAAGTGAGCTACCATTATACTTTGATGACCCCAATGCTATTAATAACCACTTTTTAAATATTTCTTCATCATCTCATATCAGTATGTCACATTTAACATTTTTTGAGTTTTTTAAATACAGTAACGCAGTCTTCCATATAGAAATTATTGGTTTGGACAGGATATTTAAAATAATTAAGGATTTAAAATCAAATGCTGAAGGCTGTGATGGTATAAGTTTGGACATGATTACAATGACATTCCCATACACTATTCATTGTATAAAAGATATTATAAATAGGTCCATAATTTCCTCAACTTTTCCAGATATATGGAAGCTTGCAATTGTGCATCCTTTACCTAAGGTCAAAAACCCTTTGCAGCTGAAGGATCTTAGACCTATTAGCATCCTACCTTGTATATCAAAAATTTTAGAAAAAATTGTGTGTAATCAGCTAACAGAATATATTGAATCCAATAACATTTTGCCGGAATTACAGTCAGGTTTTCGTAAGGGACGTAGTACTGTCACAGCTTTGATTGATGTGACGGAAAATATATTATGTGCACAAGACCAAGGGATGTGTACCCTGCTAGTACTACTAGACTTTTCCCGGGCTTTCGATTCTTTAAATATAAATTTATTAATATCTAAGTTAAGCTATTATGGGTTTGACAATTCAGCATTACACTGGTTCAATAGTTATCTCCTTAATAGATACCAATATGTTAAGCTAAGTCGCAGTGATGGTTTGCAAATGGTGTCAGACAAAAAGGAATGCACTAGGGGCATTCCCCAGGGATCTTTGTTGGGTCCAATCCTCTACATTTTATACTCTGCTGATATGATATCACAAATTAAGCATTGTAGATACCATTTGTATGCGGATGACACTCAGCTGTATATTTCCTGTAAACCTGCCGAAATCGATGGTGCCATAACTAAACTTAACGAGGATTTATCCAGGATTGCCACTTGGTCTAATAATAACTCACTGCTCCTAAATGCACATAAAACAAAATATCTGGTGTTTGGCAGTAAGCAACAGTTAGCCACTGTCAAACCGACATTGAATGTTTTACTGATGGATGAACCCATAGAGCGTGTGTATGAAGCTAGAAACCTGGGTCTGTACATGGACTGTGACCTCCGCTATGAGAAACATGTCTCTAATTCAGTGAAAAGTTGCTTTTACAAATTAAAAGTTTTATACAAAATTAGGCCTTTTTTAAACGAAGAATTGCGTATTCAGCTAGTTGAGTCACTTGTATTATCCAAAATAAACTATATGGATATTGTTTATGGCCCTCGCCTTTTATCTAGAACACAAAATTTAATTCAGCGGTTACAGAATGCATGTGCTCGTTTTTGCTTCAATATTCCGTTTAGAGCTCATGTGACCCCATATTTGAATAAATACTCAACACTCAAAATGAAGCATCGTAGAAAACTACACCTAGCATGTCTTCTTTTTGGAGTTATTAAACACAAAGTGCCAGGTTATCTGTACGACAAGATCACTTGGGCCTCCAGTCACAGGACATGTGGTCTTCGAGTGTGCGTGAAGCCTCTCACTATACAGCGACATAAAACAGCTGCTTTCAGAGGCTGTTTCCGCTACGCAGCTTCGAAATGCTGGAATAACATCCCTCCGCCGATTAGAAACCTGCAAACTGTTCATGCATTTAAAGTCAAACTTAAGGAACTTCTACACATTCACCAGAAAAATCAGGAAACTTACAAACATGACACAAGTTCTGTATAGGACTATAGACTGTATATGTACCCGCGGGCTTTCTGAAATATGTTTTATAATCTTTATTTCTATCTGATTAGTAACTTTACGGATTCATTAATTAAATTAAATTAAAATATTAGAGATTTAATGTTTTGAATTATGTAGTTTGTTGAATATGACATTGTCATTGAGTAATGTCAGTGTCAACATCGGTGTCACAACACAGATAAAATTGGTCGATGCTATTTATTTTATTTTATTTTATTATTATTATTTATTTTTTAATTTTTTTCTTTTTTCCAGTTTTAAAATATTTTTTAATTTTTTCTTCAGTTTTTATTCAAGAATAGTATATTTATGTTGGCCTTTTTACTCCGTGTCGTCACCTGTTGGATGCTGCGGAAGATCAGCGTTGGTTGTTCTCGGATGCCAACATAATGCTGAGCAGTGTCCATTCGTTTTGTTTTGCACTTTCTTTTATCTTTGTTAATATTGTAATCGTGTATAATAGCTAATTGTGTGTGTAAACAGAACGATTAAATGATTATCTATCTATCTATCTATCTAATTACCCAGTCTTCTATCAAAAGCAAATTTAAAATGGAAGAAAGTGTCCATAGCTAACAACAAATCACTATACTGGGAAGCATCTACAAGCGACTTAAGACCTTATGTACCGAGGATATTTCGACAACAAATATTCAGTACATTGCATGACGTCACGCACCCTGGAATTCGCACTACAAGAAAAATGGTACAGAAGCACTATTTTTGGCCAGGGATGAATAAGGATGCAAGCGCATGGGCTAAGCAATGTGTGTCCTGCCAAAAAGCTAAAGTTCATCGCCACAACATCACGCCTATTATGCAATTCCCTAAGTCCGAACGATTTGATCATATACATATAGACATAGTCGGACCGTTGCCTGTATCGAATGATAAACGATACATCATAACCATAGTGGACCGATTCACCAGATGGATAGAAGTAGTACCTGTAGTTGAGATCAGTGCTACCACAGTCGCGAAAACATTATACGAGACCTGGATCGTACGATTTGGATGCCCATTAAGAATTACAACCGATCAAGGAAGACAGTTCGAGTCTAGCCTATTCAACTCTTTGGCTAATTTAATGGGAATTAAAAGGATCCGAACTACAAGTTATCATCCTCAGTCAAATGGCATGGTAGAGCGCTGGCATCGAGTCCTGAAAATCGCTATTATAGCACGCGGTAAAACAACGAATTGGTCACACGAACTGCCCACAGTATTGCTAGGCTTACGAACAACAATACGACAGGATTGTGGCCTAAGCCCAGCACAAATGGTATATGGCAGTAATATAAGGATCCCCGGCGTGTTTTTCCAGAGTACCGCCGACAGAAAGGACCATATTTCCCCCAATTCGTTCATGGAGAATCTACAACGTACAATCAGCCAATTACAACCTCCACAAAGCAGAACAAACTTATCCCGGACTTTCATCTCAAAGGATATGAACACTTGCGAATACGTATTCGTTAGAACAGACGCTGTGAAAAAGCCTTTAGTAGCTCCATATGAAGGACCATTCAAAGTACTAGAAAGACATCCGAAATTCTATAAAATTCAATTAAATAATCGCACAGCTGTTATAACAATAGATCGTTATAACAATAGATCGAAACCGGCATTCATGTTACAAGCAGAAGTCAATGAACACCAAGGCGCAAAATCATCAGAAAATAGAGACAGCGAGTCGCAAGTGGAATGCGCTGACGCTACTGTATCCAAGCAGCGCAAAACAAAGTCAGGTCGCACTGTCAAGCCAGTAGTGCGATTTTGTTTATAGATTTATAATTTCAAATTTTTTTTTACACTGTTTTACCATATCTCTTTTTTTTCATTTACATTTATTTTTGTTTTAAATTACGTTGAATTGTTTACATTTACTTTATACAAATTGTCTTTATATTTTTAACCATTACATTTTTTTATAAGACGGGGAGTATTGTGGTGGCAACAACTGTCGTTGCACTTTACCTGCCTTAGCAACTAACCATCATGTAGGTAAATGAAATATGAGTATTAGGCACGTGTAACAATTAATTAGCGTCGATTAAAATATTCAATAAATCAGTATGAAATCGTAATTGGTGTGTATCACTTGTGTCTGTCCCTCATACTCCACAAAACCACAAAATAGACACGCACCACATCAACACACCTACAGAAGTGCCCAAACAGACTGGGGCATAAGACACCAGTCTGCGTCAACTGTCGCCGGGCAACCGGGAAGAGCGAAGGGAAGCACCTGGCGTTCAGCGATTAATGTCCAGAGTGACAACAGTGGGATGCGATAGTGCGGTCTCGCATTACCTATTGCTAAAGGCACCCAGGGACACAAAATGCCACCCTCAAACAAGAAAAACACGACAAGCCTGCGAATTATCCAAGTCAATCTGCACCGCTCGAAGCTGGCAACTGTGGAACTGGTACAAGTTGCAAGAGAGCAGGGTATGCACATTGCCCTCGTACAAGAACCATACGTAGGTAAGGAAGGTGCGATGGGACACTACCCAGGAACGAAGATCATCTAGTGCTCTCAAAATAGACAAAAACCAGTGAAGGCAGCGATACTCGTATTCGACGAACAGTTGGAAGTCACCAAGGACACCCAGCTGTTCACCGAAACTGAGGCGGCAGCCCTCATCACAGCGGGTCAGGTCAAGATTGGAGTCGTGTCAGTCTATTTCGAGGGAGACCAAGAAATAGATCCCTACACGAATAGCGTGTCAGATCCTACACGAATAGCGTGTCATAAACTAAAATCAAGTAACATCATTGTGGCGGGGGACGTTAATGCCTGGAGCCACTGGTGGGGAAGCAGCAGAGAAAACCCAAGAGGAACAGCCTATAGTACCTTCCTGAACGAAATGGAACTAGAGGTCTTAAATACCGGGAAAACACCAACATTCGAAACCTATAGGGGCGACAGACTTTTTGCAAGCATAGTAGATGTGACGGCATGCAGTAGGTCGCTCCTCAGGAGAGTCGAAAATTGGAGAGTAGACAGAAATATGACAACATCGGACCATAACGCCATCACCTTCGTGATACGATTGGACGCAGCACTTAAGACAACTAAAGCCGCAACCACACGCGTATTCAATACGAAAAAGGCAAACTGGCCCGAATTTCGTACTCAATTCAAAGCTCTACTCGGGGAATACAACATCACCCCAAACGGCATCAAAAAAGAGAAAACGCCCGAGGACCTCGAAAATGTCATCACGGCTTACACGGCCGCCATACAGGAAGCGTGCGAGAAGACTATACCAAAGCTGGGACCTTGGAAAGCGAAAACTAGGCCGCCTTGGTGGTCAAAGATCGTTGAAGAGGCCCAAAAAGACACAATGAAAAAGAAAAGTAGAATCAGAAACGCTGCACCCCACCGGAGAGAGGCGGTAATAAAAGAATACATAAAGGCGAAGGAAGTATACGTCCAAAAAGCCCAAGAAGCCCAAACGAAGAGTTGGAAGGATTTCTGCACAACGCAGGAGAAAGAGAGCATGTGGGATGGTATATATAGAGTCATCAGGAAAGCAGGGAGGAGGCATGAAGACCAACTACTGCAAGACGCCAGCGGCCAGACCCTGGCCCCAGACGAATCGGCGAAACTCCTCGCCGACACGTTCTATCCTGAGGATTCCATAACGACAGATAACCAATACCACATGCAGCTTCGAAAATTAATGGAGGTACAACCAGCGGATCTACCGGCGGACGACCCAAGCTTCACACCAGCAGAATCCGACTTGGTGCTGAAAGCCGTGAACCCAAAGAAAGCCCCCGGGAACGATGGTCTGACTGCCGACATCTGCGCAGAGGCGATCCAATGCGAAAGGGATACGTTCATTGCGATTACCAACAAATGCCTTGAACTAGGGCACTTCCCAAAGTAGTGGAAAATGGCCCACTTTGTTGTCCTCCGGAAGCCAGGAAGGGACGACTACACAAACCCAAAGTCGTATCGACCTATCGGCCTACTACCAATCATGAGCAAGTTCGTCGAAAAGCTCATGGTAGGCTGAATCCAGTGGCACATCCTTCCGACTCTCAACAGCATGCAATATAGCTTCCTGCCGCAACGCGGAACCGAAGACGCTCTCTACGACCTCATTGAACACGTACGATCCGAAATTAACAACAAAAAGATCGTACTATTAGTTTCACTGGACATAGAGGGAGCCTTCGATAACGCGTGGTGGCCGGCACTGAAACACCAACTAATGAGGAGAAAATGGCCAAGAAACATCTACGCGATGGTTTGTTCATACCTTCAAGATCGAAATATAAAGATCAACTTTGCCGGAGCAGCGCACGTAAAGGAAACCACGAAGGGATGTGTCCAAAGATCCATCGAAGGACCGACCTTCTGGAACATCATACTAGACCCGCTACTCAACCATCTAACCGGCAAAGAGGTATACTGCCAAGCGTTTGCGGACGACATCGACGACACGACAAATTAGAGAAATTAAACCTGGCAAAAATCCTGGAAGAAGAACAAAACAGGACATACTTCCTTGACTATCTGGACTCCATCTTTCGGATAATAGCCAAAAGAAACTCAACATTGTCGCAGACAGTAACAAATCCCACAAGAACGCCAACCACTACACCCCAAACAAATGAGGCCTGCACGCAGCTCCAAAGCCCCCTCGACAATACCATAACAGCATTTACCAACTTGCTGCAATAGGCAGAGTAAGGGAAACCAAGCCTAAGAATTCGGGGAGTGGCCCTCTTCATGGACAACAACGAAGAGCGCCTCGGCATAAGCTTCTGTAACACAAAGTGCTCAGGCAGAGTAGCAATTTCACCTGGCTTAGCGGCTCTGCTGAACAGCAGCACCTTCAGGGCTACAATGAAGCGCACCACGTATGACGCGCTGTCCGAAATCTCGGTGGTAAACAAGCGCTGCAAAATAGTGCGAACGAGGAACAAAACGATCGCACTATTTGTAGGAAGCGAAGAAGAAACTCAGTTCGCCCAAGCGTGTGCAGTTCTGCTGAGACTAGGACAACCAGGCGAGGAACCCGCACTAACACCGAGGGTTATAAGCCTGGACGCTATGGTGGTGGGGCATATGAAGGGAAAAGCAGAGGACTACACAGGAAGCCTCAAAGCCTCTGATAAACATGAATGGTGGTATATGAGGACAGGGGTGAAAACCTCAGCTTTCTAAAGCCACACAAGGCAGGCCTACCCTCCTCCCGAAACCCCGAAGATAGATGGGGCTATCCCATAGCAAGCCCTGAGGAAGTCAGCGGATCAGAAAGACTCCAGCAGAAACGATCCGCTGAAAGACCCGCAAATCAGAAGCAAGCCGATAAAAGCGTGAAGAAGGGAATGCTGTCAGCGATAATAAAGACGTTCAAAGCCGCCTCTCAACTCTCGGGCAAGAAACACGGTACACACATGCCGGATACACACACTACACTGACAAAAAGTACGGAAAGCGACTCACTACTGCCAAAGACCACGATGACAAAAGCTGACAAAGGTCTGGTCAAGCCGCCAACCCTCCGAGAAGCTAAGAAGCCTCTGGACCATCTTATAAACGCATTTCTCGAGTTCAAAGCACTAACAGTAGCGACAAAGGAGGACAATAAAAGGACATGCGATAACATCATGCAATCCTTTCTCCATAAAGATCTCAGGCTACTGAAAGAGAGACTCGAGAAAGCAGATGCTGCCATATACAATAACGAAACCTCCCAGACGATTGCTGGTGAAGAAACTGGGAGTCACATGGCAGCTTACAGCGCAACCAGAGGATTCGTTGCAAAGCACGAAGAGGAGAGCGAGCGCACGGGCCGGGAGAAATTTCACACCCCAATTGATGATCTGCTAGTTGTGATAGCCCGCTGTACCAGAATAATGCTAGACGATAAAATTCTAGCGATGGCGAACAGCCTATCTGGAGATGGCGGCGGCTTCACACCTGACACATGGGATATACCCGAATTCTCGTGGATCAATGAGGTCCCAGGCAGCGGGAAATCAACTTGGATAGTGAATCACTTTCAGGACAAAAACGACATAATCATCACCGGCAGCGACGGACCTCCGAGCGAGACTCATCCACCGAACCGGTATGTCCGGAAAATTCGTCGCAGCAAAAGTACGCACATTGGCCTCAGTACTAGTAAATGGTTCAAAAAAAAGCTGCAGACGACTCTTAGTCGACGAGGCACTTATGAACCATTTCGGGGCCATCGTGATGGCGATAAGACTTACCGGAGCGATAGAAGTGGTGCTCCTCGGAGATGTTAACCAGCTAACCATGCGTTACCCTCGTGTTAACCACGGGTCCATGATGTATCCACAGTGAACCATGAGATACCGTTGGGACGCCTTGTGGGGCCATGGTAGACACGTATACACCACAAATCTATGAGAATGTTTAGAATTAATCAATGACCTAGAACACTTGTTGCACCTGTAAGCAACATGTGTTGTTTACAGATACCTACCTCGAAAAAAAAATCTTTGTTTCAGAATTCGAACTTTACAACTTAGGCAGGTGCAGGGCACGCACCGCCTGTCAGAATGGCCGTGTCGGCGCGACACCGCGTATTTATGAAAAACACGTCGCCGATAATAATTATTTTAGTTAGTTTAAAGATCGAAAATCGGTTGTTTATTAAATTAGAAATATTTTGTGATTTTAAGAATTGTAATTTAGTTTACCCTCTGTCGGCGACTCGTCTAATTAGCTAGATTGAGTTCCCTTATGTATCGAATTATGATTACGAAGTATTATATTTAGTTAAAAGATTTCGATGTTTATTACGAAAGGATCAAAATAGACTTAAGCTAAGATTATAACACGATATGAAAGAGATGCAAGATGTAAATACGAAATAGCGAATAAGTTTACGTAACATTTGTTTACATTTATATGGAAGTTTTATGAAAGTTATATGTTCAACGTAATTTTTGATAGTTCTAATTAAGTTATATTGTTGTAATTAGTGTAGATCGATAGGTTAAGTATTTCTCTACATTTTTATATACGATACATAGGAATAAGGCTTAGAACTTAGGATTTATTAAGGAAAACATATGTACGATAGGGCAAAATCACGATGTTTTTATGGTATTTTTCAGGAATAACTTTTCAGTCTTTCAAGATAGAAGAATAAGAGTTATATAGTTTTGTAGATCTTTTTAAGACGAATCTGTTAATGTATGACACATATGTGTAAAGTTTTGGGAAGAAATAAAGATTTAGCCGGACATGGGTCAGCTAAAGTGAAAATTATGTCGAAATATTGGGCAATATGGGCTTAGAGCCGTGCGGCTCTCTTTAAGGTAAAGCCGAAGGGCAGCGGACCCGACGGGGTTTTAGCGGCGAGCATGACCGCGCATCTCGTATGCCACGGAAATTCATTGTTTGTGCTCAAAAGGATTGCAGTGCAATTAAAGGATCACAGTGCCTTGGATACCTCGGATCACAGTGTCTTGGATTGCAGTGCTTTGGATTGCAGTGTTCTTGGAGTGCAGTGCCACCGGGTTTAACTGGGAACGGATTGGAAGATTAGCATCTACCGCCATCCAGTGGAACATCGGAAGGTAAGCCCCGAGTACCTCTCTTTCCAACCTTTTCTGCCTACCCTCCACCAACTTCATTTCCGGGAGCGAACGAGATAGCACCATCGTGTGCCTCTGCTCACTCGTCCCCTTTTCTGAGAAAAGGGTAGAGTGCCGGAGAAACCCGCGCGTCACAAACTTTCCGTCGTCCGTCGCTGGCACCACTCGCTGGGCTTTGCACCAGCGCAATCAACCCGGTGGGGGATGGCCGCGCGGCGACTGAAGAAGAAGGAGGAAGAGGAGATGCGTCGGGCCTCCGGCGCTCCCCAACCCTCGACTAGCAGGGACGAGGGTAGGCGCGTGATGGTGCGTGACTTGTTCGCGCCCCGGAATGTCCTGCCACCACCTGCGGAGGAGCCCCTACACTCCATGTTTGTTTATGGGGGTAGGCCAAGGGGTACTCGGCGAGGCGTACCCAAGGAAGTGTTTCCACACCCTAAGGAGCAGCCAGCTGAAACCCAGGTAAACCCGGCGGTAGAACTCGAACCTGCTGCCGAAGAAGGAGCACTGCAAGGCGGGGACATGCCCGAATTGGACACTGGACCCGAGGATCCGCTGCCGCTCCCAAGCGTTGTAACGTCTGCACCCCAACTGTCACCACCAAGGAGAGCGAGTAAAATCCCTAGACGGGTCTCGCCCTCCGACGCGACCTTAGAACGCCCCGCGAAGGTGCAGACGTTGGCCGCCAGAAAGGCAGCCTCAAAAGAGTCCTCCTCAGAATACGAGGACAGTGTGGAGGAGCAGGTGTCCGGGGTAGAAGCTGATGCTGCTGTGTCGGAAGGCCCGGTAAGACATAGGGTTCCCCCGCGATCCCCCTCCCCCTCCCTTCCGCCCACGAGGGCAACCTCCGTCGAGGCCGGCCTCGACTCGACCTCGTATGTAGGTATCGCATCGAGTGAGTCACCGTCCGGCCGGCCGGAGGAAACCGCGACCCAATCCCATCCCGCCCAGCCCCCCACCCCTCCCTCCCAGGACGTACGAATCAGTACAGTTAGGGACAGGGTTAGTGGCGACCCAGTCTCACCTCATAGAGTGAGGCAGGGTCTCTCTTATGCTGAGGCAATGGCAACACAAGCACCTCAGCGTGCATCACCCCAACCAATCCCGGCTGCTGTAACAGCGCCGAGCTCATCCGTCGTTGGTGGGCCCTCCCAAGGGCCTCAAGGCGGCGACAGGACCAAGGGCTACCCCCCCATAGTGGTGGAGCGCATGCCCAACTGGCCGCAGCACTTCGAGGTGCTGCACGCCCGATTGGGTCGCGCGCCGAGCGCGCGACCGTATGGAAGGGGGATTCGATTCCTCCCCCAGACTCCTGAAGAGTACAGGGTAGTTCAGGCGTACCTGACCGCCCTGTCGGAAACAGAACCGGACCTCTCCTGGTTTTGTTATTCTCCACGGGAGAGCCGACCCACTAAAGTGGCTGTACGGGGGCTCCCGGGGGATACAAACCCGGAGAGGGTGTGCGGGGCGCTCAGGGCGTTAGGATTCCCTGTACGCTTCGCGACGTATATCCCACCCAAAAAGGGACGCCCGGGATGTACCTTCCATGTGCAGCTGGACCACATGGAGCAGGAGCAGCTCGCTAGCCTTTACAGGGTGAACGAGCTGCTATTTATGCCTGGAGTAGTTGTGGAGGCGTGGAGGGGCCGCGACGGCTTGGCACAGTGCCACCGCTGCCAAGGCTTCGGCCACGCCTCTTACAACTGCTTCCGGCGCACCAAGTGCGTCCGGTGCGCAGGGACGCATGCAGCCCGGGACTGCCCTCTCCCGCGGGACGCTCTACCACGCTGCGCCAACTGTCAGGGGGCACACAAGGCCAACGATAGGCAATGTGCGTTCCTCAGGCGGGTGGCGCGGTATAGGAACGTCTCGCTCCACCCACCCATCCCCGGCACCAGGCCAGTCCCGAGTGCCGTCCCACCTCGTCCTACCCCCCCCGACCAGAAGTCGCGCGGCATCCACCGCTAGGGGAAACCAGGTGAGGTTTGTGGAGGAGTACGCGACCACTGCCGGTGCCTCTCTAATGGCTCCTGCACGGAACCCGGCCGAAGCGAAGCGGGAAAAGCAACGCAGACGCCGGCAACTGTTGCGACAGCGTAAAGCGGCTCGGCGGGTACCCCTCGCTGAGTCGACTCCTCAGCCGATGGAGCAACAACCAGCAGCTCCAGAGACGCATCCGGCAGTGGTTGCGACCCCCACCGCTTCGGAAGCACCGGCTCGGACGCAGGTAACACCCGCGGCCGCGCCGAGGCAACCGAAGCGCAAAACCGGAAAAAAAAAACCCTCCCGAACCCTTCCCGCGGCCCAACCTGTCGCCGAGGAGGGCACAAGCCGGGAACCGCAGAGGCGGTTGACGACCGAGGTTCCGCAAGAACCCCCGACCCCCCGCCCCCGCAGTTCCCTTACTCCTACCCCCGTCGTGCGGCCCTTTCGGGCCCTCGGGCTGGACACGCCCGCTGAGGTGCTTGTCACCGCCGCAGAGGCAATCAGCGAGGTCGTGGCCCAGCACCCGGACCTTATTGCGGCCGTACGGAGAATCCTTGCCGACCTCCTCGGGGTACAGTGCGGCGTCCCTTCGGGTGCTGTACTGGAACCCGGGAGGCGTTAAATCCCACATGCATGCGCTGCGTGGTCTCGTACGGGAGCAAGACATTCATGTAGTGCTCCTGGGCGAGACCAAGCTGCGAGCGGACCTCGATTTTAGACTGCCTAACTATCATGTATATAGGCGCGATGAAGTATCGCCTGCGGGCATGGCCTATAGAGGCACCGCGGTCGCGGTACGGAGCGACCTTATACATGAGGAGTTGTCCCACCCGCCGTTCGCGCATACTCGCTCCATCGGGGCAGTGGTGAGAGTGGCGGGACCTGCGGATCTATGCGGCTTACCGCCCGCCAGGTCCCCTCTTTGACCCGCAGGACATCAGTACCATCATGGATGGTGGTACTCCGACCTTAGTGGCTGGCGACCTCAACGCCAAACATTTGGCGTGGGGATCCAGAGTCGTCAACCCAGCGGGACGGAGGTTGTACGAAGACGCCGAGGCAAAGGGATATGAGGTACAGGGACCCGAGGCACCCACCCATATCCCCTCGGCCGAGTCACACCAACCAGATGTCCTAGACATAGTACTCCACAGGAATCTCCCGTGTCCAGTCCATGTGGAGGTGCTGTATGAACTGGACACACCGCACCTCCCCATTTTAGCCGTCCTTGGCCTCGGGGCGGCATGTGTCGAACCCCCCAGGCTCCGCAGCAAGACGGACTGGGATAAGTACACAAATTTAATACCAGTAATTAAGTTCAGCGGCACGCTCTCCTCCGTAGAGGGGGTCGAAGCCGCATCCGAGGTAGTTCAAACCTCTATTAAATTAGCCTTGGCGGCTTCGACCACACAGCACCCTGTGGAGGCGCGCCGCTATAATACACCGATCCCAGTCCGTCTTAGCGACATGCTCGCTAAGAAACGCAGGCTGCGCGAGCTCTGGGCGCGAACACGGTGCCCCCGGGTCAAGCGCGAGTTAAACGCTTTGGCGGAGCGGTTGTCTGCTGAGATGGCGGAGTTGCGAGGGACCACCTGGGAGACGAGAGTCGACCAGGCTGGTGAGTCGCAAACGTCGCTCTATCATCTGAGCAGACAGCTGACCCGATCCAAGTTTCCAACCTCCCCTCTCCTAGATGGCGAGGGGAGGAGGGTAACTTCAGCGAAGGACCGCGCGGAGATCCTTGCCGAGTACATGGAAGAGCAATTCTCGCCTCATCCAGCAGCACCGTCTGTCTCCGACCACCACGAGCACGTGGAGCGCAGAGTAGGGGAGTTCCTTAGTGGCCCGACACCGGCACTCGAAGGGATAGAGTTTATCTCTCCCACGGAGGTAAGGAAGGCAGTCATGCGTCTACCCAGGCGCAAGGCTCCAGGTCACGACGGAATCCCCAACGCGGCGCTAAGCATGCTCCCGAGGAGGGCCTTGGTCGCAGTGACTAGGCTCTTCAATGGGATCCTGCGCACAGGTCACTTCCCGACCATCTGGAAGTTAGGGAAGGTAATTGTACTCCCGAAACCGGGGAAAGACCGCCGTCTCCCGGGCAACTACCGCCCCATAACGTTGCTATCGACCACAGCAAAGCTGTTTGAGAAGCTGGCGTTGAAGCGAATGCAACCCTTCCTTAATATAAGGGAGGAGCAGTTCGGCTTCCGCGCTGGCCACTCAACGACGTTACAGCTGACGCGAGTACTCCATCATCTAGCATACGAGCTCAATTACGGGCGTCATACGGTCGGCGTCTTTCTCGATATAGAGAAGGCGTTCGATCGTGTGTGGCACGCGGGGCTCGTGTTCAAGATGATGGAGCTGCACGCGCCGGTGACGCTGGTACGGTTGATAGCTTCGTTTTTAAGTGAGCGGCAGTTCTATATTTCGGTTGAGGGCATAGCCTCAGACCCTAGACCCATACGTGCAGGAGTTCCGCAGGGAAGCTGCCTCTCGCCGTGGCTCTACGCGCTCTACACGAACGACATTCCCACCCTTCACGGTCACCTGGAGGACTGGGAACGTGACGTTACGCTCGCGTTGTTCGCAGACGACAGTGCGTACTTCGCGTCAGCCCGTCGAGCTGACATTGCTGCCAGGAGGATGCAGCGGTTACTCGACCTGTTACCTGTGTGGCTGGATAAGTGGCGCATGGCTGTCAATGTCGGTAAGACAGTCGCAATACTTTTCAGCCGCAAGCGTATCATGCCCGCGCCGCTACGGATCCGTGACACGGATGTAGCTTGGCAGACAACAGTTAAGTACCTAGGATGTAGTATCGATCGCTCGTTGCACATGATCCCGCAGGTGGAGGAATCCCTCCGCCAGGCCAGAACGGCCCGAGCGATGCTCCGACCGGTACTACATTCCAGGCTACCATTAAGAACGAAGCTGATGGTCTACAAGACCTACATTCGTTCACGACTTACCTACGCGGCGCCGGCATGGTACGCGTTGGTATCAAGGTCGAACCGCCAGCGTCTCCAGGTGCAGCAGAACCTAGCCTTGCGAGTAATCGTGGGGGCTGGTCGCTACGTCAGGAACGACGTGTTGCGGCGCGACCTAAAGATCGAGACGGTCGAGGAGTTTGTGGTCCGCCTAGCTCGTTCAATGTATGAGCGGGCGGAGGCTGGACCACATATACACCTAAAGGGGTTCGCGCCTCTTCACGATCGACCACCTGGGGGGCGGCCGCTCCCGCGGGAGCTCCCTGGCTTGGCGACCTCCGACCATCAGGAGGACGACCGTCGGCTCGTAAGCGACGCCCAAGTACACCGCACCACCCACTAAACAGTGGGGATGGTAAATATCCTTTACACTTGTATATAAAATTATAATGTTTTTATTAACATTTTAATGTTATATATAAATGTTAAAGATCCGGGAGGTATTCGACTTCCTTGAGAATTGCCCGGGTAAAGAGGGTACCCCTCGAGGCCCGAAATTCCCTACCCACCGCCCTTATGTTGACATTGCCTTAGCATATGAGAGACCCGGAGGGTATGACGTCCCACGTAATGTAACGGCGAGCATGGTTAACCGCGGTTTGCGTTCGGTGCTGTAGCTCCCTGGACCTGTGCTCCGAAATCCTACCCCGAAACGTGAGTTTCGTCCCTCACCCAACACCACCCCTTTCATTGGAAAGGGCCCCGGTGTTGGGTATCGGCTGCGCGGCAAAATCGGCCTTAGAAAAGGATCACAAATAGTGAGGAAGAGAGAAGACCCGCCTACCCTCCATAATGGAGAGAAAGAGAGGCGAAGAGCGAGACAGGCGAAAATCTGCATCTACCCTCGCCGACCCTTCACAAAAGAGGGACGGAAGATCGGCGAGGGAGATGGAAGATAATTCAAGTGTACCCTCGAATTTGGACCTACCCCCGGTGCGGCGCATAATTGCCCGGAATATTTTCACGGGATCTCGCGAAGCGGTGGCGCCGGAAATAGAAGCCCAGCTTACTAAAGCCATTGAAAGGCGCGGTACAGGACGGCCGGTGAAATTCGCGGACCAGCCTCGGCGTGTCGGCGAATTACAAAACCGACCCAACAAAAAACTGCGCCAACCATCAAGCTCGCCGGAGAGTGCGCAACTGCCGGCGAAGGCGATGCGGATAGAGACTGAAGGAGATTCTTCGCTTCGGATCGGACGCCTCGGACGGAGAAAGTTCAGAGTACGAAGACAGCAGAGAGGACGGGACCGGAACGACCGCTGCTGCTGCTGAGTCTGCAAATTCGGTGAGTCGAACTAAAGTATTTAGGTCGCCGCCGCGTTCACCGACTCCATCGAATCCGTCGCCAGGGGGCATGACCGTGGACGCTGGGCTGGACTCGACGTCATACCGCGGTTTGGCGTCGACGCCGTCACCGGCGCCCAGGGCCATGTCACCCACGAACCAGTCGCCGAGCCCCGTGGCAGAGTCGTCACGGCTGGGGTCGTATCAGGAGCCCCAGCCATCGACATCCTACGCCGCGGTGTTGACGGCGCCTGCGCCGCCCCAACCACCCGAAACGTGAGTTTCGTCCCTCACCCAACACCACCCCTTTCATTGGAAAGGGCCCCGGTGTTGGGTATCGGCTGCGCGGCAAAATCGGCCTTAGAAAAGGATCACAAATAGTGAGGAAGAGAGAAGACCCGCCTACCCTCCATAATGGAGAGAAAGAGAGGCGAAGAGCGAGACAGGCGAAAATCTGCATCTACCCTCGCCGACCCTTCACAAAAGAGGGACGGAAGATCGGCGAGGGAGATGGAAGATAATTCAAGTGTACCCTCGAATTTGGACCTACCCCCGGTGCGGCGCATAATTGCCCGGAATATTTTCACGGGATCTCGCGAAGCGGTGGCGCCGGAAATAGAAGCCCAGCTTACTAAAGCCATTGAAAGGCGCGGTACAGGACGGCCGGTGAAATTCGCGGACCAGCCTCGGCGTGTCGGCGAATTACAAAACCGACCCAACAAAAAACTGCGCCAACCATCAAGCTCGCCGGAGAGTGCGCAACTGCCGGCGAAGGCGATGCGGATAGAGACTGAAGGAGATTCTTCGCCCGCCGGATCGGACGCCTCGGACGGAGAAAGTTCAGAGTACGAAGACAGCAGAGAGGACGGGACCGGAACGACCGCTGCTGCTGCTGAGTCTGCAAATTCGGTGAGTCGAACTAAAGTATTTAGGTCACCGCCGCGTTCACCGACTCCATCGAATCCGTCGCCAGGGGGCATGACCGTGGACGCTGGGCTGGACTCGACGTCATACCGCGGTTTGGCGTCGACGCCGTCACCGGCGCCCAGGGCCATGTCACCCACGAACCAGTCGCCGAGCCCCGTGGCAGAGTCGTCACGGCTGGGGTCGTATCAGGAGCCCCAGCCATCGACATCCTACGCCGCGGTGTTGACGGCGCCTGCGCCGCCCCAACCACCACCACCTGCACAGGGTAAAACACCATCCCAACAGGTCTCGAGTGCCGCAACAGCCAGCAAGGCGTACCCTCCCTTAGTGGTCGAGCGGTTGCCGAACTGGCCCGTTCACTTCGCGGCGCTGAGGCAGAAGCTGGGTCACGCTCCCAACGCGCGACCCTTTGGTAAGGGCATTAGGTTTTTACCTCAGGCGGCAGACGAGTACCGGATAGTCCAACGGTACCTAACGGACTTATCCGCTACGGAACCGGGACTCACCTGGTTCTGTTACACGCCGCAGGACGACCGCCCCACAAAGGTGGCGGTCAGAGGACTGCCGGCGTCGACGGACCCAGACGGAGTCACCAATGCCCTGAAACGGCTTGGATTTCCGGCTCGTTTTGCACGCCACATACCACCGAGGCGAGGTAAGCCCGGCTGCGTGTACTACGTGCAGCTGGACCGGATGGCCGAGACTGAGCTCGCGCGCCTCTATGGGGTGAACGAGCTCATGTTCATGCCGGGGGTAGTGATCGAGGCGTGGAGGGGTCGTTTCGGCCCCCCCCAGTGCCACCGTTGCCAAGCAGTGGGGCACTCCTCGGTCAACTGCCACCGGCCGGCTAGATGCGTCCGGTGCAGGGGTCGCACGTAGTCGGGGACTGCCCCGAACCTAGGCACGCGACTCCGAAGTGCGCCAACTGCCAGGGGGCCCACTCGGCCAACAACAGGACGTGTGGGTACCTCAGGAAGATGGCGCGCGTAAGGGGAATGACCGTCCCGCCGCCCAGACCGACTGCTCAAGCGCCCGGAAAGCAGCCGCCACTGACCACTAGGGAGCCGGTCCCTACGAGAGTCGTGGAGGAGTTTGCTCAGACCGAGGGCGCATCACTCATGGCCCCAGCCAACCCCCCTGCCGCACGCGGCAACGCACGCGGTAGGAAGGGGAAAGGCAAGAAGAGACAGCGGAAGCCGACGGAGCCAGTGGAAACACCAGCCGAGTCGGCTCCGCCGCATAAACCTTCGGCGGTGGATGAACCGCGCCCATCGGTGAGCAGCGTTAAGGCAGCCACCACCACCAAGGCTGCCTTGGCAGTCCATCCGCCACCTCCTCCAGCAGCGACTCCGGCACTGACTGCTGCGCAGGCACCCCTCTCCAAAAAGGGGAAGGGGAAAGGTAAGCGGTCGCGGAGGGAGCCTGAGGTCCAGGTAACTCCTGTGAGCCCCCAACCGACTCCTCTCCCCAGATCCAGCCTCACTCCCACACCTACTCCTCGCCCCCTACAGGCCCTGGGGATTGATACGCCGGCCGATGATCTGGTGGCGGCGTTAGCAACCATCAGTGAGGCTATTGCGCGGTACCCAGCGCTTGTAGGCACCCTTAGGAGGATTATCTCCGACACTCTCGGGTTCCAGTATGGCAGCGCATCTTAGGCTTTTGTACTGGAACGCGGGAGGTGTTACCCAACACCTACCGGAGCTGAGGCGTCTCGTCCGGGAGCAGGACGTTCACGTGCTCCTCTTGGGCGAGACGAAGCTGCGACCGGGCCTGGACCTCGCGGTTCCCAACTACGCCGTGTACCGACGCGACGAAATAGCGCAGTCGGGCTACCCGTACAGGGGCACCGCAATAGCGATTCGCCGCGATGTGGTGCACGACGTACTCCCACTGCCCCCGTTCACAGTCACACGCTCCATTGGGGCTGTGGTCAGTGCGGGGGGTCGGGAACTGCGACTGTTTGCCGCTTACAGACCGCCTGAATCCCGCTTTGACCCGCAGGACATACACACCATCCTGGGCACCGGCGCTGCGACCTTACTGGCTGGCGACCTCAATGCCAAGCATAAGGCTTGGGGATCCAGACTCGCCAATCCAGTGGGACGTAAGCTGTACGCGGACTCCGAGGAGGTAGGCTATGAGGTGATTGGGCCAGAATCGCCTACGCATATCCCCTCGGACGAGTCCCGGTGTCCTGATGTCCTGGACATTGTGCTCCATAGGGGTCTTCGCTGTCCTGTCCATGTGGAGGTGCTGTATGAGCTGGACACGCAGCACCTCCCCATCTTGATCACGCTTGGCCTAGGGGCCGAATCAGTGGCCTTTCCGCGCCACACCCGAAGGGTGGACTGGAGAGCATTCCAAGTCACCATGGGTGACGTTAAAATCTCCCATGCGCTTAACACGCCGGAGGGAGTGGAGGCGGCATCCTGCGCCTTCTCGGCTTCGGTCCGGGAGGCGCTGGATGCGGCGACCACTCACCAACCGAAGAGTAACAGACGCGCAAGGCTCCCAGTCCACCTGGAGGTTAAACTTAGAAAGAAGCGCGCACTGCGCCAGCTATGGGCACGCACCCGCTGCCCCCGGGTCAAGCGTGAACTTAACAACTTGGCGGAGGGGCTGGCTGTTGAGATGGCGGAGTACCGTGGCGCCACCTGGGACGCGAGAGTGGACCAGGCAGGCGAGCACGAGACTTCACTCTACCATCTCACCAGGCAGCTCACCCGGGCCAAGACAACCGTCTGCCCCCTTCTAAATGGAGAGGGCAGGCGTTGTTACCAGCCCAAGGACAGAGCGGAGATCCATGCGGAGCATCTTGAAGAGCAATTCTCTCCGCACCCCGCAGCCGCTGCCGCCGCCGAACACCACGAAGCCGTGGAGGCAAGAGTAGAGGACTTCGTCCGTTGCCCGACACCGCCGCCCCAGGGAGTGGAGTTCATCTCGCCTTCGGAGACGCGGAAGGTCGCCTTGCGTTTACCCAAGCGCAAGGCGCCAGGCATAGACGGAGTTCCTAACCTGGCACTGGCAATGCTGCCGAGAAGGGCCACGGTTGTCATGACCAGGCTCTTCAACGGCATCCTCCGCACGGGCCACTTCCCGACCAACTGGAAGTTGGGGAAGGTAATCGTTCTCCCGAAGCCGGGGAAAGACCGCCGTCTCCCGGCCAGCTACCGACCCATCACGCTCCTGCCCACCATAGCAAAGCTGTTCGAGAGGCTGGCGTTGAGGCGACTGCGACCGTCACTTAATTTAAGGGACGAGCAGTTCGGCTTCCGCGCCGGTCACTCGACTACGCTGCAGCTGACGCGGGTGATCCACCATCTTACAGACGAGTCCAATTACGGTCGACACACGGTCGGCGTCTTCCTCGATATCGAGAAGGCGTTCGACCGCGTATGGCACCCGGGCCTCGTCTTTAAGCTGTTGGAGTCTCCCGTGCCGGCGCTATTGGTGCGGCTGGTGGCGTCCTTTTTAGATGGGCGGCAGTTCATAGTATCGGTCGAGAACGTAACCTCAGACCCCCGCCCCATACGTGCTGGAGTGCTTCAAGGTAGCTGCCTTTCGCCGCTGCTCTATGCTCTCTACACCAACGACATTCCCACCCTTGAAGGTCACCTCGAGGAGTGGGAACGTGACGTGGAGCTCGCGTTGTTCGCGGACGACAGCGCGTACTTTGCGTCCTCGCGTAGCCCGTTACTGGCTGCTCGCCGGATGCAACGCTTGCTGGATCTGATGCCGGAGTGGCTGGACAAGTGGCGCATGGCCGTCAACGTCGGTAAGACGGTGGCGACACTGTTCAGCCGCAAGCTCAAGATGCCGCCGCCGCTACGTTTCCGTGATCGGGAGGTAGCTTGGCAGCCTAAAGTTAGGTATCTGGGATGTTACATCGATCGCGCGCTGCGCATGGGACCTCAGGTGGACCACGCGATCCGACAGGCCCGTGCCGCGCGTGCGATGCTCCGACCGGTGTTGGCATCTCAGCTACCGACCCGCACCAAACTGAAGGTCTACAAACTATACATCCGATCGCGGTTAACCTACGCGGCACCAGCATGGTACGCATTGGTGTCAGAATCCAATAAGCAACGTCTCCGCGCACAGCAGAACCTGTCTCTTCGGATGATCATAGGGGCGGGCCGCTATGTTCGGAACGACGTGTTGGAGCGCGACCTTAGGGTTAAACCCCTGGACAGGTTTGTGGGTCAGTTGGCGCGACGTATGTACGATCGCGCTGACAATGGCCCACACTCCCATCTGAGAGGTTTCGCGCCCCTACACGCTCGACCGCCCGACGGGCGCCCGCTCCCTCGTGAACTCGGGGGGCAGGTCTCCTCCGACGACCAGGAGGGCTAAGTCTGCTGGAGCAGCCCAGCATAGGTCCGAGGACCAAAGGCTGCACCGCTGCCTGACGGCAGCACACAATACCGGTGGGCGGTGTACCCACTGAGGGAATTGCCCGGGTAAGGAGGGATTCCTCGAGGCCCGCAGACCCTGCGCCACGCGGCGACGTCATCGCCGAGGCGTAGGATGTTATTTCATTAGGCATTAGGCGAGCATGGATGCGCGGTTTGCGTTCGGTGCCAATTGCCCCCCGGTCAGTGCTTCGATTTGCAACCCCGATCGTGAACGACGTCCCACGCCCAACACCGCCCCTTTCATTGGAAAGGGCCCCGGTGTTGGGCCTATTTGGCTGCGCGGCTATAATCGGCTGAAGAAGAGGAGCATCAACTAGAAAGAGAGAGGATGAAGATCAACATTTCTTCACCTACCCTCAACCATGGAAGAGGAAAAGGGAGGTGAAGACAAGGAAGGAAGACGAAAAATTGCGTCTACCCTCACCGACCCTTCACAAAAGAGGGACGGAAGATCGGTGAGGGAGACAGAAGATTTTCCCAGTCTACCCTCGGGAGGCTTAACATCGGCGCCACCCTCGGAGCGGCGCATAATCTCGCGAAATATTTTCACCGGAGCCCGAGAACCGGTTGCGGCTTCTTACGCGGCACAACTAGAAGAAGCTATCCAAAGGCGAGGCACTGGACGGCCCAAAAAACAATACGGCGGTGTTTCACAGAAAACCGACCTTGTTTCTGCGCGGCCATCCAAGAAACCGCGCCAGCCATCGTCTTCGCCGGAGAGTGCGCAACTGCCGGCGAAGGCGATGCGCATCGAAATCGAAGAAGAGAGCGAAGATCCACTGTCGCCGGAGTCTTCGGAATATGAAGATAGCCGCGAGGGTGCCAAAGAGCCTGCTGCTGCTGCCGTGTGTGTCACCGCGGTAAGTGCAGCAAAATATTTTAGATCCCCGCCGCGCTCACCAACACTATCACCAAGGGCCGTGGCCCCGGACGTGGGGCTGGATTCAACGTCGTACGTCGGATTAGCGTCGACGTCGTCGCCGGCGCCCGGGTCCACGATCCCGCAAATCCGACCACCGAGCCCCGTGGCTGCGTCTTCGCGCCTGGGGACGTATGTGGAGCCCCAGGTCCAGTTGTCCTATGCGGCGGCGCTGGCGGCGCCCGCACCACCTTCACCACCACCGCAAGTAAGGCGTTTAACACCCACTACTGCAGGCAATACCACCCGCCAGGCCCCGAGTGCTGCAGCTGCTGGCAAGGCATACCCCCCCCTAGTGGTCGAGCGGATGCCGAGCTGGCCCACGCACTTTGCGGCGCTGCGGGAGAAGCTGGGCCACGCGCCAAACGCGAGGCCCTTCGGGCAGGGCATCAGGTTCCTGCCACTGACGGCCGAGGAGTACCGGGTAATCCAAAGGTACTTGACGGACTTGTCCGCCACAGAACCGGGACTCTCCTGGTTTTGTTATACCCCGCAGGACGACCGTCCCACTAAGGTGGCGGTTAAGGGACTGCCGGGTATGACGGACCCAGACGGAGTCACAGAAGCCCTAAAACGGCTTGGATTCCCGGCGCGCTTCGCTCGTCATATTCCACCTAGGCGAGGCAAACCTGGCTGCGTGTTCTACGTGCAGCTGGACCGAATGACAGAGACGGAGCTCCGGCGCCTCTATGGGGTGACGGAGCTACTGTTTATGCCGGGGGTAATTGTGGAGGCGTGGAGGGGTCGTTTCGGCCCACCCCAGTGTCACCGCTGTCAAGCAGTGGGGCACTCCTCCAACAATTGCCACCGGCCGGTCAGATGCGTCCAGTGCGCGGGAGCCCACGTAGTCAGGGATTGCAAATGCACCAACTGCAAGGGGGCGCGCACGGCCAATAACAGGTCGTGCGTGTACCTGCGCAGGATGGCTCGCGTGAGGGGTATGACGGTCCTTCCGCCCCGCCCATCTGCCACAGCGCCCGCACAGCGTCCGCCACCGACCCGAAGGGAGCCTGTTCCGGTACGAGTCGTGGAGGAGTTTGCACCTACCGAGGGCGCGTCGCTAATGGCCCCGGCTAACGCCCCAGCTGAGCGCCGAGAGGTGCGCAGCAGCAGGCGAAAAGCCAAGAGGCGCAAGGGGAAGCGCGGACAGCAGGCGGAAACGCACGCTGCCCCGCCCCCTCAGCCGAAACAGAAGGTGGTAGAGCAGCCGCGCCCCTCAGGTAGCGGCGTGAGGACAACCGCCACCACCACGCTGGTTCCTCCGGCAGAACACCGGCCACCTCCAGCCCCGACTCCAGCCCCGGCAGCTGCGCAGGTGACCCTCTCCCGAAAAGGGAAAGGGAAAGGTAAGCGGTCGCAGAGGGAAGAGGAGGTCCGAGTTGCACCAACCAGCCCACCTCCATCACCCCGCCCCCGCTCCATCTTTACTCCCATTCCTGCCCCCCGCCCCCTACAGGCCCTGGGGATCAACACGCCGGCCGATGATCTGGTGGCGGCAATAGCAACCATCAGTGAGGCTATTGCGCGGTACCCAGAGCTTGTGGGTACCATTAAGTCTATATTATCCGACACGCTTGGGTTCCAGTATGGCTGCTCAGCCTAGGCTACTGTACTGGAACCCGGGTGGAGTCACCCAGCAAATACCGGCGCTGCGACGTCTCGTCCGGGACCAGGACATTCAGGTCGTGCTCTTGGGCGAGACGAAAATGCGACGGGGCTCGGCCTTCACGATCCCGAATTACGTCGTGTACCGGCGCGACGAAGTATCGCAGTCGGGCTTCCCGTACAGGGGCACCGCAATCGCGGTTCGTCGCGACTTGGTGCACGACGTACTCCCGCTCCCCCCGTACACAGTCACGCGCTCCATCGGGGCCGTGGTGAATGCGGGCGGGCGGGAGCTGCGACTGTTTGCCGCGTACCGTCCACCTGAACCCCGCTTTGACCCGCAGGACATCCATATCATCATGGACGATAGCGCTGCGACCTTACTGGCTGGCGACCTCAACGCTAAACATCCAGCTTGGGGATCCAGAGTCGTCAATCCGGTGGGACGTATGCTGTACGAAGACGCGGAGGAAATGGGCTATGAGGTGATTGGGCCAGAATCACCTACGCACATACCCGCCGCCGAGTCCTATCGCCCAGATGTCCTGGACATAGTGCTTCACAGGAATCTCCGCTGCCCGGTCCATGTGGAGGTGCTGTATGATCTGGACACGCAGCACCTCCCCATACTGGTCACGCTTGGCCTGGGGGCCGAATCCGTGGCCTTTGAGCGCCACACTCGAAGGGTGGACTGGGAGTCTTTTCAAGCAACCATGGGCGGAGTTAAACTCGCTCATGCGCTCAATTCGCCAGAGGGAGTGGAAGCTGCAGCCCGCGCCTTCTCGGCCACCGTCCGGGAGGCGCTGGATGCAGCAACCACCATTATCCCGAAGACGCACAAACGCGCCAGACTCCCGGCCCGCCTGGAGAGAAAACTAAGAAAAAAAAGGGAACTACGCCAATTATGGGCGCGCACCCGCTGCCCCCGGGTGAAGCGGGACCTGAACAACTTGGCGGAGGAGTTGGCTGTTGAGATGGCGGAGTACCGTGGCGCCACCTGGGAGGCGAAAGTCGACCAGGCCGGCGAACACGAAACATCACTCTTCCATCTCACCAGGCAGCTCACCCGGGCCAAGACAGCCGCCTGCCCTCTTCTAGATAGGGAGGGCAGGCGTTGTTATTCACCCAAAGACAGGGCGGAGATTCTTGCGGGGCACTTGGAAGAGCAGTTCTCTCCTCACCCCGCAGCCGCTGCCGTCGCCGAACACCACGAGATCGTAGAGGCGTGGGTAGAGGACTTCATCGGACGCCCGACACCGCCACCTCAGGGATTGGAGTTTATCTCCCCCTCTGAGACGCGGAAGGTCGCCTTGCGTCTACCGAAGCGCAAGGCGCCAGGTAACGATGGAGTCCCGAATATGGCGCTGGCGATGCTCCCGAGAAGGGCCATAGTCGTTATGACAAGGCTCTTCAATGGCATACTACGCACGGGCCACTTCCCGACCACCTGGAAGTTGGGGAAGGTGATAGTTCTCCCGAAGCCGGGGAAAGACAGACGTCTCCCGGCCAGCTACCGTCCCATCACGTTGTTGCCCACCATAGCGAAGCTCTTCGAGAGGCTGGCGTTGAAGCGACTGCGGCCGTCACTTGTTTTAAGGGACGAGCAGTTCGGCTTCCGCGCCGGTCACTCGACTACGCTGCAGCTGACACGGGTGCTCCACCATCTTGCAAGTGAGTTCAATTACGGTCGCGACACGGTTGGCGTCTTTCTCGATGTCGAGAAGGCGTTTGACCGCGTATGGCACCCTGGACTCGTTTTCAAGCTGTTGGAGTCGCCCTTGTCGGCGCTATTGGTGCGGTTAATAGCGTCATTTTTAGATGGGTGGCAGTTCTATGTATCGGTCGAGAACGTCGCCTCAAACCCCCGCCCAATACGTGCTGGTGTGCCGCAGGGAAGTTGCCTTTCGCCACTACTCTACGCCTACTACACAAACGACATTCCCACACTCGATGGTCACCTCGAGGAGTGGGAACGTGACGTGGAGCTCGCGCTGTTCGCGGACGACAGCGCATACTTTGCGTCTTCACGTGATCCCGCCTTAGCTACACGTAGGATGCAACGCCTGTTGGATCTTCTGCCGGAGTGGCTGGATAAGTGGCGTATGGCCGTCAACGTCGGTAAGACGGTCGCGACACTTTTCAGCCGCAGACGCAACATGCCGCCGCCGCTACGTCTCCGTGATCGGGAGGTAGCTTGGCAGCCTACAGTTTGGTATTTGGGATGTCACATCGATCGCTCGCTGCACATGGGACCTCAGGTGGACCACGCGATCCGACAGGCCCGTGCTGCACGAGCGATACTCCGACCGGTGCTGGCATCTCATTTGCCGATCCGAACCAAACTAAAGGTCTACAAGATGTACGTCCGATCCCGTCTGACCTACGCGGCGCCGGCATGGTACGCGTTGGTCTCAGAGTCCAACAGGGAGCGCCTCCGCGCGCAGCAGAACCTGTCCCTCAGGGTGATCACCGGGGCGGGCCGCTACGTTCGGAACGACGTGTTGGAGCGCGACCTTAAGGTGCAAACCTTGGACAGGTTTGTGGCCCGGTTGGCGCGTCGTATGTACGAACGCGCTGACAACGGGCCACATGCCCATCTACGAGGTTTCGCGCCCCTTCACGCTCGACCCCCCGACGGGCGACCGCTCCCTCGGGAGCTCGAGAGTCAGGTGTCCTCCGACCACCAGGAGGACTAAATCTGCGTAGCAGCACAGCGCGGTCACTGAAGGCCAAAGGCTGCAACACTGCCCCACGGCAGTAAACAACACCGGTGGACAGTGAATCCACTGAGGGAATTGCCCGGGCAAGGAGGGGATCCTCGAGGCCCGCAGACCTTACGCCATGCGGCGACATCGCGCCGCGGCATAGGACGACTGTCAAAGTCAAAAAAAAAAAAAAGCGAGCATGGAACTGCGATTTGCGTTTGGTGCTGTCTCGCTTCCGCTTAAACCCAACCGCACTTCTACGTAAATACGTCCCACGGCCCAACACCACCCCTTTCATTGGAAAGGGCCCCGGTGCTGGGCATTTCGCTGCGCGGCTAAGTCGGCTTGTCAAGGGTGAAACTAAACAAGAGGCCTACAACAGCGTTCGGCTACTTCGTCCACCATGGAAGAGGGAGATGGAGGCGAAGAAAAGGACAGGAGAGGAAAATCTGCATCTACCCTCGTCGACCTTTCACAAGAGAGGGACGGAAGATCGACGAGGGAGATGGAAGAAAATCCGCGCCTACCCTCCAGAAGAGGACTACCCTCGGAAAGGCGACTTTCTGTTCGAAATATTTTCACGGGTACCCACGAACCGGCGGCGCCCCAAATCCAAGAACAATTATACGAAGCCATGAGGAGACGCAGTTCGGGGAGGCCAGTGAAATTCCTGGAGGACCAACCGGAGAGGCAACCCCAGGAATTGTCGCGACCTGCGAAAACTGCGCGCCAGCCATCGTCTTCGCCGGAGAGTGCCCAGCTGCGGGCGAAGGCAATGAGAATCGAAATTAACTCCGAAGAAGAGGAGGAGCAAGCCGGAGATCCACTGTCGCACACTTCATCGGAGTACGAAGACAGTCGAGAGGGTGCCGAGGTGACTGATGCTGCTGCTGTGCCGGCCATATCGGTGAGTCACGCGCGCGTTTTTATCTCGCCACCACGTTCGCCAACACCATCGCCGGGAGCCGTGACCATGGGCGCCGGGCTGGACTCGACGTCGTACCAAGGTCTGGCGTCGACCCCATCACCGGCGCCCAGGGCCACGACCCCTCCCAACCGTCCACCGAGTCCTATGGCCGCGTCATCACGCCTGGGGTCGTATACAGAACCCCGGGCATCGACGTCCTATGCTGCGGTGCTGACGGCGCCCGCGCCACCACAACCAGCAATACCATCCACCTCAGCGCAAGGTAATAAACCATCCGCAGGAATCTCGAGTGCTGCAGCAGCCAGTAAGGCATACCCCCCCCCCCCCTGGTGGTGGAGCGGTTGCCTAACTGGCCCACACACTTCGCGGCACTGAGAGAGAAGCTGGGTCACGCTCCCAACGCGAGACCCTTCGGGCAGGGAATAAGGTTCCTGCCTCAGGCGGTCGAGGAGTACCGGGTAGTCCAGAAATACCTGACGGACTTATCCGCCACGGAACCGGGGCTCTCCTGGTTTTGTTACACGCCGCAGGACGACCGCCCCACAAAGGTGGCGGTTAAGGGCCTGCCGGGTGCGACCGACCCAGATGATAGATAGATAGATAGATAATCATTTAATCGTTCTGTTTACACACACAATTATCTATTACACACTATTACAATATTATCAAAGATAACAGAAAGTGCAAAACAAAACGAATGGACACTGCTCAGCATTATGTTGGCATCCGAGAACAACCAACGCTGATCTTCCGCAGCATCCAACAGGTGACGACACGGAGTAAAAAGGCCAACATAAATATACAATTCTTGCATAAAAACTGAAGAAAAAATGAAAAAAATATTTTAAAACTGGAAAAAGGAAAAAAGGAAAAAATAAAAAATAAAAATAAAATAAAATAAATAGCATCGACCAATTTTATCTGTGTTGTGACACCGATGTTGACACTGACATTACTCAATGACAATGTCATAATCAACAAACTACAATAATACAAAACATTAAATCTCTAAAATTTTAATTTAATTTAAATAATGAATCCGTAAAGTTACTAAACAGATAGAAATAAAGATTATAAAACATATTTCAGAAAGCCCGCGGGTACATATACAGACTACAGTCCTATACAGCACTTGTGTCATGTTTGTGAGTTTCCTGACTTTTCTGGTGAATGTGTAGAAGTTCCTTAAGTTTGACTTTAAATGCATGAACAGTTTGCAGGTTTCTAATCGGCGGAGGGATGTTATTCCAGCATTTCGAAGCTGCGTAGCGGAAACAGCCTCTGAAAGCAGCAGTTTTATGTCGCTGTATAGTGAGGGGCTTCACGCACACTCGAAGACCACATGTCCTGTGACTGGAGGCCCAAGTGATCTTGTCGTACAGATAACCTGGCACTTTGTGTTTAATAACTCCAAAAAGAAGACATGCTAAGTGAAGTTTTCTACGATGCTTCATTTTGAGTGTTGAGTATTTATTCAAATATGGGGTCACATGAGCTCTAAACGGAATATTGAAGCAAAAACGAGCACATGCATTCTGTAACCGCTGAATTAAATTTTGTGTTCTAGATAAAAGGCGAGGGCCATAAACAATATCCATATAGTTTATTTTGGATAATACAAGTGACTCAACTAGCTGAATACGCAATTCTTCGTTTAAAAAAGGCCTAATTTTGTATAAAACTTTTAATTTGTAAAAGCAACTTTTCACTGAATTAGAGATATGTTTCTCATAGCGGAGGTCACAGTCCATGTACAAACCCAGGTTTCTAGCTTCATACACACGCTCTATGGGTTCATCCATCAGCAAAACATTCAGTGTCGGTTTGACATTGGCTAACTGTTGCTTACTGCCAAACACCAGATATTTTGTTGTATGTGCATTTAGGAGCAGTGAGTTATTATTAGACCAAGTGGCAATCCTGGATAAATCCTCGTTAAGTTTAGCTATGGCACCATCGATTTCGGCAGGTTTACAGGAAATATACAGCTGAGTGTCATCCGCATACAAATGGTATCTACAATGCTCAATTTGTGATATCATATCAGCAGAGTATAAAATGTAGAGGATTGGACCCAACAAAGATCCCTGGGGAATGCCCCTAGTGCATTCCTTTTTGTCTGACACCATTTGCAAACCATCACTGCGACTTAGCTTAACATATTGGTATCTATTAAGGAGATAACTATTGAACCAGTGTAATGCTGAATTGTCAAACCCATAATAGCTTAACTTAGATATTAATAAATTTATATTTAAAGAATCGAAAGCCCGGGAAAAATCTAGTAGCACTAGCAGGGTACACATCCCTTTGTCTTGTGCACATAATATATTTTCTGTCACATCAATCAAAGCAGTGACAGTACTACGTCCCTTACGAAAACCTGACTGTAATTCCGGCAAAATGTTATTGGATTCAATATATTCTGTTAGCTGATTACAGACAATTTTTTCTAAAATTTTTGATATACAAGGCAGGATGCTAATAGGTCTAAGATCCTTCAGCTGCAAAGGGTTTTTGACCTTAGGTAAAGGATGCACAATAGCAAGCTTCCATATATCTGGAAAAGTTGAGGAAATTATGGACCTATTTATAATATCTTTTATACAATGAATTGTGTATGGGAATGTCATTGTAATCATGTCCAAACTTATACCATCACAGCCTTCTGCATTTGATTTTAAATCCTTAATTATTTTAAATATACTGTCCAAACTAATAATTTCTATATGGAAGACTGCATTACTGTATTTAAAAAACTCAAAAAATGTTAAATGTGACATACTGATATTAGATGATGTAGAAATATTTAAAAAGTGGTTATTAATAGCATTGGGGTCATCAAAGTATAATGGTAGCTCACTTTTATAGTTTGGTAATATAGTGTTTTTTAAGTTATGCCACAACTGTTTAGGATCTTTTATTTTGTTATTAATGTTATGTCTAAAATATGCTGATTTTTCAAAATATATTGCTTGATTAACTGTTGATTTTAATGTTTTATAATATTCTTTTTTAGATAATAGCTTAGTCACATTATATTCAGCTGATGCTTTGTCACGTAACCTCATCATGAGCTTGATTGTATCTGTAATCCATGGATGAGAATGGTTTCTGACTACCACTGACTTAACAGGGGCATGCAGGTCAAACAGAGCTATAATCATGCTGTTTAATGTACTAACCATTGTGTTAACATCACCCGTCGTGTAAATTGAGTCCCATCTCATTGATTGCAGATCAATATTAAAACTTTCCAAGCAAATGTTTTTCTTGGGTCTGTATTTTATAGTGTACGGTACAAATTTATCTCTCTTTATATTGAACTCACAGACTACCAAGCAATGTCCCAGTAGAGAACCAACATGCTCTAGATAAATTGTCCTTGCGCTTAGATTGGTACAGACGACATCTAATAGTGTATTACTAGTGTCAGTAAAATGGGTAGGTTCAGAAACCAATTGGGTTAAATTAAGACATTCTAAGAAGGCTTGCAACTTTATTGTTTTATTGTCGTGTTTGCTAAATAAATTTATATTAAAATCGCCCAATAAAATCAGATAGTCGTAATTGGAGATTGAAGTAATAGTATTAGTGATAGCGTCAAAAAATAAATCAACGTCCATCCACGGTGGGCGATATGCTGTACCAATAGCTAGTTTATTTCCGTTTAGAGTCATAGTGACCCACATTTGCTCGACAGCTTTGTGCATTGGGTCCACCGGATGAGACCAGGTGCGCACCCTAGCACTGCGTTTGATGTAAAAACCAACGCCACCTCCGCGCAGACGCACACCCGGCGGCCTAGGAGTGTGAAGCAGTCGGTAAGAAGGCAGTATAGGGGCACGACCCTCCTCACCAGCACGGATCCAGGTCTCGTTTATGGCCAGGACATCGAGGTCATTTCGGGTCACTGACACAATAAAGTTGTCATGGTTAGTACCGAGGGAACCTGCATTGTACAAACCTATTTTAAGGTGTTTGTTAACCATTCTGTTCGCAAAGATAATACTGTCTGTGTTTATAAAGTAAGGAAAATATTACAAAAAAGAGCAACGGACACAATGCTCGAAAACAGATGAGGGTGTGTATAGTGAGATAAGACTGATAGTATAATATGTACTCAAAATAAACTTGTATGAATAGAGGGCTAATTATGTACTTATGTAGTTTATGGTATATTCTAAATGGAATAAATTTGTGGCTTCCTATCGTAAAATCTATGTAATAACTTATAAATAACTTAGAAAAATAAGTAAAATAGCTAAAATTAAGATCGGTCTTCTCCAACGGTTTTCTTACTAAAAACACGTTCAAGATCAGCGTCAGAGCGAATGTGGTAAACCTGTTTCCCTTCCCCTTGTCGTACGAAAACTCGACCTCTCTTGGTCCAGGTATACTTCCACTGTCGCTGAGCGCATTCGACGCGTGCCCTGTAGAACAGCAAACGATTGGTCTTCGTGAGTCGCTCATTGATGTACACACGCTGTGGTGGGCCCGTCAAGCCGATGTCAGCGGAGCTTAAATTGCGACGCACACGAGCGGCGCGCAGCATCTCGTCCCGGAGCTCCCGGCGCGCAAAGCGCACCACAACACGACGAGGGCGGGTACGATTGCCCGCTTCACCACCAGGGGCGGTAGCAGAGTCGACCAATACAGGTCCAACGCGCTCAGCAAACACAATGTCCCGGTCTTGTAGGGTTACTCCCAGTTTAGCAGCAAGGACAGTGACCGTGTGCATGACATTTACCCCCTTCTCTTCCGGTAAATGTCCAATGTCAAGGTCTGTCAACAGAGCCTCCTGGTCTCTTTCATTAAGGTCCTGCTTCAATTGGGTTATGGTGCGCTCCAACTCTGACACCTGGGCGTCACCAACCGATGCTTCCATATGCTCCAACGCCTCGAGTCTCCGCTCGAGCCCGTCCATCCGCGCTCCCATACTTGCCAATGATGCTCGTAGTTCTTCACGGAACTCTCTTTGCTCCGCCATATACTCTGCCAGCTCTTTGCGCAAGGCGCAAACATCAGGGCCAGCAAAAGCGCTTGTAGCAGATGTGAGTGTCTCGGTGGGTATTAGCGAGGAACGTACTTCACGACCTTTAAGGGTGTGAGCACCACTATCGCATTTAGTACGCTTTTTTGCGCACTCTGGGCAGACCCAATCTTTGGGTGGAGTAATATTGTCTGGGATCGCGGCACAACCCTTATGATATCTACTAGTGCAGTTTGTACAAGCTACGGCACCAGAAGGCGAAAGGAAACGACCACAACCCAAGCACTTTGCCATAGTGGTTAGAGGATGAGTACGAGTATGTAGTCAATAAATATTACTTGATGCTACTCAACACTAGATGGCGTGAATATTAATTGGTTCTACTCAACACTAGATGGCGTTAAAGTTAATTGATGCTCAACTCAACACTAGATGGCGTGGATATTAATTGTTGTTATTCAACACCAGATGGCATAAAAAATAAATATTTTCCATCTACCCACATTCACTTGTTTTATTTTAGTGTTTGTTGCTTGCTAGCTCACATTAAAGAGAATATAGCACACTGCTCCCGACACTACAGTATGTGCGCACACTCTCACAGTCACAGGATCCTCTATACAACACGCTGATAAAACAGTCACAGACAAATTGATCGATTTAATATTTTTACGAGCCAAGATCTACACAAACACACCTTAACTTATGACAGTCGTGACGTCATCTGCAGATGGAGTCATCAACGCCCTCAAAAGGTTCGGATTCCCGGCGCGCTTCGCCCGCCATATTCCAGCGAGGAGGGGTAAGCCCGGCTGCGTTTATTTCGTGCAGTTGGACCGCATGACTGAAGCTGAACTCGCCCGCCTCTATGGGTTGGACGAGCTCATGTTTATGCCGGGGGTAGTCATCGAGGCGTGGAGGGGTCGTTTCGGCCCCCCCCCAGTGTCATCGCTGCCAAGCAGTGGGACACTCCTCGGTGAACTGCCACCGGCCGGCCAGGTGCGTCCGGTGCGCGGGATCTCACGTCGTCGGGGACTGCCCCGAACCTAGGGATGCAACCCCGAAGTGCGTCAATTGCCGAGGGACACACACGGCCAACAACAGGTCCTGTGTGTACCTGAGGAAGATGGCGCGCGTGAGGGGTATGACCGTCTCACCGCCCCGTCCGACTCTCTCAGCTCCGAAGAAGCAACCGCCCACGGCCGCCAGGGAGCCGGTCGCCAGCAGAGTTGTGGAGGAGTACGCGCCCGCCGAGGGCGCCTCGCTTATGGCCCCAGCCAATCTTCCTGCCGCACGCAGCACCAACGCGCGTAGCGGAGGAAAGAAAGGAAAGGGCAAGAAGCGGAAGCAGACGAAGCAGGTGGAAACTCCAGCGGAATCTGCACCGCAAGTTAAACCGCCAGCGGCTGAGCAACCGCGCCCTTCGGTGAGCGGCGTTAGGGCAGCCGCCACCACCCATGCTGACCCGGCAGTACACCCGCCACCTCCTCCAGCACAGACTCCTGCCCTGGACGCTGCACAGGTGGCCCCTTCTCGTAAAGGGAAGGGAAAAGGTAAACGGTCGCGGAAGGAACCAGAGGTCCAGGTAACTCCCGTCTGCCCCCCTCCTTCCCCGAAACCACGCACAACCCTAACACCCATTCCTGCCCCCCGCCCCTTACAGGCCCTGGGGATTAACACGCCGGCCGATGACCTGGTGGCGGCAATAGCCACCATCAGCGAGGCTATTGCGCGGTACCCAGAGCTTGTAGGTACAATCAAACATATTATCTCCGTTACTCTCGGGTTCCAGTATGGCAGTACAACTTAGGCTTCTGTACTGGAACCCAGGAGGAGTCCGCCAACACCTACCGGCGCTGAGGCGTCTCGTCCGGGAACAGGACGTTCACGTGCTCCTCCTGGGCGAGACGAAACTGCGTCCGGGCCTGGACTTCGCGGTTCCCAACTACGAAGTGTACCGCCGCGACGAAATAGCGAAGACGGGCTACCCGTACAGGGGCACCGCAATCGCGGTCCGTCGCGACATAGTACACGACGTACTCCCACTGCCCCCGTTCACAACCACACGCTCCATAGGGGCTGTGGTGAAAACGGGGGGTCGGGACCTGCGACTGTTTGCCGCGTACAGACCACCTGGTCCCCAATTTGACCCGCAGGACATACATACCATCCTGGACGATGGCGCTGCGACCTTACTGACTGGCGACCTCAATGCCAAGCATAAGACTTGGGGATCCAGAATCGTCACGCCGGTGGGACGTAAGCTGTACGCAGACTCCGAGGAGGTGGGCTACGAGGTGATTGGGCCAGAATCGCCTACGCACATCCCCACGGACGAGTCCCATCGCCCCGATGTCCTGGACATAGTACTCCACAGGAATCTCCGCTGTCCTGTCCACGTGGAGGTGCTGTATGATCTGGACACACAGCACCTCCCCATCCTGATCACGCTTGGCCAGGGGGCAGAATCAATGGCATTTCCACGCCAAATCCGAAGGGTGGACTGGAAGGCTTTTCAAACATCACTTAATGAGGTAACACTCACTCAAGCGCTCAATACGCCGGAGGGAGTGGAAGCTGCAGCCTGCGCCTTCTCGGCTTCCGTCCGGGGGGCGCTGGATGCAGCGACCACTCTCCAACCGAAGTCAGAACGTCGCGCCAGCCTTCCAGCCCGCCTAGAGGTAAAATTGCAGAAAAAGAGAAAATTGCGCCGCGGGCACGCACCCGCTGTCCCCGGGTCAAGCGTGAACTCAACAACTTGGCGGAGGGGTTGGCTGTTGAGATGGCGGAGTACCGTGGCGCCACCTGGGAGGCGAGAGTCGACCGGGCGGGCGAGCACGAGACTTCACTCTACCATCTCACCAGGCAGCTCACATGGGCCAAGACAACCGTCTGCCCGCTCCTAAATGGGGAGGGCAGGCGTTGTTACTCACCGGAAGACAGGGCGGAGATCCACGCGGAGTACTTGGAAGAGCAATTCTCTCCACACCCCGCCGCCGCCGCCGCCGCTGAACATCACGAAGTCGTAGAGGCGTGGGTAGAGGACTTCATCGGTCGCCCGACACCGCCACCCCAGGGATTGGAGTTCATCTCGCCCTCGGAGACGCGGAAGGCCGTCTTGCGTTTACCCAAGCGCAAGGCGCCAGGCATCGATAGAATACCTAACCTGGCACTGGCAATGCTACCTAGAAGGGCCACAGTCGTCATGACTAGGCTTTTCAATGGCATTCTCCGCACGGGCTACTTCCCGACCACCTGGAAGTTGGGGAAGGTAGTAGTTCTCCCGAAGCCGGGGAAAGACCGCCGTCTCCCGGCCAGCTACCGTCCCATCACGCTCCTGCCCACCGTAGCCAAGCTCTTCGAGAGGCTGGGGCTGAAGCGACTGCGTCCGTCACTTAAGTTAAGGGACGAGCAGTTCGGCTTCCGCGCCGGCCACTCGACTACGCTGCAGCTGACGCGGGTGCTGCACCATCTTGCAAGCGAGACCAACTATGGTAGACACACGGTCGGCGTCTTCCTCGATATCGAGAAGGCGTTCGACCGCGTATGGCACCCTGGGCTCGTTTTCAAGCTGTTGGAGTTGCCCGTGTCGGCGCTACTGGTGCGGTTGTTGGCGTCATTTTTAGATGGGCGGAAGTTCGTAGTTTCGGTAGAGAACGCAACCTCAGACCCCCGCCCAATACGTGCTGGAGTGCCTCAAGGGAGCTGCCTTTCGCCGCTGCTCTACGCCTACTACACCAACGACATTCCCACACTCGAAGGTCACCTCGAAGAGTGGGAACGTGACGTGGAGCTCGCGTTGTTCGCGGACGACAGCGCGTACTTCGCGTCTTCGCGTGACCCTGTGCTAGCTGCTCGAAGGATGCAACGCTTGTTGGATCTGCTACCGGAGTGGCTGGATAAGTGGCGCATGTCCGTCAACGTCGGGAAGACGGTTGCGACACTTTTCAGCCGCAGACGCAACATGCCGCCGCCGCTACGTTTCCGTGATCGGGAGGTAGCTTGGCAGCCCAAAGTTAGGTATCTGGGATGTCACATTGATCGCTCGTTGCACATGGTGCCTCAGGTGGACCACGCGATCCGACAGGCCCGTGCTGCACGAGCGATGCTCCGACCAGTGCTGGCATCTCAGCTGCCGACCTGAACGAAACTGAAGGTGTACAAGATGTACGTCCGATCCCGTCTAACCTACTCGGCGCCGGCATGGTACGCGTTGGTATCAAAGTCTAACAAGCAACGTCTCCGTGCACAGCAGAGCCTGGCCCTTCGGACGATCGTGGGGGCGGGTCGTTATGTTCGGAACGACGTGCTGGAGCGCGACCTCAAGGTTCCGACCTTGGACAGGTTTGTGGGTCGGTTGGCGCGCCGTATGTACGAGCGTGCTGACTGCGGCCCACACTCCCATCTACGGGGTTTCGCGCCCCTACACGCTCGACCGCCCGACGGACGCCCGCTCCCCCGTGAGATCGGGGGACAGGAATCCTCAGAAGACCAGGAGGAGTAAACCTGCGGGAGCAACCTAGCATAGGTCTGAAGACCGAAGTCTGCACAACTGCCTAACAGCAGCCAACAATACCAGTGGGCAGTGCACCCACTGAGGGAATTGCCCAGGCAAGGAGGGGATCCTCGAGGCCCGCAGACCCTGCGCAACGCGGCGACTTCGTCGCCGCAGCATAGGACGTTAATCCATCCATCCGCGAGCATGGAAAGGAGGTGCACACAGGAAGAGGTCTACCCTCGAAAAGCTGCAGAACCAGGAGGAAAAGAGAGGCTTGTGCGAGCGAGATGGAAGATTTTAGAAGTACCCACAAGAATCGCAATATCGACCCTACCCTCACCGAACCTTCAGAAGAGAGGGACGGAAGATCGGTGAGGGAAAGGGACAGCGGCGCTCTACCCTCAACATCCCAGGGCCTACCCTCCGGACGCCAAGTTGTCCGGAGAAACTTGTACACAGGCGAGATCGAAGCGGTGCCGGCCCCGCTGCTGCACAACTCGCCGAAGGCCAGGCAAGACGCGGTCAAAGTGGCAGACCGCGAAAGTATTTTGGCGGCCCCATTACGAGACCGGCCGAAATTACTGCGCGGCCGCCTAAGACCCAGCGCCAGCCATCATCTTCGCCGGAGAGTGCACAGCTGCCGGCGAAGGTGGTGCGCATTGAAGCCGAATTAGAAGGAGGATCGCCTGAAGACGGAGGTCCACTGTCTCCCGAAGACTCCCAGGACTCGGATGCAGAATACGAGGATAGCTGCGATGGTGCCGGAGCTCCCGCTGCTGCTGCTGTGGAGTCAGAATCCGAAACCGACGGGTTAAGGGCGAAATACCCTATAATGGTGAGTCGCACTCGATCTTTTAGGTCCCCCCCGCGCTCACCGTCGTCGTCATCAAGGGCCGCGGCGACGGACGCCGAGCTGGACTCGACATCGTACGCCGGAATAGCGTCGGCGTCGACGCCGGCGCCCGCCGCCACGTCCACTTCAGTCCGGCCGTCGACACCGATGGCCGAATCGTCCCGCCTGGGGTCGTATCCGGAACCCCAGGCACAGTCGTCCTATGCGGCGGCGCTGGCGGCGCCTGCTCCGCCGCGACAAGTAAGCCGACCACCTACTACTTCTGCAGGCAACACCACCCGCCAGCCCTCGAGTGCTGCAGCGGCCGGCAAGGCGTACCCACCCATCGTGGTCGAGCGGATGCCGAGCTGGCCCACACATTTCGCGGCGCTGCGGAAGAAGCTGGGCCACGCACCCCATGCGAGGCCCTTCGGGCAGGGCATCAGGTTCATGCCACCGACGGCCGATGAGTACCGGGTAATCCAACGGTACTTGACGGACTTGTCCGCCACAGAACCAGGGCTCTCATGGTTCTGTTATACCCCGCAGGACGATCGCCCCAAGGTGGCGGTTAAGGGCCTGCCGGGTATGACGGACCCGGACGGAGTCACCGAAGCCTTAAAACGGCTTGGATTCCCGGCACGATTCGCCCGTCACATTCCATCCAGGCGAGGTAAGCCCGGCTGCGTGTTCTACGTGCAGCTGGACCGGATGGCCGAACCGGAGTTGCGCCGCCTCTATGGGGTGACGGAACTCCTGTTTATGCCGGGGGTCGTTGTGGAGGCGTGGAGGGGTCGTTTTGCCCCCCCCCCAGTGTCATCGCTGTCAAGCAGTGGGGCACTCCTCCACCAACTGCCACCGGCCGGCCAGATGCGTCCGGTGCGCGGGGGGCCACGTAGTACGGGACTGCCCAGAACCCAGAAACGCCACCCCCAGATGCGCCAACTGCCGGGGTGCGCACACGGCCAACACCAGGTCGTGCGTGTACCTCCGGAGGATGGCCCGCGTCAGGGGAATGGTGGTACCTCCGCCCCGCCCATCTACCACAGCGCCCGCGCGGCAGCCGCCAACGACGCGAAGGGAACCGGTACCCGTGCGAGTCGTGGAGGAGTTTGCGCCGACCGAGGGCGCTTCGCTGATGGCCCCGGCAAATCCCCCTGCAGCGCGCGGCGATGACGTGCGCAAGAGCAGGAGGAAGGCCCAAGGCGAGGCGCAATGAGCAGCAGGTGGAAACGCCAGCTGCTCAAGCTCCTCAGCCTAAGCCGAAGCCAACAAATCAGCCGCGCCCCTCGGGAAGTGGCATGAGAACAGCCACCACCATCAAGGCTGCTCAGGCAGTCCACCAGCCGCCTCCTCCACCACCGACTCCAGTTCCGGAAGCTGCACAGGTGGCCCCTTCTCGCAAAGGGAAGGGGAAAGGTAAGCGGTCGCAGAGGGAGGTAGAGGTCCAGGAAGCCCCAGCCCCCCAACCTCCATCACCCCGCCTCCGCTCCGTCTTTATTCCCACTCCAGCACCTCGCCCCCTGCAGGCCCTGGGGATCAACACGCCGGCCGATGACCTGGTGGCGGCTATCACCACCATCAGCGAGACTATTGTGCGGTACCCAGCGCTTGTAGGTACCATTAAATCCATTCTGGCCGACACTCTTGGGTTCCATTATGGTTGCTCAACTTAGACTTCTGTATTGGAACCCGGGAGGAATCGGCCAACATATCCCGGCGCTGCGTCGGCTCGTCCGGGAACAGGACGTACAGGTCGTGCTGCTGGGCGAGACGAAGCTGCGACCGGGACTGGCCTTTACGCTCCCGAACTACGCCGTGTACCGGCGCGACGAAATATCGCAGGCAGGGCTCCCTTACAGGGGCACAGCCATAGCGATTCGCCGCGATCTGGTACACGACGTGCTTCCACTGCCCCCGTACGTATATTTCCCAAGGTATGGAAGGACGGAAGGTTACTGGTGCTGCCCAAGGGGAACGATAAGTCGCTGCATGACCCCAAGGCCTACCGGCCGATCACTCTGCTACCGATCCTCGGCAAGATTTTGGAACGCGCTCTCCTGAGAAGTGCACCAGAGATTACGGCTGGACTCTCCGACTGCCAGCACGGCTTCACGCGGGGTCGGTCTACTGTGACTGCCCTGCAGCGGATACTGCATGTGAGTAGTACTAGCAACAACAAATACGTCGAGCTGATTATGCTGGATATATCGGGCGCCTTCGACAACGCCTGGTGGCCGATGATACTGCTGAAATCCAAGCGAGGGGGTTGCCCGCCAAACATCTATCGGATGTTGGCGGACTACTTTACCGACCGGCGGGTAGGCCTATTTGTGGGAAACCAGGTGGTGTGGAAGGCCTCGACCATGGGATGCCCCCAGGGCTCAGTGCTGGGCCCCGCCTTGTGGAACGTGCTGATGGACGACCTACTGAGTCTGCCAATTCCCGAGGGCTCCAGTTTTGTGGCGTACGCCGACGATGTCTCGGTCCTGATCGAGGCGGACTCTAGGGCCGGCATCGAGGCGAAGGCTTCTGCTGCCCTGAGTCTAATTACGGACTGGGGGGCGAGGAACCGCCTCGCGTTCTCCCCCAACAAGTCTGCCCACATGACCATCCGGGGCAAATTCAAACGTCCACCTACCATCAAAATGGACGGCGCCTCGGTCAGGAGCGTTGACTCGGCCACACTACTGGGTGTGGTTTTGGACTCCACTTTATCAATCGTCAAGCACGCGATATCGATCGGGGAAAGGGCGACCGCTTGCTTCGGCAAGATGTCGCGAGTATCAGCGTCCTCATGGGGAATTCGGTATCCAATGTTGAAGTTAATGTACAGAGGCACCTACGTGGCCACCGTGACATACGCGGCGGTCATATGGCACAAGCGCGTGACCCAGTATGCGGTCAGAGGTGCGTTGTTAAGTACCCAGCGCTCGGCGTTGGTGTTACTCACCAAGGCGTACCGTTCGATCAGCACGGCGGCTCTGCCGGTCTTGGCTGGTGTACTTCCGGCTGACCTCGAGGTGAGCCGCGCTGGCCAACTGGATGAAGTGCACAAGTCCGCGGCCGAACAGGACACGCGGGAACAGAAAGGGAAAATCACAGCGGATGTTGTTGCCCAATGGCAGCAGCGGTGGGACAGCGAGGAAAAAGGTAGGGAAACGTATCGATTCTTCCCGGACGTGGCGGCTCGTCTCGGGGCTACCTGGGTCGAGCCGGACTATGAAACTTCGCAAATCCTGAGTGGGCATGGATGCTTCCGAAAGAGACTGTATGACATGAAGCTGAGTGAGGTGAGCGAATGTTACTGCGGGTTGACTGATGAAAACATGCATCACGTGCTTTGGGAATGCCCCCTGTACGACGAGTATAGAGACTGCATGCTGAATGGACTGATTCGCAGCGAGGCGGGACCGGTCTACTACGGCGATCTCGTCTCCTCCGAGGCTAACTTCCGCAGATTGCGTGCTTTCGCCCGGAGATGGCATACCGACAGGCAGGGACGGGAACGTGAAGACAGGGCACGCGCGGCCGGCGTCCGAGGTTGTGGTGTTGCGTCCATCCCGAGACGGGTGAGCGGCGCAGGGACCAGCTCAGAAGAAGCGGCTCGTTATGAGCTTTGTAGGGAGATCAAGCAACACGCTGGGAACAGTGCGGAGTACCGGCGTGTTCTCCCATGTTTCGGCCCGTATAACCTGAAGGTTGAGAGGGCCATGGGAAGGTGGTGGGTGAGTGCCCCCGTACGTGAACACGCGCTCCATCGGGGCCGTCGTGAGCGCCGGGGGACGGGAACTGCGACTGTTTGCCGCATACCGACCGCCTGGTCCCCAATTTAACCCGCAGGACATCCATACCATCTTGGACGAGAGCGCTGCGACCTTACTGGCTGGTGATCTCAATGCCAAACATCCGGCTTGGGGTTCCAGAATCACCAATACAGCGGGACGCAAGCTGTACTTTGACGCCGAGGAGATGGGCTACGAGGTGATTGGGCCAGAATCGCCTACGCACATCCCCACGGCTGAGTCCTCTCGCCCCGATGTCCTGGACATAGTGCTCCACAGGAACCTCCGATGCCCAGTTCATGTGGAGGTGTTGTATGATCTGGACACGCAGCACCTCCCAATCCTGGTCACGCTTGGTCTGGGAGCCGACGCGGTGGCCTTTAAACCGGTAACTCGAAGGGTGGACTGGGAGTCTTTTCAGTTAACCATGGGTGGGGTCAAACTCACCCAGGCGCTTAATACACCGGGGGGAGTGGAAGCCGCGGCCGGCGCGTTCACGGCTTCAGTCCGGGAGGCGTTGGACGCGGCGACCACTCTCATACCGCAGACATCAAGACGCGCCAGACTCCCGGCCCACCTGGAGAGAAAATTAAGTAAAAAACGGTTACTTCGCCGATTATGGGCGCGCACCCGCTGCCCCCGGGTGAAGCGTGACCTCAACAACCTGGCGGAGGAGTTGTCTGCTGAGATGGCGGAGTACCGTGGCGCCTCCTGGGAGGCGAGAGTCGACCAGGCAGGTGAGCACGAGACGTCACTCTTCCATCTCACCAGGCAGCTCACCCGAACGAAGGAGACCGTCTGCCCACTCCTTAATGGTGAGGGCAGGCGATGTTATTCCCCTAAGGAAAGGGCGGAGATTCATGCGGGGCACTTAGAAGAGCAATTCTCTCCACACCCCGCAGCCGCTGCCGTCGCCGAACACCACGAGATCGTAGAGGCGTGGGTAGAGGACTTCCTTGGACGCCCGACACCGCCACCCCAGGGATTGGAGTTCATCTCGCCCTCGGAGACGCGGAAGGCCGCCTTGCGTTTACCGAAGCGTAAGGCGCCAGGCCCCGATGGAGTCCCAAATATGGCGTTGGCGATGCTCCCGAGGAGGGCCTTAGTCGTAATGACAAGGCTCTTCAATGTGTAAGCAAGCTCTTTAGTTGGGGGAAGAACCACAGGAAAAGATGGTGTTATCGGCTAGCTAATGTTCTTACAGTAAATTTATATAAGGAATGTAAGAATATTAGGGAAATATCCAAATTAAACAAATGTTACACAATTAAATATTTATTACAACTCTGAAGTTAATGACACAATTTATTTAATTTATACAATAAAATCATTGATATTCCCTAATACCAGCGGAAAAACATGAGACTAAATACAACAACGGACTCAGGGCCGCTTGTGAGGATCCGCGAGGTGAGCACATATAATCCCTTAAACTCAGCACTAGGGCATAAAGTTATAATGACTGCGCTTACAGATAAACAGTCTTGGTCACACACGGTTTAATAATATTTGTAGTACCAACAATAACAACAAGGTTATATAATTTACTTTTGTAACAAGTGGTAATATTTTACTTTTTATAAATACAAAGTAACGGGTGGTAATAATATTTGCTTTTGTAACGGAGCAGAGACCCTTGGCATCGGAGAACATGGATAACCATGTGGCCGCAACCTCACGGAAGACCTACGGGTAGATATAGACAGGGAATCCTATCCTACGTGTCTGTGGTTACCTCGGAGACTGGGGCAGACGCCCGCGACGGCTGTCCTGGTGTGACGCTTCGTCGGCACGCGAAGGCACACTGTTCAGCCTCGCCAACGGCTACAGCCACCGGAGGACGGACTTCGAGGACACCACGTGGCACGTGGTCTGGACTGGACTGCAACCTCTAGGTTCAGGCTAGCGCACACGCAATAGACGTGGCATTGAAGACTTCGACGGGTATTTACTGCTGCCGGGCGTCAGGGAAATCACAATCCCTATAACATTTTGTGGTCACACAATCCCAGGAACCACCTTTTACTTCACTGGGTCACCACATGGCCATGACCCGTACACAGGGCTACCGAACTTCCACGGCCTTCGACTTGACTGCTCGACCGCCAAAACGAAAAGCACTCCAATAACGACCACAGGGACTAAAGACACTCTGACACAGATAAAACAATAACCTCAGATGACCTGTATACGACCTTGGAGTTTTAAATTTATATTTTACTATTTATTATTTTTAAACTATGCAATTATTTCTATTTAATATTAAATTATTTTATTAATATTATCTTTTGTTAATTAATAGTTAATATTGTACTATTAAAATATTTATTGTCTCTGTTTACAACATTAGCGCCACTGTGACAAAGGAACTAATTGGTTATCGATCTACGGTAATTAAGTTACCGTGACCCAACAGATGGCGCTGAGACATATTATTAACACACAACTTATGGGGTCAAATTTGCTACGTTACAATGCCCCTCTTCCCACAAAAGGTTTTTTACGTATGCGGAAAAAACCGCACCGCCCTCGGTGCTATATGACCAGAGGGAAGGTTAAAAAAAAAATGACGTAGCAAAACAAAATACACTCTAACAACTAAACTGAAGGTTTAGGAAAGAGGAAAAATGAACTATCCATTAAGTAATCAAACCTAAATTAAACCAACTGCCAGGAACTGTGTTCTTCTATCCAACAATACTCTTCTTTCCGGGCAAAAATCCCCCCACCTTGCATGCGTCACTCTTACATTCCTCACCTTTCACCTAGTAGCAACCAACTCCAACTATCGTTAGAAGCCACGCCCGTTCACACTCCCGAATTCCTCCTGTATACCAGTGGAACTCAATATATGTTCTTTTACCAAACAACGATTCTCCTGGTGAAAAAACAGCATACAACCACAACGGGCCAGCTAAACAAGAAACAACAATGTTCCCAAAAACTCACCAGGCAGAACGTAAAGTTCCCCAGAAGACCACGCTCCTGAAAAACAAAACAATAGGTGGATAGGCTTATTTAAGGAGTCACCGGCCGCTCCTGCTGTAAGGCTTATTTAAACGTGTTGCAAACCGCACGAACTAGGACAGCACACGAGGCCACCTAACAAAACAACAAAGTGGATAGGCTTATTTAAGGAGTCACTAGCCGCTCCTGCTGTAAGGCATATTTAAACGTGTTGCAAACCGCACGAACTAGGACAGCACACGAGACCACCTAACAAAAAAACAAAGTGGATAGGCTTATTTAAGGAGTCACTAGCCGCTCCTGCAGTAAGGCTTATTTAAACGTGTTGCAATCCGCACGAACAAAAATCCACAGACAAACCTGCAGACAAACACTAGTATAGGCTTATTTAAGGAGTTACAATCCGCTCCTGCATTAAGGCTTATTTAAACGTGTTGCAATCCGCACGAAACATTCGACAAGCAAGCTTGAAAAACAAACACACCCAGAATACAAAATAAACCCGAAGGCAAATGCTAGAAGTTAAAAAGTAACATCTAAACATATAAAATGAGACGGAGGACTAAATTACCTTTATATCCTTTATGTGCCAAGTGCCTAACGGTTTACCATCTAACGCGACAAGTTCGTATACGAGAGGTGAAAGTACTTTCTTTACTATGCACTTTTCATATTTAGGTGCTAACTTAGAGGCTTTAAATTTATCTGCATCACTAAGTATATACGTCTTACGCCATACCTGTTGACCTTCACGTAATGTGATGTGGCGTCTCCGCAAATTATAATATTTCGCGTTAGTTGAATGAGCTTTAACGATGTTAGAACGCACTTTTTCAAAAATCTCCTTAAGAACACCTAGTTCCCCAGCGTATTCCTCCCTAGGCATAGCTACCTCATATTCGCAGTCTTCTGCATTTTTATAAAACTTGCCGTTAATAACCGGCTCTCGGCCATGAACTAAGAAAAATGGAGAAAACCCTGTAGTTTCGTTCACTGCACTATTAATAGCAAATTGAATTTTATATAAATTTAAATCCCATGTCCTATGATCCTCTTTCACATAAGATGAAACTGCTGTTATTACCGTTTTGTTGTATCTTTCAACCGTGTTAATCTGTGGACAGTATCTAGGTCCGTGATGTACTCAAGGAATGTTATATTTCTTCAATACGCTACAAAATTCTGATCCCGTAAATTGAACCCCATTATCGGTAATTACGGTTTCAGGAATCCCATGAGCAAGAAGAACATACTGCTCAAAGTTCTTGGCTACATTAACGCTAGTTGCACGGCGAAGTGGAAACAATAAGGTATATTTTGAGAAACAACAAGTGACGACTAGTAAGTGTGCATAACCCGAACGCGACTTTGGAAGAGGTCCAACTAAGTCCAAGGATACAGCTTGAAACGGCCTAAAGCATTGCTTAGGTTGACCCATGAGACCTGGAGTAAGAGTAGTCTTGTGTTTATAGGCAGAACATACAGAACAATTCTTAATAAAGTTAACAACGTCACGGTACATGCCTGGCCAAAAATACCTCAGACTGATTCTCCGATGTGTCTTAAAAACACCCAAGTGTGCTGCAGTAGGAGGTTCGTGGTTTTCGGACATAATCTGTGAACGCATTGACTCAGGGACTACCTCTTTCCAGTCAAACTCTTGTGTCAACGAGTATTTTCCCTTGCTGTATCTATATAGAACTCCATTTTCTACTCTGTAATTAGGAAAGTTTTTAGGATGTGTCGAACAACCTGCATAAATCCTATCGTACCAATCGTCTTTAGTTGGTGTAGAAGTGACCGGTTTAGGTGTTGAGACCGCATCAACTTTTATTAATCTAGACAAAGCATCTGGTACCACATTATCTTTTCCTTTCCTATGCTCGATGGTATAATTAAATTGTGATAAACGACAACCCCAACGAGCTAAACGACCAGTCGGATTTTCCAAATTCTTGAACCATTTAAGTGAAGCGTGATCCGTGATCACTGTAAAATGTCTACTACCTAAATATGGTTCAAACTTTTCAACCGCATAAATTACTGCTAACGCTTCACGTTCTGTTGCACTATAATTACGTTCGTTTTTATTAAGGGATCTACTAATATATGCAATAGGATGGTCATTCCCATCAATATTCTGGGTTAGCATACCACCTATGCCATAACTGGACGCATCGCAATGAACTGAGAATGGTTTTTCAAAGTCAGGACAAGCCAACACAGGAGCCGAAACTAAAATATTTCTTAAAGTATTAAAAGCATTGTCCGCTTCCGGGTTCCATTTAAATTTAACTTTAGTGCTAGTAAGCGCATTTAAAGGTGCTGCAATTGACGAAAAATTTCTAATAAATCTGCGATACCATGAACAAGTTCCTATAAACATTTTAACTTCCTTTGCTGACTTTGGTATTGGAAAATCTAAAATAGCACGAACCTTATCAGGATCTGTCCTGAGACCACGCTCATCGACTACATAACCTAAATACTTTAATGACTTCCTAAAGAATTTACTCTTTTCAAAATTTATCGTTAAATTAGCACTTGAAATACGTTCATGGAGTCTCTTTAATAAAAGAATATGCGTTTCCATGTCTTCAGATACTATACAAATATCATCAACGTAACAAAATATTAAACCTTTAGTGATATCGCTACAAAATGGATGGCCAAATAACATATCCATCAACCTTTGTTGCCGAGCAGGAGCTCCACAAAGACCGAATGGCATAACTTTAAATTGAAACAGTCCTCTACCAGGCACAGTGAAGCTAGTTTTTTCCTGGGAGGCTTCATCAAGACCAATCTGCCAAAAACTAGATTTAAAATCAATAGAACTTATATATTTAGCATTTCTGAGACTATCTTAGATTTGCGGTATATAAGGAATTGCGTAAGCATCGCCCTTTGTAACAGCATTTAGCTTCCTACAATCTAGACAAAACCGCAATGTACCATCCGACTTTGGAACCATAAGGACTGGGTTATTCCATGGACTCTCACTAGGTACAACCACATCGAGCTTCAACATATTGTCCAATTCCCTATGCAGTTCTTTTAACTTCTCTGGTGACATAGGATAAGGTCTGCACTTAATAGGGGAAGCATCTCCTGTATCTATGACGTGCTGAATTAAATGAGTCCTACCTAAACCTTTGCACTCAAAAGAAATTTCATAAAATTGTTTTACTATTAAGTCTACTATAACTTTTTGTTCTACACTTAAGGTATCAAATGATTCAATTGAATTAATTATGTTACTATCAAAATTATTGTTTAAAAATTCTTTAGGTGTCTCAATATAGGAAACACTTCTTAATATATCAGGCATTAGTCTAAATGATTTCCAAAAATCAATTCCAAATATAACGTCAGCTGTAATTGATGGTATTACATGAAAATTAATAATTTTTGTAATATTATTATATGTAATAGGTAACATTAAAATTCCTATAGATCTACATTCCGAACCATTTGCGGCATAAACCATAGTATCGCCTGAATTATTTAAAGGATACCCCAAATTAATAAATTGTTCATGCGCTCCATTCCCTATAATTGAAATAACTGCACCTAAATCTAATAAACCACATATACTTATATCATAAAGTTTTACAGTTAAATATGGCCGAATGTGCCTATTACTAGGTTCAAATAGTACCGACACAGATTGCTGAAATTTGAGAAAGTTCGAGACAAACTCTAACCATAACTTCCAATCACCCGGGTCGACCGTTCCGGGTAGTGGTTCTGTGCGGACTATATTTAGTTTTTTGAAGCAATCTTGCAATCTGGGCATGTTTTAGTAATGTACCCTGGCTTTCCGCACTTAAAACAATTAATTCTATTATTATTTGCAGCAGTTTGTGGCCTATATTTCCCATTAAATTTATTTTTATTAAAATATTTTTTCTCTTGGTTTGTAAATTCACGTTTTCCTTTATTTATTGTAGCAATATTTGGTTTAAACCTACTGTTTTTGATCCCTAAGTCACAGGAGGTGCTGGCGTGCGCTTTCGCTTTATCATCCTCTGCTTCAAGTAGCCGACAAATTTCTTTTAGCTCTGCTATAGAATTTGATTTCACTAAAACCAAACCGCGAGATATTGATGGTTTAACATTCTTCTTTAAGATCTTAATTTGCTCCTGGATGGTTAATGCAACCTTTAAACGCGAAAACATACTATTCATTACTGCAAAGTACATATGGATTGGCTCATTGTCACCCTGTTTTCTTTTTTTGACCTCATGTAACAAATTGTCCTCATAGCTATAGCATGAAACTCTTTTAATAATAAATAAGCTAGCTCTTTCCACGAAACAACCTGATTCCTAGCACTCCTAAACCAAATCAAGGCATCCCCTTTGAAAAAGAAGAATGCTGAATCAAAGAGAACCTCATCTCTTATTTTAAATGCTTTAGCACGCTCATCGATTGCTTCCAAAAATAAAAATGGACAGGACTTCCCATCAAATGTTATATTCCATTTGCTAATATTTTTAGAAATGAGGCACTGCCTACCGGTACTAAACTCTAATTCCTCGCCCTCAGATTGTGTTTTCCCGCTTTCAGATTGTGCGAACAATTTATCCAAAGTTGCCCCGTAACTAAACAACGTACTTTTTAATTTACTTTGCAGAGCGGTCTCTTTTGGCTCCCTACAAACTAACCTTTGTATACGATGATACAAATGGCAGTATAGTGCCCTAGCACGAGTAAGACTGTACCTATCATGGGTCTTTTCATAATTTTCCAACTTGTCCTGCAGTTCTTTAAACTTTCCCTGAATTATGGGCAACTCTTCACTAGGTTCTAAGTCTTCGTCCACATATTCTGAAGGACTAAAACCTAGGCATAAATTTTTTAATTGTTTTCTTAGTTTCACAACTGTATCCTCGGGTGACTCAGCGCGGATGGCAACCTCATAGGTCATTTCGTCTCGAAGAAGAGCGTGGAAATACACCTTATCTAAATCCATTTTGTGCTATGTTTTATTTACGAAATTTAAACAAAATTTATGTTACCAAGATTACCTACTGATTGTCACCTGTCACTAATTGTCAATGACAATTAAATAATTTTGTACTAAGTTTATGACTTTATGAACTAAAGTAAACAAATAATTCAAAGTAATAAATTTCAAAGGTCTAATTTAAAATAAGCGCTACTTTAATTGACGTTAAAATTCAATTTTTGTTATGATGACAAAATATAAAATTATAAGATATCAATTTATCAAACGCAGTATCCGAACGCCACAAGACAAGATGTCAAGTTGGCACTTCAATACCAAAGGTTATTTGCTTCGTAACTACACTAACTACCGTGAAAAATAAAATTTTGTGTCTAAATAAAAGTTATAAACAAGGTATTCGATAAAGCAATACGTGACAAAACTATGCAACGCCGTAAAAACAATAAACAGCTATGAACATACCAACAATGACGTGAACCAAAAACTATTTCTCGAAAACCAAAAAACGCTGGACTAATCCAAGTTATTTGACTAAAGGAACCAACCAATATTACTGGATTGATATATCAAGCACATTCAAGGAGTAAACCGCCAAATCAAAACAAACTGTGAAAGTAATTGTGTCTAAATTGCTGCAATATTTTTAGAAAATAATTGTGTCTAACTTTCCACAATATTAAAAAATAATAATTGTAATTTAACATAAAGTTTTGCATTAAAGAATATTGAAAGCAATGTGTTAAAATTATTTAAATTACCGGTGCAGTTTGAAGTAAATTTAAGTTAAAATACTGACTCACTAATCAAATACCAATTCAGTTGGCTCACCTCGGAATGCCTCGCAAGTAACCTCACAATTTAGCAATATCAAAATATTGTTATCTAAAGTTTAACAGTTAACAACACTTGTCAACAAACATGAATATAACAAACTATCTTTACTAACAAAAGGTAAGATCTTTAACCAAACTAAATTTTGAAATTATATTGCTACTATTACTAAAAGCACCTTGTGTGTTGTATGGACTTACAATTTCTCAAATTACTTAGCTCTCCTCTTTTCACTTAAAGAGTACAGAAAGCAATTCCCTGTGTGGTATATTAGCTCGAGTCTATTGACTACCAAGCAATAAAAGTTTCCAAAACGTGAAAACAATTAACTGACAAAAATAATACAATACCAGTTAATACATGTGTAACACCCGGTGTCTACACATATCCTATAACACAACTAGGTGTGTATAGCAACTCGAGTCCACCGACTAACGAGAAACAAAATTATTCAATTTATGAACAATTAATTAACTGGAAAATGTATACAGTTAACACATGTGTACCGCTTAGTGGCTACACATAATCCATACCACACATTAAATAAACAAAATAGAAAAAAAAATTGTCCTTACAACACACATACACAATTAAAAAGATAGGTGCTGGGGCTCACTGGCCCACTAAAAACTTACAACTAACCTAAACCTAGCAATGCTCCCTTACAAAAGCAAAAAAAAAAAATAACCACCTAACCGAGTGTGACAAAAGGGGATATATGCTCACCTTATATATCAAATAAATATACCTTTTAGGCGCCAACTGTAAGCAAGCTCTTTAGTTGTGGGAAGAACCACAGGAAAAGATGGTGTTATCGGCTAGCTAATGTTCTTACAGTAAATTTATATAAGGAATGTAAGAATATTAGCGAAATATCCAAATTAAACAAATGTTACACAATTAAATATTTATTACAACTCTGAAGTTAATGACACAATTTATTTAATTTATACAATAAAATCATTGATATTCCCTAATACCAGCGGAAGAACATGAGACTAAATACAACAACGGACTCAGGGCCGCTTGTGAGGATCCGCGAGGTGAGCACATATAATCCCTTAAACTCAGCACTAGGGCATAAAGTTATAATGACTGTGCTTACAGATAAACAGTCTTGGTCACACACGGTTTAATAATATTTGTAGTACCAACAATAACAACAAGGTTATATAATTTACTTTTGTAACAAGTGGTAATATTTTACTTTTTATAAATACAAAGTAACGGGTGGTAATAATATTTGCTTTTGTAACGGAGCAGAGACCCTTGGCATCGGAGAACATGGATAACCATGTGGCCGCAACCTCACGGAAGACCTATGGGTAGATATAGACAGGGAATCCTATCCTACGTGTCTGTGGTTAACTCGGAGACTGGGGCAGACGCCCGCGACGGCTGTCCTGGTGTGACGCTTCGTCGGCACGCGAAGGCACACTGTTCAGCCTCGCCAACGGCTACAGCCACCGGAGGACGGACTTCGAGGACACCACGTGGCACGTGGTCTGGACTGGACTGCAACCTCTAGGTTCAGGCTAGCGCACACGCAATAGACGTGGCATTGAAGACTTCGACGGGTATTTACTGCTGCCGGGCGTCAGGGAAATCACAATCCCTATAACATTTTGTGGTCACACAATCCCAGGAACCACCTTTTACTTCACTGGGTCACCACATGGCCTTAACCCGTACACAGGGCTACCGAACTTCCACGGCCTTCGACTTGACTGCTCGACCGCCAAAACGAAAAGCACTCCAATAACGACCACAGGGACTAAATACACTCTGACACAGATAAAACAATAACCTCAGATGACCTGTATACGACCTTGGAGTTTTAAATTTATATTTTACTATTTATTATTTTTAAACTATGCAATTATTTCTATTTAATATTAAATTATTTTATTAATATTATCTTTTGTTAATTAATAGTTAATATTGTACTATTAAAATATTTATTGTCTCTGTTTACAACATTAGCGCCACTGTGGCAAAGGAACTAATTGGTTATCGATCTACGGTAATTAAGTTACCGTGACCCAACAGATGGCGCTGAGACATATTATTAACACACAACTTATGGGGTCAAATTTGCTACGTTACAAATGGTATACTACGCACCGGCCACTTCCCGACCACCTGGAAGATGGGGAAGGTGATAGTTCTCCCGAAGCCGGGAAAAGACAGACGTCTCCCGGCCAGCTACCGTCCCATCACGTTGCTGCCCACCATAGCAAAGCTCTTCGAGAGGCTGGCGCTGAAGCGACTGCGACCGTCACTTAGTTTAAGGGACGAGCAGTTCGGCTTCCGCGCCGGTCACTCGACTACGCTGCAGCTGACACGAGTGCTCCACCATCTTGCAAGCGAGACCAATTACGGTAGACACACGGTCGGCGTCTTCCTCGATATCGAGAAGGCGTTCGACCGCGTATGGCACCCTGGGCTCGTTTTCAAGCTGTTGGAGTCACCCCTGTCGGCGCTATTGGTGAGGTTAGTGGCGTCATTTTTAGATGGGCGGCAGTTCTACGTATCGGTCGAGAACGTCGCCTCAGACCCCCGCCCAATACGTGCTGGTGTACCACAGGGTAGCTGCCTCTCGCCACTACTCTACGCCTTCTACACGAACGACATTCCCACCCTCGAAGGTCACCTCGAGGAATGGGAAAGGGACGTGGAGCTCGCGGTGTTCGCGGACGACAGCGCATACTTCGCGTCTTCTCGTGATCCCGCAATAGCTACACGCAGGATGCAACGACTGTTGGATCTTCTGCCGGAGTGGCTGGATAAGTGGCGTATGGCTGTCAACGTCAGTAAGACGGTCGCGACACTTTTCAGCCGCAAACGCAGCATGCCGCCGCCGCTACGTCTTCGGATTTAACATCGATCGCACGCTGCACATGGTGCCTCAGGTGGACCACGCGATCCGACAGGCCCGTGTTGCACGTGCGATGCTCCGACCGGTGCTTGCATCTCATCTGCCGCTCCGAACTAAACTAAAGGTGTACAAGCTGTACGTCCGATCCCGATTGACCTACGCGGCGCCGGCGTGGTACGCGTTGGTGTCAGAGGCCAACAGGAAACGCCTCCGCGCGCAGCAGAGCCTGTCCCTCCGGGCGATCGTCGGGGCGGGTCGCTTCGTTCGGAACGACGTGTTGGAGCGCGACCTTAAGGTGCAAACCTTGGACAGGTTTGTGGCTCAGTTGGCGCGTCGTATGTACGAACGCGCTGACAGTGGGCCACATGCCCATCTACGAGGTTTCGCGCCCCTTCACGCTCGACCCCCCGAGGGGCGTCCGCTCCCTCGTGAACTCGAGGGCCAGGTATCCTCCGACCACCTGGAGGATTAAATCTGCGTAGCAGCATAGCGCGGTCACAGAAGGCCGAAGGCTGCAACACTGCCTGACGGCAGCACACATCACACATGATAAAATGCACTGAAACCGAGCTAATGCCCATCTTTGTGGCAAAGGAGCTACGTAAGTTGCCCCCAGTAACCTTTGACCACGTAGATGTAACTAGATTATTGAAGGATATCATAATTCTAAAAGACAATATACAGGATATACAAGAGCGATATGCTACACTAGAACAGCTGAATATGTTAAAAATAGAATTAAAAGATATGAAACAGGCGTCACTAATAAATACCTCAGTTACAAATAATTTTGAACATTCACAGACACAGTTTGTAAACACCAAACGAGGTACAAGAAATTTGCTCGCATATAGATCCATAGAAACGGATAGTGGACCGTTTGGCATTTTAAATTTGACTCATAATGCAGAATGCAGCGCAAAACAAAGTAAGACAGATAATACGAAGTGCATAGAAACAGCTGATGCGTACCACAGTTCACTGAACTCGAAACAAGTGATAGTGCCGTCGCAGTCACACGCGGGGCAAGACGTGATGCCGTCCTTGTCACCATTGCAAAGTGAACGAACTGGTCCGGCCAAGGTTAATAATCGCACGGAGGCCGATACCGCGGTTTCGACGCAGGCGCAAGCGGAGCGAAATGTTTCGTCCTTATCTCTATCACCTATGCAAAGAGATCAAACTCGTCCGGCGGAGGCGCGTTGTGAGGCCAACACCGTGGTTTCGGCTGCACATATGCAGTGCGCTACAGCGAGAGGCGAAGGTACAGGCGATGGAATTAATGCGCGGGCGCATACGCATATGACTCGAAATGTTCCCGTTAATAACATGTCGTATTCACAACGAACACGGGAAGGGGGCGATTTTGTTAATAAGCCTGATGAACAGTGGATTAAGGTGCAAAGGAGGAAACGGAGAAATCAATTTATTGGAACAAAAGGGCAGGCAAAAGATCCTTTCAGTAAATTTAAAGCGGCTGATATAAAAATTCCACTATTTATAAATAATGTAGACATTAATGTATCTTCCGACGACATTATTGAGTATATAACGACAAAAACAAAAGTGGCAGTTAACCTGGTTGAGATAAAGATGAAACAACAAAAGGAATACAGGGCCTATAAGGTTTTCGTACCTAAACACAAACTGCCGACTTTCATAGATGAAAACTTATGGCCAGAAGGTATATCTTTTCGACGCTTTGTTGACTTCGAGGCAAACCGCCATAGAAGTAAAGAAATAAAAGAGGCTACGAACATCTGATACTATAGTATATCACCTATTCTTTATTGTAATGGATATGGACTGCACTATAACGAAACTTTTGAGCTTTAATTGCAAGTCTGCAACGAGATCTATTGATGGTATAAAGGAGCATTGTAAAACAGCAGATGTGATCGCCCTTCAGGAGACCTGGTTGCTGCCGCACGACGTGGATATGATTGGAACGATTGACCACGACTTCGATTTCACTAGTAAATCTGCAGTAGATACATCAACTGGACCCTTGCGGGGACGACCATATGGGGGAGTGGCCATTATGTGGAGGAAACAAGTCTCATCGGTCACCTTGTGATAGCGTGAGGCTTGCGGCGGTTAAAATATGTTTAATGGATCGCTGTTCACTTGTTTTCTCAGTGTATATGCCTGTTGACAATGGTAGTGTTGATAATTTAACAGAATTTGTAAAAGTGCTAAGTGAGATTAACGCCATAATAGAAAGTAGTGAGATTGAATCTGCTTATATTCTAGGTGACTTTAATGCGCATCCGAGGGAAGTGTTCTTTAAAGAGTTGATTTGTTTTTGTGATGAACGAAGGTGGCTGTGTGCTGGCGTGATCAAGCTGGGGCTGTCCAGTGGTATGTACACTTTTATTAGTGAGAGTCATAAATGTAGGCGATGGCTTGATCACTGTCTTGTAACAGAGGCAGCTTCGAAATCTATTGTTGATGTAGTAGTTCATTATGATGTATTTTGGCCGGATCACTTTCCACTGGAGGTGAAATGTAAATGGGGAAATTTAATATCGAAAACCATATGTAGTAGCGAAAATATCGATAACGTTCGGTGGGGTGAGAGGGACCCCCAACAGATAATGAAATATCACGTCACGATCACGATAAAGTCACGAGTGTCAACTGAATTTAAAGAATATTGTTTTTCCGGATGAATGTAGACATTGTACTAATAAACTATGTAACGAGATAGGGCATAGAAAAATTATTGATACAATGTATCAAAACATTGTTAATGCATTAACTAAATCTTCTCAAATTATTTACGAAAAGAAACGTAAGGGAAAATATAAGAAAGTCATAGGCTGGAATAAGTATGTAAGGGAGGCTCACGGAGAGGCAAGGCTTGGATTTCAGACCTGGGTGCTACATGGTAAACCTAATGGAGGGGAAGTATATAATCGGATGTGTGAATCTAGAAAGCGCTTTAAGTCTAGACTGAAATGGTGCCAGGATAATGAAAACCAAGTAAAAATGAACATATTGGCTAACCACCATTCCAAGAAGGACTTTGGTGCTTTCTGGAAGCATACAAGAAAGCTGAAAACTAGAGCGTGCCTGCCCGGTAGTGTTGAGGGTCAGTGTGAGCCAGGCCAGATTGCTGAAGTTTTCAGAAAGCACTTCCGAGTGGAAACACCCGTGGTATCCGTTGCGGGGGGGCTCGACGAGGGGTCCGTTATAAGTGGTAGCGCGTATGTGCGCTTTACGAGTAGAGAGGTGGCAGCTGTCATTCGTGACATGTCGCGGGGTAGATCACCGGGCCACGACGGGCTCAGCGTGGAGCACCTACGTTACGCGGGTGTACATCTCCCAAGAGTTTTATGTTTATTTTTTAACTTATGTATGGGACATACGTACTTACCTCAGGAACTTATAAAAACCGTTGTGGTACCCATACCCAAAAACAGGACGAGGGATGCCTCTGATAGGAATAATTATCGGCCAATTTCGCTTGCCACCGTAATAGCAAAGGTACTGGCTGGTTTGCTTGATCGCATTTTCGAGAGACACATTAAACTACACGAAGCCCAGTTTGGGTTTAGGCCGGGTCTGTCTACCGAAACAGCTATATTGCGACTCAAGCACACCGTTCAGTATTATGCCTCCAGAGGAACGCCAGTTTACGCCTGTTTCCTGGACCTGTCAAAGGCATTCGACAGGGTATCGTACACCACTTTATGGGATAAGCTCCTGAGGGAGACTAGTACTCCCAAAGAGGTCATATCTTTAACCAAGTATTGGTACCAACACCAAACAAATATGGTAAGATGGGCTGGCTCATACTCGAAGGAGTACAGGTTGGAATGTGGGGTGAGGCAGGGCGGACTTACCTCTCCTAGGCTTTTCAACCTGTACATAAATGGACTGATTGATGGGCTGAACAGAGCCAGAGTGGGTTGCTCAATTGATGGGATATTTGTGAATAATATCAGCTATGCCGATGACATGGTTCTGTTGAGCCCATCAGTCAGAGGGCTTGAGACTTTAATCGGTGTATGTGAGAGATATGCGGCGTCCCATGGCCTCAGGTATAATACTAAAAAAAGTGAACTACTTGTTTTTAAAGCGGGAAATAAAGAACCGAAGACCATACCACCTGTGAAGCTTGAGGGCTCGATCTTAAGCAGAGTCACTAAGTTTAAATACCTGGGACACTGGGTCAGCGCTGATCTTACAGATGACCTCGACGTTTAAAGGGAGCGTAGGGCATTGGCGGTGAGATGCAACATGTTGGCGCTTAGGTTTGCTAACCGCGGCCCGCGCGGTTCTACAGGTTGCCCGCCGGTGCAGCGGGAGCCGCAAACAACCGCGCGCATCGCGGGCGAAAAACGCGTCGTGAGTATTGCTTTAATTTTTTACACTTATATCTGCATCCTACAGCCGCGGCGGTTTGCGACCGCCCGCCACGTTTGCGGTCGATAATCGCAACCGCGACGGCAGCGGAACCGCAAAAATAGGCGGTCTCGTGAGTTTCGCACAAAAGCTGCGGGCCCGCAACCGTGGCGGCCGCGGGTGAAAACCGCGCCGTGAGTACGTAGCCTAAGGCGTTTTACGCACATGTACGCGCGGATGGACCGATCATCAAAATAAACTTTTCGACATTGAAATGCATTTTTGCTTCAACGATGATCCACGCGGTTAGGCGCCAGCCCGTGTGTGAGGCGCCGACCCCCCGCACTGTCGTTCGCGCGGAGACACGGTGGTGATGAGAACACCGCTGGACCGCGCGGTTAGTCGGTGTTCGTTTGTGAGGCATCAACGGATTCATTAGACCCCAATACAACATGAGATCTGCTTCACTGCCTACCGTGGCAGTGAGTGAACCGTATGTTAATCGCCTTAGGAAGTAGGGCAAGGGTTCAATCTGAAGTAAATCACAGATGCGTTGCTACTCCCGAGGACTATGATGATCGCCTCATATAAAAGTGAGCCGGCAGGCACACCCTTCAAATGAAACACAAGATCTGCTTCACGGTAGAAATAGGTGCGGCGGTGATGCCTCCCTGGTTGAACCATTGCTCTACAACCTTGCAAACTTTATGTGGCAGACTAAATTCCACGCGAGCGAAGCCGCGGGCAAAGGCTAGTACCTTATAAATCTTTATTTTCTACATATATTAGTCGCTCTCTACTCAAAGAAATATTACGACATGAATATCAACAAAAAATTAATGCTTATCACGCAATGAACAAAATTAGAATTTTGAATAGCGAAACACCGTACAAACGTATATGTTAGCAAATCTACCCAAACAGATTTTATTTATAAAAATGATTGCAGTAGTCCAAAGTTATTATTATTATTATTATATTATATATTATATAGCCCTTGAACTGAGTGAGAGATCTGACATTTTCTTTAGTTTGTTGTAATGTTATAGTATATCTCTGAACTCAGTGTGCCTCTTGGCAAAGGCCTCCTCCAGTAGCTTCCACTGTTTGCGATCTTGAGCTACCCGTCTCCATTTTTGTCCCACCGTGAGCTTGAGCTCATCCTCCCAACGCATATATTGTCGTCCTCGACCTCTTTTGCCATCTCTGGGATACCAATTTGTGACAATTTGGCTCCATTTCTCTTGTTTTGATCTCATCATATGGCCAGTCCATCTCCATTTTTGTAGGTCGATCCTTTCGAGTATGTCGGTTACTTTCGTTTTTTCCCGTAGTTGTGAATTGCTACATCTAGCTTGCCTTGTTAGTCCTGTCATGCTTCGTTCCATAGCCCTTTGGCATTTTTCTAATTTGTCCCTATGTTGTCGTGTAAGAGACCACGTTTCACAGCCGTAGGAGATGCATGGCAGGATACACATGTTAAAGGCTTTCCTTTTGGTTGCTATGTTATGATCTTTAGATTTAACAATTTCTTTTAGGGACCAATATCGTCTCCATCCACTGGCAATTCTTTTATTTATTTCCTTTGTAGTTTGGTCTTTAGGGGAGATGATCTGACCTAAGTAGCAATGCTCGTCGACATATTCTAGTTGTTGTCCATCAATTCCAATAGGTTTCTTTATTGAGTTGGTCATTAACTTCGTCTTGTTTGTGTTCATTTTTAGGCCCACTTTTGCGCTTTCTGTGTTGAGAGTTTGTATCATCTTCTCAAGCTTCTTTGGACATTCCTCCAGTAGGACCAGGTCATCCGCAAATCTGAGGTGGTTTAATTTCTTTCCATCTATATTTAGCCCTAGATCCTCCCAATCAAGATTGTGGAAGACATTTTCTAAAACTGCTGAGAAGAGCTTTGGGGACAGTGGGTCTCCTTGTCTGACTCCTCGTTTGATTGGGAACTCTTTGCCTAAGGCTTCCATTTGGATTTTAGCTTTACTTTTTGTATATATCGTTTTGATGATATTAATATAAGTTGCTGGTATACCTTGTTCATCTAAACTTTCCCATATTGCTTTATGACTAATGCAGTCAAATGCTTTAGCATAATCTATAAAGGCTATGTAAAGTGTTTTGTTAAATTCATTATACTTCTCAATTATCTGTTTAAGTGAGTGGATATGGTCTATTGTTGAAAAGTTCCTTCTAAAGCCGGCTTGTTCCATAGGTTGATTTTCATCTAATTTCGCTGTTATCCTACCCAAGATGATCTTTGCAAATATTTTGTAGATGTTTGACAATAGGCTTATTGGTCGATAGTTCTCGATGTCATCTTTTGCACCTTTTTTGTGTAGTAGAGTTATATATGAAGTTTCCCATTGTGTTGGTATATCCCCGTCTCAAAATTTGGTTGAACATATTTGTAAGTATAGGTACTAATTCGTCAATAGCTCCTCTTAGCATCTCGTTTGTGATTTTGTCCGGTCCAGGTGCCTTTTCCATTTTTTGACTTTTGATAGCCTTTTCCACTTCACTCTGCATGATGTCAGCTTCCCACTCTGGCAGGTTATCTGTTGTTTTGTTCTTGATTGGTTGTGTAAGTGCTGGCCTTTGTGAATCTTTGTTGGAGGGCTTTATAAAATTCTGTGGCTCGTTCTTGTATTTTTTTTCTGTTTGTGATTGCGTCTTCTTTTTCTTTTTTCCTCAGCTTGGGTATCCACTCTTTTCCTGTTTCTTTGAGTTCTTTCAAGGCTTTCCTTACACCGCCTGTTCTCAATATTTGTCTCTCTAGCACTTCTCGTCTTTTGTTTTTGCGATCCTTCCTTATTTGTGTTCTGATTTGTTTGCTGATTTCGGTAATTATTTTTATGTTTTCTTTGTTTCGTCCCTGGGCCAATAGAAATTTTCTGTGATCTATAAGTTGAATAGTTTTATCACTTAACTGAAATTTGCTCTCATTTTTGATAGTGTTTCTATTTGATAAAAGTAGTTTTTCCAGGAATTCATAGTTAACTTTGATATCGCTGTCTTTTTCGTATGTCCTTTCTTGTAATTTTGCTTTTAATGATTGGCCAATTTCTTTGGATCTCTGAGTTGTGAGGTTGGCTGGAGTGTTATAGTTCTTTCTTCCTTTTTTTGGTGGTGCTGACCGAAGTGTACTTCTGACCATACGGTGATCTGTACTAAAATTAAGTTTGGAGATTACACTTGTATCTGTAAATGCCTTGGGAAAGTTGCTTATTATGTAATCTATTTCATTTTTGTAACTGCCATCTGGTGAGATCCAGGTCCATTTATTTTTTGGAGGTTTCTTAAATATACTGTTCAGAAGAGTTAAATTGTGTTCTAGTAAGAATTCGACCAGTTTTTGGCCGTCGGAGCTTCTTTTTCCATACCCATATCTACCCAATACATATTCTTCATTGTTTTGCTTTTCTCCGATTTGCGCGTTGAAATCGCCCATTAATATAATATGGTTATTTACGTAATCTCTGATGACCTGTGCTAAGTCAGCGTAAAATTTCTCCGTCTCGGATTCTATAGTTTTCTCAGTTGGTGCGTATGCTTGGATAATAGTCCAGGTTTTTGTGTAGTTGGGGAACTTTATGTTGAGCACTGCTATCCTGTCCGATATCCCAAGGATGTCCTGTATTTGGTTTTTCAAAGTAGACCGTATGAGAAACCCGATTCCTCGTTGGCCTCCTTTTTCTTTCACCTTTGCTGAATAGTATATAATCTGTATATTCGTAAATTGTTTCACCTTCTCTCCTCATTTCACAGATTCCAAGTATGTCCCACTTTATATCTTTAATGGCAATATTTAATTCTGTAAGGCTTTCCTGGGTTCTTAGGGTTCTAGGATTTAATGTGGCTATATTGATTTGGTTAATTTTTTTATTAAATTTTACTGTACTTTGTCTGTACTTCCCTCGGTGACCAACCGTAGTGGGAAGGGTTTTCGTGTTAGTTGAGTTGTATTGTGTTTATTTTGTAATCCTTTTGTTGTTCCGGTTCTGGTTGATTTTGTTTTTATGTTTAAGTTTAATAGTTTTTTGGACTTTCTGAGGTTGTAGTAGAATTTGTTCTATCTCTTCCCATGTACTGTGACTTGCTTGGTTTTAATATTTCTTTTTGACCGTTGGTATTTGTTTTGTCTGTTTGGATTTTATGGATGTTGTTATATGTATTCGGTTTTTTCGCTGTTTGTAAGTTTGGGGAAACAGTCTTATCTCTTTTTCTTTTTTCTCGCTGATTGTCATTCTGCTTTTTAATTACAATGCGATCTCCTCTTAGAAAGGCTATGTTGCCCTTTTTTCTTTCTTCCTCAACTTTTGGCATTAGTTGTTTCCGAGCTTCAAGGACCTCTTTTGGAAAGTCTTCTTTGACATAGATTCCTTCCGGTAGGTTTGATTTGGCTTTTAGTATGAGGTGTTTCTTCCACACCGTTGAAAAAGTTACAACCACCGGGCGATTTTTACCAGTTTGCGATCCGATTCTAAGAATATTGTTAATTTCGTGACTGTTTATGTATATACCAGCTTCCTCTATTATTTCTTTAATGTAATCTACAAGTTCTGCCTCCCATTTCCGTTTTCTTCTAACCCAAAGAAAATCAAGTTATTCTTCCGCTTGTCCCTTTCCAAATTATTGATTCGTTGTTCTAATTTTGTTACATTATTCTTCAAGTTTTCATTTTCTTGAATTAGTTTTTTCATTTTTTCATCTAATGCTTCCATTACGTTAGTTGTTACTGCAGTAGTTATCATATTTGTTTGCTGATTAAGCTTTTCTTCTAGTTTCGCATCGAGTTTCGTAAGCAATAATTCCATTTGTTGGTTCATTTTTGGTATTGATTGTGGCAACATTTATTTTCGTAGGAATAAAAATTTTGTTGAAGTGGTAACCCTGCGTGATGGTAAAATGTTTATTTTCGATGGCAACACTGAGAGCAATTTGTCTATGGTTATCAACTGACAGTTTGTTTTAAATCGAATTTGACACTAAAATTATTGTCTTAGGTTATGTCGTAATTATATTCACTGCACTTTTGAGCACTTTATTCTGCAAATCACCATGAATTTTTCACTTTTGTGGCTTCAGCACCTTCCCCACTTTATGTTTTTCGTAAGCGATTGTGGTATTGGATGTTTTTTCCTTCGTATAACGTAATTTAATGTGGAGCACTTTAACGTACGTGTTGACAATTCTAACACCGGAACCGGAAAAAAGTTCAAAGTTATTATCAAACAATGTAAATGACAATCTAGATGAGCTTTTTCGTATATAATAGTCTAACAGTGATCCATCAAAATATAAATGGGCTTATGAATAAAACGGATCTGTTAACTATTCACTTGAATGACTTGTTATCAAATAATAATATAGACGTAGACGTAATATGCATCACTGAACACAATATGATTTGTACTGACACAGAGCTCTTGAATGTTCCTGCTTTTAAATTGGCTTCATTTTATTCAAGAGATAATAGAAACGGTGCCTGTTGTATATTGTAAAAAAATAAATATGAATTTCATGAAATGTGTAATATAAATAGTTTATCAATATCCAATATTTTTGAATGTTGTGCCATTGAACTTTCGGACCATAAAGTTATTATTGTATGTATTTACAGAAGCCCGAAGAACACTGCTCAACATTATGAATTATTCTTTAACAAACTTGATATTATACTGAACCTAATATGTTATAAAGAAACCAAAAAAATAGTCATTTGCGGTGACTTCAACATTGACATTAGTAAGAGAAATAAATACACCTCACATTTCACACATCTAATTCTAAGCTCTAATTTAAATTTTGAATTCCATAAGCCAACAAGATTATGCAGTGCTACGTGTATAGACAATATTATACATAATATAGGAAAGAGGAAAAGCAGAGTTTTAGATTTGGGTCTCTCTGACCACATCGCCCAGATTTTCACATTCCCTATTAAAAGTAAATGAAAGCAAAATTACTGGTACATAAAAAACACGATTATTTACAGAAAACCTGGAAAAAATCAAGTTTTATATAGGACGTATAAGATTTAATGATGTATTTACCAGTGATACATGTAACAATGCCTTCGAGATATTTTATAATGAATTTAAGTTATATTATAATCTGTGTTTTCCAATCTTCCCAAAAAGGATTGTTACGAACGAGAAACAAAAATGAATTACTAAGGGTTTAAAGCTATGCTGTAAACGTAAGAGATTTTTTTTTATGGAAGTATAGAATAAATCCATCTCAAAGCAACAAAAATAATCTAAGTATTTACTCAAATACACTAAAAAAGATTATAAAATTAACACAAAAGGTCCGAAATGACCACTTTATAAACAATTCGCATAATAAAATAAAAAGCAACCTGGAAAATCATCAATAACTATAGACACATTATGACTAAACAATATGTAAAAAAAAATTAAACAAAATGTATTTAGATTATTTTTTACTTTTTTGTTGCTCGGAAGTCGGTTTTTGTTTAAAAATCTTTTTTCGACCTTTTTAGTGTCGATAAACTCACTTTTACTAGTATCTCAATAAGATCAATGAGATAACATGGTGCATACATAAATGGAAATATTCATTCAATCTCAACCTTATATGACAAATTGAACATAAACCTAAGCCATAACTTACAATATTTTTATAATTCATATGAACTGAGCGCAGCCGCTCGCTAGGTTTTATGTTTTTTTTTTTTAAGTCCCAACCTAACCTAACCTAACCTAATAAAAAGGCTGACAGGTAAAGTCGGTTAAACTTTTTATACAAAAGTTTTTTTTTTCATTTCTATATGTACGTATGTTCTTCTGATCAAAGCTAGTAAGTAATTCAATTTCATTAGTACCTACACCAAATGTCTTCAAACACATCTCAATTATTCCAATCGGCTGAGGAGTTACATATTTTGTCTCCGAGCCAAATTATCAGAAACTTAAATAGTCAATGATGAACTGGCTTTGCAATTTCATTACAACCTACACCAAATATCTTGAAACACAACTCAATTATGCCCATCGATTGAGGAGTTACATATTTTGTCTCCGAGCCAAATTATCAGACACTTAAATAGTAAATGATGAACTGGCTTTGCAATTTCATTTGTTCCTACACCAAATATCTTCGAACAGAACTGAATTATTCTCATCCGTTGCGGAGTTACATATTTTGTCTCCAAGTCACAGTGTTTTTATTAATTATTATATACAGACACGAATATTCATATATTTGTTCTAATGTAGCTGGTAGGTTTTTGTACCTAACCGATTTTCGTATTGTTTTTATTATTTTTGTCAGTGTTAATTGTATTGTTGTTTAAGTTTATAATTGTTTTATTTATTTATGTCAGCATCTAGTAATGAGAGTCTACCATATATATCCTTCTCTTCATGCTCTGATGGGTTAAGCAGCGACGATAGTTTTCAAAGCATTTCTTCCCTCCATACGACATTAGAAACTCAATTTTGTAATATGCAGAAAAAATTCAATATTTGCCATATTAACGCACAGAGTATTCCATCACATTACCCCGATCTCGTTAGTTCTTTTGATAGCAAAAATATACATGCGGTGCTGGTTTCAGAGTCGATGTTGAAACCATGCCTCCCATCCACATCTTTCTCGCTTCCAGGATTCCACTTAATTCGCAATGATCGCACCGGCCGGGGCGGTGGCGGTGTTGCTATTTATTTACGTTCACATATCCCTTTTTCCATTTTACAAATGTCATCTTCAATTCAATCTGGAAGTGAAGCGGAGTACCTCTTTGTTCTCCAATGAAAAGTTACTCTTAGGAGTTTTTTATAGCCCTTCTTTAAACATAAACTACTTCTCCACTCTGGAAAAATTGTTCGAAGATTTTTGTCCAATTTATTCTCATTCCATACTTATGGGTGATTTTAACAAGTGCCTTCTAAAAAATGACATTAGAGCTAGAGATTGTATCTAAATATGGTCAATGTGCTGCTGACGCTTTCTCATATCATGATCTTATTTACCTATCTTATAAACTAAAACCTCCCAAAGCTAAGTCAAGGATACTCCTTCGGCGCAATCTTAATAATAATATTGATATTGACTGTTTTTGTTTCAACGTAGCCAATGCCGATTGGACGACCATTTATACTGCTAATACCGTTGATGAACAGGTGGCGATTTTTAACTCTTTTCTTGTGCAGATTCTGGATTTGCATGCCCTTGTTCGTCCTGTTTGGGTCCGTCACTTTCCTCCCTGGTTGACCGAGGACATAAAAGAATTAATCACCAAGATAAATAATGCCAAATCGAGATACAAGTCAAATCCCAGTGACAATTAAAATAAAACGACTCGCTAGTTCGAAATTGACAGCAGAAGAAGTTTCAATTTTATTCAAAAAAAATTATGACATAAGAATAGACAATACAAACAACACGGGAAATAGGTACAGATTATTAAAAACATAGACATTTTGATACAGGCTATTAACACCCCCACTTATCAAAATGAACTAATAATCATTCAACAATTCTATAATTAACGAAAATTACACAAGGCTTTCTATACCTATCATTTTCATGAAAAGGTAATGCTTTGACTTACATACACTTTTAGTTAATAAATCAGCTGGCATTCGTGCTGTCTCCAAATATTGCAAAGTTACAAGTTTATTGTTAACACAATCACGACAAAAATGGTAACGCACATCTATATGTTTTGTGCGGTTGTGAAATGCACCATTTGCAGACAGTTTAATGGCACCTTGATTGTCATTAAATATTTTAACAATATGCTCTTTACCAGTTATTTCATATAATAGTCTGCGCAGATATATTGCCTCTGTACATGCTTCTGTGATACTCATGTACTCTGCTTCTGTACTGGACAAAGCAACAGTTTTTTGCTTCCTAGATGCCCATGAAATTGCACCACCAGACAATGTAAAACACAGACCTGTATATGACCTTCTGTCTACAATATTATTTCCAAAATCAGCATCAGCAAAACCCTCCAATTCAGAATTACTATTTTTGTCATATCTTAATCCAAAACTAATAGTTTTCTTTAAATATTTTAAAATCCTTTTAGCATATACCCAATGACTATAATCGTAACAATTATTAAATTGACTTAAATATCCCACAGCAAAAGTTATATCTGGTCTAGTTAAAACTGATAAATACATCAGGCTACCAATAAGTTTTTGATAAGGAAATCTGTCATTACACATAACACTCTTATTTATGTTTAACTTAGCTTCCATTGGAGTCTCTACAGTTTTACATTCTGACATATTGAATTTCTTCAGTAACTGTTTTACATACTTTTCTTGACATAATGTTATGACTCCTTTGGCTTTATCTACTTTAACTGTCATTCCCAGACATTGCTTTATCTGCCCTAAGTCTTTGAGTTTAAAATTAGAATCTAAAACATGTTTCAAGTTATCTGTTTCCAATTTATCATTTGAAAATACAAAGAAATCATCTACATATAACGCTATAATAGTTTTATAATTGTTGTTACTTTTTGTGTACAAACAAGGTTCAATTTTAGATCTATTATAACCTATTTTAATAAGACAATCATCTACCTTCTTGTACCAGGCCCTCGAGGATTGTTTTAAGCCATATATAGCTTTCTTTAGTCTTAAAACTTTATTATCATCTTTGGAATTAGGAAACCCATCCGGTTTCTGCATATAAACGGTTTCCTCAAGGTCCCCATTCAAAAAGGCTGTAGTAATGTCTAGATGTGTTACATCCAAATCTAATTGTACTGCTAAGGCAAATAAAAGTCTGCTGCGCAACTGACCTCCACGCGAGGACCAGCAGTGAGCCAGGTGGTCAATAAGAAGGCCCAGAAGGCGGCCAATAAGAAGAGTACTTCTAAAAGGAAGACCCGGCTCCCTAAAGTGCCAAAAACCGCGGCGGTATCAATCACCATCCCGCAAGAGGGCGGCGTAACATACGCCGCGGCGATGAAGGCCGCCAAGGAGCGTGTAAAACTGGCGGACTTGGGCATTGCTGATATCCGGCCGAAGCGCGCGCTCAATGGCGGCCTCCTGCTTGAGATCGGCGGAGAGGAGTGTGCCGTCAAGGCTAACGCTCTGGCCAGTGAGCTCCAAGGGGTCCTAGGCGAGATGGGCGTCAAGGTGGCCCGGCCTACAAAGACGGGAGAAGCCAGGATCATGGATCTTGACGACTCGATCGAGCCTACCGACGTCGCCGAGGCCATTGCAGCCGCCTGCGGGTGCTCCGCCACGGAGATCAAGGTGGGAGGCATAAGGAGGAACTCCTCGCGGTTAGGAACAGCCTGGGTACGCTGCCCTGTGGCAGCGCTTAGGAAGTTGGCCGAAGATGCGCGGGTCCGAGTTGGCTGGGTGTCCGCTAGGGTAGTGGTGCTCAGATCCAGACCCTTGCAATGTTTCAGGTGTCTGGAGCTGGGACACACCAGGCCTCAGTGCAGGAGCCCGGTAGATCGTAGCTCCCTGTGCTATGTATGTGGCGAGCCCAATCACAGGGCCAACCAGTGCGTAGCACAGACGCCGAAATGCGTAGTGTGCGCTGCGCTTGGTCGGCGGTCTGACCACCGGCTGGGCGGTAGCAAATGCACACCGCCGAAGAAACGCGGCCAAGGTGGTACCGAGCGGGTTGTCGCCACTGGCTCTGATCGGACGAATGGGCTTGCGCATGCTTTGGCCGGCGCGTCGTCCCATCGCCCGCCCGAGGAATTGATGGACACCCATAATGGCTAGGTCTCCATCAACTCAAATCCTCCAGGGGAACCTCAACCACTGCCGTGGGGCACAGGACATGCTTCTGCAGACTCTTGCGGAGCGTTCGGTCTCCTTAGCAGTGGTTGCAGAGCCTTACAATGTTCCCGACCATCCGCGTTGGTTCGGAGACGTTGATCGGTCCGTGGCGATCTACTGGGGAGGTGGCAACGTGGATCCCCCTTGCTCCAAACTGCACGCGGAACCAGGTTTGGTTGCGGTGGAGTGGGGCCCCGTAGCAGTCCTTGACTGCTATGTCTCTCCAAACTGCAGTTTGGCGGTTTTTGAGAGCTTCCTTGACGGGGTCGCTAGCTGCATTCGCGGTTGCCTCCCACGGCCAGTTCTCGTCCTGGGTGATTTCAACGCCCATTCGAGGGCCTGGGGAAGCCGCCGCGACAACGCAAGGGGGAATACCACCCTGGAGTGGGCGGCGGGTCTGGACCTACGGCTTCTGAACCGTGGGGCCGTCAGCACTTGCGTGCGTTGGCAGGGGGAGTCCATCGTGGATCTTTCATGGGCGACTCCGTCTGCCGCACGTTTGGTGACCGGCTGGAGGGTGTCGGAGGAGCTGGTGACTCTGTCAGACCACCGCCATATCACCATCGACCTAGCACTTGATGTCCCGGGTCGGGTCGGTCGTCCAAACGACGGCCCATTCCGACGTTGGGCAGTTAAGCGTCTCGATCGAGACCTGTTGCTCGCTGCTGCCTACGTCGTAGAGTGGTCCAGACCATCTGAGCATACCGACCTGCTCAGCCCTCAGGACGAGACCGCCAGACTGCAGTCTGATTTGACGTCGGTGTGCGACGTAGCCATGCCGCGGGTTAGATCTGTCCGCAGTGGTCCAACCTATTGGTGGTCGGAACACATAGCCCAACTGCGAGCGGTATGTCTGCGCTCCCGGCGCCTCTACACTCGGTCCCGCAGAAGTAGAACTGCCAGGGCCGAGGAGATAGAGAAGCGGTACCGCGAATACAGGGGCGCAACCATGGCACTCCAGGCGGCGATCGCGGACAGTAAGGCCGGCAAGTGGAAGGAACTGCTGGAGGGGCTCGACAGAGACCCGTGGGGACGGCCGTACAGAATGGCAATGGGAAAGTTGCGCCCGTGGGTGCCCCCACTGACGGAAACCCTTGACCCCGTCTTCGTCTCGACAGTGGTGGGCACGCTGTTCCCCGGAGCTCTGGAAGGCCCCAGTATCCTGACCCAAACGCCGAGCCTTGTACATTGGTCTGATGAGCTGGCCGTTACGGAGACAGAGATGGAGAGCGCGGTCAAGCGCCTGGAGGAACGCAATACCGCCCCTGGTCCCGACGGAATTCCAGGTCGGGCTTGGGTGCTGGCATTGACGATTTTCAGGGCAAGACTACAGGGTCTATTTACCGCTTGTCTCCGATGCGGCCAATTCCCCGCGGCATGGAAGAGGGCAAAACTAGTGCTCCTGCATAAAGTGGGTCGTCCAGCAGACTCACCAGGAGCATACAGGCCCATATGTCTGCTGAACGAGGCTGGCAAGCTCCTTGAGCGGGTTATTGCCACTCGTGTCTGCAGACACCTGGCGAGTAGCGGTCCGGACTTGTCCGACAGTCAGTTCGGCTTCAGACGGCAGCGCTCGACCTTGGACGCAATACTGCGTGTCAGAGCGCTCACTGAGCAGGCCGTCTCCCGGGGCAGAGTAGTCTTAGCCATAAGCCTGGACATAGTTAACGCATTTAACTCACTGCCCTGGGACGCAATAAGGGCGGCACTCGTACATCATCGAGTGCCCGCCTACCTTCAAAAAGTGTTGGCGGACTATCTTTTTTTTTTTTTTTTTTTTTTTTTTTTTTTTTTTTTTTTTTTTTTTTTTTTTTTTTTTATTTGACTGAAGTGGCAAACGAGCATGCAGTCCACCTGATGGTAAGTGGTCACTGCCACCCATGAACATCTGTAATCAACTTCATACAGAACATGGATTCCATCTGAAGTCAATCACAGATGCGTTGCTACTCCCGAGGACTATGATGGTCGCCTCATGTGAAAGTGTGCCGGCAACCACACCCTTCTATCGAAACGCAAGAAATGCTTCACGCTAGAAATAGGTGTGGCGGTGGTACTTCCCCGGTCGAACTACACTGGTTCTACCACCTTGATAAATCTGTCGGATAGGAGCATCTGCTACCCGGGTCGCTACGGGAATGACAACGAGAGGGCGGTGGTGTGCGGGGTACCACAGGGTTCGGTTCTTGGGCCGCTCCTGTGGAACCTCGCTTACGATGCGGTGTTGCGGACGGTGCTTCCACCTGGTGTGAGCATCGTCTGCTACGCCGACGACACTCTCGTCCTCTCGGAAGGCGAGTCCTTCGAGGGGACCCTCCGATTGGCGGAGATGGGTGTGGCACGGGTTGTGTCACGCATCTGCGGCCTAGGGCTTCGGATAGCGCCTCAGAAGACTGAGGCGCTATGGTTCCACGGTCTGAAGCGGGCCAAGGAACCCCCTAGTTTGTCAGTTCGTGTAGGTGACATTAATATTCAGATTGGCCGGTACTTGAAGTACCTTGGGTTGGTGCTCGACAGCCGCTGGAGTTTTGACGAACATTTTGACCGTCTCGTCCCTCGAATTCACAAGGTAGTGGGTGCTTTGCACGGACTGCTGCCGAATCTCGGGGGACCTAGGGAAGAAGTCCGCCGCCTCTACGCGGGTGTCGTGCACTCTATCGCGCTCTACGGCGCCCCGGTTTGGTCGCACAGACTGACGGGGAGCCGGCGCCGTGCGGCAAAACTCCTTGCTGCGCAGCGTACGATCGCGATAAGGGTTGCACGCGGATATCGCACAATATCCTATGAGGCGGCAAATGTCCTGGCGCGATTTCCGCCCCTGGACATTCTGGCGGAGATGAACACAGAGGTCTTTAACAAGATCCGCGTTCTCCGCCAGAGGGCTGAACCCTCGAATGAGACGGTCGCAATGCTTCGTCGGAACGCCAGATGGCAAGCTTTGACGCGCTGGCGCGACAGACTGCGGGAGCCGCAGAAAGCGCGTCAAAGAGTCATCAGTGCCATCCTACCCAGCTACCGGGCCTGGATGAGGAGCGGAGGTCGCGTCACCTACCGACTGACTCAGATACTCACCGGACATGGCTGCTTCGGTGAGTATCTGAACCGCATAGGCCGGGAGCCGTCCGCAATGTGTCACCATTGCGGACACGACCAGGACTCCGCGCAGCACACGCTCGAGCACTGCCCATCGTGGGAGTCAGAGCGGCGGGTCCTGGTCGACAAGATCGGGAACGACTTGTCCCCGGCGGCCGTCGTCGCAGCGATGGTACGCTCCAGGGACGCGTGGGACGCGGTGGTCTCCTTCTGCGACACTGTAATGTTCGCGAAGGAGGGCGCTGAAAGAGCCAGAAAGCGCACAGATCCCTCTCGGCGAAGGAGCCGCCGGGGCAGACGTAGATAACGTCTCTCCGGCGCTGTGCCCTGTAGTCGGGGAGTAGAATACGGCTACGGTATCCCCTGCCTGTCGTAAGAGGCGACTAACAGGGGGCCTCTGGGGTTGCGGACGGCTAGAGTGGGAGCTCGAACCGTCCAACAAGCAACCCCGAGAAGGATGGCGGTATGTGTGGCTGCATCTCGCCGTAAGCACCGGATGATGAAGGGGGATGGTACACGTCCCCCAAGAGATGAGCCCGTGAGGGGCACTGCGCTAGGGGCCACCGGTTCGTTCCGTTGGAGTTTCCGAGTCCCCTACTACAAGCGCTGAGAAAGGCCACCGAGGAGGTTTTAGTGGGTAAAAATCCCACATAACCCGGAGTCTCTCCCAAGGATTCGGTGTACCTTTTGAAGGTTTCCTCCCCGTAAAAAAAAAAAAAAAAAGGCAAATAAAAGTCTAATAGTAGTATGTCTCACCACTGGCGAAAAAGTCTCGGCATAATCCATTCCTTCTTTTTGCATAAATCCTTTAGCAACAAGTCTTGCACGATAACGAATGTTATTGTCACTATCGTACTTCTTCCTAAGTACCCATTTACATTTTACTATGGTACTACCAATTGGAGGATCCGTTAGCTCCCATGAATCGTTATCCTCGAAGCATTGTAATTCTTCACTAACTGCCTTCAACCATTGATCTCGCTCAGAACCTTTAAGTGCCTCGTCAAGAGTTAGGCTGCTCAACTCCTCAATAGCATCCTCACTGACATGCATACCTGAAAATCCAAACCTTTCTGGCTTCTTTCTCACTCTTACAGATTTCGGTGATGAAGCGCTAAAATTAGATGAATTTTCACAATCTTCATAATCACTTTCAGTAGGTATATATGTTTCATCCAAGGAGTTATTTGAGTCATTTGTACATAATGTTTCATTTTTTGTATCAGTTTCCCCCACTAAATCTGAAATTTCCTTTTTAACAGGTTTCCTATCATTTATAGGAATAGTGACTTGGGGAGTCTCTTCAATCTCCACAATTATAACATCTCTACTAGTTATTATAGCTTTTGTTATCGGGTTATACACTTTATATCCCTTTACATTTTCTGGGTAGCCGACTAATATATGTTCTACTGATTTTTTGTCCCATTTCTGCCTTTTCTCTTTGGCAATATGAACCATAACCTTACTGCCAAAAACTCTTAAATGGCTCACATCAGGTTTGTTTCCTGTCCATATTTCATAAGGGGTTCTTTCATCCAATGTCGGAGTTACAATCCGGTTTTGTAAATATACTGCAGTGTTTGTGGCTTCAGCCCAGAATTCTTTGCCAAGACCTGAATCAAACAACAAACATCTGGCCTTTTCTACAATAGTACGGTTGCATCTCTCACTTAACCCATTCTGCTGAGGTGTGTAGGGGTTCGTTCTTTGATGATTAATGCCTGCCTTCTGCAAATATAAATCAAACTGTCTGTTACAAAATTCAAGACCATTATCACTTCTAATCGTTTTGATTCTTTTATTGGTTTGATTTTCTACATTTGCTTTGAATTCCTGGAAACATGACAATGCTTCACTTTTGTATTTTAGAAAATACACAAAGATCATGCGTGAGTAATCATCAATCAATAACATAAAATATCTAGAACCTCCCAATGATTTCACTTCCATTGGTCCACATATATCTGTGTGCACTAAGTTAAGCAATTCATTACTTCTTGAACCGATATTCTTAAATGGTAAACGACATTGCTTACCTTCGCAACAAACTGTGCATGATGTCTTACATATGTAAACCTTCCCGCTAAGATTCATACCACTGACAGCTGATGGCATTTTATTCAAATAATCTTTGTTTATGTGTCCCAATCTCCGATGCCACATATTGCCTGATATTGCTGATGCTGCCAAAATATTTTGAGCTGTTTTTAACTTATACACGCCGTTAATCAACATAGCTTCAGCTACTAGAATGCCACAATTATTATATACTTTGCAACCATCCTCTGTAAAAGTTACTTGATTGCCGTTGCTAATCAATTGACTTACGGATAATAAGTTCGTTGTCAGGTCAGGAATACATAGTACACCTTTCACGGTCACTTCAAACTCACATTCCTCTGTCTCTGTGACAATGTTGACATCGCCGGTACACAAAGCTTGCATTATATTATTATTAGCAACTATTATCCCTTTATCATGTAATTCTCGTTTATTTGTAATCCAATCTTTGTTTGCTGTCAAATGACAACTGGCCCCTGAATCAATGTACCATTCGTTTTTATTAAAATTTGCACTTAAAAACACAACACTAAATGCGTTGGTATTTTTCTTTTCAAGAATGTCGTTGTTGGGACATTGATTTTTAAAATGACCTTTTTGATGGCATTTATGACACTTGATATTAAACTTATTGTATTTCTTTACAACGCCATCTTTATAGCCACTGCTGTTATTCTTGCTTTGGTATTTCTGTGAAGTTGCAAATGCACCAGTAACTTCACGATGCTCACAACCGTTAGATTCAACCATGTCTAACAATTTTGATTTTATTACATCTGACGTGATTGAAATCCCTGAGTGCTCAATTGCCATGATCATAGGCGCATATTTTTCTGTCAGCCCGGCTAACAATAAACACCCGATCCACTCATCGTTAATATTAAAGCCTGTACCACTAAGCTTTTGACCAGTTTGAATAATATTAGTTACGTACGACGCCATCGAGTCGCTATTATCTAGTCGTATTGAAATCAAATTTCGTAACAAACTTATACGTCTTGTAAATCCTGAGTCATCAAACATATTTCTCAGAGTATCCCATAATTCTTTACACGTTGAAACATTCTTTATATGGACGTATAGTGCGGAGTCTATGGTCATAATCAATTTTGCTCGAGTCTTTTCATCATCCGCTGGATCGATGAGTTTTCCTTCTGGCTTTTTAATGCATTTAATCATTCCTTCTAGCACAAGGAAATTCTCTGCAGCAAACGACCATTCACTATAGTTTTCCCGGCCTTTAAGCTTCGGCACGTTGACAAGATAATTCACAGACATCCTGGAAATACCTAATTCTGTCAAAATAACTATACTCGCATCTGACTATACTGATCCTAAACAACAAAAAGGAACTAATATTTCTGGTATTCTGGTTACTACATGGGTCTGGGCCCATAACCTAAAATAAAACGACTCGATAGTTCGAAATTGACAGCAGAAGAAGTTTCAATTTTATTCAAAAAAAATTATGACATAAGAATAGACAATACAAACAACACGGGAAATAGGTACAGATTATTAAAAACATAGACATTTTGATACAGGCTATTAACAACAATAATCACATAAAATATAAAAACATCAGGAACCATTGTAATAAGGTGTTTTTGTTTTTTTTTGTTTTTTTTTATCAGAAAAACTCCAATTCACAGTACAATGAATTCGTTTATTCCACTTGTTAACACTTTTATTCGGCCAACTAGCATAGTTACCACTAGACAACTTATCACATCGATGGTAATCCGACGAATGGCCGAGCTCCTGACTCAATAATCCAACCGCTGTTTCGACCCCACCAATCTCAATCCTTTTACCGGAAATTGTCACAGAGAAGTGGCGGGGTCGAGTAATGTTGCCATTTAAGAAAAATATAACTACCTCTTATAAAATTATTACATTCGGCCATCCTACAAAATGTGTAGCCTCCTGGCACACTAAAATATCAGGAACTCTGCCAATAAATTACTAAATAACATAAGTTACTCATTATTATTTTGAAGCCAATTAGAACAAAATCTTACCTTAATTTTGATTTAAACAAGCTTAATCTTATATCAGTATCTATTTATTTTTATTTTATTTTATAAGTTTTTGTACACGGACACATATTAAGGAAACATATTTAAAATAGACATAGTACAAAGGGCTACTTATTCCAATATGAAATTTCTTCCAGCAGCCCTGTGAGAGGAAAGGGTATATAAAAGCAAATCCAGTGTGCACAAACTAGATATAATATATAAATAAAATATAAATACTTGTTTAATAAACATATATACCATATATAACATATACATATAACATATATATATATATATATATATACATATATATACAGATATATTAAATATACACATATTAACACACATATTACACATATTATATTATCTATTTAATCTAAATTTAAATAAATACTCTAGCTTCTGTACATTTTTTTTTTTAAGATTTAATGTGACTTAATTAAATTATACAGTATTATTATACAATATATTTACAAATAAATGAGTTGAAACCATAATAGTTGTTATTTTTCTCATAAGTATACAGAATAACACAAACATAATTATTTTAAATTCAAATAAGCATTATGTTTTAAGATTAGACAATAACATGTATTGTTTGCGCAAAATCAGTCTTAAACAAAGCCTTATAACATTTAAATCATTCATACCATTTGTAACAAAAGAAATAACAAAACAATAACAAAGTCAATAGAACAAAATCTTAACTTAATTTTGATTTAAACAAGCTTAATCTCATAACAGTATCTATATAATCTAAATTTAAATAAATACTCTAGGGTAGCTTCTGTAATTTTTTTTAAAAGTTTTAATATGACGCAATTAAATTATACAGTATTTGTACTAATGCATTTAGGTCTGCATATATCATTATATCCAAATAAATGAGTTGAAACCATAACACAAACTTAATTATTGTAAATTCAAATAATCATTATGTTTTAAGATTAGACAATAACATGTATTGTTTGCGCAAAATTAGTCTTAAACAAAGCCTTATATATAACATTTAAATCAATCATACCATTTGTAACAAAAGAAATAACAAAACAAAAAAATGTATAGGTAATTTTAAATTTCTTAACATTATCTTTTTAGAATTTTATTTATTAAGATTTAACATTTCACTGCATCTTATCCTTCTATTAAAAATAATAAATAAAATAATAATATTGGTAATAATATTGTATGTTTATACATTTCAATTTTCTATGTGTAACAGTCAATACTGAATGTCAATTCGTAACAACTGGCAAATTTCTGTCTAGTAGCATTCATCTTTATCACTACAAGAAAACGAACCACTTGTTTCACTATCATGCACTTCTAGAGCTTTCACACTAATCCAGGGTCGAATTCTATCAAAAGCTATTACAGATTCATAAGGCTCACCTCTTTTGGGAAAACCTGGAATATCCGTTACTTGATAACGATCATTTCCTAACTCTTGAGAAATCTTATAGGGGCCCACAAATTTAGTTATGAGTTTAGTACTTTTTCCATCATTACCGTAATTATTTCTTAAAATCTTAACTAGATCACCAACTTTGTATTTAGGTGCCGGAACCCGATTAGCGTCATGTCTACGTTTTTGAATATTCTGGTCCTTTTCTATATTTGTACTGATAATGCTTCTTATACATTCCACATCGCCTTGTGTGCTTTCAATTCCCATTTTGTTCGCAAGATCATCGCGCATTCTAATGCCAAATAACGCTTCACTTGGAGTCTTTTTAGTGGTTGTATTAATTGTGTTATTAACACCCCACTGAATTTTACCCAGTTGCTTGTCCCAGTTACGTTCATCACCATCAAAATTCTGAGCAGCTAAAGAATTCAGTATAACTTGATTGTATCTCTCAGCTTGACCATTTGCCCTGGGACAAGCAACCGCGTTCAATATGTGCTTAATACCATGTTCATCGCAAAAAGCTTTAAAAGCTGAAGATGTAAAAGAAGTGCCACGATCTGACACAATTCTTGCTGGCAACCCAAAATCAAAAAATATATTTTGAAGAACCTTTATTGTAGTCTTTGTTTTCGTATTCTTGACTGCCCGCACGAATACGTATTTTGTGAATCCATCTACAATTGTTAGAATGTGGTTGTTACCAATCTTGCTTCTAACGAAAGGACCCAAGTGATCGATATGTATAGTATGAAACGGTATACATTTCTTTTCTATGGGGAACAAATGACCGCTTTTCTGCCGAGATGCGCTGTCTTTGTTATACGCACAGTCAATGCAAGCGCCCACGTATTTCTTTACAAAGCGCCTGAGCTTGGGAAACCAGTACTGACTTTGAACTTTTTCTAAAGTTTTAGTATAGCCAAGATGACCGATGTCATCATGGCTAGCTTTACATATTTGCCACCTAGCATTCCGTGGGACAACCAAACGTATTCCGCCATCAAGTTTCCTATCCACGGTACCATTTTTCACTTCATAATTACTCTTTATTTCTTTACATTCTTTGTCTTCCCCGGGTTTTAGAATTTTAAAAATCCGAACAATATCAGGATCTGCTAGTTGTAGAGTAAGCAGCCACTTTTCCTGTTCTATTTTATAAATATTGACACATGGGTTATCATCTGCTGTAGTGGATAGTGTGGTGTTTCTGCTGAGAGCGTCGACATGTAACATTTGGACGCCAGGACGATATTCTATGTCAAAAGTAAATTCAGAGATTTGTAACCACCACCTTGCTATCCGCGGCAGCAAATCTCTTTTTGTCAAGGTGGTTCTAAGAGCCGCGCAATCTGTATAAATTTTAAAGTGTATGCCCATCAAGTATACTCTAAATTTCTTCAAGGAGCACACGACAGCCAGTGTTTCGAGCTCATAGGAATGAAGATGCTTTTCCTCAGGTGTGGTCTGCCTGCTGAAATATGCAACTGGTTTTAATACTCGCGTTTCTTTTTGCCACTGCATTAAGATCCCTCCTATGCCCAGAGCACTGGCGTCAGTGTGTAATTCGGTCTCCAATTTAGGATCATAAAGGGCTAAGACGGGTCTGTCCACAAGTTTTTCTTTGAGCAGCGAAAACGCATTTTCTTGTTCCTTGGACCACAACCAGACAGAATCTTTCTTTAACAGACAAGTTAATGGTCTAGCAATCAATCCATAATCTTGGATGAACTTGCGGTAGTATCCAGTCAGGCCAAGAAACTGGCGAACTTCGTGGACATTACGAGGTGTTGGAAATGCTTTGACAGCTTGAGTTTTTGCGCTACCGGGCTGTATGCCTTCTGCAGATACTTCATATCCCAGATAGTCTCTACTTTAACATCGAAGAAACGGCATTTTGACAATTTTAAAGTTAAGCCATATCCTCTCAACAACTTTAAAATTTCTTCAAGTCTTTCAAACATATCATTCGTATTCTTGGCGGGTATCAACACATCGTCTAAATATGCTAAAGCATATTCGTATCTTTTGTTTCCAAGGATCTTATTTATCATCCGCTGGAAGATAGCTGGAGCGTTTGCCAGCCCAAAGGGCATCCGTTTGAATTCGTAATGCCCATCGGGCGTGACGAAACCCGTAAGATGGCGACTGTCCTTAGCCATGGGCACTTGGTAATAACCAGAAGCAAGGTCAAGAGTTGTGAAATAAGCGTTTCCGCTGAGATTCGAGATCTGATCTTCTATCAAAGGGAGAGGGAAACGATCCTTTACTGTTTTATTGTTAAGAGCTCTAAAATCTACGCAGAGTCTTTGTTCACCACTTTTCTTCCTCACCATAATGATTGGACTTGAATATTATCCGAAAGTTCAATGTGCATCTCCATGTCCTTTACACAACCTATTTCCTTTAAATTTGTTGCAAAGCAATCTCTATATTCTTGTAATAAAGTGTGTAACTTATCTACGACGTCTTCACTCAGGTCTTTTCCCACTTTAATATCTTCTTTTTGAAGGGGCTCAAGATCTTTGATTTCAGCAGTGATCCTATTGACCTGATAAGAGTTTGATTCTACTACAGAAACTGCCCGGGCTATCAAAGTATCCGCATCCAAGGTTATGTTAAGAGTTGTCGGGTTATTAATAACCAAATCCCCTTTTCCGTTTTTTAAATTGTAAGCACCCTGAAGCAAACTAAACTCTCGACCAGGTTCTGCCGTACAATATCCTTCAATAAAAACACCTCCACTAAAGTTGGTGTCCTTGGTATACACAGGAAGAGTCTTTGTATGTAAGATTTGGGTTGTGTTTGTAACGAAAAGTTTAATAGGATTGTCGTTATTGTCAGTATTAAATGGATTGCAGTTTGGACTTTTATAAAAAGTTAAATGAGTACTATCCTTTAATACGGTTATAAATGATAGCTCTGTAAAGTTCTGTCCAATGATCAAAGATGTTGGCATAATTTCGTCATCCACTACAAGCACAGTGATTGATGCCTCAACGTCATCAATTCTGACGGTGATATGAGATTTGTATAATGGGTGAATTGCAGATTTCCCAAAACCTCTCACTACAGGCAATTCATCAAAAATCTTAGACAATCTTAAGGAAGCCGCGTCGCTTTGTTTGATAAGGCTGCATTCACTCCCGAAGTCTATGTATGCTTTTAACAGACTGTCATTAACATAAATGTCCTTATAAAATTTTTCATTAATTTCATTCGATACGTCAATTTTTAGAGTTTTCTTTTCTGTGGGTTCAGTCGATACAGAGGTTGCTGTCACTGCTGATCTTGGTACATAAGGACGTAACTTACAGGCGTCATTATCATGACCAATCCTATGACAACGTTTGCATTTTACGATCGGCCTAGGGCATTTGAAAAATGGATGCCCTTTTTGGTTGCAGTTGAAGCACGTAATCGCGGAACCATCGTTTGAAACTGCATTAGGATTGTTGCGACTAACAAATCTTTTGTTATTGCGTTCTCTATTTTGACTATTTTGACTATTTTGATGAGATGGAGGTAGCTGTACGCGTTGAGTACTTAAAAACCCTAACAACTCTTCAGGTTCTGTACATCGAAGGGTCTGTGCACCACTTTTGATAGTCACATCACTAATACCATGAATTATACAATCGACAGCCTTTTTGCCAGTTATTTCGCAACGACTTAATAGACATAGCTTCTCATAAAAATAATCACGGAGACTTTCGTCACTTCGTGACATCCTATTCAGCATTTCCTCCAGAAGGCGTCCGTAATTTTCCTCACTCGGAAAAGCCTTCAAGAGTTTTTCCTGCCATTCACTCCATGAGAAAACCACTGTAGGCAGAGCCTCAAACCACTTCTTGGCCAAACCAGTGAGCTTTTGCAAAGAAAAATGGACAATCTGTTTTTCATCCCACCCATAAATGGCGGCACATTCATTTCCTTTTTTTAGCCAAGATTCAATGGTTTGAGACCTGTTTGCAGGGTCAAATTCCGGCACAACATTATTTAAGTTATTATTATTAAATGAATTCCTACTTGTCTCTGGTTTGAAGTTCGCTAGCAGTTTCAAAACGTCATCTGCAGTCAACCGTTTCGACGTTTTACGCCTCCTCCGTGGCGGTGGATTATCCTCACTTGACGACGTTGAAGTAGATGATGTCGAAGGAACTCTTTTCCTCCTTGATTTACTCAGTCTTGCGTGCTTACGCTTCCTTGGAGGAGTCGTAGGTGGCGTACCTCCAACTTGATCATCGTCTGACGTCATATCTGAAAATTTAAAATTCTTCGACTAGTTTTCCATTCATTCAACTCTTATATATATAAAAAGAAATAATGATAAAAAGTTTGGTCAAAAATGTTACTATTCGAGTACTTCATTTACTACATATATTAAAACCCTAAATCATGTCTAAATATCTTGTTGACATGAAAATCCACCCGTTTCTTACAGTCCAGCGAGCATCATTGCTCACTCAATCATTATCCAGCGTACTCCATTGCTCGCTCAAACATTATCCAGCGAACATTCATTGTTCGCTCAATCAGTGTCCAGTGAACACCTTTGTTCACTCAATCATTATTCCGCAAACATCAGTTCTCCACTGTTTAATCGTTCAAAGCGAGTAATTCCAAACGATATTAAAAACAACAAAATTGAAAAGCAAGTAAATCATTCGTACAAAAATAAAGTCTCATAAGTAATAAAAGAAATACCTCTATATATATTTTGTTGGGAGTTCTCGCTTGCATAACTATAAAAATCATTACCCATATTTAAATCCTAAATATCAAGTAAAATGTTTAAAATTCTAATAAATTCAAAATAGGTAGGTAACATAATTGTACATCAAGTAAATTGAAAATACGAGTTAAAATCACGTTAAGTACTTTATAAATAAATCAGACTTAAATATTTTTAATAATCATGAAAATTATGATCTCAAAAAAAAAAAAGTTATGTATCGTATGTATATGATTTGCATTTTTTTTTGTAAGTGTCATATTTGTGCATTACCGGAGAGTAGCCCCGATCGAATGCAATGGTATGTAAAACTGTTGTGAGTATCTGAGCATTACCGGAGAGTAGCCCCGATCAAATGCAATGCTGTGTAAAGGTGAGGTATTTGTGCATTATCGGAGAGTTGCCCCGATCGAATGCAATGGTATGTAAAACTGTTGTGAGTATCTGAGCATTACCGGAGAGTAGCCCCGATCAAATGCAATGCTGTGTAAAGGTGAGGTATTTGTGCATTATCGGAGAGTTGCCCCGATCAAACGCAATCCTATGTAAAAGTGTGGTAAGTATTTGTGCATTATCGGAGGGTAGCCCCGATCAAATGCGTTGTAATGGTGTCATATTTGTGTAGAAATTATAAGTATCGAAATGAAATAAAATAAATTTTAACCAGCGTTATAATTACTTTGTTTTTTTTTTATGTAATTTTAACTCGAGTTTCCTCCTTTCTTTATAATTAAAATTCTGAGGGCGTACATACCTGGATTTTTATATCCCGCTTCTGAATTATCAGAAATACTCCAATTCACAGTACAATGAATTCGTTTATTCCACTTGTTAACACTTTTATTCGGCCAACTAGCATAGTTACCACTAGACAACTTATCACATCGATGGTAATCCGACGAATGGCCGAGCTCCTGGCTCAATAATCCAAGCGCTGTTTCGACCCCACCAATCTCAATCCTTTTACCGGAAATTGTCACAGAGAAGTGGCGGGGTCGAGTAATGTTGCCATTTAAGAAAAATATAACTACCTCTTATAAAATTATTACATTTTCCTTTTTTGAAGTGAAACTTCTTTAGGCGCATGAGGGTAAATTTTTTACAGATGAAACGTCACGCCGGTATGCAACGGAAGTGTCGGAAAAGAGAGAGAGAGTGATCGAGACCGATTGAGAGAGAGTAAGACAGGGCGAACGTAGCATGAGCAACTAGCCGTGGAGTGAGAGTAGGGAGCAAGCGAGTGAGAAAGATTGAGAGAAAAAGTGAGACAGAGCGAACGTCGTATCACGCCTTTTTCCCTTTCTCTTAATCTTGGAAATTTAAAGTTTTAGATTTGTATAAATATAAACAAGATTTATAAATTAGTTCGCCAAAGAAGTTTCACTTCTGACATGTGTACTTTGTACGCACGCATGTTTTTTTTTTGGCGGTAGATGCAAAAAGTGACACAGTGTTCTTATATCTTGAATTTAAATTTATTACTATTTCTATAAGTAATCTCTCAGTTTTTTGTGTTATTTACAAGATTATAGCTTACTAATAACTTACAAGTGTTAGTAGTCCTTTACATGCAGTAATACTCAATCTGCACTGCACTGTCCTGTCAACACCACTTGCACACTGCTTCACTATTGTTTTATATTGTTCACAATGGCAAATTACAATGCTGTTATGGAGACACAACTGGCTCTTGAAGCTAATCTGATGAAGAAGTTTGCAGACCTCGAGTCCCAGCTGAAGGATGCAGCTCCTCTTAGTGGCATAACATTGCATCGCCTCCAGGAGGAGATTACGGATTTCAAATCCCACGTCTGGACAATCCTCAATCTTCTTCGAAATCAAATCTCTGAGATTGCAAAAGCTGTTGAAGTTAGTGAGATGAGGCACCGCAGAAAATATCTTCTCATCAGCGGTGTCCCAGAGGATCTTGAAGTAAGTCTGCCAGAGTTTATAGCCAAGCTTTTCCATGATAAGCTTGGCATATGTGACTTCATAAGTAACAAGTTCAAGGGATGTCATCGGCTGGGTACAATCAGTGACGGTAAATGCCGTCCAGTCCTTGTGCGCTTTGCAGACTCTTCAGATAGGTCTTTAGTGTGGAGGAAGAAAACTGCGTTCAAAGGGACTCCATTTGTGCTATCTGAGTTCCTGACGCGGCACCGCCAATCGTTATTCATACAAGCTCGTCAACGATTTGGTATGAGGAACTGTTGGACGGCTGATGGGAACATCATAGTCAAGCTTCCGGACGGCACTAAGCGGCGAGTATTTATGGAAGATGATTTTAAAGACATTCCTCTTATCGAAAACCAGCTGAGTGCAACCAGCCTAGCTCTTGTTCTCCTTCCTCTGTGCCGGCTGCTCATTCAGATCAGCTTATTAAATCCAAACGTGCAGCAAGGTGTAAAAAATAATTTTAATAACATGCTGTTTATGTTGATGCCTACTTGTTTATAGTTTTCAATCATATTATCTTTCTTTACCCTTGACCATTTTACACGTTTTGTTTTTCTTTTATATGTATTTCCATAATGAAGGTACTCGCTTTGTACAAATTTATTGTAACATTAGTCTAATAGTAACTGTTTCTGTTATGTTATTTGAATAGTTTTCATGTAGGTAAACTTAAAATTATGTTACAATAGATATTAAGTAAATAAGTAATATGTATGTCACATCGCATGACTGCTGTCAAAATTGTCAGACATGAGTGACATTTGTTAACTCAATGGTAATTTCGCAATAAATGTTGCCAGTCATACTTTTTATTCTACTTTTGGTAGCTTTCTTGTAATATTTCACCTACTTCTTAGCATTATTTTTTTTTTTGTTATTTGTTCATTTTAATGTTTGATATTAATCGTATGTATATCGATTTTTACTTTTTAAGCTACTATTTTATTTCTATTTTTATTATTATTATTATTATTTTTTATTTTTAAATTTGACTGTTACTTTTTTTTTATTTTTCTTAATACTGTATGATTTTTATACGTTTTCATGTTATTGTTATTTGTATAAACGATCCCATCTCACTGGCGGGACGTGCAGTTATTAGTATTATTGAAATAACCGCATCTTATTTTATATGCGCATTTATCCATTTAATACTATAAATTATTATATTTATTATTATTATTGTATAACTAATGTCCGATGATGAATCATTTTACTCCGCTTGTGATGAAAGTATCGAATCACTATCAAGTGATAATTCGTTTGTTGATCCCTTGACACTTGGTAGTCTCTTGAACACAGCTCTTAATCAACTTCATTCTTCTTTCAACGTCTGTCATATAAATGCACAAAGTATTCCTTCGCACTTCAATGAATTCCTTGACACCTTTCCCTTCGCCTCTCCTATTCATGCTATTCTTATCTCTGAAAGCTGGCTTAAACCGTCTTTGCAGTCAGTTTCTTACAGTCTGCCAGGATATGTGTTAATAAGAAATGATCGTATTGGTAAAGGTGGCGGGGGAGTCGATATATATATCTGCGTAGTAACATTCCATATAAAATTCTTGCTTTGTCTCCTTCTCAATATACCGCTTCATGTGAGTTAATTTTTGATGAGGCTATGGTTGGGGGTTCCAAAGTTGTTCTTGGAGTCGTATATTGTCCACCTTCTACTGATTATTTCTCTAACCTTGAGACAGTTCTTGAATCATTTGTTTCTGAGTACGCACATCACATAATAATGGGTGATTTTAATACTAATATCCTCAATAACAACTCTCGATCAACCAAACTTCTTAACATTTTTAAATCTTTTAACTTATCTCTTATTTCTTTTCTTCCTACATATCATAACATCAATTCTACCGACACCTGCCTCGATTTAATTTTTGTATCATCGCTTGACCGGGTCCTTGTTCATGGACAGATCGAGGCTCCCGGATTTTCAAGGCATGATTTAATTTATCTTGCTTTTAATATAAAGGCTCCCAAAATTAAACCGGAGGTTGTCTGGCTGCGTAGCTTTGCAAACATTGATATATCTTTATTAAAATCAGATGCAGATTCTATCGACTTTTCCCCGGTGGTAGCAGCAACAACGGTTGATGAGAAGTTATTTATTTTAAATAAATCCATCCTGGAATTGTTCGATAGACATGCACCCATGAGACCTGTTAAGTTAAAAAGAGCACCTGCTCCGTGGATAACTCGTGGTGTACGAATGGCGATGGCGCGACGTGATAAACTTTTTCGTCAGTTCAAGCGTGACAGGTGCGACGAAAAGTGGTGCATGTATAAAACAGCGCGTAATCGTTGTAATCAAATGGTAAGGGCGGCCAAGAGTCGATACATCTTCGACAGTATTTCTAATTCGTCTTCTGCCGATATTTGGAAGTTCCTACATTCTCTTGGCATTGGGAAATCGCCAGTCAAAGCTGTAACACCTCCTTTTGCACTCAATGACCTTAATAATTACTTTTCCATAGGCGCATCTCTTGACCCATCAGTTAGAACTAGCACAATAACTGAAATAGCCTCTATGGCCCAACCACCCGTTAAACCCTTTTTCTTTTCTCCAGTGTGCGTGGATGATGCAATGAAGATTTTATCTTCCCTTAAATCAAATGCTGTTGGCTTCGATGCTGTGAGTAGAGCAATGATTTTGCCTCTTATTGATACTATAGTTCCTATTATCACTCACATAATCAATTTTTCATTGTCGTTTGGGTCATTTCCTTCAATTTGGCAAAAAGCTTTTGTATCTCCTCTTCCAAAAATCACCAACCCCAGTCGACTTAACGATTACAGACCTATATCTATATTACCTTTTCTCTCTAAAATTCTCGAAGCTACAGTGCATAAACAGATTTCTTCTTTTCTTTTTAGTAATAATTTACTTTCCCCTTTTCAGTCGGGGTTTAAGCCTGGGCATAGCACTACTACGGCTTTGCTAAAAATTACTGAAGACATTCGAGAGGGTATGGAGAATGGAATGGTTACCATTTTAATTCTTATCGACTTCTCCAATGCTTTTAACATGGTGGATCACGATATTCTCCTAGTCGCTCTTCAGCACAACAAATTCTCATCCACAACACTGGAATGGTTTTCCTCTTACCTTCGTGGTCGCCAGCAAGCTGTCCAAGTAAACCGTAGGTTTTCGGATTGGTGTGATTTAACGTCTGGCGTACCTCAAGGTGGAATTCTCTCACCTCTGCTATTTTCCCTCTTCATTAATTTCATAACTTTTTCTCTTGACTGCTCTTACCATTTATATGCTGATGATTTACAAATATACACACAGGTTTGCATTTCAGACATTACCTTTGGAATTAGCAAAATAAACTATAACCTGCTAAATATAAATTTGTGGTCTCAAAAATTTGGTATAACTGTCAATCAAATTAAATGTCAAGCCATAATCATTGGCAGCTCGCGGCAAATAAATAAATTAGATATGGTTTCTGTCTCACCCATCAGGCTTGGAAATTCTATCATCCCCTTTTCTTCGAAAAATCGTTAAAAATCTAGGTATACACTTGGACACAACGTTAAGCTGGATTACTCAAATTAATGAACTAAGTCGATCTGTGTTTGCAACTTTACGAACGCTAAACCGTCTCAGAAACTTTTTACCGGTTACTACGAAAGAGTATTTAGTACGGACTCTGGTTCTCCCTATCATCGATTATGCTGATGTGTGCTACTCGGACATAGGTGAGGATCATCTCAATAGGTTAGAACGTCTCTTAATAATAATAATATTCTTTATTGTACCCATAAAATATACATAGCAAAGAAGTTACAAATTAAAAGAACGATACAAAAGGCGGCCTTATCGCTAAACAGCGATTTCTTCCAGGCAACCTTTGGGTATGGAGTTAAAGTAATAATGAATATAAGAATAGGTAAGGTGCAATAAATAGATTAATTTTAGATATAGCATAAAATATATATATCACAAAAGAAGTAAATGAATCAAAGATGATGTGCAATGAGAGGTAGGAAAAAGGTGGCATAAATCAAAAAAAGTTTATAAGAGATATGATGAAGAGAGAAGACGAAGATTTAGGGATGGGACTGGAGATAATGGGATTTAACTAGGTTTTTAAAAGAGTATAACGACTGAGCATTTCTAATACATACAGGGAGGGAGTTCCAAAGACGGATAGCTAAAATTGTAAAGGAGTTCTTGTAAAAGGAAGTAGAATGGGAAGGAGTATATAGAGCAATATTTTTAGTGGAGCGAAGAGGACGGTCATGGGACAGGTGAAGAAATTGGAAATGTTGCTTAAGGTACGGTGGAGAGATTGGGTTAAATAATATACAGTAAAGAAGAGACAGAATATGAGCATTACGGCGAAGGCGAATTGGGAGCCACTTGAGTTTAGCGCGATATTCAGAGACATGGTCATATTAACGTAAACCAAATATGAACCGTATACACAAGTTTTGAAGTCGCTCAAGTTTATTTAATTGCTCCTCGGTTATGTCGGGATAGCACACATCAGCATAGTCAAGTATTGGAAGAAGTAGTGACTGTGCAAGCATAATTTTAGTGGGAATGGGTAAAACATTTTTTAACCTACGGAGGGAGCCTACTGAAGCAAACAGCTTCCTGCTGACCTCGGTTATCTGCGGAATCCATGAAAGATGTTGATCCATGTGTATGCCGAGATTTTTAACGGTTTTGCTGTACGGAATTATGATGCCATCCAGTGTAATTGGTGGTAACTGGTGCCACTCTATCCGAGAGGTTAGTCGCGTACTTCCTATAATAATCGCCTGCGATTTAGATGCGTTTAACTTGAGGCCATGGGTTTTACTCCAAGCCGAAATACAAGCCAAATCCGTATTAGTAGTCATGATGACACTATCCAAGTTGTTTAAACTGGCATGACTGTAGATTTGTAAATCGTCTGCATAGAGATGGTAGAGAAAAGTGAGTTATAGACTAATAGAATTAATGAAAATAGCAAAAAGGAGAGGAGACAACACGCCACCTTGTGGTACACCGGCAGTTGTATTTGACCAGTTGGAAAAATTATTGTCAATTTGAATACGCTGCCGGCGTCCATACAAGTAACTATGAAACCATTCAATTTCTGTCGGAGATATGCAGAGTGAACGCAATACCCCTAGGAGGACATCAAAATCAACAACGCTAAACGTATTACTGAAATCCAGCAGCGTCAGCATCGTCACCTGGACGGAAACCGGATTGCAAAGGATTGAGTAGGGAGTGATTGGAAAGAAAGGAGCTAAGCTGTATATGTACTAGGCGTTCCAGGACTTTAGACAGGTAAGGAAGTATAGATATGGGTCTAAAATGAGCAAAATCGGTTGGATTAGGTTTTTTGGGTATAGGAATTATGTGGGCATCTTTCCAGCTCTCAACATCACGATCAGAAAATTGACTAAATGAAAATAAAGAATTATTTTGATTGGGAATATGTAAAAGATGACTTAGAGTTTTTTCTTTTGTTTTGCTATCAATGCAAGAAGTGAAAGTGAAGTGACAATTTAAATTGTTTAAGTCCAAACTATTGGGCAGAGTACTTTTTGGAGATTTCCCAATCCCTAATTTTTTCAGAAATTTCCATACCCTACTTGGGTCTTCATTTTGAACCGACTTATGGATATGGCGTCGTTGTAAATCTCCACACATCATATTGCAGCGATTTCTTGCGGCTTTGTACCGATTGAGATTATCATCGCTAGGATTTGACTTATATTTCGACTTAGCCAAATTTTTCTTATTTATAAGTATTTTGACTTCTTCAGTCAGCCATGGGGCTGGTGGATGGCGTATGCGAACTGGACGAACAGGGGCGTGCAAGTCGTACAATTGTACCAATAAGGAATTGAAAAGTGCTACCTGCTCGTCAACAGTATTTGCTCTTTCTATAACACTCCAATCCATGTTAACAGCATCATATCGAAGTTTTTCGATATCCATACTACTAAAATTACGCTGAAAAAGAATATTCGACTTTGCTTTCGGAGGTCGGATTTTATATGACAAATAAAGAAGGTCATGATACGAAAACCCTTCAGCAGCACACTGGCCATACTTAGCTACATGATCCAATGATGATACAATCATTAAATCTAGCAAAGATGGGTCACAGTTCGGGAAGAAGTGCGTTGCGCTGAGAGGTAAAATGTGTAAATTAGCAGCATCGACTAGGGACTGTAATCGGTGAGATCTGACATCCTGTTTGAGTAAACAAGTATTATAATCACCCATAATGATTGTATGGTCGAAAAGAGGACAATGGTCCTCAAGCAGTTTGTCTAAGCAGGGGAAGTAGTCGACGCGAAGGGAAGGGCTATAAAAAACACCAAGAAGTAGTTTAGAATTAGAAAGATGGACTTCCAGAAAAAGATGTTCAGATTCGTTCCCAGAAACAACCTGCTGTGACATACTTATGATTGAAAAGGGGATATGAACGAAGGTAAATGGCAACTCCTCCACCGCCCCGAACAGTGCGATCGTTGCAGATTAAATTAAACCCAGGAAGCGAATACGCCGTAGACAAAAGACATGGCTTTAGCCAAGATTCTGAAATAAGAATAGCATGAATATGTGTGCTATCAAATGTTGACAATAGATCGGGGTAATGTGCTGGAATGCTCTGTGCGTTTATATGGACAACTAGCTGTACCCGCGGCTTTGCCCGCGTGCAAATCAACGACGACGACGACCCGCGTGGCGCAGCGGTTATCATACCGGTCTGACGCGCAATGGGTCCCGGGTTCGATTCCCGGCCAGACAGGTATTTGAATGATGAGTTTCGATTCCTGTCCTGGGTCTGGGTGTTAGTGTATTCGTCTTGTGTGTGTCCATGGCACCCACGACACAGGAGAAAATCCTATTGTGGGGCTATGAGTGTAGAAAGCGTGTATAAGCGTGTGTGTATAATGTGTCACAAATCTCGACACCGTGGGATTTCTATGATAAAAAGTAGTAACATTAATATCGGTTTGGCCGCTCAAGGATTACCTGGTCAAACACAGAGTGAAAAAACGAATTTAAAGTGTGTATTTGTGGGTAGGAACGTATTGTTATGTATTTTTTTTTAATTAGACGAATTCTAATATTGTAAATCGCTTTTTTGAACCAATTTACATTCTTAGTGGTCTAATTCACAATATCGTGATATCTTTTCAATCAACTTCTCCACATTTGAACCAAAACGTATCGATTATAAAGATTGATTTGAACTTTTTCCGAATTGGAAAATACTACTTGAAGTAATTTTGGCAGATTCAAATTTCTAAGTATGATTATAGGTAAACCTACTTTTAATATTAATTTGTGTTCAGGAGTTCCGGAAGGCATTAAGGAATTCAAAAATTCTGTTGGATAATGTACTGCTTCCTCCATCTCAATGACTGTGTCTACCGAATAGTAGATCTGTGACGCTGCTTTAAATTTAGAAAAAAAAAGTCATTTATTTTTTTCGACACGTTCATTGGTAGGTGGGTATATAGCCGTCTTTTGGAACCAATTTATAGTGTTATTGGTTGTATTAACAATATACTTTTTCAACCAACTCCTCCACATTTAAACGAAGACGTATCGATATAAAGATTGATTTTAACTTTTCCGGATAACAAAGTACTATTATCTACTTGAAGTAAATCATTAGAAAATTGGAATATCACTGAACAGCGACATATATTCTAAGTTCATACTTTGTTTCATGTGGCCAAATATAGGATCTTTTAAGAGGTGAATCGGGCTTTTTGTGTGCGTAAATCCCGCATTGTTCTTCGTAAAGCAGAAGACATAATCAAAACACTTTTACAATTCATACGAACAAGGCGCATCCGCTCGCAGGGCGCTGCCGCACCCTGCTCGCTTATTTTTTATGTTTTCTTTTATGTTCCAACCTAACCTAACCCATCCTGTTTAAAAAGCTACAGTTAAATCCAACTCTTAACAATAACATGACAATACTCCTGCATTTTCAGGATTTAGGTATTCAAAGTGACACTTTTCATCATAATGTTCTCTCAACGGGTTGTAATGTATTGTAATCAATAAGTACCAAACTCATACGGCTTAAGTAGGTTGTGTACTTAGATTATCAAGGTTGATGAATTAAAGTTTAATTTATTAATCACATTTCAGTTTAATGAGCTGTCCTTAAACTTATAATATATACTAAAAACAACCGTAAGCATTACGTGACTACCTTTTATAATTTAGGCTTGCACTATCCCGCATCATCAGGGAGGAGTTGAAGGTAAAAAAAAATATCCCATGTCTTTGCTTAGTATTCTTATTACTTATACGTAAGCACTTGCGAGCCAACTTCTATAGCTTGAGCTTGCAGTACCCTGCATCATCAGGGCTGAGGAGCTTAAGGTCGAAATTGTCATCATGTGTTTTCGCTTATGTCTTTGCTTAGTAATTATATTACATACCCGAAAGCATTAAATGGCCAACTCCTATGGCTTAGGCTTGCAGTACCCTGCATCACCAGGCTTGAGGAGTTGAAGATCGAAATTTTCATCTTGTATCTTTGCTTAGTAATTACATTACATACCCGAAAGCACTAAATAGCTAACTTCTATGGCTTAGGCTTGAAGCACCCCTGCATCATCAGGGTTGAGGAGATGATGGTAAACATTTTCATCTTATGTCTTTGCTTAGTAATTATATTACATACCTGAAAGCATTAAATGGCCCACTCCTATGGCTTAGGCTTGCAGTACCCTGCATCATCAGGCTTGAGGAGTTGAAGATCGAAATTTTCATCTTGTGTCTTTGCTTAGTAATTATATTACATACCTGAAAGCACTAAATAGCTAACTTCTATGGCTTAGGCTTGAAGTACCCCTGCTTCATCAGGGTTGAGGAGTTAAAGGTCAAAATTTTCATCATGTGTCTTTGCTTAGTAATTATATTAAATACCTGAAAGCACCAAATGCCCATCTCGTATAGTTTAGGCTAGCAGTATCCTGCATCATCAGGGGTGAGGAGTTGAAGGTCGAAATTTTCATTTTGTGTCTTTGCTTAGTAATCATATTACATATCCGAAAGCACCAAATGGCCATCTCCTATGGCTTAGGCTTGAAGTAACCCTGCATCATCAGGGTTGAAGAGTTGAAGGTCATAATTTTTACCGTGTATCTTTGCTTGGTATTTTTATTACATAACCGTAAGTGCCAAATAGCCAACTCTTACGGTTTAGTCTTGAAATACCCTTACATCATCAGGGTTGAGGAGTTGAAGATCAAATTTTTGTCCCATGAATTTGTTTAACAATCTTATTATATATCCATAAAAACAAATTGACTTACTTCTACGGTTCAGGCTAGCAGTACCCCTGCATCATCAGGATTGAAGAGTTGAAGGTCAATTTTTTTAGGAAATATCTGCTTAGTAATCTCGTATCAAACTCATCAGAGTACCCTTGAATTACATTCTTTCAAATAAAAGAAAAATCATCAAAATCGGTTGTCGGAAAATGAGTTATTCATCTATTTATCGCGCACATCGTTATTGCAAATATCAGACTTGTGCGCTTTTCTTATGGATGCCACTGTCAAAAGTGAAGTAAAAATAAATGGGACCCGATGACACGCACTACCTTTCAAATGAAAAAAAAATCATCCAAATCCGTTCACCCAGTGCGGAGAAATCGAGTAACAAATACAAAATAAAATAAAAATTTAAAAAAAATACAGAAGAATTGATAACCTCCTCCTTTTTGGAAGTCGGTTTAAAACGATGTTTTAACATAAAAATCAAAGCGAAATACTAAATTTTATTGACGTGGCCTCAAAATTAACTGACTTTCATACAAACTTACACCTCCTATTTGGGTTAAATTGGGGGGGGGGGGATCAGAAAATTCATTCTTAACTGACGTCTACGTCATAAAAGGAAACCCTAGTAAAAATCATATTCGTATCTTTAGCAGTTTAGGCTCTACGATGTTTATTCAATAGATGAGTGAGGGAACATCCTTTCGTTTTTATATAAGTATATATAGATATAGAGATATAGATTCGTATAGTATCAAATAACATAGGTACACACATAACCAATAAAAAATACATAACAAAGGAATACATTTTACAGACCATAACATGTTTAGTTTCAACCAATTCAACTATGTAGTTACATATCTTGTTAACACTTATCGAACACAGAATAAATACTGCGTAGTTTTAAATTGACATAACTTTTTTATTTATGAACCGATTTACATAAAATAAACGCTAAATGTTAAGTGAAGTTTCCCACAACACATCGGTGAAAATTATATTCAAATTGGATAAGCTGTTTCTGAGATTAGCGTTTTCAAACACACAGACAAACAGACAAACAGACAAACAGACAAACAGACAAACAGATAAACAGACAAACAGACAAACAGACAAACAGAAAAGATTTCTAAAAACCATTATTTTGGGTTCTATATCGTATTAAAGACCTCTAGAAATGGTTTTCACCTAAATTTGTTCCATGTACAGACAGCGTCCTCTTACAGATTTATTATAGTATAGATAGAAGATATTGAAATTTTTCAGTACATCTGAGAAATAGGAATCTAATGTTACGTTCAATGGAGGAATACCTTCAAAGCTGTCGTCACTACTTAACCCATCAGAAGCAGAAGAGAAGGAAAGTGGACTCTCATTGCTATCGTTGAATGACATGATACACAAAGAAAAGAAAATATTATTTAAAAAGAAATAAGTTCTATATGTATATGATATATAAAATTATATATATGTATTTTAGAATGTATAAATAATAATGTGAAAACACGTAAATAATTATAAATTATATAAAGTAAATAGGTAACTTACTGTAACTCCTACCCTCCAGCAGTATAGAAAGAAATCATTTATATATGTAAAAACAGAAACAATTACAAAACAACACATTAATAACTAAATAAGCATACATATGAACTAATTTAGAACATTTTTAAACAACAAAATATAGATTGTCAAATGGGACAAAACACAGGAGTCCAAAGCACGTCCTAGTGATGACAGAAGTCAGTATAAGCTGTTTATTGCTTTCAATGGGTGACTCGACTGACGTAGTCAAATGTAAATAAGATCAAAAATGTATTTGTAATTATCAAACCGTGGTAGGATAATTGACAATATTGCTAAGTGGTGCACGAATTATATACGTGCGGCTGCAGGGGATACATGAAAGACCGAAATTCAATTAAAATTAGTTTATTTCAAATCGAATGTTACAAATTTGAAATAAAAACTTAAACTAGTGTTACTTATTTACTAGGTACGTTCTTACTAGCACTGGTGGGAATTGTTCATCTTTCACACGGTGCGAACTGCTGACACCACGCGTTATCATTCTCACATACGATGTTGCCGAATCGGCAGTTCCTTCGCCGGTTTAGGCCCCAATCGCATGCTTTAGGCTATTTTCAGATTATTATTATTTAACATCTCCCCCCGCAAGTTCTGCATCTATTTGAAGACTGTTGTCGAAAATAGTGCAGACAGTGAACATGGTTTTATTTCTTTCATTTCTACGGAAGTTACAAGATGTGATTGATTTTCTAGAGGTTTCACAGTGTAGCTTTCGACTGGCTCCTGGATTACTTTACGACGCAGAAGTAATGAAGTGACTGCAAGAACTTCTGCACAAAATCGTATTAGATATATGGGCAATGTGGGCAGGTTTCTTCAAGGTTATCGTTTCTTGGAAGGCAATTTTGAGTTACTAGAGTGCAAGTTTCCCAAATCTATTGTATACAATTTCTCAAGTTTTAATCTTATTTTTTTCTTCTTTGACTTGATCATGATGATAAGTTGCAGTAAATGCCGGAGTTTGAACGCTGAAATCCTTTGTCCTCGGAAGTTAAGACGACTGTAGCAAAACGACAGGAATCTACAATCTACAGGAATTTTCTGAGTAGTTATAAGATGCTGGGTACAATCCGACTTCGCAAAATGATGATAGATAGTGTTGTCCTCGCAAAGGTGACCGTAACTGTACTTCGGACATTCAGTCGCAATGTACAAAAGACTCTTTTCGTGATTGCTACATATGGGTAAATAGGAGTTAGGACTATCGCGATTAGATTCTAAGGATAATAATTTATAAAGGTGTAGTTAGTAGAACGTACAACAGGAAACTTAAAAACCAAAATAATTTCGTTATCTCTATAAAGTATCCTAATTTAATTACATCAAAATATTCAGTAAAAGTAATATCTAGAATTTTATTTTTGTCATGAAGAATATCTTGTCTATCTTTAATATCTTTAAATGTATTATAGTAAAGTGCTGAATGGTGATTACTTTTTTGCTCTAATAAATGCTAGTAAGTTCAATAATTTTGAAAATTCCTCCGTTAAATTATGTTTACTACGTTTTATGCAATTCATTTTAACTTGATTTTGTACAATTTTATCTGTGACATATAAACTACTTGACACCCACTGCTTGCCCAAACTAAATCGATTAATTAGGTTAATTTGTGCAACAATTTTATTTTCATTTTACTTTAGAACTGAAATGACATAAGTGCTTTGACGGTTTTCATTTTATTCCTAACATCTTCTAAATTTATAATCTTAAAGGAGTGGAAATGTGTAATTATTTTAGTGGATCCTAAGTCAAAGGACATAGTACCGGGTCATCGGCGAGGGTCTTAAGTTTAATTTCGTCTGCTAGGCCCAGGGTCAGATCTTGGGCCAGCAACAGAAGCATTAGCATTTTCAGACTCCTGCAACAAACGAGCGCTTTGAGGAACTCGTTTTAGCCGTGACTTAGGTACAGGACCTGCCTTTTTCCGAACGTAAATGTGTACTGGCAAATCAGCTAATACTTTATCATGTGTGTAACGGGTAGCCAATTTATGTCGGTGGGCTAAAGGATTTCTAATAAAAACTTCCTGTTCAGGTGTGAATTCCACTTCGGGTTCACGATCCTTATTAGCGCTCTCAATAATCTCTGTACGACGTTGAAGTGTACTTTCATTAATAATTTCATATAATTTCGACATACGTTTACGATGATCCTGAATGTACTGTTGCAATAAATGTTGTGTTAAATCTATGTCCAAGGGATCACGAGGATCTAAATGCCCTGTGATTACATCGTAAGGTCTGCATTTAGTGAAACTATGAATAGAGCTATTGTAAGCCAATATAGCATATGCCATCAGGTTTGTTACTAGTTCCCCTTGGTATTCTAATCTCAAAATACGCAAATGTTCTAATAATGTAGAATGGAAACGCTCTACAATTCCGTTCTCATTAGGTGTGTTGGGACAAATTTTATGATGATGAATTTTATGTAACCTACAAAATTCTAAAAATATCTGATTAGTAAATTCAGGACCATTGTCTGATATAACCGATAAAGGAAGTCCATGATGGGTAGAGAACCTTAATAAGGCCTGAACAATGCTAATAGCGGTCGCATCTCTCAGGAAATATGCCTGTGCATATTTTGAGAATGCGTCAATTATAGTGAGGTATTTGTAACTTTCAACACTTAATAAATCTATATGTACTGTCTCGAATGGCTTGGAAGGCGGGGGTACGATCTGAAATTTTGGTCGTACGGGACGTCGATCGTATTTAGCCTGCCCGCAAACGACGCATTCGTTGATGTATTTTGAAATTTCTTCCTTCATTTTAGGCCAGTAAAATTTTCTTGATAACGATAGGTAACACTCATTGATCCCCCTGTGATTAGTTTTACCCAAATGATATTTTTTTATAATTTCTTGCTGCTTTAAATAATCGGTAACATTCTCTACTTCGTGTTTTGTAAGTACCAGATTCATTGCCGAATTTTTGAAATGACGTTGTAAGATTGGTATGATCGTGTACATTCTTAATGGAGGGTTAATTAAAATTCCAGTTTTAATCCTTGGGTTCACAAATTCTTTTACGGCTTCAATAATATCTTTTTCTAAAGAAGACTCGGATATTTGAATACTGATTCTTGTAAATGTATCAAATGGTTTAGTTATTCTAGGTTTCCTTTTCATGTCACCTACAATGTTAAATATAATTTGCTTATTAAATAAATTTAAAGGCTTATCTACAATAGGTACTTCCAACACAGGGTTTTCAACGTTGCTATGTGCAGTATCAGTACTAGAATTAGCAGTTTCGGTTCGGGAATCAGAGTCAGATGTATTAACTATAACTGAACTAAAATCTTCGTTAAGAATTTCAACGCGGGATAAGGCATCGGCATTAGTGTTAATTTTTCCAGGCTTATAAACTACAGTAAAATCGAATTCACTAAGACGAAGTCTCCATCGCGTTAAACGGGAATTGGGTTCTTTGATGTTCATGACCCATTGCAACGGACGATGATCGGTAACAATTTTGAATTTTCGGCCAAAAAGATAGGGACGAAAGTATTTCGTTGCCCAAACGATCGCCAGCAACTCCTTCTCGATTGTACTGTAGTTAATTTCGCTTTGATTTAAGGTTCGTAACGCATAAGCTATTGGCTTATCGGAACCGATAGTACCCTGCGAAAGAATAGCTCCAATGGCAAAATTAGAGGCATCTGTGGTAAGAATAAATTCCTTCATAAAATCGGGATACTGAAGGATTGGATCATTAACTAGAAGTAATTTACATTTCTCAAAACACTCTATATAATTTTGATCAAATGAAATTTTGGAACCTTTCTTTAAGCACTGAGTCAATGGTTTAATAATCTTTGCAAAATCGGGAATCAATTTCCTATAATAGCCGAGAAGTCCCAAAAATCTTTTTATTTCTGAGGGAGTTTTAGGTAGAGGATACTTTTTGATTGCTAGTATTTTATCCGGGTTGGGTTTTATACCGTCCTTGCTAATGATATGACCTAAATATGGTGTCTCTAATTTTAAAAATTCTGATTTGTCCATTTGAATTTTAAAGTTGGACTCGCGTAATTTCAAAAATACTCTCTCTAAATTTTCCATATGTTCCTGAAGGGATGTGCTAAAAACTATTATATCGTCTAAGTAAACTAAGCAAATTGTGTTCTGTAATTCACGTAAAACGTTGTCCATCACTCTTTGGAATGTCGATGGACTATTTTTGAGACCCATTGGCATTCTAAGGAATTCGAAATGGCCGTGTTCTACAGTGAATGCAGTTTTATGTATATCTTTGGGGTCCATTTCGACTTGATAAAAACCACTAGCAAGGTTTAGCGTGGTAAAATACTGGCAATGTCCTAATTTATCTAACACATCTGCAATATTCGGGATAGGATATTTGTCATCGATTGTTTTTTCGTTCAATTTCCGGAAGTCTACCACTAATCGCCATTTGAGTTTACCAGATGCATCCGATTTTTTTGCTACTATCCAGATAGGAGAACTCCAGGCAGAATTTGAAGGTCTAATAATACCCTGATCCAACATTTTACTAATCTGGTTTTGTACTTCTTGGCGGTGAATATATGGATATCTAAAATTTTTTGAATATACCGGTAACTCATCAGTAGTTTTTATAGAATGCTTAATTTTATTAGTAAAGGTAAGTGGTTCGTCTTCTAAATAAAAAATATCAGCATATCGCGAACAAAGAATTTCTAAATTTTTACGCTCCTCGACGTTTAAATGGTCGGTACGCAGGCGTGAGAGCACATCTTTTACGCGTTGCGTTTCATGATTTAACGTTTCAAATTCAAATTTATTAACTTCAGCCGAAATAGTTCGATCCATAGAAAATATTACATCGTTTCGGGAAGGATTACTAATTTCAACAATTCCTTTACCATTACGAACAGTTGTTAAGCATTCGCCTATAACACAATTTGAAACAGTCTGTTCCTTGATATAGACGTCACCTTCATGAATATTCATGGGAATTTTTAACAGTTTTGAAGTACCTGCCGGTATTATTTCTTCACATAGGTTAAAATTATGCGAATTATGAAATTTTATGGGATTAGAAGCAGTTTTAGTGATCAGTACTTTGTTTTTATAATCTATTGTAGCTTCCCATTTGTCTAATAAGTCTGTTCCAATTAGGCCGTCGAAAAAATCATGAAATTTATATATATAAAAAGTTACGTCACACGGATCATTAAATTCATTAAATCCGGGTAAAGTTATTGAATAATTACTTCTAGTTTTGGCATGCACATTACTTACCTCAAATGGTTCATAATTTAAAGGATAGTATTTAAAATATTTTTCTACAGCGACAGGGCTCAAAAATGATCGCCCCCGTATCAATCAATAACTTAAATGGTGGAGAATTAATCTGAATAAAAGGAAGTTGACGTTGGTTGTGTAAATTAATTTCTATTTTAGTTTGTCTTATTTCTGAATTTCGTGAAAATTTGTATCCTCCTGTTTTTTTATCACCTTCCAATTCGGTCACATTTTGATAATTTTGTAAGCACTCAACAAATTCCGGATTACATAATTCATAAGGATACTGATATTCATAGTATTGGTAAGAATCAGCACTAGCTTCGTTTAATTCTGTATAATAATAATCATCATTAAATATTATATCATCAGAGCAGTTATTATAATTCATCTCCTTAGTCTTACAATAATTATTAGAATTAAAACTATTCAAAACTGTAAAATTATATAACATTTTTTCGTCAGAAATACGTTTATTGCGATTTTGAATATAGATAGTGTTAATTTCTTCATGAACAAACTGTAAAGCCCTCTCCATAGTTTCGGGGCGCATACATCGAATACGCGTTCCAAGCGGTTCATTAAGACCCCGTATGAACGCTTGCAAAGTTAATTTTTTGTATAAATCGCGTTTTGCATCAATAGTGGTTTGAATGGTATCGTGCAAACTTACATACGTCATAATTGTACTGAATAAAGTTTGGCAGCGTTCGTAAAATTCTTGTGGACTACTAGGACCTTGTCTTAAAATTGATAAATCATTATAAAGTGCGGATTCATCGCGGTGATCCGCAAAATTATTCACCAAAGTACTACGAATGCCATTCCAGTCACTAGGTATTCCATTTGCGTTGATTAAGCTAGCAGCGGGTCCTGTTACCTTATTTAATACACCATTAACAAAAGCACATTTAACCAACTCGGCACTATCACTTTTGTAAAATTCTGTTGCTAACTCGTCGCATAATTTAATAAAACGAGTCAGCACATTAGGGTTACCATCAAAGTTCGGTGCGAATCTTAAAGCCTTGAAAACTATGTCTAATTGATCTGACATTTTTGAAATAAAAATGGATCCGAATTTTCAGCACTACTCTTTCCTATACTGCCTATATAACGCTTCCTATTACTACTACCTAACCTAACCTAACCTAGGTTCTTACGAGACTTCTTAAAGTGAAACATTTTGATAATTTATTTTATACAATATTAGTATAGGAAAAGGAATAAGCAAATCACATAAAAGAAATCTAATGTAGTTACATAACTTATTTTCGGCCTCCCTGCGTTATCGATGTCTGGATACCTGCAGCACCACGTTGTAGGTTGCGGATACTCCTGCTGGTGACTGGACAGCCACACGGGCGGCTTTGCGTTTTTCGGAAATCTTCCAATTTTCGGAAATATTGAGCGCGAAACCGACCGCGAGTATCCTACCGACTGCGCCAATTATATACGTGCGGCTGCAGGGGATACATGAAAGACCGAAATTCAATTAAAATTAGTTTATTTCAAATCGAATGTTACAAATTTGAAATAAAAACTTAAACTAGTGTTACTTATTTACTAGGTACGTTCTTACTAGCACTGGTGGGAATTGTTCATCTTTCACACGGTGCGAACTGCTGACACCACGCGTTATCATTCTCACATACGATGTTGCCGAATCGGCAGTTCCTTCGCCGGTTTAGGCCCCAATCGCATGCTTTAGGCTATTTTCAGATTATTATTATTTAACACACGTGTATCGGTGAATTAGTTCCTTTGAATCCAATTAATTCCTTATATTTTTGTGTGGTGGTGGTTATTTTTATCTTCGAGTAGGTGAGTGAACCTCGATCTATTGTTGGCCATTACGGCCATGGATGGAGATGAGCGCTTAAAGCCTCCTGATAAGGGGGGTGGTGAGTATGAGTGTGTGGGAGAGACTGAGGGTTTTCAGCCTTCTACAGTTTCACAAACATCGTCCCGGAAAAGGATGGCGGACAACTCGAACCCTGAGCCATTGTCCAAACGCACCATTACGGACCCAGAGAGTGGCCTCGGTTCAGAATCGCATATCTATAAACACCCATCTCTAGAGATCAACTGCCGTAAATATGGCGATGAAGATTTTGGTCCATTTATTGTGCATGTGTCCCGGATTATTGACTCCCCGAATTCTGGTGTGACCTTAAAACCGATAAGATTGGGCTTATTCCTGTTTGAAGGTGGTGTCCAACAGGTCAAAAAAGATGGCATCAAACAAATAGGTCGTAACAGGCTGTCAGTTGAGTTCGATTCTGCCAAGGCAGCTAATGAGTTTTTGACCCATGGACTTCTCAGCAAACACAAATTAAAGGCAGAAATCCCATCTTACAATGTCTCCCGATTGGGTTTATTTCGTGGTGTTCCAACAGAGTGGACGATGGAAGAGTTTGTAAATGCCACTGAGTACAAAGAAGGATATGGGAAAATACTTAAAGCTCGCCGGCTCAACCGTAAGATTAAAAAAGATGATGGTTCCCCTGCATGGTTACCTACTCAGTCCGTCGTACTAACATTTGAGGGCCAGTCCCTCCCAAAGAAGATTTTTGCATTCTACACTGCATTGGTAGTTGAAATTTACCAGCTTCCTACCATTCAGTGTAGGAAGTGCCTGAGGTTCGGCCATGTACAGATTGCTTGCCGGTCAAATGCCCGTTGCTACAAATGTGGACAATCGCACTCTGGCGATACCTGCGAAATTCCCCATGATCGTGTCAGGTGTCTTCTTTGCACAGGGAGACACTTTGCCACAGATCCGACATGTCCCGAGTTCGAAAGACAGAAGCGCATTAAAAAAATCATGTCTGAGCATAGTATCTCGTACATGGAGGCCTCTGCACAGGAACCTTCAGTGAGACGGGCCTACTCCGACGTCGCAAGAACTATGTTCGCGCAAACCCCGCCTCAGCCAGTTCAGGTCTCACCATCTTCTGTGTACCCAATTTCTGGATCTCCTCTTCAAAATACGTCTTATCGCAAAACAATCAAAACACCTACCCGTGCGAGGACTCCCCTTCAGGAGGGTTATAACCGTCATGCCCATGCAGAAATTACCAGAGAACCATCGTCATCTCTTCCCAATGGTTGTGGACTGAACAGATCTAATACATTGCCAAATGAAAATTTACCTGAACTCCTGATTATGCTAATCACAAATATCTTCGCTCAATTTAGCGATGTGTTACCGTACGACGTTGCTCCTTTACTTGTCAGACTTGCTGAAATCGTTGCCAATGGCCCCCTCGGGTCTAATCCGAATCCTTCAATGGAACACTAGAAGTATTGTCCCGAAAAAACCTGATTTATTTAATTTGATTAATGCTCACTCTGTGATGGTTGCGGCCGTCTCTGAGACATGGCTGAGATCTGGGTCTCATTTTAGAGTCCCGGGGTTCGCCTGTCTGCGGGACGATCGTGATGATGGAAGGGCAGGGTGTGCATTGTTAATTAAAAGATCTCTCCCATTTTCCGTTATCCCTCTCCCTCCTCTTTCCCAAGAAATCAACGCCGTTGCGGCTTGCATAGCCAATATTAATTATATTTCGATTTATATTCCTGATCCCAAACTCCCCCTGATACCTGAACTTTCTACTATTTTATCTTCAATCCCTCCCCCACTTATTATTTTAGGTGACTTCAACTCGCACCATACTTCCTGGGGATCCCATTATACGGATTCTTTTTCTCCTTGGCTGGTGGACCTCCTTGATGATATCAATGTTTGTGTCATAAATGATGGCTCCCCTACTCGCCGTGTGTATCCAGGTCAAAATCCTAAATCTGCAGTTGATATTTCTGCCTGCTCTCCAGAACTTTCATGCTTATTAAATTGGAACACACTATCCCATTCTTTTGGCAGCGATCATTTCCCTATCATAATATCAAAACCTTCTTCAGTAGTCCCACTCCCTTTTCCCGAACCTCTTTTAAAACACAAAATACAAGACGCTGATTGGCAAAAATTTTCCCTACACGTTGAATATAGTTTAAACTCCCGTAATCAAAATCCCTCTTCTCAAGACTACTTAAATTTTCGTAACATATTGGTTGAAGCTGCCGACTTATTCATCCCCAGGAAAAAGTACCATTCCTTCAAACTTCCCTCACCTCCTTGGTGGGACTCTGAATGCACCTCTTCTATAAAAGAAAGAGATCGTGCTGAGGGCATCTTTAATGAATCTCTAAACCTCAATGACTTTCAAACCTTCGAAAAAATCACTGCCCGTACCAAAAGGATACTTTCCAAAAAAAAGAGGAAAGGATGGAGGGGGTTTTGTGAGAATTTGTCACCCGGAACTCGCCCATCACTAGTATGGAGAAACATGAAACGGTTTAGAGGTTCATTGAAGCCTGGCTCTCCTCACTCTTATGGTTCTTCGGCTTGGCTGGAGGACTTCGCTGACAGCCTAGCCCCGCCTACTGTTCCTTGCTATTTCCCTTTTTCTGCATCCTCTCCTAATTTAACTTCTTTCAATGAAAAGTTTACTTTTAGCGAATTGAATATGGTACTCACTGGGCTGAGAGATACCTCTCCAGGTGAAGATGGTATCCCATACAGCTTCATTACTAAATTAAGCACTTCTAGCCTCCACTATCTCTTGGACATTCTGAACGACATTTTTATTACCGCAGAAATTCCTGATGACTGGAAATGCCAAATAGTCATCCTTATTTTAAAGCCGAATAAAGACCCAGAGAAGGCCAGATCATATAGACCGATTGCCCTTTCATCAACGTTAGGTAAAATTTTAGAACATTTAGTTAAAAATCGCCTAGAGTGGTATTTAGAACATAATGAATCTCTAGCTAAAAGTCAGTTTGGTTTTCGGAAAGGTAAAAGTACCATAGACAATTTAAATTTACTTACAACTGATATTCGCCTCTCCTTTTCTAAAAAAGAACACCTTGTGGGATGCTTCCTAGATGTTTCGGCTGCCTATGACAGTGTCAATATTCCGGTACTCAGAGCAAAAATGCTAGAGCTGAGTATCCCAGTGAGAATTGTACACTATGTATGTAAACTTTTTATGGGCAGGGTTATTAAAATACGAAACGGTAGTTTTCTCCTTCCACCTAGGACTTTATGGCAAGGCATTCCGCAAGGGTCAGTATTAAGTCCCTTATTGTACAGTATCTATACGTATGATCTAGAGCAATCGGTCCTGCCTTTCTGTAATATTCTACAATATGCAGATGACATTGCCTTATATACATCTTCTGTATGTATAGATACAGCAACATCTCGTATAAACGAAGCTTTAAGCTACCTAAATGTCTGGTTAGACGAACATGGCCTCTCATTATCCCCATCTAAAAGCACAGTTGTTGTTTTCTCTCGTTCGAGATTCACCCCTTTTGCAAATGTCACATACGAAGGACAAGCCATCTCTAATGAACCCTTTGTGAAATTTCTTGGAGTCCTCCTGGACTCTAAAATGTCAGGTGTCCCTCATCTAAATTATGTAGTTAATAAGTGTGAAAAAGGTATTAATGTCCTTCGTGCTCTCTCAGGTGTCTGGTGGGGTTCCCACCCATATAACCAAAAACTTGTGTATAATGCACTTATTCGCAGTTGTATTGATTATGGGTCGTTCATTCTGGAACCCTGTAATCAGCCCTCAAAAAACTTGACGTCATACAGATGAAATGCATACGTATAATTCTTGGTGCTATGAAATCTTCACCAATAAATGCCTTACAAGTAGAATGCTTAGACCCTCCACTATTCCTTCGCAGACAATATTTATCTGACAGATTTATCTTTAGAGTTATGTCATGTTCATCTCATCCACTCATTCCTCGTTTGGAGGCACTTTCTGAAGAGGTATTAAATAACCCATATTGGCTTCGTAAGGAAACTCCCAAAATAGTTAAGAGCTTTTCAAAATTTAGAAATCTTTCTGTGCATGTTTTTAGTCTTAACACTAACCCTCTATTCCAAATTGATTACTCTTCATTAACATTTACACCTAAAGTAATTCTTAACTTTGGAATTGATAAAGGTGAACCTGCAGCAAACCAAAATTTTATCAGACTTTTGTCTGATTGGCAAGATTGGATATCGGTATTCACTGATGCCTCTAGGTTATCCCCTGATGATAATGTTGGCGCTGCGGTTTGGATACCAAAATTCAACGTAACTTTATCCTTTAAATGTCCTTCTCAGACATCTGTGTTCACAGGCGAAGCTATTGCCTTATATGAAGCACTTCTGTTTACTGATTCTCATAATTTCACTAAAACAATTGTTTTTACAGACTGCAGAAGTTGCTTACAAAAAATTTGTAGTAATCCATTTAAAATGAAAATTTATCACCCTCTTATTTTCAAAATTAAAGAGTTGTTGTTTAAATGTAACCAAAAAGGCTTAGATGTAGTCCTTGCCTGGATTCCTGGGCACTCTGGCATTGCAGGTAATGAGATGGTGGATTCATGGGCTAGAGACACAACAATAAGTGGATCTGTAAAACATACTGAAATGTACCATACCGATTTGTTACCTCTAGCGAAGTCTTATTTAAGAAGTAAATGGCAAGATTTATGGGATTTCTCAAGACTGCTTAAAGGACGTTACTATGGTAATATTCAACAACTGATACCACGGAAACCATGGTTCTTCCGATTCCGTAAAGGTGGCAAGCTAGCCACATCCACCATATGCCGCCTTCGTTTGGGTCATGCATGCACACCGGTCTTCCTTGCCAAAATCAGAGTACGCGATAGCTCCCTTTGTGAATGTGGTTTGGACGATGGGACGGTAGATCATATATTTTTCAATTGTCCTAAATTGACATTCTCTTTATATGACGTTCTCCCTCCAGATATACCCCGACCTATCAACTTTCAGTCTCTTCTCACTTATTCAAATTCATCTTTTGTTATGCATTTAATGAAATATATTTCTCTTCATGACTTAAAATTTTAAAGTTTGAAAGATATCTTTTTATTTATTCATGTAGGTATTTAGATTATTTTCTTCCTTCCAACTAATATTTTCCATTTCCTACTAACATTTATATGCATATACTTATATGGTACTGTTATTGTCTTTGATGTTTGTGTTGTCATTTGATGTTATTTGTTTTAGGTATCCTGGACCAAACTCCTGTCACTTTTCAAAATTATACACCGTACTCTCTCCTCTGCGTATTATCCTCATATAACGTCGTAATTGGCCAAATACGTCTCACACATAGGAGATGTGAATGCCACGATAGGAAAAAAAAAATGTAAATAAAGTAATCAGTAAATAATAAAATATTATACTACCGCGCTTAAACCACAATAAACAAAAATATAAAACTTATAGACTCATTTAACTGGACATGGAATTGAGAAACAATAACATTATATGACAGACAATCGACCACAAATATAAAAAGTGAGAAAGTGTGAAGAGAAAACAAAATAATAAGTATTACACAGAAGACACAGAACAGGGACTCACATAATATTCAGAGTACTTATTTTCTTTGAAGTCGCTTGGTCTTTGAAGTAACTTCCTTGCCGTCGTGAGGCTTACTTGTGCCTGGAGCTGTCTGCAACGAAGACGCAGGTGCCGGCGCACCGGGAATAGCATCGAGCTCTGCCAGGCTTTCTACCTGGTGGAGTGAGCCATCCGGAGCTAGGACATTTATGACACCATCACGGGTCCAGCACTTCGTGACTCCATAAAGTTGTCTGGCCCGCATGAAAATGTTGTGGCGGCTCTTCGTCAAGAACTCAGACTATGTGACCCCTGAACCCTTTAATTTGGATTTGGCGAACCAGACTTTATCCCTTACCGAGACCTCTCTAAATTTCACAAGTAACGGTCTCAGTCTGTTCTCTGTGGGACGTCCCTAGCGATGACATCGGCTTAAATTGTCCGTTGTAAAACCAGATATCTTTAGCTTACCCGACACAAGATTTGTAACAGTAACAGAAGCAGTTTCGCTCTTCTCTTCTGGTACGCCGTGGAAAAGGATTATTTTACGCCTACTCCTCATGTCCAGCCTCTCCACTTGGCGAGCAACAAAATCGATCTGCTTCTGTACAGTGTCTAAGGCAGACAAAACAAAGAGCCGGAAAGCTGCAAAATCTGATGCAAGTGCCGATGTTGAAGGTGTTGCAGAACTTTGTTGCAGTTGTTTCTGGAATTCTTCCATCTTGCATGTAAATAGTTCAGACATGGCCGTTAATGATCCTTGCAGGGAGTCCATACTGTTGTTATGTTTGTGTGTTTAATATTATGTGATAGTTAAATATGGATTTAATTGCTGGTTGGTAGGTGGTGTATCACAAATACATTAGGGATACTTATAGTAAGTAAAACTATTTTATATTAATAAAAATGTGACAACTACAAAAACTTGTCTTCACTTATTCACACCTACCCTCGGAAAAAGTCTCTTAAATTATTCCATACGTTTCATTTACTGTCTACGTAAATTCGACCACGTTTCTTCCTACCGTCGCCAACTTAAATGGCTCCCCATTCGTGACCGTAGACAGTCTCGCTTATTAAACTCACTTTTCTCCATTCTTTTCGATCCTCTGTCTCCAGATTACTTGAAAAGTAGATTTCAGTACCTCGGCGACTCCCATGAGCGTCAGCTCCGTTCTTCAGCTTCTCTGGCTCTTGCTTTCCCACTTCACCGGTCTGGGTTTATAACTAATTCTTTCACGTTCCAGTCCATTCGTCTTTGGAACTCTCTCCCTGACCCCGTTAAAAAAATGAACTCCAAGAATTCTTTTAAAAAAGGTGTGCATACTTATCTCTTAAATCAAGTGTCAAAATAGTTTTTTAATGTAGGTTTTACTTGTTATCTTTTCTATATTTTATTTATTATTACTATTATTTTGTGTTTCAATACTTATACTGTCACTTCTAGTTTCGTTCATCTCTTATTTATTTTCTCTATTTTATCTTTTACTTTATTTTCTTCTTTTTTTTCTATTTTCTTTCTTTTACTGGTACCGCCTTCGATTTTTCTGCACTTCCCAAAGGTTGGCTGGTAGAGAATGCTTTTTAGCATTAAGCCCGCCTATTGTACTACAATTTTTTATTAGTGCAATAAAGTGTAAATAAATAAATAAATAAAGGTGTGTAGAGACGTACAACGACGCCATATTCATTTTACAAAAACTCCTTTACTGTTTCAGCTATACATTTATGGAACTCCCTTCCTGTTTCAATCCGTTTTGCCCAATCCCTATACTCGTTTAAAAATCTCAGTCCCATTACCTTAAGCTCTAATTTTCCAATCCTCTCCTTACGCTTTTTGCTATCCTTAACCTGTATTATTTTCACAATTGTTGTTATTTAAAAAACTAGTTTCTCTTTTACTTTTTATTAATCTGTACGTTGCTTTAAATTCATTAACCTGATTTTTGCACCCTACCTATTCTTTATTTTCACCTTAATCTTAACTCCATAACCTTAGGTTGCCTGGAAGAAATCGCTGTTGAGCGATAAGGCCGCCTTTTGTATTCTAATGTTAAGATTTCATTGTATTATTTTCCTTGTTGGGTACAATAAAGTATATTATTATTATTATTCACAATTCTGTTCAAGATGCAGATCCTGCGAAGGTCTGGAAATTTCTTAGATCGATAGGAGTTGGGAAAACGCGTAACAATTCCTTCCCTAGTTATATTAGCCTCAACTGTTTTAACCAGTTTTTCACGACTCTTTCTTGCATTGATAGCAATTTAAAACAAACTACTTTAAATGCTCTTTCTATGACTCCCACTCCTGATTCTCCTCCTTTTTCTTTTAGTCAATTTGACACTCGTTGATTTGTTCATGTTGGGAAAAGCATCCTCTCGATCCATTCGGATTCTGTCGGTAGTGATGACATTGGTCGTAATATAATCATTCCTATCCTTGACCTTGTTGTTCCCTTCATAACACATATCCTTAATTGTTCTATTTCCTGTAGCTTTTTTCCTACCGCGTGGAAGGACGCTCAAATTATTCCTTTACCTAAAAAGTCTAATCCAATTTGCTGTTCCGATTACCGCCCGATTTCCATTTTGCCATTCCTTTCCAAAGTATTTGAGCGTCTCATATATTATCAACTTAATTCCTTTCTCTCCTATAATAATCTTTTAATTCCCTTCCAATCAGGTTTCCGGCTTGGTCATAGTACGACTACTGCGTTACTGAAAGTCACGAATGACATCCGGTTTGGAATGGATAGAAGAGAGGTAACAGTTTTAACGTTGCTTGACTTTAGCAATGCTTTCAACACTGTCGATTTCGACATATTGCTTGCTACCTTACGGGCTCTTAACATATCTCCGACTGTAATTGACTGATTTCAGAGTTACTTGTATGGGGGCCGCCAGCGTATAATGATTAATGATGAGTATTTACATGGTTAAACATTTCTGCTCGCGTCCCACAAGGTGGCGTGTTGTCTCCTCTTCTCTTTTCTATTTATATCAATTCGATAACTCATAACTTATCTTCACTCTACCACCTTTACGCCGATGACCTACAAATATATTATAAATGTCCTCCCGAGGACTTACCGAAAGCTATCGGTATTATAAATGCTGATTTGGCTTGTATCTCAACCTGGTTCTAGTTACATGGATTAAAAGTAAATCCTCAAAAATCCCAAACCATTATCATTGGTAGCTCAAGAATATTAAATAAAGTCGACACCAGTAGTCTACCTGCAATCATGTTCAATGGTGTCCATGTGCCTACTACAGACAAAATTAAAAACTTGGGTATTTACATAGACAGCTGTCTTTCGTGGGTTCCTCAGGTTAACGAGGTGAGCAGGAAAGTGTTTTCAGCAATGGGTTCACTTCGGAGGCTTCGTAATTTCTTACCAATTTCTACCAAAATCTCACTTGCAATGTCTTTATTGCATCCCATCCTTGACTATGCAGATGTTTGCTATCTAGATCTAACAGAGGAGCAACTAAACAAGCTTGAGTGTATTCAAAATTTATTCATTAGATTCATATTTGGGATTCGTAAATATGATCATGTCTCTGAATATCGTACAAGACTCAAGTGGCTCCCAATTCGTCTTCGTCGGAATACTCATATTCTTTCTGCTTTGTACTGCGTCATATTTAATCCAAACAGTCCAAACTACTTAAAGGAAAGATTTAAATAACTCCATCTCTCTCATGACACTCGCCTTCTTCGTTCAAATGAAAATCTTTTCCTTTTAACTCCTTCCTGTTCTTCATTATTCTATGGAAAATCTTTTACTTCTGTGGCTGTGCGCTTATGGAATTCCTTACCGATTGTCATCCGTCGTGCACAGTCACTTGATTCTTTTAAAAAAACAAGTAAAGGACTTCTATCTTTCCCTATAATCTGCTTCTTATTTTATTGATCTTATGATATTGATTTATTGATTTTTTCGGCGGGTAGGTGTGAAAATTACAACACGGTTTTTCTGTACTTCTGAGCGGAATTTAATATTAAAAATAGTTAAACTAATTATAAATGTTTTAAAACTACATGTAAGGGTTAAGTACCTACCAGTATAAACTCCTTTCATTAAAACTCACATATTTTACACTTTGCACTAAATATAAAATGGAGTCTGTTAAAGAAACCCTCACTGAGATGACTGAATTGTTCAACAGTAAAATGAACGAATTTCAAAAAGAGCTTAAAAAGATCAGTCCTTCTACTGTCTCCACCTCAAGCCTGGCATCCGAGTTCACTGCATTTAGAACATTTATCATGACAGCGTTAAGTACCCTTCAGCGTCAAGTTGAATTTCTGGGACAGGAAATGGACCGTGCTGAAACTAGAGCACGAAGGAAGATGCTTCTGCTGCATGGAGTGCCTGAAGAGAAGACTGAGGATACAACATCTGTGGTCATCGGGGTTATGCAGGACAAGCTCGAGATAGCTGCAATTTCTTCAGATTCAATCAGTCGTTGTCACCGCTTGGGACGTCCCAATGATAAGAAACCACGACCAGTTCTTGTCAAATTTCGTGAGGGATCGCTGCGTGACAAGGTGTGGTTTAGCAAAACCAAGCTCAGGGGCTCTGGTATAACATTGTCGGAGTTCCTGACTAAAACTAGACACGCTTTGTTCATGGAGGCTCGCAGGCGGCATGGTATAAAGCAGTGCTGGACGCGTGACGGTCTCATCCATGTCCTGGCTCTCGCCACCAAGTGGACAGCTTGGTGAATCTTGATGCTATACCCAAGGCGCCGACTTCAGTTTTTCCGGCACAGGCAACGAGTGATGCTCATAAGCAGGATCGAGTTGCATCACGGCTCAAAAGGACCCATAAAAAATGAGCAAAGGTAGTGTATATTCTTCTTTACTTTTTTCTATAACCAATTTTATTTCTTCATTGAATCCATTAACCTTTATAAACTTTGTCATTTATCACTTTATCTGAGTCTTTTTTATGTCCTTTATGCAACTTTATATTCGATTATCTCCATCAATTTAATCTATTTATTGTTATTGTCTTCATTAATTACTTTTTGAGGGTAATACACTGGCCAACAACTAATAAACGACGCTTATTAAATTCCATGTACAATAATTTGTAATTGACAATAACAACTGTCACGCATTGACGGCTCAGTTGTCTGTAATTTGACGTTAGTATTTGTTGCCATAATAACGTCCCGTTTTATTAAAGTGTTATTTTATTTTTTTGTTAATTACTTTCAAAAAATTCAAATTAAGCTGGTAGGTGTTATACCTAACAGATTTGTTTTTATTATTGTTTTATCTGTATGTTATTTGTAATTGTAGTATAAGCATGTTACATGCGTGACCCAGATGAGGACCGCTGACGCCGCAGCGCGCGTTATCTCTACAATCTGTACGTGCCCTTCAATTGGGTTGTTGCTGACGCATTTAATATTCTTCCTGAATGTCTACGTGCTCGGCCAATGGAGATGTCGCTGAATCATATCATAGTTAACCATTTAAATAGTGACCATTTTTGAATATAAATCTTTAGTTAGGTAGATCTCATATCGATCATTTTAATGTAGTTTAAATTTAATTAGATTAGATAGGTAGATCTAACATCGATCACCATATTGTAATTTTAATTAATTAAATTAGTTTATTAAGTACTCTGAGTTTTTCTTGAGTCCTCCGGCTGTCGTTAACGTAATTGGCGCAGTCGGTAGGATACTTCGAAGCAGTGGTTAGGCCAAGGAAGACCAAGAATCGGACTCCAGAAGACCATCCAACTGCTTATACTTTCAAGTATTCCATCGAGGTATCCGAATCTACGTGCAACGCAGCCCAGGACGCACTCAGCCATCAGTGCAAGAAAAAGACCAGAGAAGTAAAATATATTATGTAAGTGCTTTGAACATTTTCTATTTGTGTTGCCTATCCGTTCCCACCATTTTCCATCCTAGAAAACCCGGGGAAGAATCTGTCTCTTCAAGACAGATTCATAGAAATAGTGCTTTAGATTATAATAGAAACTTAGATACATTAGATTCGGATTTTAATAATTCAGACTTATTAAATTGTAGCGTAGATTTAAACTGCTCTAACTTATATTCTGATAGTACGTTAGTTAATTTAAATATGGACCCAGACACCATTTATAAGGCTTTACGCTTAGTCCCAGACTTTGACGGCAACCCTAATATTCTTACACGATTCATAAGAATCTGTGACCAACTAGTAATACAGTACATCAAAAACGATCCAGGCTGCGAGTTGACAAATTTATGCTTATTAAAAGGTATTTTAAATAAAATTACGGGTGCCGCAGCTCGCACAATTAACTCCAACGGCATTCCTGATAGTTGGGGAGGTATCAGAGAGGGCTTAATTAATAACTTTGCCGATCAAAGGGATGAGACTGCCCTGTATAATGACCTATCTTTAGCGACTCAAGGTAACGATTCTCCTCAAGAGTTTTATGACAGATGCCAGACCCTTTTTAGTACAATAATGACATATGTTTCTCTACACGAGTCTGTGGCTACAACCGTTGACGCCAAGCGAAACCTTTATCGTAAATTAACCAAGCAGGCGTATGTCAGAGGTTTGAAAGAACCACTCGGGTCCCGTATACGGTGTATGAGACCCGATACTATAGAGAAGGCTCTGGAATTTGTCCAAGAGGAACTGAATGTGATGTACCTTCAGAACCTTGATTTTAGATAAACATAATTTTTCTGAAGTTAAGTTTGCTAAGTTCGCGCAGCTTTTGGCTATCATTAGTGAAAACACTGATGATTTATATTTAGAGTTAATTAGATTAGAAAATACCTTAGCATTTATTCGTGCATCGAGCACTCACCATAGTATGTTAAGCATAGATAATTTACGAGAAATGATAGTTAGACTTAGAAACATCTATAATAATAACGAAATCCTAGATGCGGATCTGAGGGATTATTATAGCATAATTAAGCCCGGTAGTTACTTCATCGGTAAACGTATTGTAATCATTTTTAAATTCCCTGTAATATCTCCTATTAACTATGAATTATATCGTCTCTCTATTGTCCCTAACAAGCTACAACAAACCTTCATACCTCCTTATTCCTTCTTGGCAACCGATGGAAAATCGTTCTTGTACATGGAGGCTGAATGCCCGAAGTTTGGTCGCTATCTTCTCTGTGATGAAAACCATCAATCATCAACCCAGGGGACAACCAGACTGCGTCCAAAGCATCATCATCAGGCAGTCCCTGGATGAGTCGTGCAGCCCAACAAAAATCAGCTTCACCAAAGAAGCCATGGAGCAATTGGATGATCGTCATTACACCCTCATATTCCCGAAACCTACAAAAGTGGAACTGCGATGCGGTCGTCAGGAATATGTATCTCTGCACGGAAGTTATCTGGTTACCGTGCCGCTCTTACGAATGCTCTCTACGTACGGATATCCTTACCATTGTTAACACCAACGACGAGATCAAGGGCCAGCCATTGAAGATTATAGAAGTGTCTCACGATTATAATCCAATAGACAGCGCCAGAATTCCTCACTTGACTCTTAATACCATGAATCTTAAAAGTCTCCAACACCTGGAAGATAAAATAATTATCCAAAATCCTATGAAGCTGGACCCCGTAGACTTGACGGTATACCATACAACAATACCTCTTTATATAATTATAGCCGGTGCAATTATCCTTGGCTTGGTCTTCTTCACTCGACATCACCTAAGAAGGGCAAGAGTTAACGCCACCACATCTGATGAAGAACCAGAGAGAAAAGAAAGTCAAAATATATATGCAGCACCCGGGGGATCCAGGTCTCAAGAACCAGTACCAGCAACATTTTCGGTAAAAGTCCTCAAATAGTTGCTGCTCTGGGGGTGGAGGTGTTACATGCGTGACCCAGATGAGGACCGCTGACGTCGCAGCGCGCGTTATCTCTACAATCTGTACGTGCCCTTCAATTGGGTTGTTGCTGACGCATTTAATATTCTTCCTGAATGTCTACGTGCTCGGCCAATGGAGATGTCGCTGAATCATATCATAGTTAACCATTTAAATAGTGACCATTTTTGAATATAAATCTTTAGTTAGGTAGATCTCATATCGATCATTTTAATGTAGTTTAAATTTAATTAGATTAGATAGGTAGATCTAACATCGATCCATCCATCCATCCATCCATCAGCCTTTTGATGTCCACTGCTGAACATAGGCCTCCCCTAAATGGCGCCACTCCAACCGGTCCTGTGCCCTCTGAATCCAACGGTTTCCCGCTGTCTTCTTCAGGTCATCGGTCCACCTGGTAGGGGGGCGACCTGTACTCCTTTTGCCTAAACGTGGTCGCCACTCGAGGACCTTCCTTCCCCATCGGTTATCGGTCCTGCGAGCGATGTGGCCGGCCCATTGCCACTTCAGCCTACTAATTTTTAATCTACTACTACTACTACTACTAACTAATTTAACATCTACTACTACTAATTTAACATCGATCACCATATTGTAATTTTAATTAATTAAATTAGTTTATTAAGTACTCTGAGTTTTTCTTGAGTCCTCCGGCTGTCGTTAACGTAATTAGCATTAATATTATTAATTTGTAATATGTCAGCATCTAGTAATAATAGTTTACCATATGTTTCTTGCTCTTCAACATCCGATGAATTTTCTATTTTAAGAATGTCTTCGTCATCTCAACCTGGAAATGAAGCGGAGTATCTCTTTGTCGAAGTTTTGTAATCTAATGAAAAGTTACTCCTAGGAGTTTTTTATAGCCCTTCCTTAATCGTAGACTACTTCTCCACTTTGGAAAAATTGTTAGAAGATCTTTGCCCCATTTATTCTCATTCCATACTCATGGGAGATTTTAACACGTGCCTTCTTAAGAATGACATAAGAGCTACTCGACTGAAATCCTTAGCTGATGCAGCCAACTTACATATTCTTCCCCTCTCTGCAACTCATTCATTTCCTAACTCAATTCCGTCACTTCTTGGCTTAATATTCGTATCCTCCATGGATCATGTTTCTAAGCATGGTCAGTGTACTGCTGATGCTTTCTCTTACCATGATCTTCTTTACCTGTCTTATAAATTAAAACCTCCCAAAGCTAGGTCAAGGATACTTTTCCGGCGCAATTTTAACAATATCGATACTGACGCTTTTCGTTCCGACATTGCCAAAGCCAACTGGAGCACCATTTACACTGCTGATACCTTTGACGAACAGGTAGCTATTTTTAACTCGCTTCTTGTGCAAATTTTAGATTTGCATGCGCCTGTTCGTCCTGTTCGGGTCCGTCATCTTCCTGCTCCCTGGTTGACTGAGGACATAAAAGAATTAATAACGAAAAAGAACAATGCCAAACTGAGATACAAATCAAGCCCCAGCGATAAAAATCTTTTAAAATACAAAAACATCAGGAATCACTGCAATAAGGTGTGTAGAGACGCACAGCGACGCTATATTCACAATTCTGTTCAAGATGCAGATCCGACAAAGGTCTGGAAATTTCTTAGATCGCTAGGAGTTGGGAAAGCACGTCACGTCACGTCACGCACTCATTTCCTAATAATATCGACCTAGACTGTTTTAATCAGTTTTTCACGACTCTTTCTTGCATTGATAGCAACATGAAACAAACAACTTTAAATGCTCTTTCGATGTGTCCCACTCCTGATCATCCCCCTTTTTCTTTTAGTCAATTTGACAGTCGTGATGTTAAGAAAAGCATCCTCTCGATTCATTCGGATTCTGTCGGCAGTGATTGCATTAGTGGTAATATGATCATTCCCATCCTTGACCTTGTTGTTCCTGTACTCACACACATCCTTAACTTTTCTATTTCCTGTTGCCTATTTCCATCAACGTGGAAAGACGCTGAAATTATTCCATTACCTAAAAAGACAAATCCAATTTACTATTCCGACTATCGTCCAATATCCATCCTCCTCTTCCTTTCTAAAGTATTTGAGCGTCTTATATATAATCAACTTAGTTCCTTTCTCTTCTCTCATAATCTTTTAAATCTTTACCAATCAGGTTTCCGTCCAGGTCATAGTACGACTACTGCGTTATTAAAAATCACTGACGACATGCGTTTAGGAATGAATAGGAAAGAGGTGACAGTGTTGGCGTTGCTGGACTTCAGCAATGCATTTAACACTGTCGATTTCGACATCTTACTGGCTACTTTACGATCCCTTAATATATCTCCGACTGCAATTGACTGGTTTCACAGTTACTTGTATGGGTGCCGACAGCGAATAAAGGTTAATGACAACTATTCCAATTGGTCAAATATTTCTGCTGGCGTTCCGCAAGGTGGCGTGTTGTCTCCTCTTCTCTTTTCTATTTACATCAATTCGATGACCCTTCACTTATCTTCACTCTACCACCTTTATGCTAATGACTTGCAAATTTACTACAAATGTTCACCTGAGGGCTTACCGAAAGCAATTGGCATTATAAATGCTGACTTGGCTTGTATCTCAGACTGGTGCTAGTTACATGGACTAAAATTGAATCCTGATAAAACCCAAGCCATAGTAATTGGTAGCTCAAGATTAATAAATAAAGTTGTTAACAGTAATCTTCCTTCCATCTTGATAAATGGTGTCCATGTGCCTCTAAAAAACAAAGTAAAAAACTTAGGCATCTACATGGACAGCTGTCTGTCTTGGGCTCCTCAGGTTAACGAGGTGAGCAGGAAAGTGTTTTCAGCTATGGGTTCACTCCGGAGGCTCCGCAATTTCTTACCAATTAAAACAAAAATAACACTTGCAATGACTTTATTGCATCCTATCCTTGACTATGCAGATGTTTGCTATCTAGATCTAACTGAGGAGCAGCTAAATAAGCTTGAGCGTATTCAAAACTTGTTCATTAGATTCATATTTGGGATTCGTAAATATGATCACGTCTCTGAGTATCGTAAGAAACTCAAGTGGCTCCCAATTCGTCTTCGCCGGAATACTCATATTCTTTCTGCTTTATACTGCATCCTGTTTAACTCAAATAGTCCTAACTATCTGAGGGAAAGATTTCATTACTTACACCTCTCTCACAACACACACTTGCTTCGTTCTAACGAAAATCTTTCTCTTTTAACTCCCTCTTCTTCTTCTTCCTTCTACGGTAAATCTTTCACTTCAGTGGCTGTGCGCTTATGAAATTCTTTACCGATTGCTATCCGTCGGGCACAGTCATTGGATTCCTTTAAAAAGTAGGTGCAAGAATTCTACTTAACTCAACAATCTGTTATTTATACACATTTGTACATATTCCTTCTTAACTATATTATACTGTATTTCCGTTATCTCTGTCTTTTCTATGTTACCTCTATCCTTTCACTATTCTGTATTGTGTTATTTTCTACTACCTATTATATAATATTAGTTGCTGACATACGAAAATTGTTATTCTTTTAGTTTGTACACCCTACCCTGCTTTGCGTCTGAGGTATTTCCTTCAACCGCACTAAGGTTGTCTGGAAGAGATCGCTATTTTAGTGATAAGACCGCCTCTTGTACCTTTCTTTATGTGTCCTATACTATTTGTTGTTTTTATATCTGATTTTGGTGTACAATAAAGCTGTTTGTATTGTATTGTATTGTATTGATCTTCGCGTTTCTTTATTTTATTGTATCTCCCCTGTCCCTGCACTTCTTTTTTTATTTCTATCCTTTATTTCTCTAACGTTTAGCTGCTGATATATTTATGTTTCTATTAAGTCGATATGTATTCTTCTGTACACCCCTACCCTCTCTTGCATTTTAAATGTTTCCTTTAGCCACAAAGGTTGTCTGGAAGAGATAATCACTATCTAAGTGATAAGACCGCCTTTTGCACATAACATTATGTATCTTTTGTTTTTGTTACATATAAATTGATGTGCAATAAAGAAATTTTGTATTGTATTGTATTGTCACATTATCAGACCCTTAAATAGTCAATTATGAACGGGCTTTGCAATTTCATTACAACCTACACCAAATATTTTTAAACACAACTCAATTATTCCCATCGGTTGAGGAGTTACATATTTTGTCTCTGAAACACATCATCAGACCCTTAAATAGTCAATGATGAATTGGCTTTGCAATTTCATTCGAATCTACATCAAATATCTTCACACACAACTCAATTACTCCTATCGGTTAAGGAGTTTTCCTCATTTTCTCCAGAACCCATAGATGGATCCTAACCATATTTAAGTGGGACCAATTCGCAGCTAGTCTCTACACAATAAAAAAAAAATACAATAAAAAAAGAATAATTAAATGTACCGGGTTCAAAACTCTACGATTGACAATATTTGTTTGCAATATCTTGTTTTTTTTTATTTATTTATTTCTCTGCTTACAATTTTAATTATTTATTTAATATTACACTGAACTTAAATAAAATAATGAAAATAATAAATAAATTTTAAACACCAAAAAATATAAATACATAAAAAAAATAACAAAAAAAAAGTTTATTGTTGGTCTATTACATATCTATTATTTAAACTTGTTGCCTATTGATATAAAAATGGAAAACGTTACCATTAGAAAACCAAGAAGATCGAGTTCACTCCAAGATATATATCTTGGAGTGAACTCGATCTTCTTGGTTTTCTAATGGTAACGTTTTATAATAACTAGCTGTATCCGCGGCTTTGCCCGCATGCAAATCAATGTATCACAAAGTTTTTCCCGCGCAAATCTCGACACACAAATTTAAAGTGTGAAGAAACAAATTTAAAGTGTGTATTTGTGGGTATTGTTATGTAAAAATATTTTTAAAATTAGACGAATTCGAATATTGTAAACCTCTGTTTTGAATCAATTTACATTCTTAGTGGTCTAATTCACAATATCGGGATACATCTTTTCAATCAACTCCTCCACATTTAAACCAAAATGCATCGACTATAAAGATTGATTTGAAATTTTCGGAATTGGAAAATACTATTAGTAATTTTGAAGTAATTTTAGTGGATTCAAATTTCTAAGTAAGATTATAGGTGAACCTACTTTTAACATTAATTTGTGTCGAGGAGTTCCAGAAGGCAAAAAAATAATTTTAATTAATTTTGGTTTAGAACATACTCAGTACTTAGTACATAGTTCTGAAGTCCGCGCTCAACATATTTCGCTGGATGACGGTGATGAAACTTTGTCCTGTATGAGCGCCGACTTCAGAACTATGTACTTTTTCGTGACATGAAAGTCTGTAGATATTTTTGTTAAAAAGTTTTTATTTCACGTTTTTTAGTGACTATATGGTGATATTTGTATTTAAATAAAGTTATTAAGTTTGCTTCGTGCATCTACAATGCATTCGTGCATTTACAATTCATACAAACAGGGCGTATCAGCACGCAGGACGCTGCCGCGCCCTGCTCGCTTGCTTTTTATGTTTTCTTTTATGTTCAAACCTAATCTAACCTAACCCATCCTGTTTAAAAACTACAGTTAATCCAACTCTTAGCAATAACATGACAATACTACTGCATTTTTAGGATTTAGGTATTCAAAGTGACACTTTTCATCATTATGTCCTCTCAGGAACGGGTTGTAATGTATTGTAATCAATAAGTACCAAACTTATACGGCATAAGTAGGTTGCGTACTTAGATTATCAGGGTTATTTATTTATTCGTTTATTGCACCTTTATAAAAATAAAAGCAACAAAAGGGTAAACTTAATGCCTGATGGCATTCTCTACCAGTCAACCCTGGGTGGTTGGAGAATATGCGGCAGGTGTTAATTTTAGACTTAATAGTAATCATATATAATATATATAATAATAAAAATTTATAAAAATTTACACAGAATTTACATAAATTTACAACTTTATATATACATACATACATACAATACACATGATACATCTACATATATATATATATATATATATATATATATATATATATATATATATATATATATATATATATAAATAAACTATATAAAAGGAAAGTATATAGTAATTATGGGACAGTATCGGAGTTGAGATAGTGCTCTAGAACAAGTTTTTTTAAAGATGACCTTACTGGGTGCTTTCCTGATTTCAACTGGCAGGGCGTTCCAAAGTAATACCACCTGAACAGTAAAGGAGAAATGAAAGAAGCCGCTAGAATGCAGTGGAATGATAGCTTTTAAGTTATGTGATGACCGAAGCATTTTGTCATGAGTAGAAAACCGGAACTGAAATTCATCCTTCAAGTAGGAAGGAGTATTAGTATCATTCAAGATAGAGTAAAGATAAAAGAGAATCCTAGAATTGCGCCTTTGCCGAATAGTAAGCCATTTTAGTTGGCTGCGAAACTGGGAGATATGGTCATATTTGCGAAGGCCAAATATGAACCGGATAGAATTGTTGAGAAGGCGCTCTAGTTTATTGAGAAGGACTTCGGTCAGATCTGGGTAACACGCATCTGCATAATCAATAATGGGTAAAATAAGGGCATTCACAAGCAAAAGTTTAGTTTTTACAGGGAGAAAGTGCTTCAGACGGTATAATGATCGCATTGTGACGTTGACCTTCCGCGATAATTCAACAACTTGCGCGTCCCAGCTTAGAGAGCTATCAATTTGTAGACCTAGATTCCTCACCGATTCTGAAAACGGAATGGCTTTACTGTCATACAAGATAGCAGGTAGCGAATCACGATCAATCTTAGCCAGCAACCTGGAACTACCCATGATGATGGCTTGGCATTTAGCCGGGTTGACAGTTACTCCATACCGCAAAGACCAATTGTGAAGAGCATTTAAATTTTCATTTAATCTACTTATGGCGCTATTAAGGTCGTCCACGTCAGCTTGTGTGTACAATTGTAGGTCGTCAGCATACAGATGATACGAACAGTTGAAAACAGGAGTTAAGAAATCAATAAATAGAGAAAATAATAACGGAGAGAGAATACCGCCTTGCGGAACACCAGCCTCCAAATCAACCCAATCCGAAGAAGTACTTCCTATACGGATAGACTGCTGGCGCCCGCGAAGATATGAAGAGAACCAATCCAAGGCAGAGGGAGAGAAGCGTAAGTGGGTAAGGATGGCAAGGAGAATATCATGGTCGACTGTGTTAAAAGCATTTGAAAAGTCAACAAGCACCATCACCGTGAGCTTCTTATTATCCATCCCCCGTCTAATATCATCGCAGACTCTGATTAAAGCAGTGGTGGTGCTGTGACCGGAGCGGAACCCAGACTGATATACACTCAGCAGGTTATGTTTCGAGATGTGAGTGGAGACTTGCTTATGTACACATGCTTCCAAAATTTTAGAGAGGAATGGAAGAATAGATATAGGCCGATAATGATTAGGAAGTACGGGATGAGGAATTTTGGGAAGTGGACGTACAAAGGCTTTCTTCCAGATCGACGGGTATTGGCCCGAGGTCAGAGAAAAATTTATGACATGGGTTATAGCTGGAAGAAAGCTGTCAATGACATTGTAAATCATGACCCTACTCACCTCATCGCACCCCACTGCCTTGGACTAAATACTCAGAATAACCCTTCGTATGTCTTCCTGGGTAATGGGAGAGAACTCAAAGATCAAAGAGGAGCAAGAGACGGTTGCATTAAAGTTATGGAAGCTAATGTGAGGGAGCGGACAGAATTGTTCAAGGGACACGTGGAAATGAAATGACGATTCAGGTCGTTTAAGGAATGAGAAGAACGAAAGTCTAAAGAAAAGGGTTTACCTACACCAAGTGTCTTGAGGAATTTCCACATATCAGCGGCTGATGAAACAGAAATGTTCGCATGAATATATCGGCGTTTGGCTATTCGTACCATCTGATTGCATCGATTACGTACAATTTTAAAAGTAGACCAGTTGGCTTCAGTCCGCTCTTTCTTATATTTACGAAACGCGCGATCCCGTCTGATCATTGCTACGCGAATGTCATTTGTGAACCAGGGAGCAGGAGAACGTCTCAATTTCACCTTGTGCAATGGAGCATGATCATCATAAAGCGAAAAAATAGAATTGTTGAGGAAAAGGATCTTCTGGTCAATGCTAGTCGCATCCATTAAAGGTGCAAAGGTGATAAGTGAGGCATCCCTCTGAAGTTTGTCAACGTCCATCCTTACAAAATTACGCAATTCTAGAAATTTAGGTTTTTCTTTGGGAGGCTTGATTTTATAGGATGTGTAGACAAGATCATGTCGTGAAAATCCAGGGGCTGGGAGTTGACCATAGGTCTCAATGCACTCAGGGGAAGCTACAATAATAAGATCTATCCAAGAGTCATCAGAGGTGAAATTGTGATGTGTGGCAGATGAAGCAAGAAGAGAGAAATTTACCGACTCAATCAAGGATCTAAGTTTGAGAGAACGAGGAGTGCATTTTAACATATCTGTACTAAAGTCACCAATTATTAAGCAGCGTGTGTACTCAGACCCCAAAGTTTCGAAAACTGACTCTAGAGTGTCAGTAAACTCAATGGAAGGAGGACAGTACACAATTGATGGGTTGATGAATTTAAGTTTAATTTATTAATCACATTTCAGTTCAATGAGCTGTCGTTAAACTTATAATATACTAGCCTTTGCCCGCGGCTTCGCTCGCGTGGAATTTAGTCTGTCACATAAAGTTTGCAAGGTGGTAGACCAATGGTTCAACCAGGGCGGCATCACCCCCCCTCGAAGGGATCTCCACCTTGTCGTGGTGAGGGGGCTCAGTAACCGTGGCTTGGGGCGCCGCGGTGAAGCCAAGAGGGATTCCAGGGAGGGGACGCTCCGAGTGGGCTTAGCTGGAGGCCCGCTCCGGATGCATCCGAGGGGGCTGCGGGGGACGGTGTTTTCTGTCCTCCGCAGCCAGGAGGGGTCGCGGGAGGAGAGGTGTCTCGGTGTGTCGTTGCCCTGCACCCTGTCTCCCGCGACCAATCGGGGGCGCACCGTCAGATGCGTTGGCGGTGGGGCCGCAGAGGAAGAGGAGATGCGGTGTGTCGTTGCCGTCCTCCCTGTCCTCTGCGGCCGTTTGGTGGTTTGCGGCGGAGCCAGGGATCGGATCCGCCGCTGGGTGTGGGAGGTCGGTGCCTTTGCGGGTGTCGGCTTGCCCATGCCCACGGCTCCTGGGTGGCGGTCTCGGGGTTGGTCCGTCGCCCTGTGGATGGGAGCCTTGGAGGTAAGGCGCGCCTTTGTGTTTTCTGGCGCGCCTTCCTGTTGGAGGGGAGCTCGCTGCTCCACTTGAGGAGGGGTTGCGGAAGCGACCAGTCACCGGCGGGTTCGCGGATGAATGTGAAAGCGCGCCCGTGTTCACGCCAAACGGTGCGGAGGTGAAAACACTGTGGGGGTTTAGCCGGTAAGAGTCCGGCATAACCCAGCTGCTGCCCCGGGCGGCTGGGTACCCATGAGGATTACCCACTTAAAAAAAAAAAAAGGGCGGCATCACCGCCGCACCTATTTCTACCGTGAAGCAGTTCTTGTGTTTCATTTGAAGGGTGTGCCTGCCGGCTCACTTTTATATGAGGCGATCATCATAGTCCTCGGGAGTAGCAACGCATCTGTGATTTACTTCAGATTGAACCCTTGCCCTACTTTCTAAGGCGATTAACATACGGTACCGCTCACTGCCACGGTAGGCGGTGAAGCGTATCTCATGTTGTATTGGGGTCTAATAAATCCGTTAATGCCTCACAAACGTACACCGACTGGCCGCGCGGTCCAGCGGTGTTCTCATCACCACCGTGTCTCCGCGCCAACGACAGTGCGGGGGGTCGGCGCCTCACACACGGGCTGGCGCCTAACCGCGCGGATCATCGTTGATGCAGACCGTGTTGCAATTTAATAAAATGCAATTCGATGTCGAAAAGTTTATTTTGATGATCGGTCCATCCGCGCGTACAGGTGCGTAATCCGCCTTACCGCGCGGGGCACCACTATTCGCAGCGGTGCGCGGTGCCGTGTGTTAATCGCCTAAATCAGTGTGTTCAAATTTCAAATCACAGGCACGTATATTAATTTGAATTAGTTTTGTCGGCAACGGATATGAATGCTTACTCTGAAATTAAAAGTTTTAAGAAAGGGTCTCAAAACGCGTGACGGTTACCAACGCGCAGTTGGCTAGCGTGGTCAACTACGACCTAAACTACTGCTAATCTGACATATGTGCCGAGTTGTGTTACATTAAAAGGTCGATGACGATTGAATAACATATTTAACCTTTCCGCTGTTTCATTCTCATTGACTTTTTTTCTTTTTTGTCGAGGGAGAAACCTTCAAAAGGTACTCCGTGGGAGCGACGCAGGGTTATCGGGGATTCTTATAGCACCAGGAGTCCGGGATCTTCAAAGGAACGCAACTGGAGTCCTCTGAGTGCATTGCCCCATCGGGCTCCTCCCAAGTGAGCGGCTGGGCCCACCACTCCATCTGGTCTTTACCACGATATGCGACCACACGAATGCCACCGTCCTTCCCGGGATCGCCTGGCTGGATGGTTCAAGCTCCGTCCATCCTGGCTCTCACGATATCATGCGACCACACATGCTGACATCTTTCCCAAAGTTGCTGACTGGGTGTTTGGAGCTCTCCGTCTAGCCGCCCGCTACTCCGAAAGCTCCCTTTTTGTTGCCTCTTACCACAGACAGGGGATACCGTAGCCTCATTCCCGGAAGCACAGAGACGTCATTGACCTTTCACATTTTGCTCCGTGTTTTATAACCATTCAAATATTAATATCATACAACTTCGTTGTATACGGCGGCGGCGCACGGCGTGTACTGCTGGTCAATCAATTGAGTACGCAATATGTTATACTCGTAATATCTTCTGAACTACTTATCCAATTTACATGGTGTAACAGGCAGATTCGATCTTTATTAGATGCTTGATTTTTTGAAATCATTTATTTTGATAAGGATTAATATTTAGTTTGTATAAAACCCATGGAAACATCAACTTGATATTTTAAAAATTTTCAAAGTATAAAAAGAGTTATTGTGGGTTATACATAAAGTATAGACATATGCTGTCGCGGACTTTTATTTAGATCTATGTGAGCCAAACAATCCCACGGTACATTATATTTGGATATCTCCAACGGTTTAGGCAGCGTACGCGAAGATAGCTCTCAGAGCACAACTTTTTTCCGACTAACCTGATATTTCTCGTTATATTATAACCTTATAAAAAAAAATCATTACAAATTATAGCCCATGTGTGATTCTGATGTATAACCTATACTACTGTAAAGTTTCAACCTAATCCGTTGAGTAGTTTTTGCGTGAAAGAATAACAAATACACATACATCCTCACAAACTTTCGCATTTATAATATTATATAGTAGGAAGTAGGATTCTTAACTAAATAATAACCGTAAGCACTATGTATACCTTTTATAATTTAGGCTTGTACTATCCCGCATCATCAGGGAGGAGTTGAAGGTAAACAAAATCATCCCGTGTCTTTGCTTAGTATTCTTATTACATATACATAAGCACCTGGGAGCCAACTTCTAAAGTTTGGGCTTGTTGTACCCTGCATCATCAGAGCTGAGGAGTTTAAGTCTAAAATTTTCATCATGTGTTTTTGCTTAGTAACTATATTACATATCCGAAAACATTAAATGGCCAACTCCTATGGCTTAGGCTAACAGTATCCTGTATCATCACGGTTGAGGAGTTGAAGGTCAAAATTTTCATCTTGTGTTTTTGCTTAGTAATTATATTTCATACCCGAAAGCACCAAATGACCAACTCCTATAGGTTAGTCTAGCAGTATTCTGCACCATCAGGCTTTAGGAGTTGAAGATCGAAATTTTCATCTTGTATTTTTGCTTAGTAATTATATTGCATACCCGAAAGCACCAAATCACCAACTTCTATAGTTTAGGCTAGCAGTATCCTATATCATCAGGGTCGAAGAGTTGAAAGTCAATATTTTCATCTTGTGTCTTTGCTTAGTAATTATATTATATACCCGAAAGCACCAAATAGCTAACATCTATGGCTTAGGCTTGAAGTACCCCTGCATCATCAGGGTTGAGGAGTTGAAGGTCAAAATTTTCATCATGTGTCTTTCCTTAGTAATTTTATTACATATTCAAAAGAACCAAATGTCCAACTCCTATAGTTTAGGCTAGCAGTATCCTGCATCATCAGGGCTGAGGAGTTGAAGGTCAAAATTTTCATTTTGTGTTTTTGCTTAGTAATTATATTACATACCTGAAAGCACCAAATGGCCAACTCCTACGGTTTAGGCTTAAAGTACCCTTGGATCACCAGAGTTGAGGAGTTGAAGGTCAAATTTTTGTCCCATGAATTTGTTTAATAATCTTATAATATATACATAAAACCAAATTGACTTATTTCTTCGGCTCAGGCTAGCAGTACCCCTGCATCATCAGTATTAAAGAGTTGAAGGTAATTTTTTTTTAGGAAATATCTGTTAAGTAATCTCATTCTACATTCTACCCAATTGGACTCCTACAGCTTAAGTTTGGCCAAGTATCGCTAATTTCGTTAATTTGCTTCAAAGAGTTGAAGATTTCCATTACTTTGTTATGGATCCTATGATCAGGACCTTATCAAACTCTCATTAGAGTACCCTTGAATTACATTATTTATCAAAATCGGTTCGCGGGAAATTGAGTTATTCGTCCATTTATCACGCACATCGTCAATGCAAATTTAAGACTTATGGGCTTTTCTTATGGATGCCATTGCCATAAGTGAATGAAAAAAAATGGGACCCCATTACACGCACTACCTTTTAAATGAAAAAAAAAAACATCAAAATCGGTTCACCCAGTCCGGAGAAATCAAGTAACAAATATAAAAAAAAAACAAACGAATTGATAACTTCCTCCTTTTTGGAAGTCGGTTTAAAACGATGTTTTAACACAAAAATCAAAGCGAAATACTAAATTTTATTGAGGTGGCCTCCAAAATTGACGGAGTTTCATACAAACTTACATCCCCTATTTAGGTTAAATTGGGGGGAGGGGATATCAAAAAATACATTCTTAGCTGACGTCACGTCATAAAATGAACCCCTAGTGAAAAAAATCATATTCGTATCTTTAGCAGTTTAGGCTCTGCGATGTTTATTCAATAGGTGAGTGAGTGAACATCCTTTCGTTTTTATATAAGTATATATAGATATAGATTTGTATAGTATCAAATAACATAGGTACACACATAACCAATAAAAATACATAACAAAGGAATACATTTTACAGACCATAACATATTTAGTTTCAACCAATTCAACTATGCATTTACTTATCTTATTAACACTTATCGAACACAGAACAAATACTGCGTAGTTTTAAATTGACATAACTTTTTTATTTATAAACCGATTTACATAAAATAAACACTATTTTTTTTTTATATTTGTACCTAACGATAAGGCAGACGGGTCACCTGATGGAAAGTGGTTACCGTCGCCTATGGACATTTGCAACACCAGAGGAGTCGCCAATGCATCGCCGGCCTTGAAGGAGAGCTCTTTTTGCACCTTTCTTGAAGAGCCCCATGTCATAGCGCTCTGGGAATACGTCAGGAGGAAGCTCATTCCACAGCTTGCACGTGCGTGGTAGGAAAGACCGTGCAAACCGAACCGTGGAGGACCGCCACGGGTCCAGTTGATGCGGATGGAACTTCATCCTTCGGCGAGTGGTGCGATGGAGGAAGGGTGACGTAGGCACCAGGTCAAAAAGCTCTTCGGAACACTCACCATTATAAAGCTGGTAGAACACGCAAAGGGAACCTATGTCCCTCCGCAAGCTTAAAGGTTCCAACCTGTCGGAGATTCTTGGGTCGTTGACGATTCGGACCGCGCGCTTCTGTACGGAGACAAGTGGGTTAAGTTGATACTGTGGCGCTCCTGCCCAGAGATGCGAGCAGTACTCCATGTGGGGCCTCACTTGTGCCTTATAAAGCATAGCAAGATGCCCTCCAGTGAAGTACTGCCTAGCTCTGCTGAGAACGCCCAATTTCTTGGACGCCAACTTGGCTTTTCCCTCCAAATGACTCCGGTACTGCACATCACACGAGATGTCAACTCCCAAGATCCCTACGCTTTTATCAATAGTGAGCGGAATTCCCTTGAACTTTGACGCTATGACAAATGGGGTTTTTTTAGCGGTAAACGCGCAAACTTGTGTCTTCGTGGGGTTGAACTCAACAAGGTTAAGTCGACCCCATGTCGAGACGCGCTCCAGAGAGTTCTCGATTTCAGACACAAGTCGGATTCTGCTTTCCTCCACGAATGTCCGAGAGGTATTTGCACGCCCTGTGTAAGCCGCATCTCCCGTGCTGTCATCTGCATAGCAATGCACGTTGCCGATTTGTTGCAACATGTCATTGATATGCAGAATGAACAGTGTGGGAGAGAGAACTGAGCCTTGAGGTACACCGGCGTTAATGGACCTCGCGTCTGAGCAACACCCGTCGACTACGACCCTAATGTTCCGCTCAGACAGAAAGCTGGCTATCCATTTGCATAACCTCTCGGGTAGACTGTATGATGGTAACTTCGCGAGAAGAGCCCTGTGCCAGACCCGGTCGAAAGCTTTTGCTATAAATGTTAAGTGAAGTTTCCCACAATACACCGGTGATAATTATATTCAAATTGGTTAAGCCGTTTCTGAGATTAGCGATTTCAAACACACAGACAAACAGACAAACAGATAAACAGACAAACAGAAAAGATTTCTAAAAACCATTATTTTGGGTTCTATATCGTAATAAAGACCTCTCCTTGACATACTACTTCCTGTTATCACATCCGTCCTAAATAGTTCCATCTGTAATAATTCCTTCCCTTCATCTTGGAAAGATGCCCATATCATACCTATACCTAAAAAACCCAATCCTTCCGATTTCGTCCATTTCCGACCCATATCTATACTTCCTTTCCTGTCTAAAGTCCTTGAGCGTGTTATTCATAAACAATTAAGCTCCTTTCTATCCACCCACGCCTTTTTGAATCCTCTACAATCCGGTTTCCGTCCAGGTCATAGTACGGCTACTGCCTTACTAAAAATCACAGATGACATACGCATGGCCATGGATAATCAACAGCTGACGGTGCTGACGCTGCTGGATTTCAGTAACGCGTTTAGCATAGTAGATTTTGATGTCCTCCTGGGGGTATTGCGTTCTTTCTGCATATCTCCGACGGCAATTGATTGGTTTCATAGTTACTTGTATGGGCGCCGGCAACGTATTCAAATGGATGACAGATTTTCTAACTGGTCAAATACATGTGTCGGTGTACCACAAGGTGGCGTGTTGTCTCCTCTCCTCTTTACTATCTTCATTAATTCAATTAGTCTCCAACTCACTTCTCTTTACCATCTATATGCAGACTATTTACAAATTTATAGTCATGCCAGTTTGAACAACTTGCACAGTGCTATCATGACAACGAATGCGGATCTGACTTATATTTCGACGTGGAGTAAGTCATTTGGCCTTAAGTTAAACGCTTCAAAATCACAGACGATGATCATAGGGAGTTCGCGATTGATCGCCAAAATCGATTGGAAACAGTTACCACCGATCGAGCTTGATAATGTAACTAACTATTCCCTACTGTAAAACTATTAAAAATCTCGGAAATCACATGGACCAACAACTCTCATGGGTTCCACAGATCACTATAGTCAGTAAGAAACTGTTTGCTTCGTTAGGCTCCCTCCGAATGTTGAAAAATGTGTTACCAATCCCTAAAATTACGCTCGCACAATCTCTACTTCTACCAATACTTGACTATGCTGATGTGTGCTATCCCGACATTACTGAGGAGCAATTAAATAAACTTGAGCGCCTTCAAGACATATGTATACGATTCATATTTGGTTTACGAAAATATGACCATGTCTCTGAATATCGCGCTAAGCTCAAGTGGCTCCCAATTCGCCTTCGCCGAAATGCTCACTTTCTGTCTCTTCTTTACTGTATACTATTTAATCCGACATCCCCTCCTTATCTCAAGCAACGCTTCTAATTTCTACATCTAACTCATGACCGATCGCTTCGCTCTACTGAGAACCTTGCTCTTTGTACTCCTTCCCATTCCACTTCCTTTTATAAGAAATCCTTCACTGTTGTAGCTATCTGTCTGTGGAACTCCCTTTCTGTATCTATAAGAAATGCACAATCCCTACACTCCTTTAAAAATCTCGTTAAATCCTATTACCTTCAGCTCTAACTCTTCTCCCTTTTTATCTTATGACGTCCTTTCCCATTTAATTATATTCATTGCTATCGCTGTTTTGTTTTTTGTTTGTTTGTTTTATTTTCTTAAATAAGTTTATTATTCTACTTTTAAAACTTTTTATTGCACCTCACCTATTTTAATATTATTCTTTTTTTACATTATCTCCTCACCATAAGGTTGTCTGGAAGAAATCGCTGTTTAGCGATAAGGCCGCCTTTTGTATCGTTATTTAAATTTGCTACTTTGTCATTTATTCCTTTTGGGTACAATAAAGAGTATTATTATTATTATTATTATTATTATTATTAAAGACCTCTAGAAATGGTTTTCACCTAATTTTATTCCATGTACAGACAGCGACCTCTTACAGATTTATTATAGTACAGAAGAAGAAGATAGATTATTATACGCCAGTTTTGGGGCAATATACTATTTTATTATTATTACTAGCTGTTGCCCGCGACTTCGTCCGCGTTTCCGTTGTTTTTCGTAAAAAAAAGTAGCCTATGTCCTTCCTCACGGTTCAGTGGTTTTGATGTAACAAACAGATTAACTTTCGTATTTTAGTAGGGAAATATAATATGTCATATCTACAATACTGTTGAAAAATATCGCAATACGGAACCGCACAATATTATTGTTAATAGCTTTGCCCGCGACTCCGCCAGCGAGTAACTCCTTGTGTGTTATTGAGTTAATGTATTGGTAATATTGTTTAGATCACGTTCACATGAGGCTTAAGAACCTTTTTTATTTTTGTTTTCGAGGGGGAAACCTTCAAAAGGTACCCGACGCCGTGGGAGCGACGCAGAGTTATGTGGAATTTTTACCGCACTAAAACCCCCCCGGTGGCCCCGTCTTCGGTGCTATAAAGAGGACTCGGGCTCCTCCCAGATGGGCGGATGGGCCCACCACCCAATCTAGTCTTTACGGCGGTATGCGACCACACATATCGCCACCTTCCCGGTATCTTGGCTGGACGGTTCAAGCTCCCACTCTAGCCGCCCTCAACCCCGGAAGCCCCTTTTAGTCGCCTCTTACGACAGGCAGGGATACCGTAGCCCTATTCCGATCCTGCCGAAGGCTTAAGTACTTATATAACGAAAATACTTCAATGCAAAGCTTCCGGTTAAACTATGTTGAATGTTGATCCATCCGGCACGTGAACGTAAAGATTTTTGGAACTACTGACCCGGGAAAGAGCGACGTACAACTGACCATGCGAGAAACAACTGACACCGAGATCTACTCCAGCAACACGAAAAGTCTGCCCTTGAGCCTTATTAATTGTCATTGCATAACACACCGATACTGGGAATTGCGTTCTTTTAAATTGGAATGGAAAATTATTAGGTACTAAGGGAATTCTGGGAATAAAGACGGTTTCTCCTGCACCGCAACCTGTTAAAATTTGAGCCTCGATAATATTTTGTTGCAACCGGGTTACTTTTAGCCGAGTTCCATTGCAAAGTTGTGGTGGTCTTAAATTTCGGAGCAGAATAATCGGAATGCCAATTTTTAAACAAATTTCATGAGAAGGAAGTCCGGGCATATTTAAAGAATTTAAAAATTCTATCGGGTAGTTAGTGGCGTCTTGTTCATCGACCATTCTATTTATTGAACTATAAACTTTGCTTTCCCCTTGTATATTCGACAGTATTTTATTATTAATCTCAAATGCCTGGTCATTGCGAGGAGTTAAGATGGATCTTTCGCATAGCCAAGAATTGTCCCTATTTAATATATTTGTTACGTCACCGTGACACTGTTCACTGTTCACTGTTCACTGTTCACTGTTCACTGTTCATTTTTCATTTTTCATTTTTCATTTTTCATTTTCTTTTTCATTTTTCATTTTTCATTTTTCATTTTTCATTTTTCATTTTTCATTTTTCATTTTTCATTTTTCATTTTTCATTTTTCATTTTTCATTTTTCATTTTTCATTTTTCATTTTTCATTTTTCATTTTTCATTTTCCATTTTTCATTTTTAAAAATTTCATTTTTCAATTTTCAATTTTCAATTTTCAATTTTCAATTTTCAATTTTCAATTTTCAATTTTCAATTTTCAATTTTCAATTTTCATTTTTCATTTTTCATTTTTCATTTTTCAATTTCATTTTTCATTTTTCATTTTTCATTTTTCATTTTTCATTTTTCATTTTTCATTTTTCATTTTTCATTTTTCATTTTTCATTTTTCATTTTTCATTTTTCATTTTCATGTTCATTTTCGTACAGATAGATGACTGAGTTATAAACGTAAGAGTAGACAAATATAATCAGAAAGCTTTGAACTGCTAAGCTATCGGGAGTTACACGTGTTATTGTGAGTCAACCATAAAAGATGGACATATGCTGTCGTAGGATATTTTTTAGATAATTTTAAGGAAAATATTTCCCTCATACATGATTTCTGTGTAGCTTTAACCATTAAGGTTGCACACGCGACAGAAGCTTAAAAAAGTAACTTCTCCCGTTTTCCCAACATTTCCCTTTACTGCTCTGCTCCTATTGATTGTAGCGGGATGAAAAGTATACTATAACCAGCCCAGGAGTATAAAGAATAATCGTACCAAGTTTCGTTAAAATCCACTGAGTAGTTTTTGTTTCTATAACGGTTATACAGACAGACAGACAGACAGACAGACAGACAGACAAAAATTTTACTGATTGCATTGCATTTTGGCATCAGTATCGATCCCTAATCACGCCCTGATAGTTATTTTGGAAAAATATTTCATGTACAGAATTGACCTCTCTACAACTTTATTATAAGTATAGATTATTATTCTCTTTTCTGGGTTTCCCATGTTCGACTTTAATAGTCGGTAAATTCTGAAGCCCCCACCCTGAATCCTTCAGGGAGAAAGGGATTCAGTTTCCCCAACAAGTATAGTATTGCCTAAAATTTTTGATAATATTGTACTTGTGTGTATAGCTGCTTGTATCTGCATTATGTGTATCTTTATGTTTGAGTCTAGTTTATTGCAGTATTTATGTAAACTTTTGGCAACTATTCCGGTTGTTCCTATTACTATTGGTATCACGGTGGTAGGTATTTTCCAAAATCTGATTATTTCGTTTTTTAGTGGGTAGTATTTGCTTAACTTTTCAATTTATTTGGCACAGATATTGTAGTCTGAAGGAATTGAAATGTCAATCAAATATGCTTGCTTTTCCTGTTTATTGATATAAATAATACCTGGTCTATTGTGTGTTATGGTTTTATCTGTTTTTATCTGTTTGTACCGGCATCTCCCACATCAGCTTAGCTGTTTCATTTTCTATTACTTGCGGTTGTGTTAGTGTCTCTTTCCACCATAACTGGTTTATGTTAAACTTATGTTTTTTTGCTAACGTCCAATGAACGTATTGCACTATGTTGTTATGACGTTTTGTATAGTAAGTGCCAGACAGCTTCTCGCATCCCGAGTCGATATGTTGTACGGTCTCGTCTTTTGCTAAGCATATTCGACACTTACCCGATACTGGTTTCTTAATAATATCTCTTTCAAACTGATTTGTAATAACAGATTGGTCTTGCATTGCAAGTATAGAAGCCTCCAATGTTGGAGACACCGGTTGTTTCTTTAACCATCTAAATGAATAGACTGCATCTATTGGTACGGGAGCTAGCAACGTTTTAAAAGTAAGAATTTTAGGTCAGCTGATTTTGTGATATGTCGTCCTTCTTGCACTTTCGGCTAGAGTCTGGGCTATCTGGCTGGCGGTAGCGGTTGCGTTCATTACTGCGCATCCTAATTGTCCAGGTAATAATCCTGGATTTTAAAAACATTTTAGAAGGCGTAATTTTTATTTTTTTGTTTTTAAATAAGTCTACCTGACATACTTTTTTTATTGCCAGACATTTTTGACAATGCTAACGATGTGCCATACGCGATTTTTTTAATTTTTTTTATAAAAATTTCAAAGTATTTTATAATGTCTGTAATTTTAATATTATGTTATTTAATGATAAGAAAAACTTAAAATAAATTTGCCAGACATTAATTCGATTGTCAAGTCTTGAATTAAAATGAAAAAGTCATGAAAAGTATTGCAGTATAATGCTAGTAGTCCGAGAGAGACAGTTGCAAAATTAGTCGAGAATGATACAGAGAACCATTACAAAAGTAAATTACTTGTCACTGTCTATATAAATAATAATAATAATAATAATAAGCCCCTCAAAATCTAACTTCACGTCCGGCATGACCATCGATGCCACGTGAGGGGCGGACGCTGGCACCAGACAATTAGTCTTAATACTTACCAGCGACTAACGAAGCTCTAGTTTTCCGTATCCCTTCTCCTCTTAGGGGGTCATAATATCAGACCAAGAGAATTTATTCAGGTATTAGTAATATGTTACCTACCGAAGCCAAGGTGGAACTGCATATGCCGAGGGCTGCATGGCTAAGCGGTACTTAGTCGTTAGTATGCGAACTCTGGGCACCGGGGGAAACCCAGTTTTACTTACCCTTGCCACGGTGAACGCAGGGCTCTGCCGTGGTCGACATTTATAGTCCCTAGCTCTTCGTGGGAATAAAATGAGAAGATCAAAAAGAATACAAAATAAAAATAAACATTCTGCCCAGTCTGGGGCTGTTGCAGAAATAATATCTAATCTGTCATCTCCAACATCATCCACACGTAGTTTATTTCCAGCAACAAATTCAACTCCCCTCTCATTTGAAAATATACGCGAATCAATAAACCGGTCAACTACAGTGTCGCCAATGTCAGCAGATTTTGAGCAAGTACAACATATTACACTCCCAACCTCGGATGTTGCGCGGGGGGCAAACACCTTTTTGCCCGCGTCCACCAAGGCTGGAAAACCAAGACTACGCATGAAATGGAGCCAAGATGTTAATATTTTCATTACTAAAACTGTATAGTATATGAGAGTGTGAATATCATTTAGTTGTGTTTCTTTCGATATGAGTATAAATAGTTGAACTAAATCGTTAAGGTGTTTTGTATATTTAATTCTTGGCAGCTTCGGTCTCGCTGTTGGATCCATTCCGGAGTATTGTGTTACTGCTATTTGTAGTTTATCTTAAATGCCTTGAAAACTGGTGTCATTGGGTGGCACGACATCTGCAATTGTATCCGATTCGTTTTTTAAGAGTAATGTAATGAATTCAGTTTGTGTAGATGAATGTGAGATTGATGTGAATGTTTGAGTATTGGATTGTGATAAGTTGTGAGATTCATATAAATTGTTTTGTACATGTGTGTGAGATTCTGGCGGGTTATGATTCACTTCTATATGAACTTGATTATATTCGATATTATCGTCGCTTACAGTTTTTTCGTCTTCTAATTTTCTAAAAACTTCTTCCTTCAGTTTATTTAATATTTCTTGTGTTAAGTACCTATTCTTAATTATCATTCTTCTTTGGTCTGAAACTCTTTGCCCTGAAACTTTGATATCTGGATATTGTCTTGAAAAAAGTTCATGCAACGTTTTCCTATATGTTGTCGTGTCGGTCTCTAATTTTGTGATATATTAATAACTACGCATAATGAAAATATTAACATCTTGGCTCCATGTCAATGTCAAGAAATGTCAATAATTTAGAAAAAAGAAATTAATAGCACGTTGAAGACAATAAAAAAGTGGTTGGAAGCTATAAATCTTAAAGTTAATTTATCAAAGACCAAAATAATTGAATTTCAAAATAATAAGACTACGCCTCATGATTTAAATATTTGCGATTCTAATGCTACAATAGAACAAGGTAAAGATATAAACTTTCTTGGTGTCTCTATAGATGCCAAAATGAGCTGGAAATCACACATAAGTAAAATAAATGCCAAAATTTCTAGTTGCTGTTACGCGTTATCAATTTTAGTTGCGACTGTTTCTGCTAATACAGCTAGAACTGCTTATTTTGGTCATGTCTATCCACTTCTTACATACGGAATTATTTTCTGGGGCAACTCGTCTACTGCCAAATCTACCTTTATTCTCCAAAAAAAATGTCTTCGTATAATTTCCAAGATGCATGGTAATGCATCTTTAAGAAATGTATTTAAAGAACAAAAATATCTTACTTTAACAAATATCTATATTCTCGAACTATGTACGTTTGTAAAACATAATATGGATTATTTTAGACTTAAATTAGATTCTCGTGATAACTTGAGAGAACAATATAAGTATAACCTATGTGTTGAAAGAGCCAAAAATAATATTTATAAAAAGAGTGCATTTAACACAGGTATAAAACTGTATAATCATTTACCACTTGAAATAAAATCACTAGATGTCCGTAAATTTAAATCAAGACTAAAAGTTTGGCTCTTGGAACATGTTTTTTATAATTTGATTGAGTTTTTTGAACATAAGCATTAGGCTAAGAAATATGGAGCTATCTACCTATCTATAACATGTACTATTATTATTTTGTTGTTCTATCCTTGCAATGATATTTATTCAATTATAGAAATTATATTAAATAGGTACTTGACTATTATTATTGACTGCTTATATAAATATTTCTTGAAATTATAATTTATTACAGAAATTGCAATGCCCGATACGGGTAAACTGTTATGACGCTATATATCACATGTCACCATTGTATTATATTATTGTAACAGTTATGGCAATAAATATTATTATTATTATTATTATTATAGCAGAAGAACTTAATTACAAAATCACACACAATACGACACATAAAGAACCAAAAAACTATAACAAACCATCGTGGCAAATTAGACTAGAAAGAGACATAGAAAATCTTAGAGTGGATATTGGTAGAGTAACTCGATACGTAAACAACAATAGATCTGATAGATTAGTTAAAAAAGTACACGACATATTTAGTAGAATTTCTAGACACACTAAACACGAAAGTAATAATAGAAAACCGGAAGAATTTCTGGACACACTAAAACAGAAGTTGGCACTAAAAACACATAGACTTAAAAGATACAAAAGAACACTACAACGTAAAAAAGATAATACTAAATTCGCTTCTAATGAAAGACTATTCTACAGAAACATTTGCAAACCAAAACTGAATTTCACTACCACAACAAAAAATAATAACTATACTGAAATACCTACAAAAGAAGAACTTGAAACATACTGGGCCAATATCTAGGAGGAAAATATAAAACATAATGATAAAGCATATTGGATAACAGAAGAACAAAGTAAATGGCAGGTAATAGACGAAATTGAGTTCAAAGAGATAACAGAGCTCGACATAACTAACTTAACAGCTCGACTACACAATTGGAAGGCTCCTGGGATCAACAAAATTCATAATTACTGGTTTAAAAAATTAACATCATTACATCAACCTTTAGCAATAGCTTTAACAGAAATCATTTTAGGCAAACAAAATATACCCAACTTCATCACAATAGGAATAACATACATGCTTCCAAAAACTAACAACTCTACACAACCATCACAATACAGACCGATTACATGTCTGCCCACTATATATAAGATTCTTACATCAGCTATTACAGCGAAAATTAATACACATATCGAACATCACAATATCTTAGCAGAAGAACAGAAGGGTTGTCGACGTGGTCATATGGGGTGCAAACTGTTCCTGTCACCCTATTCTAGATAAAAAGATGCAAAAGAGCAGGAGGGGGGCTCGGGGGGCGAAGCCCCCCGATAAGACAAAGAATTATAGCTCAAAAATTAATTTAGGGTAGGTTAGGTTAGGTTAGACTTTTTTAATAAACACACTAAACCCCACGAAGCGGGGTTCCGTCGACTTTTTAGGCAATGTCCCCTAAAATTAAAGGAAAAATGATGTGTCCAACTATTGAACAAGCATGTCCTAGATTAGATAAAACGTATAAATAAAAATATACAGTAAATGAACACTAATAACACTTTTTTTTTTAATTTTGCACTATTGAGGTTATGAATTTCGAAATTCGATAAAAAAAAACTACTCGTCTCCGACAAGTGGGGTTTGCGGGAGGGGGTAGTACTAACCCCCCCCTACCCCCTCCACCCCCCCTCATCCCCCCCTTAAGGTGGCACGATTCTAGACCGCTGCCACGAAAAGTATTATTTTATCGTTATGTCCTTTACAAAAAACACATTTTATTTTATCACTGGCCATTGCAACCAAATTAAAAAATAAACATTAAAATCAAAACAAAAACAAACATGTGACATTAGACTGACGCCATCTTGAAAACTTGCCTGTCGCGCCACTGTCGTTGTCTATCTCTCTCGCACCTTCAGCTGTCTCTCTCGGACTACTAGCATTATACTGCTATACTTTTCATGACTTTTTCATTTTAATTCAAGACTTGACAATCGAATTAATGTCTGGCAAATTTATTTTAAGTTTTTCTTATCATTAAATAACATAATATTAAAATTACAGACATTATAAAATACTTTGAATTTTTTATAAAAAAAAATAAAAAAAATCGCGTATGGCACATCGTTAGCATTGTCAAAAATGTCTGTCAATAAAAAAAGTATGTCAGGTAGACTTATTTAAAAACAAAAAAATAAAAATTACGCCTTCTAAAATGTTTTTAAAATCTAGGATTATTACCTGGACAGGTAGGATGCGCAGTAATGAACGCAACCGCTACCGCCAGCCAGATAGCCCAGACTTTAACCGAAAGTGCAAGAAGGACAATATGTCACAAAATCAGCTGACCTAAAATTCTTTCTCGAAAACGTTGCTAGCTCCTATACTATAATCAAAAACGTGTCGTGACTCCCGTTACACTTCATTTTAGGAATGGAATGTGTAAGATTCGGATTGCAATGCAATGCTGATGCAGTTCTTATTACATGTCCATTTATAGGTAACCAATGTTGCTATGCAATGTTTATGAATGTACTTAGATCTTTTATAATTTTACCATTCATAATTTATGTAACTTTAATTTGAAGTATTGTCGATAAAGGAAATGGTACATAAACATGATATTATGATTTGAATTGAAGTGAAATGACATGATGACTAATTTAAAGTTTAATAGTAAATCAATTTTTTTTTTTTTTTTATATTTGTACCTAACGATAAGGCAGACGGGCCACCTGATGGAAAGTGGTTACCGTCGCCTATGGACATTTGCAACACCAGAGGAGTCGCCAATGCATCGCCGGCCTTGAAGGAGAGCTCTTTTTGCACCTTTCTTGAAGAGCCCCATGTCATAGCGCTCTGGGAATACGTCAGGAGGAAGCTCATTCCACAGCTTGCACGTGCGTGGTAGGAAAGACCGTGCAAACCGAACCGTGGAGGACCGCCACGGGTCCAGTTGATGCGGATGGAACTTCATCCTTCGGCGAGTGGTGCGATGGAGGAAGGGTGACGTAGGCACCAGGTCAAAAAGCTCTTCGGAACACTCACCATTGTAAAGCCGGTAGAACACGCAAAGGGAACCTATGTCCCTCCGCAAGCTTAAAGGTTCCAACCTGTCGGAGATTCTTGGGTCGTTGACGATTCGGACCGCGCGTTTCTGTACGGAGTCAAGTGGGTTAAGTTGATACTGTGGCGCTCCTGCCCAGAGATGCGAGCAGTACTCCATGTGGGGCCTCACTTGTGCCTTATAAAGCATAGCAAGATGCCCTCCAGTGAAGTACTGCCTAGCTCTGCTGAGAACGCCCAATTTCTTGGACGCCAACTTGGCTTTTCCCTCCAAATGACTCCGGTACTGCACATCACACGAGATGTCAACTCCCAAGATCCCTACGCTTTTATCAATAGTGAGCGGAATTCCCTTGAACTTTGGCGCTATGACAAATGGGGTTTTTTTAGCGGTAAACGCGCAGACTTGTGTCTTCGTGGGGTTGAACTCAACAAGGTTAAGTCGACCCCATGTCGAGACCCGCTCCAGAGAGTTCTCGATTTCAGACACAAGTCGGATTCTGCTTTCCTCCACGAATGTCCGAGAGGTATTTGCACGCCCTGTGTAAGCCGCATCTCCCGTGCTGTCATCTGCATAGCAATGCACGTTGCCGATTTGTTGCAACATGTCATTGATATGCAGAATGAACAGTGTGGGAGAGAGAACTGAGCCTTGAGGTACACCGGCGTTAATTGACCTCGCGTCTGAGCAACACCCGTCGACTACGACCCTAATGTGCCGCTCAGACAGAAAGCTGGCTATCCATGTGCATAACCTCTCGGGTAGACCGTATGATGGTAACTTCGCGTGAAGAGCCCTGTGCCAGACCAGGTCGAAAGCTTTTGCTATATCCAGGCCTACCGCCAACGCTTCCCCATTGCTCTCAATGGCTTGAGCCCATCGATGTGTGAGATACACCAGAAGATCACCAGCTGAACGGCCCTTACGAAAACCATACTGGTTGAGGCTGGTAGTCCTCAAGGTACCTCAGGAGCTGCGTATTAATAACGCGCTCCATCACCTTTGAGAGCAATGAGGTGATCGCTATAGGCCTGTAATTGGCCGGGTCACTTTTGTCACCTTTTTTTGGTAAGGGATGCACAAGGGCTTCCTTCCACGAAGACGGTACTTGTCCTGTGGCGTAAGAAAGCGTGAATAAGCGCGTTAAGATGGGAGCCAATTCGGGAGCGCACGTTCTCAACACCACTGCGGGGATTTCATCTGGCCCGCTCGACTTCTTGACGTCAAGGGACAAAAGAGCTCGCCTGACGGCCTTTTGCGTAAACCGTATATTAGACATAGAGCTCTCACACCGCGGGATGGTAGGCGGTGTGGCCCCTCTGTCATCAAGTGTAGAGTTTGAGGCAAAGTGAGCGCCTAGAGTATCGGCTTTCTCCTTTGCCGTGTGGGCCAGAGAATCATCTGGATTCCGCAGAGGCGGTAGTGAGGACCGGCAGAAATTACCCTCGACAGCTTTGGCCAACGACCAGAAGGCTCGACTCCCGGAGGGATAAGCAACCAGCCGCTCGCCAATTCTGCCGACGTACCTAGACTTCGCCTTGGCCATATGCTTCTTTGCTGAACGGGAGGCAGCGTTGAACGCAGATCGAAGTTCAGGGCTTTTCGGATCCCTGCACGCGTGCGCAGATGCCCAAGCTTGATAAGCATCTTGCTTAAGGCTTGACGCCCTAGCGCAAGATGCATCAAACCAGGGCTGACTCCGCCCACCGACGGACACGACAGAATTTGGAATATAACATTCCATACCCTGCCGTATCACGTCGGCCACAGAGTTAGCGCACGTGCTGGGATCGCCCGAGGCGAAGCACAGCTGCCTCCACGGGTAGGAGGCCAGAAATTTCCGGAACCCGTCCCAGTCTGCTGACTTGTAGTGCCAAACTTGTCGCCTCCCGGGGGGACGAGTCCCTACGGGTCGCGACAAGGGCACAATAGAGCTTACCAAGCAGTGGTCAGAGGACCCGAGAGGAGCCCTGACCACCACTTGGTAGTCCACCGGATGGGTAGTCAGCAGAAGGTCCAGCAAGGAAGCAGTATGGTTCTCTACGTCAGGGACCCTGGTAGGACTAGGTACGACTTGAGAGAGCCCATATGCCAAGGAGAAGTCATACACAGTTCTTCCGGCGAAGTCAGTGATCCGGGATCCAAGCCAGTCAACGTGGTGAGCATTGAAATCGCCCAGAATCACCAACTCCGCCGAAGGAATCTGTTGCAGTATTCTGTCGGACGCCCACTGGACGTGCTCGAATAGTCGAGTTGTCTCCACATCTCCGCTATAGGACCTATATACCCGCTGACGTCCACGCGCACCCACAACAAGGATAGGTCCTTGTCTTCCAGACAGGCGAGACGGCGACAACAGATATCACCCCGAACATACACACATACCCCGGCTTTACGCCGAAAGGCATGTTCCAGATTGTAGCCGGGGTATTCAAGATAAGAAGTGTCGTCCGGAGTCTCCGTCAGAAAGAGTAAAGCCGGCTTTACCGTCTCTAGGTGATGGTGGACGGCATTCAGATTGGAATGGACACCCCTGATATTGCACATATCCACAGCAAGTGTGGAGGGAGTTGCCGCTGTAGAAACTTTACTCTTCTTGCGCCGTGTCATTTTTAAATGGTTGAAAAAGAGGGGGGGACTAGAAGGGACTTACAATGCTCGACGCCTCCCGGGACAAGTTGTGGGCCCTCCGGCACCATGCAAGCAGAGGTGATGTGGGATACTGGCGCGGGGGACGGAAGGGCCCCCGGTCCCCCCCGTGCACGACTGCCCGGCTCCACACCGGTCTCTTACTCCGGCAAGGCAATCGTGCAACGGGACTTTACGCCGGTTGGCGGGACAGCCTCCCGGGCCAGAGGGTAGCAGTGTTGCCCGGGTTCGGGTCCCCAACTAACCAGCGGGCGGCCAGCGAAAAACCGTTTCACCGGGTCTCCCTGGCCCCCGCGCCAATACACCACGCCCCCGAGAGCAAGAATGTGTAATGTACCCACCGGCCCCGAAAGGTACGAGGTCGGAGGCATCACAAGAGGAAGGGAAGGGGGGGAAAGGGGGATAAACTGGCTCCCAGGTGCACTACCGAAACACGATGAGTCGTTATTAACGGTAGGTTCCGACCTGAGGGTTGTAGCTGGCCAGGCAGATCCAACAAGGGATCTTACCACCAAGCGGGACACCTTTGGGAATTACGCCAGGCAGTGTCAGACCCAGCAACCAGTGGGACCGTCGCAGTATGGTGTTAAATGCCCAAGTAGACGCTGCTGCCCATCTACCCAGTAAAAACCCTTAGTCGCCTCCTACGACACCCACGGGTAGACATGGGGTGGCCTATTCTATGTCGCCGGGACCACACGGCAAAAAATATAGGCTTATGAGAGGTATGTATGGTAAGTAATTATGTATGGATTTCTTCTGTAAGTTAGTATTTTTAGTAATAATCGGGATTGATCCCCTGATAATTAAGAAAATATTAACGTACTTTTGAAATAGTGCATGTTAAATAAGTTTTTAAGATGGTTCTATATGAGAGAAATAAAATTTTAGGATTGCAAGAAAGAATATAATAGTGTAAGGAAATCTTGATCATACCGTACGCGAGTCGTCTGTGTGAAAGAAATGGTTAGTGGAATAATGAAAGAATTTAAGAATGTTAGTAAGAAGTGAAAATACTATTTATGCCCAGTTACTTGATCATGTAGTTACGCGAGCCGTATACGTGAAAGAAATGGGTAGGTACCTATAGGAAGAGTTAAAATATTGTAAAGAGAGTAGATATGATAATAAAATCTTATGAAAAATAAATAAATGTAAGAAATGAAGATGAATATAAGAAATGTAATAAAGATTATGTAATAAATAAGAATATGGTCTTGTAAATGAATAAACAAGCGTTGTATTGTTTTAAATTGACTATATATTTTTACAACGAAGTAATAACTTGTTATAAGCTATGTATAAAAATGAGAATACTTAATATTATAGCTGTAAAACTTGGATGTGACTATTGGCGCCTACCTAGATTTATTTGATATAGCTAAGTACCTATTAAGGGAATGAAATACAATCATGGATATGACTTCAAAAGATTATCGGATTTGACTTTTTAGTTGTAATTGTATATCTAAGATTTATATAAGTTTATATGCCATGTTTTACTTTTAAATATTTCTGTAATTCCTATTAAAATTAATTTTATTATTAGTAATGTTTAATGAGCCCTGTTCTACACCAACTTCAATATGGATTTTAACTTTTTTCTTGGTTTATTTTTGTAGTTTTTGGTAAAAAAAATCAAATTCAAAAATTTCATTTTTTTTTCAAATACCCCAGGAGGTGTGGTGTGGAGCTAAGCCATATAATATAAGTTAGTGTTAGAGTAGTATTAAGACAGTAACAATAAAGACGTCAATCCAACAACACGCCTCTCAATTACTTCCGAACCTGCGACACACTACAATTCAAACAAAAGCATAAGCGATATCTTACATTACTGTTACAATGCGTATGAACTAAGCGCAACCGCTCGCAGGGCGCTGCCGCGCCCTGCTCGCTTAGTTTTTATGTTTTCTTTTAAGTTCCAACCTAACCTAACCCATCCAATTTAAAAAGGTTGGTAGTACTCTTGCATCTTCCAGGTAATTGTATTCAAAGTGAAATTTTTGATCATAATTATATCCTCTCCGAAACTCATTGTTGGTATTGTGAACAACAACATTATGTATACGTAAGCACAATGTGCCCGATGCCTACGGTTTAAACTTGAAGGACCCCAGCATTATCAGGGTTGAGGAGTTGAAGGTCAAATTTATCATGTCATATCTTAGCTTAGCAATCTCATTACATATACGTAAGCACCATATGGCCGATGCTTATGGTTTAAACTTGCAGTACCCTGCATCATCAGGGTTGAGGAGTTGAAGGTCAATTTTCTTATCATACGTCTTTGCTTTGTAAATATATTACATATCCATAAGTATCAAATGGCCAACGCCTATGGTTTAAGCCTGAAGTACCCCTGCATCATCAGGACCGAAGAGTTGAAGGTCAAAATTATCTATGTAATCTTCTCTATGTGATCTCATCGCATGCACGTAAGCAACAGATCCCCAACTTCTATGGCTTGGGCTTACAGTACCCTGCATCATCAGGGTTGAAGAGTTGAAGGTCAACTTTTTTATCATACGTCTTCGCTTTGTAAATATATTACATACCCATAAGCATCAAATGGCCAACGCCTATAGTTTAAGCCTGAAGTACCCCTGCATCATCAGAGTTGAGGAGTTGAAGGTCAAATTTTTCATTTTTTATCTTTGCTTAGTAATCTTATCAGATATACGTAGCGATCATGTAGCTAACGCCCATAGTTTAAGCTTGAAGCACCCCAGCATCATCAGGATTGAGGAGTTGAAGGTCCAATTTTCCACCGTATACAACCATTTTTGTAATGTTCTACCTTACATTTTTTAAATATCATTTTGAATTCGTAAGGATGAAATAGCTAAGTTTTATGGCTTAGGCATTCAATACCCCTGCATCATCAGGATTGAGGAGTTGAAGGTCCAATTTTTCGTCGTATACCTTTGCTTAGCAATGTTATTACAAATCCGTGAGCAACAAATGTCTAACGTTTATAGTTTAAGCCTGCAGTACCCCTGCATCATCAGGGTTGAGGAGTTGAAGGTAATTTTTTTTTATAATATGTATTGTTATTACATAGCCATAAGCACCAAATGGTCAACCCCTATGGTTTAGACTTGAGGCACCCCTGCATCATCAGGATTGAGGAGTTGAAGATCAAATTTTTCATCACATGTCTCTGCTTAGTAGTCTTGTTACATATATGTAAGCACCAAATAGCTAATGTTATAGTTTAGGATAGCTGTAACCCTGCATCATCAGGATCGAAGAGTTGAAGGTCAAATTTTTCGTCTACCTATATAAGCATAGATATATAATACATATTCCAAGTTTCATAAGAATCGAATCAGCACAAGCCGAGTTATCTCAAATTATCTAAAAAACTTGAGGAGTGGTGGTGGTTTCCACCCCATAACTCAAAGAGTTACGCATCACAGCATACCCATGTCCAAGAGAAAAAGTTGCGTGACAAAATTTCCTATCAAATGAAAGAAAGAAAATGGAAATCGATTTATAAACACCCAAGTTATTCAAGATTTTAAGAAACCGACATTTTCCAATTTTCCGGGAAAACCGCCGGAAGGTTTTCATTTTCCCCAATATGGGACTGCCTGTGAAACTAGCCGCATACAATGTCGTATGAATCGTGTCGCTAGGTCGACGATTTCTAGCCATTTCGCCCGAACATACATAAAAAAAAAAAAAAAAAAATACGTGACGAATAGATAACCTCTTTCCTTTGGGAAGTCGGTTAAAAAATTAACAAGAAACTTGCAACTTCTGCATTGTGTGGTTTTAAGGATTATACTATTGTAAATATAACATTTTTTTATAAAAGTTAAGAAGGTCGGTAGTACGACCGTGAGTATTTATATATACTCGCTGACTCGATGCTTCTTACCCTTACTCTAGCCGCTTACAGTTATGTCCCTGCGTATCCGTTCCCGCCATGAGTCACTGTAAAATCGAGCTCAATGCGAATTTCGCTGGAACTTACGTGATATGTGGCGCGTCAACACCTTAGTACCTGGTTCGTTAAAATGAAAGCGCAAGTGCTTTGTAGTGACATTTACGCAGTATTGAGGGTTACAGTGCAGTGCTTATATTGTTGTAGTCAGTGTGACATGTGTAGTACGCTCGCTCGAAACGAATATTCTTCAACAATTTTATAATATTTTTTCATTAAAAGTTAAGCCATAGATTTTCTTTTTGTATCTTTGGGTCTTAGTTTGATTTCTTTGTTGTTTTTATTTAAAACTGACTCCAAACCGATACTTTCAAAAACAGTCAATGTTTTCAATGAAGTCAAGGAGGTCAGTAGAACGGCAGTCCGTATATAATGTGTTTGCAGTCAAGCTACTTACTCCTACTGCGGTGCTGTCGATTTTTCTATTAATTTTGTTATTGGTATGGTTTTAAGTGAGTTACAATGGCTTCCTAATCTTGGTCTTTTTCCAAGTGTTTTGAGAGATATTTCATAAATCATACTCAAATTCTTACAAATACAAAACTTCATATAATATTTCTGAATGCAATTTTCGCATATCAATTCAAAGTTGTGCGTAATTTTCTTATGTGCAATAAACTTACATTTCGGTTTGTTTTTAATTTTCAAAATTCAAGTTGTCATTGTTTTGCCAATGCACACACTGTGCAATTATTACATTAAGTTTAAAAAGAATTGTTAACGAAAATACATGAAACATTTTAACGGCTTTTGCTCGATCAATTCCGTTCCGTGCCTATTTTCTACTTTGTGATTTTGCTTTTGTCAATTTCTCACAATTTTGTTGAAACATCGAATTAGTAGGAAGTATTTATGTTATCCTTTGCGCTGGATGATAATTTGAGTAGTTTGGATTAAGTTAATGACCCGTAGGTAACTAACATTACCTGGTCTAACGGAAACACATGATGTAAACTCTCTGTTCTGTATCTTTATTGTAAGTTCTGTACTTTTTAGGTTAAAAAAATTAACAAGAAACCCATACATTTTACATTGTGCGGTTTTAATGCATGTACTGAAGAAAATGTAACATTTTTTTATGAAAGCTAACAGGGTCGTTAGGACGAACATGGGTATATACAGCGTTCATAGTAGAGGGATTAACTCACTTTACCGGAACACCGGTCCTGTAGATTCGTCTATTAATTTTGTTATTATTATTGTTTAAAGTGAGGTGCATTGGATTTTTTTAATCTAGGTCTTATTCCAAATATGTCGAAAGATATTTTATAAACTATATTCGAACTCTTAGAAGTGACCATTTTCACAAACCATGCTGTATTATTTCTGAATTGCATGACAATTCCAAGTAGTACGGTTTTTTTTTATATGCAATAAAATTCGTATTTAGTTTTATTATTGATTTCCAAATTTCTAGTTGTGATTTTTCGTCAATGGAGATTAACCCATACTTGTATGAGGTCTTGTGAAATAAAGATTGCAGAAAGTTGAAATAGAATCGTTACCGAAAATATATGAAACATTTCAACAGATTGTGCTCGATGGTTTCCATTCTAGGACTGTTTTCTGCTTTGTCCTTCTACTTTTGTCAATTTCAGATATTTTTTGCGATACGACGAATTACTAAAAGGCCTTTGTTATTTTTTTTCTTTGCCTGATAACAATTTAAAGTGGGTCGGATTATATTAATGACGCATAAATTACTAATATTACCTGGCGGAACAGTAACGCAAGATCTAACCGTTTTGTTGTTTGTTGATAATTATAATTCATGCACGTTCAAAGTCTTAAAAAAATTAACAAGAAACTTGGAACTTCTGCATTGTGTGGTTTTAAGGATTATACTATTGTAAATATAACATTTTTTGAGAAAAGTTAAGAAGGTCGGTAGTACGACCGTGAGTATTTATATATACTCGCTGACTCGATGCTTCTTACCCTTACTCTAGTCGCTTACAGTTATGTCCCTGCGTATCCGTTCCCGCCATGAGTCACTGCAAAATCGAGCTCAATGCGAATTTCGCTGGAACCTACGTGATACGTGGCGCGTCAACACCTTAGTACCTGGTTCGTTAAAATGAAAGCGCAAGTGCTTTGTAGTGACATTTACGCAGTATTGAGGGTTACAGTGCAGTGCTTGTATTGTTGTAGTCAGTGTGACATGTGTAGTACGCTCGCTCGAAATGAATATTCTTCAACAATTTTATAATAGTTTTTCATTAAAAGTTAAGCCATAGATTTTCTTTTTGTATCTTTGGGTCTTAGTTTGATTTCTTTGTTGTTTTTATTTAAAACTGACTCCAAACCGATACTTTCAAAAACAGTCAATGTTTTCAATGAAGTCAAGGGGGTCAGTAGAACGGCAGTCCGTATATAATGTGTTTGCAGTCAAGCTACTTACTCCTACTGCGGTGCTGTCGATTTTTCTATTAATTTTGTTATTTGTATGGTTTTAAGTGAGTTACAATGGCTTCCTAATGTTGGTCTTTTTCCAAGTGTTTCGAGAGATATTTCATAAATCATACTCAAATTCTTACAAATACAAAACTTCATATAATATTTCTGAATGCAATTTTCGCATATCAATTCAAAGTTGTGCGTAATTTTCTTATGTGCAATTAACTTACATTTCGGTTTGTTTTTAATTTTCAAAATTCAAGTTGTCATTGTTTTGCCAATGCACACACTGTGCAATTATTACATTAAGTTTAAAAAGAATTGTTAACGGAAATACATGAAACATTTTAACGGCTTTTGCTCGATCAATTCCGTTCCGTGCCTATTTTCTACTTTGTGATTTTGCTTTTGTCAATTTCTCACAATTTTGTTGAAACATCGAATTAGTAGGAAGTATTTATGTTATCCTTTGCGCTGGATGATAATTTAAGTATTTTGGAATTTTTTCGCCAGAGGAAGAACGGCTGCGTCGTGTTTCCATAACAAGTTTCTGTCCTGTCTTATTGTAACAGAAAATTGTTTTGCAAATAAGGCTGCGACTCACATCAAAGAAAAGAGATACAGTCAAAAAATGTGGCTCAAAGTATCGGTACAAAAACATGGTTCCATCTTATTTCCGTATAAAATTTCTGTTCAGTGTAGTGAAAAGAGAAATAAATGTGTTTTGCAAATAAGCCTGCGGCTCAAACCAGATGAAACCAAGCAATGTTTTACCAAGAAGAACGTAACATCAAGTTTCGCCAGAGGAAGAACGGTTGCGTCGTGTTTCCAAAACAAGTTTCTGTCTTGTCTTATTGTAACAGAAAATTGTTTTGCAAATAAGGCTGCGACTCACATCAAAAAAGAGAGATTCAGTCAAAAAATGTGATTTAAAGTGTCCTTACAAAAACATGGTTCCATCTTATTTCTGTATAAAATAAAATTTCTGTTGTGTGTAGTGAAAAGAGATATAAATGTGTTTTCCAAATAGGCCTGCGGCTCAAACTAGATAAAACCAAGCAATGTTTTGCCAAGAAGAACGTAAGATCAAGTGTCGCCAGAGGAAGAACGGTTGCGTCGTGTTTCCAAAACAAGTTTCTGTCCTGTCTTATTGTAACAGAAAATTGTTTTGCAAATAAGGCTGCGACTCACATCAAAGAAAAGAGATACAGACAAAAAAATGTGACTTAAAGTGTCGGTACAAAAACATGGTTCCATCTTATTTCCGTATAAAATTTCTGTTCTGTGTAGTGAAAACAGAAATAAATGTGTTTTGCAAATAAGCCTGCGGCTCAAACCAGACAAAACCAAGCAATGTTTTGCCAAGAAGAACGAAACATGAAGTGTCGCCAGAGGAAGAACGGTTGCGTCGTGTTTCCAAAACAAGTTTCTGTCCTGTCTTATTGTAACAGAAAATTGTTTTGCAAATAAGGCTGCGACTCACATCAAAGAAGAGAGATTCAGTCAAAAAATGTGATTTAAAGTGTTCTTACAAAAACATGGTTCCATCTTATTTCTGTATAAAATTTCTGTTGTGTGTAGTGAAAAGAGATATAAATGTGTTTTCCAAATAGGCCTGCGGCTCAAACTAGATAAAACCAAGCAATGTTTTGCCAAGAAGAACGTAATATCAAGTGTCGCCAGAGGAAGAACGGTTGCGTCGTGTTTCCAAAACAAGTTTCTGTCCTGTCTTATTGTAACAGAAAATTGTTTTGCAAATAAGGCTGCGACTCACATCAAAGAAGAGAGATTCAGTCAAAAAATGTGATTTAAAGTGTCCTTACAAAAACATGGTTCCATCTTATTTCTGTATAAAATTTCTGTTGTGTGTAGTGAAAAGAGATATAAATGTGTTTTCCAAATAGGCCTGCGGCTCAAACTAGATAAAACCAAGCAATGTTTTGCCAAGAATAACGTAAGATCAAGTTTCGCCAGAGGAAGAACGGTTGCGTCGTGTTTACATAACAAGTTTCTGTCCTGTCTTATTGTAACAGAAAATTGTTTTGCAAATAAGGCTGCGACTCACATCAAAGAAAAGAGATACAGTCAAAAAATGTGGCTCAAAGTGTCGGTACAAAAACATGGTTCCATCTTATTTCCGTATAAAATTTCTGTTCAGTGTAGTGAAAAGAGAAATAAATGTGTTTTGCAAATAAGCCTGCGGCTCAAACCAGATGAAACCAAGCAATGTTTTACCAAGAAGAACGTAACATCAAGTTTCGCCAGAGGAAGAACGGTTGCGTCGTGTTTCCAAAACAAGTTTCTGTCCTGTCTTATTGTAACAGAAAATTGTTTTGCAAATAAGGCTGCGACTCACATCAAAGAAGAGAGATTCAGTCAAAAAATGTGATTTAAAGTGTCCTTACAAAAACATGGTTCCATCTTATTTCTGTATAAAATTTCTGTTGTGTGTAGTGAAAAGAGATATAAATGTGTTTTCCAAATAGGCCTGCTGCTCAAACTAGATAAAACCAAGCAATGTTTTGCCAAGAAGAACGTAAGATCAAGTGTCGCCAGAGGAAGAACTTCATATGGAGTTCCACAGGGTAGTGTTCTCGGACCTACCTTATTTCTTATCTATGTGAATGATCTTTGTAGTTACAAACTTAATAATTGCAAAATATTTACTTACGCAGATGATACTGCCCTTATCTTTCATGCTAAGTCTTGGGACACCTTAAAAATCACCACCGAATGTGGTCTTCGACTTATCAACAATTGTTTAAGACAAAATCTACTTACATTAAACTTACTTAAAACTAAATTCATACCATTTTCACTCCGAAAATCTACACAACCGAACCACAACTTTAATCTAAAAGTTCATACATGTACAAATATATTAGCAAATAACTGCTCTTGCACCACCGTTGAAAGAACTAGTGACATAAAATATCTTGGTGTTATTGTCGACCAACACTTAAAGTGGAACCAGCACATTGAGTTCATTACTGACAGGTTAAGAAAATTGATATGGGTGTTTAAGAAACTTAGGGTAGTAGCAGATGAAATTACACTTATAAACACCTATAAAGCGTTAGCGCAGTCTGTTCTGAGCTACTGCATCCCTGCCTGGGGTGGGGCAGCCAAAACGCATATGATTTCTCTAGAAAGAGCACAAAGAATATTGCTTAAAGTAATGTTCTACAAACCTATACGCTATCCCACCTTTAATCTGCATAATGCTTATAATGTTCTGACCACCCGGCAACTTTATATTTTAACCAGTGTTCTTAAAACTCACCAGCGCCTACTTTACAACCCAAGTCTAATACAAAAACGTAGAAACGCCACGGTTTGCCAGTTACCACTTATCAAAACTAAATTCATACAAAAACAATTTGCTACACAATCTCTATCAATTTACAATAAACTTAATAGTAGACTAAACATTTACCCCATGACCAAATTTGAAGTGAGGCGGACAGTAACTCAAACATTATTAACTTTAAATTACGAGGAAACAGAACAATTATTATCCTAAATTCATTTATATGACAGTTATATACGCAATCACACACACACACACACATACACACACACACCCGCGCACACGTACGCACACACACACACACACTCACACACGCACGCACACACGCACGCACACACGCACACACACACACACATACACTCACGCACACATATGCATACTATTAACATTACACATTATGTTTCTTTAGTATAAGATTGTTAAATTGTTGTTTATTCTTTACTACAACTTGTCTCGGTGGATGAGCGGGGTACCCAGTAACACAGGTTATCACCTAGTACAGGGGCCCTTGCAACTAGTGTCTAAGAAAATTGTAAAGAAATAAAAACATTTTTGATTTTTTGATTTGATTTTTGAGAACGGTTGCGTCGTGTTTCCAAAACAAGTTTCTGTCCTGTCTTATTGTAACAGAAAATTGTTTTGAAAATAAGGCTGCAACTCACATCAAAGACGAGAGAATCAGTAAAAAAATGTGATTTTAAGTGTGTGTACAAAAACATGGTTCCATCCTATTTCTGTATAAAATTTCTGTTCTGTGTAGTGAAAAGAGAAATAAAATAAATGTGTTTTTAAAATAGGCCTGTGGCTCAAACCAGATAAAACCAAGCAATGTTTTGCCAAGAAGAACGAAACATCAAGTGTCGCCAGAGGAAGAACGGTTGCGTTGTGTTTCCAAAACAATTTTCCGTCCTGTCTTATTGTAACAGAAAATTGTTTTGCAAATAAGGCTGCGACTCACATCAAAGAAAAGAGATACAGACAAAAAATGTGACTTAAAGTGTCGGTACAAAAACATGGTTCCATCTTATTTCCGTATAAAATTTCTGTTCTGTGTAGTGAAAACAGAAATAAATGTGTTTTGCAAATAAGCCTGCGGCTCAAACCAGACGAAACCAAGCAATGTTTTGCCAAGAAGAACGTAACATCAAGTTTCGCCAGAGGAAGAACGGTTGCGTCGTGTTTCCAAAACAAGTTTCTGTCCTGTCTTATTGTAACAGAAAATTGTTTTGCAAATAAGGCTGCGACTCACATCAAAGAAGAGAGATTCAGTCAAAAAATGTGATTTAAAGTGTCCTTACAAAAACATGGTTCCATCTTATTTCTGTATAAAATTTCTGTTGTGTGTAGTGAAAAGAGATATAAATGTGTTTTCCAAATAGGCCTGCGGCTCAAACTAGATAAAACCAAGCAATGTTTTGCCGAGAAGAACGTAAGATCAAGTGTCGCCAGAGGAAGAACGGTTGCGTCGTGTTTCCAAAACAAGTTTCTGTCCTGTCTTATTGTAACAGAAAATTGTTTTGCAAATAAGGCTGCGACTCACATCAAAAACGAGAGAATCAGTCAAAAAATGTGATTTTAAGTGTGTGTACAAAAACATGGTTCCATCCTATTTCTGTATAAAATTTCTGTTCTGTGTAGTGAAAAGAGAAATAAAATAAATGTGTTTTGAAAATAGGCCTGCGGCTCAAACCAGATAAAACCAAGCAATGTTTTGCCAAGAAGAACGTAACATCAAGTGTCGCCAGAGGAAGAACGGTTGCGTCGTGTTTCCAAAACAAGTTTCTGTCCTATCTTATTGTAACAGAAAATTGTTTTGCAAATAAGGCTGCGACTCACATCAAAGAAAAGAGATACAGTCAAAAAATGTGATTTAAAGTGTCGGTACAAAAACATGGTTCCATCTTATTTCCGTATAAAATTTCTGTTTTACTTTTTATTTATTCATTTATTGCACCTTTAAAATATCAAAGTTACAATAGGGCAAACTTAATGCCTTATGGCATTCTCTGCCAGTTAAGCCTGGGTGGCTGGAAATTTTGCGGCAGGTGTTAAATTTAGAGGAAACTAGAATAAAGATACTTAATATACTTGCTTACAAATACATACAAAATATATACATACTATAAATAAAATAAATATTTCATCAAATATATAATATATGTAAATGAAGTAATATGTGATTATGAAACAGAAGACATGTTAAGGAAATGCTCTCGGACAAGCTTTTTAAACGTAGTTTTACTGGGAGCTTTCCTGATATTAGTGGGCAAAGCGTTCCAGAGCAGTACCGCCTGAACGGTAAACAAGAAATGAAAAAAACTGCTAGAATGCAGTGGAATATTTTCTCTTAAATTATTAGACGACCGAAGCATTTTATCATGTGTTGAGAAACGATACTGGAAATGATCTTTTAAATAAGATGGAGAATTGGTATCATTTAAGATGGAATAAAGCAGAAAGAGAATCCTAGAATTACGCCTCTGGCGAATAGTAAGCCACTTAATTTGGTTACGAAATTGAGAGATATGATCGTATTTACGAAAGCCAAATATGAATCGGATAGAATTATTGAGAAGGCGATCTAGTTTATTGAGAAGTGCTTCGGTCAGATCTGGGTAACACACATCTGCATAATCGATAATGGGCAAAATAAGGGCATTGACAAGTCCCTCCATCGAGTTTTCTGACACTCTAGAGTCAGTTTTTGAGGCCCTGGGGTCTGAGTACACACACTGCTTGATAATGGGAGACTTCAATACCGATATGTTAAAATGCACTCCTCGTTCCTTATTTATTTATTTATTTATTTATTTATTGCTTGCTCTTTCAGCCACTCATCACAATGTTACCTGTGAAGACTCTTGGATTGATCTTATTATTACAGCCTCTTCGGAGTGTATTGAAACTTATGGGCAACTCTCTGCACCTGGCTTCTCTCGCCATGATCTTATCTATGCGTCCTAAGCCAAAACCTGTTTTTATACAACTGCGTAATTGTGCAAGAATTGATTTTGACAATCTTCGGGAGGACGCCTCAGTAACCAACTTTACTCCTTTAATGGATGCGTCTACCGTGGATCAAAAAATCGTTTTTCTTAACGACACCATTCTTTCTCTTTACGATAAACATGCTCCAATACACAAAGTGAAACTGAGGCGACCTCCTGCTCCTTGGTTCACTGCAGGTATTCGCATAGCGATGAGCAGACGCGATCGTGCTTTTAGAAAGTTTAAGAAAGAACGTAGTGAAGTCAATTGGGTTGCTTTTAAAGTCGCGCGTAATCGATGCAATCAGATGGTGCGAACAGCTAAACGCCGATATTTCCATACAAATATTTCTCTTTCCTCTTCCGCTGATATATGGAAATTCCTGAGGACAATTGGTGTGGGCAAACCCTCTTTCCTAGATAATTGTTCTCCTCCCCCTTTAGATGACTTAAATCGCCATTTTATTTCCCCGTCTCCCCTGACCAATTCCACCCGTTCCCACACTATAGCCTCCATCAATTCAATTTATTTATTTATTTATTTAATCTTCATGTACCTTATAAGTATCGTACAAAGGTGGACTTAATGCTATAAGCATTCTCTGCCAGTCAACCTTCAGGTAGTCAGAGATACAACTAAGGCGGTATACAAAGATAAAAAGAGGCAACATATGAAAATATACTTACTTTGGTCTACAATAAAACATATATTAATATACACTAATATGAACTACATACATACAAACATACATACATACATACATACATACATACATACATACATACATAAATATATATAATAAATACAATAGAGATATAGAGAAACGATCGTCTTCGTTCAGTAACGTTACTCAGTATTATTTAGAAAATGAGCACAGAGTTTCTTTTTGAAGGTAGATCTATTCATTGGTTTCCGAAGATCATCAGGGAGAGCATTCCAAAATCGAGCGGCCTGAACAGCAAATGAGTAAGACAAGAAACCAGTGTGGTGAAGGGGAATAGAGAGAGCAAGCGTCTCAGAAGAGCGTAATTGCCGTTCATGGTTATCGCGCAAATACTGAAATTTAGATTTTAGGTAGTTGGGAGAAAGATCATTATATAAGATAGAATAAAGAGAGGAAAGTATCCTTATTTGTCTTCGTTGACGAATAGGAAGCCATTTTAACTGGGACCGAAAAGAAGAGACATGGTCGAACTTGCGAAGACAGAATATAAAACGGATACAGTTATTAATAAGCCGATCTAGTTTGTTCAGTAGATACTCATTAAGATCCGTGAAACACACATCGCCATAATCAATAATGGGGAAAATTAGAGCGTGCACCAGAATTACCTTTACCCTGATAGGTAGGAAATTTCTAAGTCGATTGAGAGCACAAAGCTTCATGATTACAATTCGACAAGTTTCTCGAACGTGTGTTGACCAGCTTAGATTACTATCTAGGTGGATGCCCAGGTTTTTAACTGATAGAGAAAACTTTATCAAAGAACTGTCGAACATAACCGGTGCAACAAGATTTAAGTCAACCTTAGCCAACTGTCGGTCACTGCCAATAACTATGGCTTGGCATTTATTAGAATTAACATTTACGCCGAATTTTACTGACCATTCCGCTATATGTTTTAGGTTATCATTAATGATCCTGACTGCGTTATTTAGAGAATGGACATCACTTTGAGTATAGATCTGCAAATCGTCAGCGTAAAAGTGGAAAGAGCAACTAAGCAAAGAAGAAAGGGGATTAATGAATAGGGAAAATAATAAAGGGGAGAGTATTCCACCTTGGGGCACGCCAGACAGGAGGTTTTTTGAACCAGAAATGTTCTGTCCAATACGGACCGCCTGTTGGCGACCTCCAAGATAGGAAGAAAACCAGTTTAAAGAAATAGACGAGAAATTAAGGTGACGAAGGATAGCAAGGAGGATATCATGGTCGACCATGTTAAACGCGTTCGAGAAGTCAACAAGAACGAGAACAGTGACTAGTTTGTCCTCCATGCCAGTACGAATATCTTCAGTCACCTTGAGTAGGGCAGTGGTGGTGCTGTGACCTGGACGAAAGCCGGATTGAAATTGCGATAAAAAATTATGTTTATATACATAGGCGGATACTTGTTCGTAAGCAATCGCCTCAAGTACCTTCGAGAGAAAGGGTAAAATAGAGATAGGTCTATAGTTGTTAGGTTGACAAGGGTTCGCTATCTTAGGAATTGGAGTAATAAAAGCTTTCCGCCAAAGTGTAGGAAATACCCCTGTCAACAGTGAAAAATTTATGATGTGAGTGATAACAGGAAGAACGTGTTCGAGAACGAGAAAGAGCATGGTACGACTCACATAGTCACAGCCCACTGCCTTAGATTTAATAGACATGAGAGTTTTCTGAATATCGGCTTTAGTTGTGCCAGAGAACGAGAAGATTTCAGTTTGAGATTTGGCCCAGGAAGTAATTTCTGAAATGGTTTGAGATTTAACTAGAGGACAAAGAGATGATGCAATAGCGAAATGGGAGTTAAGATCATCAATTGAAAAAAGCATGGTAGCATGGCTTACTTGAGCTTTTTGCTTACCAATGCCATGTGAGTTGAGAAACTTCCATATATCAGCTGCCGAAGAATTTGATATGTTTTCGAAAAAATATTTTCGCTTAGCTGCCCTCACCATCTGATTACAACGATTGCGAAGTGACTTGTATGCACACCAGTTCTCATCACACCGGTTACGCTTAAAAGCTCTAAATGCTTTGTCACGGCGTGTCATAGCTACGCGTACGCCACGCGTAATCCACGGTGCAGGCTGTCGCCTTAATTTCACTGCTCTTCGCGGTGCATGTGCGTCGAACAATTGAAGAATAAGAAAATTAAGGTGTGAGACTTTTTCGTCAATTGAAGACGCAGCATACACCGAAGTAAAGTCGATCTTCTTTGCATCGATTTCCAAAGCGATTGGGTCGATTTTAGTAAAATTGCGAATTAGTATTGTATCCGGCTTGGGCTTAGAAATTTTAAGTTTGTAAGCAAGGTAAATTAAATCATGGTGCGAGAAACCTGGAGTTGACAACTGACCGCACTTTGTAACAAGATCGGGTAGTGATGTAATCATGAGATCAAGCCAGGAGTCTGGAGAAATAAGATTATGATGGGTTGGGTTGCATGGAAGTACAGAGAGATTGACGGAAGAAAGGATGTTCAGAAGCTTTGAAGCTTGCGGGGATGGTTTCAACAAGTCAGTATTAAAGTCACCCATTATTATGTGATGTGTGTAAACTGAACATAGTGAATCTAACACCGTTTCCAAATTATCAAAATAATTGATGGAAGGTGGGCAATAAACAACACCAAGAACAACTTTGGAATGCCTTACCTGAATCTCCAGAAAAAGAAACTCAGCAGATGCAGAATATTGGCTTGGAGAGGAGGCTATAACAGAAAAAGAAATGTCATGCCGGATGTAGATGGCCACACCACCCCCTCCCTTTCCCAATCTGTCATTCCTTACAAGTATGTAACCAGGTAGACTGTGGTCGTGGGACATTAAAGAGGGTTTAAGCCAACTTTCAGATATAAGGATTGCATGTACAGGTGAACAGCTGAATGTATCTAAAAGCTCAGCATGATGCGCAGGTATGCTTTGAGCATTAAGGTGGCAGACGTTGAAATGACTGAGCGAATTTTCAAGGGAGATATTCAATAGGTTACCTAGGGTTTCTGGTTCACAAAAAGATTCATTACTGGACGTAGAACATGTATTGAAACTGTAAGCTGAGTGAAACGAGTCATCCTCAGACATAACGATAAAATAAACAAATAAATAAAGGAACTAAATATATATATATATATAATATATAAATAATACTGTAAGTTAGTAGATATTAAATGAGTATAAATTATTTACTATAAGACTTAATACTTCATCCATCCCACCGGTTAAACTTTGGCAGAAAACGTTACAAAGTAAAGCACTTATAAGAAAAATGTATATTATATAGAAACTATAACTTGAAACAAAATTAACCAATATTAAGAAATATAAACATTTTTATCATATAAATTGGCTGTATGAAAAAAAGAAAATTAAACTTTTCTACTAAACAACGTAAGTGGCAACACAGTTAAGTAGATAAAATGACAGTGTCACTAATATTAAATGTCTACATTGTCTACTAGTTGACATCGACACAAAAGTTGAAAACAAACTAATAATTATCGTAACTTTTTAAATAACTACTAGGAGGTAGCTAGGAAAATAGATATTTTGTGAAAGGAAGGTAAACAGTGTAACAATTTGATGATAAAGGGATATAAACATAACAAGAAAGTGCAACATTACTTTTTTAACCTGGCGGCCCTCTTGCTTTTGGATTGCTGGTCAGGGGGCACCGTGCCTCTTGATAATTGTAACGAGCCACTTGTATGGTCACCGTCGGCTGGAGGCTTATCAGTAATATCGGGGAGATCAGCCAAGTCCCCCTCAGTAGCGATGCGACGCCGGGAACCATCCTTCAGCTTGACTATGACGTTGCCATCCAGGGTCCAGCAGTTACGCATGCCCAGTTTTTTACGAGCCGAGACAAAAAGTAGTTGACGTTGCTTAGTCAGGAACTCGGATACAGCAATGCGCGTGCCTTTTAAATTAACTTTTTTGCTCCATATACTGGATCTAATGGAGTGATCAGCGAAGCGAACAACTATAGCCCTACATCTTCCTTCAACAAACTTGCCAAGGCGATGACAAGCTGTAATTTGGTTACAAGTGAATTCCGGCAGCTCCAACTTTTCCGTAAAGATGGTAGTCAGATGTTCATCAAGATTGGTTTTGATGTCTTCGGATATGCCGGTGAAGAGGAGATATTTTCTACGATGTCTCATTTCAATCACGTCCAGTGTACGGAGACACTCTGCTATTTGTTCCCGAAGCAAGCCAAGAATGGACCACACTTGAGTTTTAAAAGCACTGAATTCTTCCTGCAAGTGGGTCAAATTGAGGCTGGACTGCGGTTTGGCAACTTTGAGCTGATTTTCAAAATCCAGCATTTTCTTCAACAGCATGGTTTCAATGGCTTGTTGTGTTTCTGCTACAGATTGGAAGCTGGCCATGGTCACAGAATTGTAGTGTAAGGTGAATTGACACAGTGAGAGACAGTTTTAGGTTAGCCGGTGGGATGTGCACAATAAAACTTATTTAAAACATAAAATACTGAATGTCTTCAACACTTCATTAGACTGTAAGTAATATTTGATGTTTACAAGCTAGTATAGTCTTCTTTGCAGCAATATTTTAAATTTTAATTATAATTTGTTATGAGATATGATGTTGACTTTTTTGCACCTACCGCCCAAAAAAAAAGCAATGCAACCTTCTCATGCCCCTGCCTTTGAATTTTCGTCCATTACTCTAAGCGATATAAAAAATGTTATTCTTAGGATTCAGTCAAAGGCAGCAGGATGTGATGAGGTGAATAGGACAATGATAATAAATGTTATCGATAGCTTTCTTCCTGCTATAACTCATATCATAAATTTTTCACTGTCCTCCGGACAATATCCTTCTATCTGGAAGAAAGCCTTCGTACGTCCACTTCCTAAAATACCTCATCCTGTGCATCCCAATCACTATCAGCCAATTTCAATTCTTCCATTCCTCTCTAAGATTTTGGAAGCCTGTGTGCACAAGCAAGTCTCAACTCATATTTCGAAACATAACCTCCTGAGTGTCTATCAGTCTGGGTTCCGCTCCGGTCACAGCACCACCACTGCTTTAATCAAAGTGTGTGACGACATAAGACAGGGGATGGATGAAAGGAAGTTTACGGTGATGGTGCTCGTTGACTTTTCAAATGCTTTTAACACAGTCGACCGCGATATTCACCTTGCCATCCTTACCCATTTAAACTTTTCCCCCTCTGCCTTGGATTGGTTCTCCTCTTATCTTCGCGGGCGCCAGCAGTCTGTCCGTATGGGAAGTACTTCCTCGGAATGGGCTGACTTGGTAGCTGGTGTTCCACAAGGCGGTATTCTTTCTCCGTTATTATTTTCTCTATTTATAGATTCAATTACTCCTATTTTCAACTGTTCGTACCATCTGTATGCTGACGACTTACAATTATACGTTCAAGCCGATATAGACGACTTCCATAGCGCAATAGGCAAATTAAATGCTAATTTAAAAACTCTTTATAACTGGTCATTGCGTTATGGAATAACGGTCAACCCTTCTAAATGCCAGGCTATTATCATGGGCAGCGCAAGATTGTTGACTAGGATAGAACGGAATTCGTTACCGGCTATCCTGTATAACGACAGAAATATCCCGATATCAGAGTCGGTAAAGAATCTAGGCCTACATATTGACAGCTCTTTAAGCTGGAATGCACACGTTAACGAACTCTCTCGTAAAGTCAACGCGACTCTGAGATCTTTATATCGCCTTAAGCATTTTCTTCCAGTCAAGACAAAAATATTACTTGTCAATGCCCTTATTTTGCCCATTATCGATTATGCAGATGTGTGTTACCCAGATCTGACCGAAGCACTTCTCAATAAACTAGATCGCCTTCTCAATAATTCTATCCGAATCATTTGGCCTTCGTAAATATGATCATATCTCTCAATTTCGTAACCAACTTAAGTGGCTTACTATTCGCCAGAGGCGTAATTCTAGGATTCTCTTTCTGCTTTATTCCATCTTAAATGATACCAATTCTCCATCTTATTTAAAAGATCATTTCCAGTATCGTTTCTCAACACATGATAAAATGCTTCGGTCGTCTAATAATTTAAGAGCAAATATTCCACTGCATTCTAGCAGTTTTTTTCATTTCTCGTTTACCGTTCAGGCGGTACTGCTCTGGAACGCTTTGCCCACTAATATCAGGAAAGCTCCCAGTAAAACTACGTTTAAAAAGCTTGTCCGAGAGCATTTCCTTAACATGTCTTCTGTTTCATAATCACATATTACTTCATTTACATATATTATATATTTGATGAAATATTTATTTTATTTATAGTATGTATATATTTTATATGTATTTGTAAGCAAGTATATTAAGTATCTTTATTCTAGTTTCCTCTAAATTTAACACCTGCCGCAAAATTTCCAGCCACCCAGGGTTAACTGGCAGAGAATGCCATAAGGCATTAAGTCTGCCCTATTGTAACTTTGATATTTTAAAGGTGCAATAAATGAATAAATAAAAAGTAAAACAGAAATTTTATACGGAAATAAGATGGAACCATGTTTTTGTACCGACACTTTAAATCACATTTTTTGACTGTATCTCTTTTCTTTGATGTGAGTCGCAGCCTTATTTGCAAAACAATTTTCTGTTACAATAAGACAGGGCAGAAACTTGTTTTGGAAACACGACGCAACCGTTCTTCCTATGGCGACACTTGATGTTACGTTCTTCTTGGCAAAACATTGCTTGGTTTTATCTGGTTTGAGCCGCAGGCCTATTTTCAAAACACATTTATTTTATTTCTCTTTTCACTACACAGAACAGAAATTTTATACAGAAATAAGATGGAACCATGTTTTTGTACACGCACTTAAAATCACATTTTTTGACTGATTCTCTCGTCTTTGATGTGAGTCGCAGCCTTATTTGCAAAACAATTTTCTGTTACATTAAGACAGGACAGAAACTTGTTTTGGAAACACGACGCAACCGTTCTTCCTCTGGCGAAACTTGATGTTACGTTCTTCTTGGCAAAACATTGCTTGGTTTTATCTGGTTTGAGCCGCAGGCCTATTTGGAAAAACACATTTATTTCTCTTTTCACTACACAGAACAGAAATTTTATACGGAAATAAGATGGAACCATGTTTTTGTACTGTACGGTGTACAACACGTACAATGGACAGTGCTGCGTCAGCACAAGCGTGGTCCTAGCGCGAGCGCGCTGCCCGAGCGGTTCGCATAGTCGACGCGTAGCGTACACACTCCCCAAAATTAATTATATATCTAAAAATTAAATTTAAGTAACAAAAATTAGCATTTTTATTTTGTGCGGTTTTCGGACTGTACATCATGGTCCTTTGAGCTATTTTTGATCCAGCGCGCGGTGGAGGTCAAAAAAAGCGGGGCCTTGTGTTAGGTTACGCGATCTAATTTCCATTGACTCTACCTCGTGGCGATCGAAAACGTGGTAAATCTAACCTAACGTGGTTAGTAGTCCGTGAGTGTGAGCAAGTGTCATACTATTGGGGAAGAAGCAAACAGCAGCAGCAAGCAGCCGGGAGACGGGAGTAAGGAGCAGCAGGTAGAAAGAGCGTCGTGCGAACTCATCAATTAGCAACGTTGTCCAAGTAAGAATTTTCCATTTATTTTTCTAACGAACTATAAGTAAAGATGGAACAAAGCTACGAAAACCAAATTGTAATAAACGAAGCTATTGCAAAATTCATTACTAACCTAAAGAAAACAGCAGGAGAGAGAAGAACATGTGACTACTTCAGAAGACGTTTGGAGTTGTTACAGAATTATTGGGCAGATTACGAAATGAATCATAGAAACCTGTGTAAGTTTGGCATTAAAGATCATCCTTATTTTATTAACTCGGATTATGAGAATACGAGGGAACTATATCAAACAGCTAGAGACATAATCGACCAACAGCAGCAAGAGATAGGATTAGGTCGACCAGCAGCAACGGTAACAGCAGAGCAGCCAGGTGAGACGTTTCAGTCGGAGATGTCTACACCACGAGAGCAACCAATGGAAGCGAAGGCCGGACCATCACGAGTCTTCGTTACTAAAGGTACAGCAAGCAAATCAGATGATTTATTACGAAAGCAAAGGGTAAACTTTACAGCGTTGAGGAGAACGGCCGGAAACATTCGGTTGGATAGCATGAGCGAAAAGTGGGAGTTTGATGACGTGTTAAAGGAACTTCAATCACGTTGGTCAGCTATTGATTCTCTTCATTGGGATATTTATATGGAGTTAAACGGAGAGGACGAGGAGTATGAGATGGAGTTCACTAAGCACGAAAATACTTATATTAATTTAAAGAAATCCATTAATCAGAAAATGTGGTCTGTATCGCACAGGGAGAAATATGTACCGCAAATGGACATTCCGGTATTTTCCGGTACATATCAGCAGTGGACGTCGTTTAAAGATTTGTTTAACGAGGCTATTCATAGTAGTCCATCGTTATCGCCAGCTCAAAAAATGCAGTTTCTCAAAGGCAAGTTACGCGGGGAAGCTGAGAGACTTATTCAACACCTACAGATAAGTTCATCAAATTACAACGTTTGTTGGGAAATTCTCAATAACCGTTATAATAATAAAAAGTTAATTTTCACGTCTCATTTAAATACCTTATTAAATATGCCAAATATGTCTCACCAATCAGCAATGCATATAAAAAGAATGCATGACGTCATCCTAGAAACTCTTCATGCCATTACGAATTTAGGAGTGGATGTAACAAGCTGGGATCCCATCTTAATACATATTCTGTCTCAGAAACTTGATAGCGACACATTTAATGACTATATAGATTCTTTAAATAATTCACGGGATTTACCGATTTTGAAAGAATTTTTGTCATATTTGGAAAATAAATTTACTAGTCTGGAATCCTCACGCAGAAAGCAAGATCACGTGCAGAAAGTTACTCAGCATAATAATACGAAATTTTATAATTATGGAAGAAAACCAGGGGTCAATGCATATAGTAATAATAACCATCCAAAATCGTATCATGTAAGCACTAATAAATATGCATTATGCAAAGAAGAGCATGGGGTACCTAACTGTATAAAATTCACCAGTATGCCCAATGATATAAGGTTGCAAGCGGCGAACAAATTAAATTTATGTATTAATTGTTTATTTCGTCATAATAGCAAGCAATGCATTTCAACAAAACGGTGTCACCGTTGCCACGGAAAACACAATACCTTGCTTCATGATTGTTTTACAGAAATGAAACCGTCAGCAAGTAACACGTTGCCGATTGCAAAGGCTAATGAACCGTTACCACATAATAATACACATGTCTCGCAAAATGGGTCATCGGAAGTTTTATTAGCTACTGCCTTGCTTAAGGTAAAAGCCGGGGATGGTACAGATATGACGTTAAGAGCGTTAATAGACCAGGGATCGCAAATATCGCTTATATCGGAAAATGCAGCACAGCGCTTGGGTGTGAAACGATCGTTTTGCCGAGGTGTAGTATATGGACTAGGGGAAAAGGAAAGTAATTGTAAAGGCATGCTACGCATAACGTGTAGCTCGATTTATAATGACTTCACGTTTAGTACAGATGCACTGATCATGACTAACTTAATTAAAAATTTGCCTTCAACAAGCTTTACGAAGCCATCGTGGTCATTTATTCGAAATATAAAGATTAGCGGATACAGAATTTTGGTTAAGTCGTCCAGTTGATTTACTTCTGGGATCTGACATATATGCTTTGATAAAAATGGGTGGCATTTGTAGAGGAGATGAACCTAGTCAGCCATTAGCAGAACAGACGCAGCTTGGATGGATCTTGTTTGGAAAGATGCAGTCATTTCAATGTAATATCGTTTTGACAAATGTAGATAGTATTCAGCGGTTTTGGGAAGTAGAAGATCTAGAGGAGGAGCCTCACTTATCATCAGATGATAAAGCATGTATGGAATTTTATTCGGCGACCACGCAGCGCCACGTAAACGGAAGGTATGTCGTTAGGTTACCTATGAAGATACACATGAAAAAATAGGAAGATCAAAAAACATAGCAATAGCACAACTGAGGAACTTGGAAAAGAAGTTCGTTAAGCAAAACCAATTCTGCAGGGAGTATAAGTGTTTTATTAAAGAATATATAGCATTAAACCATATGGTACCAGCTAAATCCAACAGCATATCTCCAGCATGTTTTTTACCACATCATGAAGTTTTACGAGTGGATTCCCTAAGCACAAAGCTTCGAGTTGTATTCAATGCATCGGCGAAGACGTCGAGTGGCTACAGCTTAAACGACATGATGTTTAAAGGGCCTAATTTACAAAAGGATTTGCAATGTCTCATGTTGAAATGGCGGATCTATCCATATGCATTTGTTTCTGATATAGAAAAAATGTATCGCCAAATTTTGATTCACGAGGAAGACCAGCCCTACCAGCAGATAGTGTGGAGAGAGTTACCCGAGCAGCCTATTCAAGCATTTCAACTTACTACCGTAACTTACGGTACGAAAGCAGCACCCTTTCTAGCGATGAGAACCTTACAGCAATTAGCAACTGATGAAAGCAGCAAGTATCCAGAAGCAGCACAAATATTGAAGGAGGCTTTTTATATGGACGACCTATTGCACGGCTCCTTTGATATAGAAAGCGGTAAAATTTTAATTAAAGACATGACTAATTTGTTAAGTTCAGGAGGATTTCAATTGAGAAAATGGAGAACAAACGACCCAAATTTATTAGAGATTTATTATTAGAGAGTATAAAAGATAAAAATGGAGAAAATCAGTTAGCATTTGACTTTAAATCGAATTTAGCTACTAAAACGTTAGGTTTATGTTGGAACCCTAAAAATGATAACTTCACTTTCAAATATTCCATTGATAATAAGACACCCACAAAAAGAGTCGTATTAAGTCGTGAATAGTAGGACACTCGTACGACTGCCTACATAATAATAAAATAAACTGTCAATGTGAAACGCTCGAAACTGTGACCTCTTACAAGTACTTAGGGCTAATTATTGATAATCGTTTTAGCTGGAGCTCTCATGTTGAACATGTATGCAATAGGTTACGGGCAATTCTCTGTAAATTTCAAAATTTAAAATATGTAATTAATAAAGACATAATGTACATGCTTTATTACGCCCTGGCCGATGCAATAATATCATACGGATTGGGTGCGTATGGTCTAACTTTCCCTGTGCATTTAAATAAGATTAGAAACCTTCAATTAAGATTTTTAAAACTTCTAGTGAGTGAAAATATAAATACTTTATTTCGAAATGAATACGAAAAACTGTTTAGATATTGTAATATACTACCAGTTGATTTAAAGGTAAAACAATTTATATTAGTGGAACAACACAATAATACAGAATATAAAAGAGAAAGGGAGCACACGTACCCAACACGCGCATCAAAGAGGCCTAAATTAAATGTTCCGAGGGTTAAAAATCATTACGGGAAGCGAGAAAGACGCTGGTTAACCCCTGTTCTTATCAATGAATTACCATACGACTTACTAGTAGGAACCAAAAGTAAGAATAATCTAAAGAAAGTTCTTCATAAACATTATCTTACATTGTGTCCATAGCTGCCCTATCTAGATGTATATGTATGTGAGCATAATGTGCGATGTAGATAATATTTATTTGTATGAAGTATGTGTGAAAGTGCATGTTGGTGCGAAGCATGGGTGTTGCATGAATATGCGTGCATATGTGTGTGTGGCGTGTGTTTAGGCGTGTGCATAGGTGTATGTGTGCGTGTAAGCATGTATAAGTGTGAGTATGTGTGTGTGTAAGTGTGTGTGTAAAAGTATTAGATGAGTGATTGAGATACGTGATTGTGGTTATGACATTATGACTGCCTACAACGTACATTGTGTACATGTGCAGGAATGTATATACATGTAAATCACTAAGCTCAGCTAACTGTTACTTTTTTATTGTTAAATATTGATATTACTTTCATAAGCACGCTATAGAATATAAACCTCATTAATATTTCATTATCATATAAGTATTGTACTTAGATCAGTAAGTAGTAGTACATTGTTTTTGTTATGTTGTACTATCCACGAGAGCTGCTGCCGACAAACTGTTGCACAGTTTGGCAGACTGTAATACTGTAAAACTATGTACTTTTTTTTGGTAATAAATAAAATAAATAAATAAGTGAGATTTCTAAGCTTTTTGATCCACTTGGATGGATAGCACCCTTAACTACAAAATTAAAACTTATCTTTCAAAGCGTATGGTTAGCAAAATTACAATGGGATGATGAAATTCCTGAAGAGATTAATAAAGAGTGGACTAAAATAAAATCGGACATTGGTCATTTAAGCAACTGCGAGATTCCAAGATGGATAGGATGCATGCAAAATAACGTCATAGAATTGCACGGTTTTTGTGACGCATCGCGAAAAGCCTACGCATGCGTTATATACGCCCGTATAATAACAAATACGGAAGTATCGGTGGTTTTATTAGCAGCGAAAACTAGATTAGTTCCATGCAATAAAACAATCTCCTTGCCTAGATTAGAAATGTGTGGAGCGCATCTATTGTCAAAATTAATAAAAAAGATTACGGAATGTTTAAAAGGTCGAAGTATAGAGGTATATTGTTGGACAGACTCAATGGTGGTCTTGAGTTGGTTGCAAGGCGATCCAGGACGTTGGAAGACCTTTGTTGCTAATCGAGTCAGAAGCATAACGGCGGTTATACAAGGCGAGAAATGGCGTTACGTTAAGTCCACCGAAAACCCTGCTGATTCCGCAAGCAGAGGGCTTTTAGCCTCTCAATTAGCAAGCAATACTCTGTGGTGGCGAGGACCTGAGTGGTTGAAATCTTTTCAAGATAAAAAAGAGAGCGTCAGCTATTCAAGAGAGGAAGAGCTTAAAATAAAACGTGTACATGTCATTCAGAAAAGTGAAAGTAATAGCATCATTAATTTGTTATTAAACTCAAAAAGTTCATTAACAAAAGTTACACGTATTTTAGCGTGGATACTTCGAGCTATAAATTCTATAACATTTAATAAGTGTGTAGGTATGAATAAACAGCTGCCGTCATATCTCACATTACATGAATTGAAGCGGGCGAAATGTCTTATAATAAAGTATGTACAGAGAACAGAATATAGCGATGACTTTCAACATTTGTTAAAGCATAATAAACTTCATAATAAAAGCAAGTTGTTAAATTTGGGAGTTTTTTTAGATGGGAGTAAGATTTTACGTGTCGGAGGGAGATTAAACAACGCACGTATTTGTACAGAGATGAGGCACCCGATTATAATACCTTATAACGGCAATTTTACCAATCTGTTAATACAACAAGCTCATCAATTTACTTACCATGGTGGCCCACGTTTGACTCAAGCTAATTTAAGACAAAGATATTGGACAGTATCGGGTAACAGAGTAGTTAAAAGGGTGATAAGAAATTGCGTGAAATGTAGAAAGCATGACCCGATCAAGCAACATCAGTTAATGGGTAACTTACCGGAGGAAAGAATCAACCCTGCACTACCATTCTCTCATACCGGAGTTGATTGCACGGGGTACGTGGAAGTAAAAGCCAATAAAGGACGAGGCATAAAAACAACAAAGGGATATATAGCATTATTTATTTGTATGGTCACCAAAGCGGTGCACCTAGAGCTAGTCTCGGACCTCAGTAGTTCAGCGTTTTTAGCAGCTCTTCGCAGGATGGTCGCAAGGCGAGGAGCGCCCAAACATATATATAGCGACAATGGGACGAACTTAGTGGGAGCCAAAAGGATGTTAAAAGAAGAATATCATGACTTAAAAAATACACTTGGTGAGGAGTTCTATCAGGAAATAGCAGAATTAAATATCGATTGGCATTTCAATGTCCCATCTTGGCCTAGTGCTGGGGGGTTATGGGAACGAGCAGTAAGAAGCGTTAAACATCATTTGAAGAGATTGGTCGGAGAGCAGAAGCTGACTTTTGAAGAGTATACCACACTCCTTGCTCAAATAGAAGCTTGTCTAAATTCACTGCTGCTGCTGTGTGCGTTAACGGAGAATCCGGATGATTTAGACTTTTTGACACCAGCTCACTTCCTATCGGGTAGACCTGGGACGACAATTATCGAGACAGAACATGATGCCCGGACTCGATATTTGGAAAAGATTTAAAACAGAGTATCTTACTCAACTTTCGGTTCGGAGCAAATGGCACAAGGAGAGGGAAAATTTGAAGATAGGAGATATGGTTACGATCCAAGATGAGAATCTTCCGCCAGGGAGGTGGTTACTGGGCAGAGTGATAGAACTACATCCCGGAAGAGATGGTTTAGTTAAAGTGGTATTAAACGACCTGTATTAAAGCTCTCAGTTTTACCTATAGCAGAAGCAAGCACGGACAAAAAAGAACAGATAGAGGACGATAGAGAAGAAAGCAGCAATAAAAGAAGAAGGTCAACAAAGAAGCCAAGTTTTATCTCTATGGTAATCTATTCGTTTATATTATTCATGACACTAATAAGTGGATCTCAAGCATCATTAAATGTAACAACATTTAAAGAAGATCAGGGGTTATATTTCGACAAAATTGGCAATATGAAAATAGCACGGGATGAATGGAAGCTAGTGATATATTACAACATGTATCCCTATTGGGAAGGAATGGTCACAGCTGATAAATATGTAAAATATTTAAATAACATATGCACATCGATATCTATAGAATCCCATTGTGACGTAGCCTTATCACAACTAAAACACAACACAGCTGAGTTAGAGTTTAATAACCTCATCCTGCTTGGACAGCGTAATGTTACCCGCGTACGAGCGAGGCGCGGCATTATCAATGGAGTCGGATACCTTGCGAACACATTGTTCGGGGTACTCGACGAGCATTTCGCGGAACAATATCAACGCGACATAAATGCAATCAGACAAAATGAGAACCATATGAGAGCATTATGGAAAAACCAAACATCGGTTATTGAAGGAGAGTACAACGTTCTCAAAAGAATGGAGGATGCGATCGGTAAACAGCACAAGATAATAAATCAGAATTTGAACAATTTAGAGCAAGGCATTAATTCGTTAAAAAAGGAAGTCCAGAGTATAGAAATTATAAATGAATTCACAATGTCCATTATAATAGCAAGTAACTTAGTAAGCAATTTGAGAAGGGTACAAGATCAGCTGTTGGACCTGATAACTGACGTGCATTATGAGCGATACCGTTTCCATCTCCTTTCTCCACAACAGTTACAACGTGAATTGGAGACTATTTCCGGACAGTTAACTAAAGACTTGTCCCTACCTATAGAGAATATTTATCAAGATATGCATCAACTTTTCAAGATTTTAAAGGTTAAAGCTCGAATGACATCCAAATACTTTATATTTGAAGTTTCAATTTCTCTTTTGACTAGAGATACCTTTGAACTCCATAAAATAATAGCAATACCACGTCAAAGTGGAACTAGCATGCTTAGTATTATTCCGATATCCGAGTACCTAGCGATTAACTTTCAGAAGGACATTTTCGTTCCAATGGGAAAAGATGATATGCAGCATTGTATTTACCTTAGCTCATCCTATCAATGCAATCTGCACACTATTTTTTAACATTTGAAGCCAGACAACAGACTATGTGTTAGAGATTCATCATCTCATCAATGTCAGACAAGATTATCGACTTGTGAACACAAATGGTTTAAATTGCATCAACCTAATACATTTTTATTTTCCTGTTGCAAGCAATGTGTACTACGCCTTATTTGTGATGATCACGTTACCGTTGAACAGCTGAGGGGATCGGGTATCACATACCTAAAATCTGATTGTTTGATAAAAGAAAAGGATTTCACTGCGTACTCCGAAAAAGAAGCGGTTAGATCTATTAATGTAGAGCCAAACTTATACAGCCCGACGTTATCTCCAATAAATCATCTATTGAATATTTCATTGAATATAGACCGAAATGAAACATCCAGCGCTACTGTTCATCGCCATTTAGAAAAACTTGGACAACAAATAAAGAACCAGACACCAGACGGAGTGAGGGTAGGTGTCAATAAGTGAACAGAAATTTTTAAAGTTGAATCATTTTTAATAATAGAAAAATAGTTTTACTTACAATTTAATGTCCTACATGCAACTGTAATAATCTACCTACCAACCAGCACTAATTCCAAATAAAAGTTTAAATTATAATCAAGCACTGACATAAATACACAAATATGGACTCCATCCAAGGCTCATTATCTGCCATGTCAGAGTTGTTTACTTCTAAAATGGAGGAATTTCAAAAACAACTACATCAAACAGCAACACCTTCAACATCTGGACTTGCAACAGATTTTGCAGCATTCCGGCTGTTTGTTCTATCTGCTTTGGACACCGTGCAAAAGCAATTAAAATTTGTTGTTCGTCAAATGGAGCGCCTGGATATGAGGAGTAGGCGTAAAATATTACTATTCCATGGAGTGCCTGAAGATAAAGACAAAGCCACAACTGCCACCATCACAAATATAGTTTCAAGTAAACTGAAGATGGCCGATTTTTCATCAAACAGCATAAGCCGGTGTCATCGCTTGGGACATCCCACGGAGAGCAGACCCAGACCTTTACTTGTGAAGTTTAGGGAGGTCTCGGTGAGGGACAAAGTCTGGTTCGCAAAATCAAAATTGAAAGGTACAGGCATTACACAATCTGAGTTCCTGACGAAGAGTCGTCACGGTGTTTTTATGCGGGCTAGACAAATCTATGTCACCAAATGCTGGTGATGTGTTGTTAACGTTCTGGCTCCAGATGGGTCACACCACCAGGTTGAATGCTTGGCGGAGCTCGAAGCTATACCGAATGCGTCAGCTCCTGGCCCTGTACTGCAGACAGTTCCAAGTGCAAGTGAGCCCCACGACGGTAAAGAAGTTACACGCTCTAAGCGACTTCATAAGAATAAGTGAATTGGCTGTTTTATAAACTATTTTTCATGTCTTTCATCTATTGCTTTATATTACTCTTCAAGCTTTTTCACTCATATCCTCTGTCGTAGATTGACCGTCTTATTGTGGTTATTAGTACACTGTTCCATCGTACATCTTGTGTAATGTTTTTGTTTTTGTCAGTTGTATTTGTGTACTTCTTTTGTAAACGCGGTACTTTAATATTTATCATTTAATGTGTTCACCTTATTGTTCACTTTTATTTGCGTTTGCGTCATTGCGTCAAACTTGTTTTGACAAAGTGACAACTGTCAACATTTTGTTATGACAGTCTATGGACTCCTACATTTTGACCCAATCTGACACCCTAAGAAGTTACGTCCAATATGGTAGTTCAAATTATTTCAAAATATTCTGTAGTTTTATTTAAGGATAAATATTTATGCTTATTATTATTATTTTCTTTGATTTGTGTTCAGTGTCATTATGCTTTCGATTTGTTTTTGTATAACTATATTAAGTTTTGATTTCTTTCCATACTGCTGGTGGGTAGGAGTTATTTATTATTGTAAGTGATTTATCTATTTTATAATTTGATGCAATTTACGTATTTATTCTGTTATAAAAATATTGTATATTTTATTATATATATCAGAAATAGGATACTTTTTATTTAATTTAGTATTTACTATTGTCACTTAATGTCATCGGATGATAGCAATGAGCACCCACTATTCTTCTCTTCTGCTTCGGACGGATTAAGTAGTAGTCACAGCTTTGAAAGTATTCCTCCTTTAAACGTCACTTTAGATTCTTATTTCTCAGATGTACTGAAAAATTTTAATGTTGTCCATATAAACGCACAGAGCATTCCAGCACATTACCCCGATTTGTTATCAACATTTGATAGCACACATATTCATGCTATTCTAATTTCAGAATCATGGCTAAAGCCATGCCTTCCATCTACGGCGTATTCTCTTCCCGGGTTCCATTTGATTCGAAACGACCGCACTGTTCGGGGCGGTGGAGGAGTTGCAATTTACCTTCGTTCCCATATTCCTTTTCAGTTGTAAGTATGTCACAGCAGGATGTTTCTGGGAACGAATCTGAACATCTTTTTCTGGAACTCCAACTTTCAAATGCCAAATTGCTGCTTGGCGCTTTTTATAGTCCTTCACTCAGTATCGATTACTTCGCCTGCTTCGACAAACTGCTTGAAGACCTTTGTCCTCTTTTCGACCATACAATTATTATGGGTGATTTCAATACTTGTTTACTCAAGCAGAATGTCCGATCCCAAAGATTGCAATCCATAATTGATGCTGCTAATCTAAATATACTACCTCTTAGTGCAACACACTATTTCCCTAACAGTGAGCCGTCTCTGCTAGATTTAATGATGGTGTCCTCGATGGATCATGTTGCAAAGCATGGTCAGTGTGCTGCTGAGGGATTCTCTTACCATGATTTTATTTATCTGTCATACAAAATCCGACCTCCGAAAGCAAAGTCAAAAATTCTACTTCAGCGTAATTTCAGTGGGATGGAGGTTGAAAAACTCAGGTCTGATGCTGCTCGCATTGATTGGAGTGTTGTCGGTAGTGCAAGCACTATTGATGAGCAGGTGGCACTTTTTAATTCTCTGTTGATACACCTATATGATTTGCACGCCCCTGTTCGTCCAGTTCGAGTACGCCATCCACCTGCCCCATGGCTAACTGAGGAAGTTAAAACTCTCATTGACAGGAAAAATTTCGCTAAGTCTAAATATAAGTCAGATCCTACCGCGGAAAATCTTGACCGGTACAAATTAACTAGAAATCGCTGCAATATGATGTGTAGAGACTTACAACGACGCCATATCCACAAGTCCGTACAAAATGAAGACCCAAGCGGGGTATGGAAATTTCTTAAAACATTAGGGATTGGGAAATCACGAAAAAGTTCTCTCCCGCACAATTTGGACTTAAACAATTTAAATTGTCACTTCTCCGTAACTTCTAGTATCGATAGCAAGATAAAAGCAAAAACTCTACATCACCTTTCATGTACTCCCAACCCAAATACTTCTTTATTTTCATTTAATCAATTTTCTGATCGTGATGTCGAAAATGCAATACTCTCTATACCATCCAATGCGGTCGGTAGTGATTGCATTAGCCGTAAGATGATTTTGCCTCTCCTTGACATACTACTTCCTGTTATCACATCCGTCCTAAATAGTTCCATCCTATCCTATCCTACTATCCTACTAGTCCTACTAGTATTATAAATACTAGTAAATACTAGTAAATACTAGTAAATACTAGTAAATACTAGTAAATACTAGTAAATAAATACTAGTATTATAAATGCGAAAGTTTGTGAGGATGTATGTGTATTTGTTATTCTTTCACGCAAAAACTACTCAACGGATTAGGTTGAAACTTTACAGTAGTATAGGTTATACATCAGAATAACACATGGGCTATAGTTTGTAATGATTTTTTTTATAAGGTTGTAATATAACGAGAAATATCAGGTTAGTCGGAAAAAAAGTTGTGCTCTGAGAGCTATCTTCGCGTACGCTGCCTAAACCGTTGGAGATATCCAAATATAATGTATGGTGGGATCTAAATAAAAGTCCGCGACAGCATATATCTATATTTTATGTATAACCCACAATAACTCTTTTTATACTTTGAAAATTTTAAAAATTTCAAGTTGATGTTTCCATGGGTTTTATACAAACTAAATATTAATCCTTATCAAAATAAATGATTTCAAAAAATCAAGCATCTAATAAAGATCGAATCTGCCTCTTACACCATGTAAATTGGATAAGTAGTTTAGAAGATATTACGAGTATAACATATTGCGTCAATTGATTGACCGGCAGTACGCGCCGTGCGCCGCCGCCGTATACAACGAAGTTGTATGATATTAATATTTGAATGGTTATAAAACACGGAGCAAAATGTGAAAGGTCAATGACGTCTCTGTAGTTCCAGGAATAAGGAATCCCCTGTCTGTGGTAAGAGGCAACTAAAACGGAGCTTTCGGGGTTGCGGGCGGCTAGACGGAGAGCTCCAAACACCCAGTCAGCAACTTCGGGAAAGATGTCAGCATGTGTGGTCGCATGATATCGTGAGAGCCAGGATGGACGGAGCTTGAACCGTCCAGCCAGGCGATCCCGGGAAGGACGGTGGCATACGTGTGGTCGCATATCGTGGTAAAGACCAGATGGAGTGGTGGGCCCAGCCGCTCACTTGGGAGGAGCCTGATGGGGCAATGCACTCAGAGGACTCCAGTTGCGTCCCTTTGAAGATCCCGGAGTCCTGGTGCTATAAGAATCCTAGAAAACCCTGCGTCGCTCCCACGGCGTACCTTTTGAAGGTTTCTCCCTCGACAAAAAAGAAAAAAGTCAATGAGAATGAAACAGCGGAAAGGTTAAATATGTTATTCAATCATCATCGACCTTTTAATGTAACACAACTCGACACATATGTCAGATTAGCAGTAGTTTAGGTCGTAGTTGACCACGCTAGCCAACTGCGCGTTGGTAACCGTCACGCGTTTTGAGACCCTTTCTTAAAACTTTTAATTTCAGAGTAAGCATTAATATCTGTTGCCGACAATACTAATTCAAATTAATATACGTGCCTGTGATTTGAAATTTGAACACACTGATTTAGGCGATTAACACACGGCACCGCGCACCGCCGCGAATAGCGGTGCCCCGCGCGGTAAGGCGGTTTACGTACCTGTACGCGCGGATGGACCGATCATCAAAATAAACTTTTCGACATCGAAATGCATTTTTGCTTCAACGATGATCCGCGCTGTTAGGCGCCAGCCCGTGTGTGAGGCGCACTGTAGTTCGCGCGGAGACAAGGTGGTGATGAGAACACCGCTGGACCGCGCGGCCAGTCGGTGTACGTTTGTGAGGCATCAACGGATTTATTAGACCCCAATACAACATGAGATCCGCTTCACCGCCTACCGTGGCAGTGAGCGGTACCGTATGTTAATCGCCTTAGGAAGTAGGGCAAGGGTTCAATCTGAAGTAGATCACAGATGCGTTGCTACTCCCGAGGACTATGATGATCGTCTCATATAAAAGTGAGCCGGCAGGCACACCCTTCAAATGAAACACAAGAACTGCTTCACGGTAGAAATAGGTGCGGCGGTGATGCCTCCCTGGTTGAACCATTGCTCTACCACCTTGCAAACTTTATGTGGCAGACTAAATTCCACGCGAGCGAAGCCGCAGGCAAAAGCTAGTAATACATAAATGAATTTGTCAAGTTTCATAATCATCTTTTCTATGTATATGTCCCATTTTAAAAACTTGTCAACAGTAATTCCTAAAAAGTTACTAGAAATAACATTTGCAATTGTATCATTTTTATAATATATATCAAGTTTTAGATTACTACTATTTTGATACTGAAGTTATATTAACTTAGTTTTATCAATATTAATTTTTAAATTATTATTAGTTAGCCAATTCATCACATTATTCAAAGACATGTCAATTTTCTTATTGTAATTAGTTTCGTCAAAGCATTTAATCATTAATGTAGTATCGTCCGCAAATAAAATACATTTATCATCAACGCAATCTGGAAGGTCATTTATGTATAAGATAAAAAGTAGTGGCCCCAGTATACTGCCTTGTGGCACACCATTTATGTTGTGTTTATATTGTGATTTGTATTTAGTACTGTGATTATTTATTATTCTTGTTATTTCAACTGATTGTTTACGGTTAGTGAGATAACTTTTAAACCATGTCCAGGCTTTTCCTCGTATATTCTTCCATATTGATATAATTTTTTTAACAGTTTTTCGTTGCATACTATGTCAAATGCTTTACTCATGTCTAAAAATAATGCTGAGATAGGTATTCTGTCGTTTAAGCTCTCCGTAACATATTTCACTAAATTAAAACAGGCGAGTGTAGTAGAACTGTTTTTCACAAATCCAAATTGTTCTATTTTTAAAATATCTTTGCTTATGGCAAAATTATATAATCTTTTATACATAACTTTTTCGATTATCTTTGACAAAACTGGAATTAAAGTAATAGGCCTATAATTACTAATATCTTCGTGGATGCCTTTTTTATATAGTGGTTTAACAATCGAAATTTTAAGTATATCAGGGAAGATTCCTTGCAAAAACGATAGATTAATTATATGGCTTAGCGGTCGGCTGATATTTAAGGCTACTAGTTTTAACATTTTCGTGTTTATTGAATCAAAACCTGTAGAATTCGTGTTCCTTAATGCTCAAACCAGATAAAACCAAGCAATGTTTTGCCAAGAAGAACGAAACTACAAGTGTCGCCAGAGGAAGAACGGTTGCGTCGTGTTTCCAAAACAAGTTTCCGTCCTGTCTTATTGTAACAGAAAATTGTTTTGCAAATAAGGCTGCGACTCACATCAAAGAAAAGAGATACAGTCAAAAAATGTGACTTAAAGTGTCGGTACATGTACAGTCCGAAAACCGCACAAAATAAAAATGCTAATTTTTGTTACTTAAATTTAATTTTTAGATATATAATTAATTTTGGGGAGTGTGTACGCTACGCGTCGACTATGCGAACTGCTCGGGCAGCGCGCTCGCGCTAGGACCACGCTTGTGCTGACGCAGCACTGTCCATTGTACGTGTTGTACACCGTACATGCTCCCGAGACAAACAGAAAAGATAGGCTATATATGTAAATTGACAATTGATACGTAAATTAAAAATAATAAAAAGTAATATTGTATAAATTTTAAACTAAGTCCGCTACTTTATAAATCCTTAAGGGAATGGGTGACGTAGATGCGTCTTTAGATATAGTCACTGTGCACTTTTCACTTAGATGACAGTCAGCTTTATTTTTATTTCGCGCACTCCCGACACTGATGACACTAATGTTCGGCGAGGGCGAAGGCCGATAGCGCACGGCTACCGGTAACGGCTTCACGCTGCGACGGCGGTGGCACCTTCTCCATACGGCAACGGCTGCTACCACCACTCCTGCCGCCAGCAGCAGGTAGCTAACCACGTAGTGATGAACGTGGTGATAATCCAGAGAACTGTCTTGTGGAAGTTCTATGCTTTTCAATTGCTTTAATAATAATAATAATAATAATACTCTTTATTGTACCCAAAAGGAATAAATGACAAAGTAGCAAATTTAAATAACGATACAAAAGGCGGCCTTATCGCTAAACAGCGATTTCTTCCAGACAACCTTATGGTGAGGAGATAATGTAAAAAAAGAATAATATTAAAATAGGTGAGGTGCAATAAAAAGTTTTAAAAGTAGAATAATAAACTTATTTAAGAAAATAAACAAACAAAAAAAACAAAACAGCGATAGCAATGAATAAAATTAAATGGGAAAGGACGTCATAAGATAAAAAGGGAGAAGAGTTAGAGCTGAAGGTAATAGGATTTAACGAGATTTTTAAAGGAGTGTAGGGATTGTGCATTTCTTATAGATACAGGAAGGGAGTTCCACAGACGGATAGCTACAACAGTGAAGGATTTCTTATAAAAGGAAGTGGAATGGGAAGGAGTACAAAGAGCAAGGTTCTCAGTAGAGCGAAGCGATCGGTCATGAGTTAGATGTAGAAATTGGAAGCGTTGCTTGAGATAAGGAGGGGATGTCGGATTAAATAGTATACAGTAAAGAAGAGACAGAAAGTGAGCATTTTGGCGAAGGCGAATTGGGAGCCACTTGAGCTTAGCGCGATATTCAGAGACATGGTCATATTTTCGTAAACCAAATATGAATCGTATACATATGTTTTGAAGGCGCTCAAGTTTATTTAATTGCTCCTCAGTAATGTCGGGATAGCACACATCAGCATAGTCAAGTATTGGTAGAAGTAGAGATTGTGCAAGCGTAATTTTAGTAGGGATTGGTAACACATTTTTCAACCTTCGAAGGGAGCCTAACGAAGCAAACAGTTTCTTACTGACCATAGTGATCTGTGGAACCCATGAGAGTTTTTGGTCCATGTGAATTCCGAGATTTTTAACAGTTTTACAGTAGGGAATAGTTACATTATCAAGCTCGATCGGTGGTAACTGTTTCCAATCGATTTTGGCGATCAATCGCGAACTCCCTATGATCATCGTCTGTGATTTTGAAGCGTTTAACTTAAGGCCAAATGACTTACTCCACGTCGAAATATAAGTCAGATCCGCTTTCGTTGTCATGATAGCACTGTGCAAGTTGTTCAAACTGGCATGACTATAAATTTGTAAATCGTCTGCATATAGATGGAAGAAGTGAGTTGGAGACTAATTGAATTAATGAAGATAGTAAAGAGGAGAGGAGACAACACGCCACCTTGTGGTACACCGACACATGTATTTGACCAGTTAGAAAATCTGTCATCCACTTGAATACGTTGCCGGCGCCCATACAAGTAACTATGAAACCAATCAATTGCCGTCGGAGATATGCAGAAAGAACGCAATACCCCCAGGAGGACATCAAAATCTACTGTGCTAAACGCGTTACTGAAATCCAGCAGCGTCAGCACCGTCAGCTGTTGATTATCCATGGCCATGCGTATGTCATCTGTGATTTTTAGTAACGCAGTAGCCGTACTATGACCTGGACGGAAACCGGATTGTAGAGGATTCAATAAGGCGTGGGTGGATAGAAAGGAGCTTAATTGTTTATGAATAACACGCTCAAGGACTTTAGACAGGAAAGGAAGTATAGATATGGGTCGGAAATGGACGAAATCGGAAGGATTGGGTTTTTTAGGTATAGGTATGATATGAGCATCTTTCCAAGATGATGGGAAGGAATTATTACAGACTAGCTTTTGCCCGCGGCTTCGCTCGCGTGGAATTTAGTCTGCCACATAAAGTTTGCAAGGTGGTAGAGCAATGGTTCAACCAGGGAGGCATCACCGCCGCACCTATTTCTACCGTGAAGCAGTTCTTGTGTTTCATTTGAAGGGTGTGCCTGCCGGCTCACTTTTATATGAGACGATCATCATAGTCCTCGGGAGTAGCAACGCATCTGTGATCTACTTCAGATTGAACCCTTGCCCTACTTCCTAAGGCGATTAACATACGGTACCGCTCACTGCCACGGTAGGCGGTGAAGCGGATCTCATGTTGTATTGGGGTCTAATAAATCCGTTGATGCCTCACAAACGTACACCGACTGGCCGCGCGGTCCAGCGGTGTTCTCATCACCACCTTGTCTCCGCGCGAACTACAGTGCGCCTCACACACGGGCTGGCGCCTAACAGCGCGGATCATCGTTGAAGCAAAAATGCATTTCGATGTCGAAAAGTTTATTTTGATGATCGGTCCATCCGCGCGTACAGGTACGTAAACCGCCTTACCGCGCGGGGCACCGCTATTCGCGGCGGTGCGCGGTGCCGTGTGTTAATCGCCTAAATCAGTGTGTTCAAATTTCAAATCACAGGCACGTATATTAATTTGAATTAGTTTTGTCGGCAACAGATATTAATGCTTACTCTGAAATTAAAAGTTTTAAGAAAGGGTCTCAAAACGCGTGACGGTTACCAACGCGCAGTTGGCTAGCGTGGTCAACTACGACCTAAACTACTGCTAATCTGACATATGTGTCGAGTTGTGTTACATTAAAAGGTCGATGACGATTGAATAACATATTTAACCTTTCCGCTGTTTCATTCTCATTGACTTTTTTCTTTTTTGTCGAGGGAGAAACCTTCAAAAGGTACGCCGTGGGAGCGACGCAGGGTTTTCTAGGATTCTTATAGCACCAGGACTCCGGGATCTTCAAAGGGACGCAACTGGAGTCCTCTGAGTGCATTGCCCCATCAGGCTCCTCCCAAGTGAGCGGCTGGGCCCACCACTCCATCTGGTCTTTACCACGATATGCGACCACACGTATGCCACCGTCCTTCCCGGGATCGCCTGGCTGGACGGTTCAAGCTCCGTCCATCCTGGCTCTCACGATATCATGCGACCACACATGCTGACATCTTTCCCGAAGTTGCTGACTGGGTGTTTGGAGCTCTCCGTCTAGCCGCCCGCAACCCCGAAAGCTCCTTTTTAGTTGCCTCTTACCACAGACAGGGGATTCCTTATTCCTGGAACTACAGAGACGTCATTGACCTTTCACATTTTGCTCCGTGTTTTATAACCATTCAAATATTAATATCATACAACTTCGTTGTATACGGCGACGGCGCACGGCGCGTACTGCCGGTCAATCAATTGACGCAATATGTTATACTCGTAATATCTTCTAAACTACTTATCCAATTTACATGGTGTAAAAGGCAGATTCGATCTTTATTAGATGCTTGATTTTTTGAAATCATTTATTTTGATAAGGATTAATATTTAGTTTGTATAAAACCCATGGAAACATCAACTTGAAATTTTTAAAATTTTCAAAGTATAAAAAGAGTTATTGTGGGTTATACATAAAATATAGATATATGCTGTCGCGGACTTTTATTTAGATCCCACCATACATTATATTTGGATATCTCCAACGGTTTAGGCAGCGTACGCGAAGATAGCTCTCAGAGCACAACTTTTTTTCCGACTAACCTGATATTTCTCGTTATATTACAACCTTATAAAAAAAATCATTACAAACTATAGCCCATGTGTTATTCTGATGTATAACCTATACTACTGTAAAGTTTCAACCTAATCCGTTGAGTAGTTTTTGCGTGAAAGAATAACAAATACACATACATCCTCACAAACTTTCGCATTTATAATATTAGTAGGAAGGATAGGATAAAGATTACGCCAAACAGTATCAATGCAAGCCGCTTTAATCGCTTATCTCCGATATGGCATTGTACTCTGGGGTAACGCTGTTAGTGCCCAAAAAGCTTTTAAATTACAAAAAAGATGTATCAGATTCATTTGTGGTTTAGGGCCAACAGACAGTTGTAAAGACTACTTTAAAAAACACAAAATACTAACTTTACCATGTATTTACGTATATGAAACATGCTTATTTGTAGCAAAGAATCGAAACTTATTTAAAGCAAATCATGATGTTGGTCTACACAGATGTAGGCATAAAAACAAATTATGGTTACCCATGCAAAAATTTAAACAATTAAAGACAAACGCATATTCTATGTCTGTAAACATTTATAATCATTTCCCGAGTAGGCTAAGTAATGTAGGGTTAAAGGAATTTAAGAGCCAATTATTACAGATATTATTATGTAAACAATATTATGATTTAAAAGATTTTCTAGAAGATAAATTAAATTAACTTTGTTGTGATGTCTTTTAATTACCAAAAATACAATATCTTTAATAATTGTAATGAATTAATTAATCTAATAATAATTTTAAGATATTATATTTGTCATTTTAAAACTTATCATAATTGTTTTTTATGTTGTTTTTAAATGTTATTTATTTTAAATTGACATGACTTTGAGTAACATGAATATGAATATGTATATATATATATATATATATTATATATTATTATAATGTTAATGTCTATTAGTAAAAATATTTTATTCTTACAATCTTTGTACACCGGATAACCGGTAGAGTATGCAGAACAAAATATTATTATATAAATTGTCTACTTTACATACGCATGCTGTAACAAATAATTAAATAAATTAACTCATTCATTCATTCATTCATTCATTCATTCATTCATTCATTCATTCATTCATTCATTCATTCATTCATTCATTCATTCATTCTGGACGTCGTCATGGAAGATGGACTACTACGACTCCGGGGTAGAATCCATGCAGCAGTACACATTCGGCACGAGAAGGCACCTGTGGTGCTGGATAGCAAGCATCACATAACCGGGCTGCAACCACGCAACGGAGATCAACGAGTTTAGGCGACGCTACTGGATCCTGGGACTACGGTCTGCGGTAAAGTCGACGGTTCATCGGTGTCAATGGTGCAGGGAGCGTCGTGGCACACAAGAGCTCCAGCAGTTGGGGAGGCTCCCGCTGGAAACCTCACGAGGGGGAGTACCGCCGTTCAAGCCAAGAAGCCGTCGCAAACCTCAACAAAGAAGACGTCATCACCGCGGCAGAGAAGATGAGCATCGGGTGGGAACTCAAACCACCTGGGGCTCCCAGCAGAGAGGGCACGTGGAATCGCCTCGTCTGGTCCCTAACAAGGACCCTGGCGGCAATACTCCAGAAAAGGCATCCCAATGTAGAAGTCCTGCACGCTACCCTACGGGGACCAAGACACCTGGTGAACTCAAGACCTCTCATCGAAGCCGACGAAAATACGGAAGAAGGGGCCCTCACTTCCAATCATTTCCTCATTGAGAGGTCCTGTGGCAGAAGACTGGGAACATTCACCGACGAAGACCTCACCGGCCAGCGGATATGGAAGACGGCGCAGCGACTAGCCGACCACTTCTGGAGCAGATGGGTGAAAGAGTACCTTTCAACTCTGATCCCAACTAGAGTCGACGCGAGAGCTGCCAAACGAGACCTGCAGTATGGGGATACGGTCCTCATAGAGGACGCCACGCTGCCGAGAGGAGTCTGTGTGATGTTGGGGTAAGTATATTGAAACAACCACATCGGTTAAGGTCCGTTTATTGAATGAATAATGTATCCGTGCCGTAAATGTGCAATGAAATATAAAACTATTGTAAAGGAGTTTATGCACACACTTCACCTCCGGGGGTGAAAAAGAAAAAAAAAAAAATTACATTTTTTTTTTGTTTTGTTTCTGTATGACAAAGAGATTCAATCGTCTATAGGTAGTTATCATTACAATACACTAAATACAATACTTCATTAATTACTATTACACAAATTTAAACACATAGGCATTCTTAAGAGAACACAACAATAAAACATTTTTTTTTTTAATAATAAAAGGGTTTTGTCCTAATCTTATGTACTAATTCTATCTTATTATTAATATTTATTTTAACATTACTTCCTAAATCATCTAATACTACATAAGGACCCTTATATATTGGATCTAATTTACGACCTGTTTCATTTTTAATTAAAATTAAATCATCTTTATTGTACTTAAATGAATTAACAGATTTATCATATACATTTTTTCTAATATTCTTTCTAGACAATAAATTTTTCTTAGCGTCTGCTTGAGCTACTTGTAACCTATATTTTAAAGTTAAAGGATAGTCATCACTATTATACAATGGATCTACAGTATCGTTAAATTTAGAAGGAATACGACAAAGTTTACCAAAAACCAATTCATATGGAGTGTAATTTGTTTCAGAATGTACTATGTTATTAAAACTAAAACACCAAAATGGAAGCCAATAACTCCATGTATCAGTATGATTTTCACACTGTATTTTTAAAAATGCACCCAACGTCTTGTGTGCGTTTTCAAGAGCACCTATTGATTGGTGATGATATGCAGTTGAAGATATTTTTTCTATATTCAAAATTTTACAAACCTGTTCCATTGTTGCAGAGATAAACTCTGATCCCCGGTCTGTAGCTATGGTTTGCGGAATACCAAATCTTAATATAAAATTACGTACAAATGCATCAGCTACGGAAACAGTTTCTTTATTTTTTAGAGGAAAGGCTTGAACAAACTTTGTTAATTCACACTGCAAGGTTAATATATAGCAATTATCATCTAAATCCCTATCTAAAGGTCCTACTATATCTAGGTATATTTTATCAAATGCCGAAGAAGCTGTGGTAGTTATTTCCATCGGCTCCTTAATATAACGAAAATATTTCATTTTCTGGCATCTTGAACATTTTTTTACGAAATCAAGGACGTCCTTTTCAATATTTGGCCAATAATAACGTCTTTTTATAGTATTTACCATCCTACGCACTCCAGCATGACCACTAGAAGGTAGTAAATGGAAGTCATTCATTATAAGTGATTTTTCATTATCGTCAATTATTCTTTTTACTCCTCTGAGTACACATATTCGGGGTCCGGACCACTTAGTTAACGACTTTACCTCATCACAAATATTTTTTATAAAGTCTAAATTATCGTTATCTTTTATTATGCAAATTTCATCGATGCGCATCGAATTACAAAATAAACTTAATTTCTGCACAAATTCGGCTCGCGAGAAGTGCGCCTTGAAATCAAGATTTATATATAAAATCTTTCTATCTAATATATAAGCAAAACAATCAGACTCCTTCGTTATAATATTTTTATCTCTCATTTTCTTTAACTTACTCCCCTCTATCAAAATTAGTTCGACTGAATCACGCGGTTTTTTTAATATATCCACAACTCTTGGTTGATCAGACCAATCGTTAGATGATGTACTAAAGTCCGTATGATTACTCTTAGCATCCGTTGATACGGCTAACTCATTCATTCTTTTCTTTTGTCCTCTCGTCATTACATTCACTTGCTCATTCATGTTTTTTAATTCATCTGATGTAATTATAATCCTAGAAAGTGCATCAGCGACTGCATTTTCTTTCCCTTTTACATAAACAATTTTAAAGTCATATTCTTCTAAGGTTAATCTAAATTTCAATAATCTGCTACTAGGGTCTTTTATTCCAAAAAGGTATACTAAGGGCTTATGGTCTGTCATTAAAGTGAATTTTCGTCCAAATAAATACGGCCTAAAATATTTTATTCCCCAAACAACAGCAGCTAATTCTTTTTGAATCGTAGGGTAATTAATTTCAGCTTTATTAAGAGGTCTACAAGCATAAGCAACTGGTCTTAAATCTTTATTGCACAGTACACATCCTATAGCAATGCCTGAAGCGTCTGTCTGTAGAATAAATTCATTATTCTCAGAAAAGTCAGGATATTGAAGAACGGGGGGTAAAATTAATTTTTCCTTTAATATTTGAAAAGCATGTTCACATTCTGTTGACCAGATAAATGGTACATTTTTTCTACAGAGTTTAATAAGAGGAATACATATTTCAGAAAAAATATTAATGAATTTACGGTAGTAATTACAAAAAGCTACAAAACGTCTGACTTCTTCAGAATTTATTGGAGTAGGATATTTTTTTAAAACCTGTGTTTTTTCCGGATCAGGCAATATACCTTCAGAAGAAACGACATGTCCTAAATACAAAATTTCTTTCTTTAAAAATTCGCATTTGTGTGGATTCAATTTAAGATTTACTTTCCTAAGTCTTTCCATTACATTAATTAAATCTATACTTATAATAAAGTTGTAGAGAGGTCAATTCTGTACATGAAATATTTTTCCAAAATAACTATCAGGGCGTGATTAGGGATCGATACTGATGCCAAAAATGCAATCAGTGAAATTTTTGTCTGTCTGTCTGTCTGTCTGTCTGTCTGTCTGTCTGTCTGTCTGTCTGTATAACCGTTATAGAAACAAAAACTACTCAGTGGATTTTAACGAAACTTGGTACGATTATTCTTTATACTCCTGGGCTGGTTATAGTATACTTTTCATCCCGCTACAATCAATAGGAGCAGAGCAGTAAAGGGAAATGTTGGGAAAACGGGAGAAGTTACTTTTTTAAGCTTCTGTCGCGTGTGCAACCTTAATGGTTAAAGCTACACAGAAATCATGTATGAGGGAAATATTTTCCTTAAAATTATCTAAATAATATCCTACGACAGCATATGTCTATCTTTTATGGTTGACTCACAATAACACGTGTAACTCCCGATAGCTTAGCAGTTCAAAGCTTTCTGATTATATTTGTCTACTCTTACGTTTATAACTCAGTCATCTATCTGTACGAAAATGAAAATGAAAATGAAAAATGAAAAATGAAAAATGAAAAATGAAAAATGAAAAATGAAAAATGAAAAATGAAAAATGAAAAATGAAAAATGAAAAATGAAAAATGAAAAATGAAAAATGAAAAATGAAAAATGAAAAATGAAAAATGAAAAATGAAAAATGAAAAATGAAAAATGAAAAATGAAAAATGAAAAATGAAAAATGAAAAATGAAAAATGAAAAATGAAAAATGAAAAATGAAAAATGAAAAATGAAAAATGAAAAATGAAAAATGAAAAATGAAAAATGAAAAATGAAAAATGAAAAATGAAAAATGAAAAATGAAAAATGAAAAATGAAAAATGAAAAATGAAAAATGAAAAATGAAAAATGAAAAATGAAAAATGAAAAATGAAAAATGAAAAATGAAAAATGAAAAATGAAAAATGAAAAATGAAAAATGAAAAATGAAAAATGAAAAATGACAAATGAAAAATGAAAAATGAAAAATGAAAAATGAAAAATGAAAAATGAAAAATGAAAAATGAAAAATGAAAAATGAAAAATGAAAAATGAAAAATGAAAAATAAAAAATGAAAAGTGAAAATTTTTTCGACAAACTTTACCGGTAATACCACGCGGAACCCGAGCTGATGAGGTTAGGGCTTGCCTGAAAAGTTCTTATTTGTGGCGTGATATACAATCGGTGCATTTAACTATAAACATGCGAGTGAGAACTGGAGATAACCCGGATGATCGTCAATTTTCTGATACACTGTTAAAGATTGGCGAAGGTCGTCGTCAACCCATTACTGTCCCACTGCTGGGCACGGGTCTTCTCTCGGAATGAGAGAGCTTAGGCCATAGTCCACCGCGCTGGCCAAGTGCGAATTGGTGGACTTCACACACCTCCGAGAACTTTTTTTTTTTTTTTAAAGAACTCTCGGGTGTGTAGGTTTCCTCACGATGTTTTCCTTCACCGAAAAGCAGTGATAATTAAAGTATAATACGCACATAAATCAGTGGTGCGTGCCTGGGTTTGAACCTCGGACCTCCCGATCGAGAGGGCAAGTTTTAACCATTAGGCTATCACTGCCCAGGCATTTGAGATTAATAATAAAATACTGTCGAATATACAAGGGGAAAGCAAAGTTTATAGTTCAATAAATAGAATGGTCGATGAACAAGACGCCACTAACTACCCGATAGAATTTTTAAATTCTTTAAATATGCCCGGACTTCCTTCTCATGAAATTTGTTTAAAAATTGGCATTCCGATTATTCTGCTCCGAAATTTAAGACCACCACAACTTTGCAATGGAACTCGGCTAAAAGTAACCCGGTTGCAACAAAATATAATCGAGGCTCAAATTTTAACAGGTTGCGGTGCAGGAGAAACCGTCTTTATTCCCAGAATTCCCTTAGTACCTAATAATTTTCCATTCCAATTTAAAAGAACGCAATTCCCAGTATCGGTGTGTTATGCAATGACAATTAATAAGGCTCAAGGGCAGACTTTTCGTGTTGCTGGAGTAGATCTCGGTGTCAGTTGTTTCTCGCATGGTCAGTTGTACGTCGCTCTTTCCCGGGTCAGTAGTTCCAAAAATCTTTACGTTCACGTGCCGGATGGATCAACATTCAACATAGTTTACCCGGAAGCTTTGCATTGAAGTATTTTCGTTATATAAGTACTTAAGCCTTCGGCAGGATCAGAATAGGGCTACGGTATCCCTGCCTGTCGTAAGAGGCGACTAAAAGGGGCTTCCGGGGTTGCGGGCGGCTAGAGTGGGAGCTTGAACCGTCCAGCCAGGCGATACCGGGAAGGTGGCGATATGTGTGGTCGCCGTAAAGACTAGATTGGGTGGTGGGCCCATCCGCCCATCTGGGAGGAGCCCGAGTCCTCTTTATAGCACCGAAGACGGCCACCGGGGGGGTTTTAGTGCGGTAAAAATTCCACATAACTCTGCGTCGCTCCCACGGCGTCGGGTACCTTTTGAAGGTTTCCCCCTCGAAAACAAAAATAAAAAAGGTTCTTAAGCCTCATGTGAACGTGATCTAAACAATATTACCAATACATTAACTCAATAACACACAAGGAGTTACTCGCTGGCGGAGTCGCCGGCAAAGCTATTAACAATAATATTGTGCGGTTCCGTATTGCGATATTTTTCAACAGTATTGTAGATATGACATATTATATTTCCCTACTAAAATACGAAAGTTAATCTGTCTGTTACATCAAAACCACTGAACCGTGAGGAAGGACATAGGCTACTTTTTTTTACGAAAAACAACGGAAACGCGGACGAAGTCGCGGGCAACAGCTAGTTTTGATTATGACTATTTAAATTTCTACCAAATACAATCAGATCATCTAAATAAACAAAACATTTTTCAAATGCTAAACCTGACATAGCAACTGACATCATGCGGCTAAAAGCACTTGGGCTTATCTTAAGTCCCATCGGTAGTCTTTTCATTTGATATTGACCTGTGTTTGTTGTAAACGCAGTAAATTTACGACTACCCGAATCTAAAGATACTTGATAATAACCTTGATGAAGATCAAGGTGACTAAAGTATATAGCACCAGAGAGAGAATCTAAAATTTCATTAATATTTGGCAAAGGAAACTTGTCATCGCAAACTTTATCATTCAATTTCCTATAATCAACCACTAAACGCCATTTTGTATCTTTTCCTTTTGTATTCTTTTTAGGTACTAATAATATTGGACTTGACCATTCGCTATTGCATTCTTCGATGATGTCATTTTCTAACATTTTACTAATCTGTTTAGTTATTTCAGGCTTTAATGACTGTGGTAATCTGTAGGGTTTTGTATAAATTGGACTACAGTTAGGTTTCATATGTAAAGATTGTTCATAAATATTTGTAGTTGTTAGTTTATCTCCTTCATGATAAAATACATCAAAGTACTTGGTACAAATTTCTTCAATAGACTTCTTTTCATCGTCACTTAAATGATGTAAATTTAATTCAGATAGTAATTTTTGAATTTTATTAACATTTATATTAATTTTACTAAATTCAGCTTTATCATAATCGCTTAAGGGTTGTAAGTTTGGTGTAAACTCTGGCAAAAATACGTCCTTCTCAGAAACATTTAATATTTTAACTGGAATCCTATTATTCTTTACCTTTGCTATTGTATTTGCTAAAAAAATATTTTTCGCTAGCTCTCTTCCACAAACAATCACGTCATCATTCACGCTTTCTTCTAAATAAATGTAATGTATAGATTCAGATCGCGCCGGAATATTAAGTAAATTGCGTCTTCTATCACTGTCATTAATTAATTTTAAATTGAGTTTTTCATTATTATAATTTAAAGTTAATAAGTTTGTATCTAAGTTAATATTTGCCTTATATTTATTAAGAAAATCTAAACCTAAAATTCCATCTGCTTTTAATGGTAAACAATCAAAAATTAAAAAATCATGTGAGAAAACTAGGTTTTCACTACTTAGGTTTAAGTTTACTGAGCCGAGTGAACGTCTTTGTCCTCCTATACCATTAATTACTGTATTATCTTTATAAACCGTACTATGATTTGGCAATGCTTCACTTTTTATAACTGAAAGCGTTGCACCTGTATCAATTAACCAATAATTTTTAACGCTGTTAATGTAAAAAGTAACATATTTTGCTGACCCATCGCATGCTAATAGAACATTTTTAAACTCGAAAAAACTGAGTATTATTATTATTTTCTGATAAAGTCGAATTCTCACTGCTTGCTACATTATCATGTTGTACAGAATATATATTTTTAGGTTGTCCACGTTTCGCATTATTCGCTACATGTCGAAAACCTCTTCCTCTTTGGGAATAACCGGATGTCATAGGCGGCGCCCGCCTATAATTTGTAAAATTACTCTGACGAGGCAAATTTGAATATCCGCGGTGATAATTGTTATTATACTGACGATAGTTTCTGTTAAAATTACCTCTATGATTTTGGTAACCTTGAGCACGATTAACATTTTGGTAACCTTGAGCAGGATTAAAATTTTGGTAACCTTGAGCATGATTAACATTTTGGTAACCTTGAGCACGCTTATGTAAACTTTTTCCTTGCTGAGATACATTTAGAATGTTACCTGTGCGCTGGAAAGATACAACCTCTTCATCTTTAGCAGCCTGGATTGCGTCCTTCAAATTGCTGTAGTTACGCGCAGCAATGATAGTTGCCAGCCTAGAGCTCCGAAGTCCTTCTGAAAACCGTTTTATGGCAATCTGTTCATTTAAAGGTTTTAAAATGGAAAATGCGTTTGAATTATTATCTGCCTGTGAAATGGTCATTTCGGTAAATAATTCTTCTAACTCAGAGCCAAACTCGTCAACTGATTTTGAACCCTGTGTACTATTGTATAATTTGGTCTGTAAGGCTATGAAAGATTTTTTTGTCAAAAGATGTTTTTTTAAATCATTCACTAGTTCATCTACTGTTTTATATGTACTAGAAATCCTTAATTTAGCATTTTCAGAGAGTCTACTTTTTAAAGTAAATGTTATTAATGTAGTCTTACCTGCGTCGTCGAGCATGCTCCCATACATATCAACAGAGTCTATTAACCGTTTAGTAGTCGCTTCTGCTCCGTCCATGACTGGAATCAAACTACAAGCTACTTTTAAATCAAACTCCATTTTGACGTTTATAACAGGCAACTCACATAAAATATTTATTTCATCGTATACCTTCTTAATTTTATCAAAAATATCTAAAGTCAATATCAAATTATTTTTATCCGTACTTAATTCTAAAATTGAAAAGATTTCCTTACATTTATTAAAAATTATTTGAGATTCGTTCCTTTTACTTTCAGTAGTTTTACACGTGTACCTACTTTTACCCTTTTTCACTAAATATTTTCTTATACATATCAATTCTTCATAATATTCTAAAAGAACTTCAATCATATTCTATCCATACTAAAGTTAATAATAACATTTAATATATAAAATTATACTTAATCATTAGTCTACAGTATTAATGCTATGAAGAGTTCAATTTCACAACGTTGAAGGAAACGACCGGCGAAAACAGACTGTCAGCACTTTTACACGCGGGGTATCATGTTCTTTGAGTGTTTGTGCACTGTTTAAGGCTTTTTAAATATTCGCGTTATAAAATGTTAGCCTTGAAAGATAAAAACGTAGAATGGAAAAGAGAAAAAAAAAAATTAATGGGCCTCGTTGTCACGCTGTCTTCTCAGGGAGGCACGAATGCGTTGAAGGGTTTGCAGTCCCACGTCCTCTTGCGCCCATCGACGGTGGCAGTTCCGATACAGTTTTACCGCGAAGAATAAAAATATTATTGCTACCATAGTCACCATCAGCAGCACAGCAATGTTTATGCGGTCCATGTGGCCTCCAATGTCCCTCATCATGGTGGTATCGCGCCCCTCCACGGAGTTTTGATTTACAATAACTTGTTCTTTCGATACGCTTGACCGGCACATTTTTCCGAAACGTAGATTTTTTTTTTCTCAAAAATTTAAATTACTTTGAAAGTTAAAAAAAACTATAGCCCCTTGGCAGAGCCCGACTGGCAGGGTCGCCATGTGATGTTGGGGTAAGTATATTGAAACAACCACATCGGTTAAGGTCCGTTTATTGAATGAATAATGTATCCGTGCCGTAAATGTGCAATGAAATATAAAACTATTGTAAAGGAGTTTATGCACACACTTCATCTGGCCAAGGGGTGAGGTGGTCCGAACCTATCCTGGACCCGACGGACGCATCAGGGTACTGGAGGTGCGCACGGCAGGGGGCGTCCTGAAACGTCCCAGCTCCAAGGTGGTGCTACTGGTTCCGGCGCAGCGCGACGAGGAGCGAGCAGTCGTCGAGCCGAGCAGCGGGTCGGCGGACAGCGAGCCAGGCTGCGAGGAGGCGATCATCGCATCGGGCCAGCAGCATGGAGTCGCCGGGTTAGAAGTTGGTGCTACGCACGAGGGGAAGGAAGTCGGCGACTCGCTTAACTAAAATAGATTAGCTTAGGATAAGTTCCCTTAGGTATTATTTAAGGCTTTACGATTGTTACTTTACGATTATGTTTTACGAATAACCTTACGATTTTAAGATGTTTTATATATGTCGGCGCTACACCGCGTATTTATGAAAAACACGTCGTCGATAATAATTATTAAGAATTAGATATTGAGATATTAAGATTCGTGGGTAGGTGTAAAAAGTTAGACACGGATTTTTTGTGCTCTTTATTTAAAAATTAAAAATAGTTTTATCGCTTTTTAATGTGCAAATAATCTTCAAGTGAACCTACCAGCTACATTTTCTTAGTACTTTTTACTATATACACTTAACATCAACCAATAAAATGGAGTCACATAAGGGAACCCATACATTACCATACATTAAGGGAAGACAGAAATGTTACCACTCGGGCAAAAAAGCAACGTTCGACACCTGAGGGCGTGGAATCGCACGTTACGGAAAGTAAATTACGCGAAATCATAAAACAAGAAATTACTCAACTAGTCTCTGAACAGTTAGCGAATATTTCCGTTCAAATATCTGGTTTCCATGAATCGTTATACTTTCTCAGTAAGCAGTATGACGTACTTCTACAGATGGTCAACGAACGAAATAATACTATTAAGACACTTTTCCAAGAGAATCATAGCCTAGTGTCACAGGTAAAGACGCTAACAGATCGAATAGGGCAGGTAGAGCAAAATATGCGTTCTTCTAATATTGAGGTAAATGGAATTTCCGAACATAAAACTGAAAATTTAATAAAAACAATACAACAGCTTGGTTTCTTTGTTGAAAGCCCACTTGAAGACAGAGACATCCTGTATGTAACTCGTGTTGCAAAGCTCAATAAGGAAAGTGACCGCCCTCGTTCAGTTATTGTAAAACTCCGAAGTCAACGTCGTCGTGATGAGTTGCTGGCTGCAGTGATTAAATACAACAAAAATAAACAAGATGATAAACTCAATTCTGGACATTTAGGAATCGGCGGTCGTCGAGTGCCTATATTCGTGTCCGAGCATTTATCACCAACAAACAAACATCTCCACGCGGCAGCTCAGAAGAAGGCGAAGGAAACAGGCTCTAAGTTCGTCTGGATAAGAGACGGAAGGATTTTGTAAGAAAAGACGAACAGAGTCCAGCCATTTTTATAAAAAACGAGGAAAGTCTTAAACTGGTCAAATGAAAATATGTAGTTATTTATTTATTGTTTTGATAGATAGGCTTAAAAATGTCTGTATCAATTTATTATCAAAACGTGCGAGGTTTACGAACCACAACGGAAGATGTTCTCAGAAACGTTTCAATCAATAATTACAGTATAATTGTGTTTACTGAAACGTGGCTAAATTCTAAAGTAACAAATAGCGAGTTTATTAATAACCATTATCTTAATATATATAAATTACGTGTCACTTTATTTGTCCGCAATGGACTCTTAAACCTCTGAACCGATTATAATCAAATTTACTCAACGTGTGCATTTTGATCCAACTTGAAAGATAGGATAGTTTATATCTTAATTTATAGGTTTAATTGCAAATGTTTATGTAACATTTCTTTAACCACAGCAACGCGTGGCCGGGTATGCTAGTATTGTATATAGAAAAGATAGTCAATGTACAAAGAGTTCAAAGAAAGACGGGGGAGGTGTTATGATTGCAGTGAATAAAACTATCCCGTTTTGTAGACAGGATAACTGGGAAACTGAAGCCGAAAATTTATGGATATCAATTGAGGTAAAAAGTAATAACAGTCTCAGAAAACTCTCATTATGTGCTGTGTACATACCCCCGCCGATAAACTTTGAACTCTTTTCAAGTTTTTTGGAAAAAACCAACAATATCATTGATATAATAGTAGGTGATTTCAACATGAGTTTTATAAGCTGGTCGCGTGAGTTTGAAGGAGGTCCATGTTCCCCAAAAAATCACAATTCAACGTTAGGACTGTTGCTTATAGATTTTATGCCAGGTAATAACTTATTACAAATGAACGATATTCCAAATGTAGACAACAAAGTATTGGATCTTGTTCTCACTGACTTCACCTACTTGGAAGTGGCTAAATCTACTAATGTGCTGACCAAAATAGATCCAAAGCATCCACCTATTGAAATTTCTTTACCATTGTTAGCTCCTAATTTCCTAAAGCCTCTTACATCCTTCCGTTACAATTATTTTAAAGCTGACTACCCTAATATGATTCAATACTGGCATAAAATTGACTGGAACATAAAATTGGTACACTGTAAATCTGTAAATGAAATGACTAATGTTTTTTATGATATCCTTAACGACACTATAGCTTTATTCACACCTAAGTTCAAACCTAAAAATTCTAAATACCCTTCATGGTTCAATAGCTCCCTAACAAAAATAATCTCAGAGAAAAATCGCAAAAGACATAGATACTTAAAATATAAAAATCCGCGAGATCATATAGAATACGAAATTTTGCGCGAGCGTGTTCACAAATTGAGTAAGCAATGTCTTCATAATTATAAATTAAGAATCGAGGCCGATATCTCCAAGAACCCCAAAAGCTTCTGGCGCTTTATTAAGGACAGACGGAATGGCGAATCTACCATTCTTGCCGTGATGCATCAGGGAGAACGGAGCGCGTGCACGGGAATCCAAATAGCTGATATGTTTGCTAACAGCTTCTCATCAGTATTTAATTACGCTTCTTTAAGAAATGATATCGACTCAGACGACCGACTGATTAGTTCACCGTTAATCAACATTAAACTAACCGAACGAGATATTTTACGCACAATAAAAGACATCGATGTATTCAAAGGAGCCAGACCGGATGAAATTCCCCCAGTTTTTGTAAAGCGTTGTGGTTCTGTGTTAGCGTTTCCCCTGTCAATAATTTTTAATAGATCCTTATGTGATGGCGTATTTCCGGACGTTTGGAAAGTGGCAAAAATAGTTCCCGTGTTTAAAAAAGGCGACAACACTGACGTCAGTAATTACCGACCTATCTTAATTCTTTCCTGCATTTGTAAACTGTTCGAATCTTTGGTCTGTCCTACCATAACACCTCATTTGAACACTTTTCTCTCGGAAAATCAACATGGGTTCAGGAAAGGCCACTCTGTTGAGACCAACTTAGCGACCTTTACATCATACCTCTGTAGAGAAATGGACAGTGGACAAGAAATCGATGCTCTATACATGGACTTTTCCAGCGCATTCGATAAGGTCTGCCATTAGCGTCTTATATGTAAATTAAAAATGTATGCAATCGATGGGTCTCTACTGGAATGGTTTCGATCATACTTGGCCAAAAGACTCCAGTTTGTTGTTGTCAACGGTCACAGATCACAAAACTACACAGCAGCGTCTGGCGTCCCACAGGGGTCTCATATCGGTCCTGTCCTCTTTTCTACCTTTATAAACGATATAGGATCTGTAGCGGCAGTGCAAGTACCGCACAATATTTATATACTTACTACCCCCGGCTATGGTAACAATGACTTGCATCAAGTACCAACATGCCATTTATTATGCAACTCCCCGGCTATGGTTACAATGATGTTTTGATTTCTTCCGAAGAGGAAACCATCTAAGACGTTCTGAATAATTTGTTTTCGAAACAAGAAACAACTCCATCGCCGGCAAAATATCTTCAGCATTTTCATCACGCAGCATCATCGCCGGAACTCGCCGCCGCTTTCCTGGAGCACTCGCCGCCGCTGAGAGATGTCCACACGTCGCCGCCGCCGATCCGAGGATGCGCGCGCGTTTGGACTTCTTCTCGCGGAGCGCAGCTCCGCGGGGAAACATGGTGAGGGCCACGCCCTTTTCATGTGGAGAGCCACCGCTGCCCGTGAACACAGGCAGGTCATTGGGGGTTGGTTTGCCAGGGTTAGTTTTTTTTTTTTTTTTTTTTTTATGAATATATTTTTTTTTTGTGTTTATAAATCATCTTTTTTCAAAAAATAAAATAATATATATATATATCTGTCTCTTTCTTTTTCTTACTTTTTATCTCTTTTTCTTTTTTTTGAAATACCCCCTGGCAACCATTACAAAAATGTGGGAATCTGTGGGGGTGACTGTTTGTGTAGTGTTATGTGTCTCGTTGTTTATGTTGTTTGTGCATGAAGTGTGGTGTGTAATGTGGTGAGTAATGTTGTGTGTAGTGTTGTGTAATGGAGTTCTGTGTGGGCGGCACCAGTGCCGCAGGTCAGTCCCGAGAACCGGGTATCAACATGTGATCCCGGGGTCCGCTGGCTGGTCCCGCGCCAGTAAGTCGCGCGGGAACGCTCTGCGGTCGGGTGGACGCGCGTGGAGCGGCGCAAGATCTCGCAAATGCGGGAATCGCGCCGCGTCGACACGCTCGAACATCTGCGTGGCGAGGCGGCAAATAAAGTCGTCCAGGCTCTCAACTCGAAGATCGCGCTGGAGGACCGTGTTCCTGACGCACCACGGCGCACCAGTTATCCTGCGCAGCGCTAGCGATTGTACCGCCCGCAGACGTTTGCGGAGCGGTTCACTCGCCAGCGCATACCAGGCCGGCGCCGCGTACGTCAGGCGCGAGCGGATGTACTGCAAGTACACGGCCCTTTTCATGCCCAGCGAGAGCTTCGATGAGAGCACTGGGCGAAGGAGGAAGCTGGCTGACCTCGCCGACGCGATGACTGTGTCCACGTCGGGTCGCATGCTGAGCCGGTGATCCAGCGTCACACCTAGGTACTTAGCCCGGGTGGACCACTGGATTGCGCTGCCGAGAAGCTTCAGTGTAGGGTCACCTGGTGAACTGCCCCCCAGTCTAAGGGCCTGGGTTTTACCCACGTTCACCGATAACCGCCACTTCGCGAGCCATTCGGGGAGAGCATCGAGGGCGCGTTGCATTTTCAACGCGGCGTGTGCGACGTTTAATGACGTCGTCACGTACGCCGCGTCGTCCGCATAAAGGGCGAGCGATGCCCCCCCTGCCGCGGGGATGTCGTCGGTGTACGCGGAGTAACACGCTGGGGACAAGCAGCTCCCCTGCGGGACGCCAGCTGCTATGGGTCATTCCGCGGAGAGTGTCCCGTCGACCACTACTCTGAAGCTTCTATCCTTCAAGAAGCTGGAAATCACCTTGACGATACGCCTGGGCGACGACGACTGCGACATCTTGTACAACAAGCCGTCGTGCCAAACACGGTCGAACGCCTTTTCCATGTCCAGGAATACTGCACACACGCGCTCTTTTTTATTTAGCGCGTTTGTAATGTGGTGCAGTACCCTGGCTAACTGGAGAGTCGTGGAGTGTTCCGGCCGGAACCCGAATTGCTCCGGTCTGGGAGTCAGATGGGGTGTAAGGTGTTGCAACAGGAGCTTCTCAAACACCTTAGAGACGCAGGGTAGTAGTGATATTGGCCTATAGCTCTCAGGCTTCAGGATGCTTTTCCCCGGCTTGGGCAACATAATAACGTGCCCAATTTTCCATATGTGCGGGAATGTCCCCGTGCGCAGTATCCCGTTAAATAAGCGAGTCACAGCCCCCACCGTCCTCCTGGGGAGGTGGCGGAGGGCTGTGTTCGTTATACGGTCCGCGCCGGGAGCCTTTCTGGCTTGAGTCCTTTCAATCGCACGCTGGACCATGCTCGGGGAGAAGACGACGGGATCTTCTTCTGGAGCTATAGGCGGTGCGAAGTATTCTTTGAGGTGGAGCTCGACTGTTGCAACGTGCTCCGGTTGCGATGACGGATTCGGCCGAAACTGGCGTTCCAGGTGTTCGGCGAAGATCTCTGCCCGATCTTCCGCCCTGTAGTGCGGCGTACCATCCGCATGCGTAAGAGGGCGAACCGGTGGCTGGGAGTTCGACAACTGGCGACAGAGTTTGTGCAATGATGATGCCAGTCGTCGTGAGCGCCTAGTATGCGCGACTCCCAACTTTCGGTGGCATGCGTTATCAACTCGGCCCGGAGCCTCTCAATGGCCCGGTTGAGGAGGGCCTTCTGGCGCGGGCACCTGGACCTCAGCCAGCTCCTCGCAAGGCGCCTTTTATGCTCTATGAGCCGTCGAATATGGGGTGGCAGGGGTGGTAAACTCCCCTGCGCTGGGATTTCGGTTGTTGCATGTTCCAAGGCGCCCTGAATGCTGGCGGTGAGGTCAACCGCTAACCGGTCGACGTCCTCCCCCGTGCAGACGGGCCGAGTTGGTGTGGTGGTCTCCAGGTACTCCTTGAAGGAGGCCCAATCCGTTTTACGACGGGGCTTCAATGGCGAGACTCTGACGGGTGACTTCGCCAGGACCAGCAGGACGGGGACATGGTCGGACCCCATGCCGTCCTGCAGCGACTCGAGTGTGGGCTGTGCTCCGAGACCGCGGAGCACTGCGATGTCTATGACGTCAGGCGTATGCGCCTGATTGTCGGGGTAGTGGGTCGGGCACTCAGGTCCCCTTACCTCGTACCCACGGTGCTCGGCGTCGTCGAAAAGGCGTCGACCATTCCACGTTGCGTGGTTGCTGTTCCACCCCGGATGCTTTGCGTTCCAGTCGCCCGCTGCAATAGTCGGTTGCGGCGCGTCCAGCAGTTTGTGGACGTCGGCCAGCACCAACCTGCCACCCGGCGGCCGGTATACGCTAAAGATCCGGAGTGGGGAGTCGCCTATGCATGCCTCGATACCGAGGGCATGCATAGCTTCCAGTTTGACTGGTGGAAGAGGCTGGTGGACGATCCTTCGACGAACAAGCACGGCCAGCCCTCTATAGGCGTGACCCGAGTCGTTAGTCTCGTCCTGGCGGTATAGGATGTATCCTGGCATCTTTGGGTGGTCCGACGAGGATAGGAGAGTCTCGCAGATCAAAGCCACGTCGACGTCCTGTTCCCGCAGGAGGAGTCGGAGGAGGGCGGACTTTTTAATAAGGCCGCGGATATTCCAGTAAATAATCCGCAGCGGCTTACCGTCCATAATGGGACGAAATTTTATCAACGCCGCTGCGGATTGCTGGCCCTATATCCTGGCCCTCACCCATGGCCACGATCACCAGCTGCAGCATCTTCGTTAGGTCCTGCAACACCTGGAGTTGGGTGTTGCAGGCGTGTTCTCCTCCGCCGCTCTTCTCTTTACGAGCGGTAGCGGCGGGTTTGGGGGTCTTCTTTTTAGGCTGTTTTGCTACAGCTGGATCGGGTTGGGCGGAAGAGGGTGGGGCTTTGCCCTTCTTACCCTTCTTTTTGTTTCTCCGACTCTTCTTGAGCGGAGCTCCGCGGACTGTCGGCCCGTTTGCCGCGGCCATGAGGGAGCCCTCGTGATGCTCCTCCACTTGCCGCGGTTGTACAGGGCCGGCAGATGGACCTCTTTTCTTCTCCGCTTTCGCGAAGAGGGCCACCGTTCCTGCGCGCTTGTTCCGCGCTTCCCGCTTAAAAGCGGGGCAGGACGAGTGGTTGGCCGGGTGTGGTCCGCCACAGTTCACACAAGTGGCGGGTTCGTCTCTGGGACGCGGGCACTGGTAGGCGGCGTGGCTTTCGCCGCACCGCACACAGGCGATCTCCCGGTGACAGTTGTGCGAACTGTGCCGGAACTTCTGGCAACGGTGGCATTGGGCGGGCCCCTTTTTGCCGCGCCATGCCTCTATTTTGATGCCGGGCATGCACAGTAACTCCTTCTGCGCGTAGATGCCCGGCAAGAGGCCTTCGGTCCTTTTTAGGATGGCCAGAAAAATACATCCTGGCCTTCCTCCACGGGCCCGAATGGCGCGGACGAACTCGGGGACATACCCGAGGCCGCGGAGCTCCTCCTCGATCTCCTGGGGCGGCGTGTCAGCTGGTAGCCCCCTGATGGCTACCCTTACGCTTTGCTCGGCGGGCAGAGAGTAAGTGAACCACGAGATTTTCTCCCGGGACTCCAGCGCAGTAAGGTACGATTGTACCGTCCGGTACTCGCCGGAGTCCCTCGGGGAGAATCTCACTCCCCGCCCGTACGGGCGCGCGTTGGGAGCTCTACCCAGTTTGGCTTTAAGCTCCCTGAAATGGAAGCTCCAATTGGGGAGCTTCTCAACCACCAGAGGGGGAAATTTGGATTGGGCCTTTTGGGCCTGCGGGGCCGTACCTGCGGCACTGGTGCTCGGTGCGGGTGCGGGTGCGGCTGCGGCGGCGGGTCCAGCGGGCCCGGTCCTCGGCGGCGCGGCGGGGAGCGCGCTTGTGGCCGTGGGTCCGGGCACCGCTGGTCCGCCAGCCGGTGCCGCACTTGTGTGGGTACTCTGAAATTGTGTGTATACCTGTTTGGTGTTTGGTGTAGGTGTATACACAATGGGGGTACCTGCGGATGTTCCGGGCAGGAGGGTAGTCGGCGGGGTGCATGGCTGCAGTGAAGGGCGCGGCACACCAGCTGCTGCCGCCGCAAAGGAGTACGGCGTCGGCGTCGGCAGTGGCGCTCTCCTCTCCTCCGTCGTAAGGTGTTCTGGGGAGGGACCGGGATCCGAGAAGATCCTCTGGATCCCGGGAGTTCGGCTTCTGCTTCTCATTTTCTGGAGGCGCGGGTCCCGGGTGAGGCGTTTGGCGTCTCTCCGCCGGTCCACCTCCTCCTCTGGACTCCTTTTACGTCGTTCTGGGAGCCTGGCCTCCTCGTCCAGGTAGCTGCTCCAGAACTCCGCCACCTCGCGTTCCTCCGGGGTTGCTCTGTGTGCGGCGATCTTACAAAAGAACGCCGCGATGTTCTGTTTGAAGTCTTCCGGCGTCACGTCGGGCGACAGCAGCTGCGACTCCAGAAGGCGGTCGTATTTCTCCCTCGTGCCTGGGGAGAATTCCGCCAGCCACTCCGGGCAACGACCTGCCTTCGGAGTCTGCGGTGGCGCAGCTGCCTCGCGTTCAGCTGCGGATATCTTCGGGGGCGGGAACGCCGGGCGCGTCATGCGTGCCCCTGTCGCAAATTGCGGCATGGGCGGTGCAGACGGCCCAGGCGTTCGTGGAATGTCCGAGATTTGCGACCCGGATGGACGCAGCGGCCCCACCTCACGCGACCCCGAAGGGCGCGGTGGTTGGGCGGCCTGCGACCCAGACGGGCTCGACGAGTCTGAGGGCCGCGATCCGGATGGACGCGGCGGGTCGGCTGCGCGCAACCCAGTTGGGAGCGGCGGCTCGACGTGCCGCGACCCAGACGGACGCGGCCTGGGGGCGTCCACTGGACGCGGGAGTCCCGAGGGCCGGGGAGTGGTTTGGGGAGCGCGCTGCACTGCAGTGAGCGGCTCACCCAAGTTACCTCCGGCGCCCGTCGAGGTCCTCCTTACGGTGGTGTCGTCTTCGTCCCCTCCCTCCAGCACGCGCACCACACGCGCCGTCCTGCGGGTGCCGGAGCGCCCGCGGGTGCGCGATGTGTCGCGCTGCGGCAGAGGTGGCGGGGCTGGACCGCGGGGGTCCTCTCCTTCTTGGGGCATCTCGCACGCTGAGCTGGCGCCGCGGTCCGGCTGGGACCCGCGGCGCGGATGCGGCTCGGCTAGACGCGCACTACTTCGTCTTCCGTCCTTGTCTACCACCGATATTATAATAATATGGGGTAGACAAGGAAACTTTTTATGCTCACGGGCGTGGGTAAACGTGAAAGCGAAAACCGCGAGAGTGGCTTTCCGATGCGCGCGCTAGCAACCCGCGCTATATTTATAGCAAGCCGGCAGCACAAGCGAGACGGCCTAGATTTCTATTTCTTTCTAACATTTCTTGTAACTACCTTATCTATTGTTTACATTTTTATTTATTCATTATTTATAATATTATTTACTTAGTTACATAATAATTATTGGTAAAAATTCCTGTTATTTTATTGGTTTGCATAATTAATTAAGTCATTATTGGTCGATCAAAATTGTAGCCGGGAATATAAATATAGGGTGCCTTCCTTAATAAAGCATTCCATTCAAGCCTCAGCCTTCTGAAGAACCAGTAGTTTTATTTAACCACCACTAGACCATATCGGAGTCAGTAGGACCTACCATACACCCCTACAGATCTCAGATACGTAATTGTCAATTTTGTCTATTCGCGGATGATTTAAAAATTTATAAAACAGTAAAATCCACAGTCGACGTCGATCTTATTCAAAATGATCTGAATAGAATAAACATGTGGTGTGAAGAAAATGGAATGGTACTAAACGCAAAAAAATCATTCCATATTAGATTCTCGAGAAAACTCTCAACATTATCATCTTCTTATGTATTAAACACTGAAATGTTACAAAAGGTAAACGAAATTCGACACCTGGGTGTTATTATGGACAGCAAACTTAGGTTTTGCGCTCATATAGACGCAATTGTTAAGAAAGGCGCAAGGATGCTTGGTTTTCTGAAAAGAAATACCAAGGGATTTCTGTCATCGAAATGTCAAACGACCTTATTTTTCTCGCTTGTTCGCAGTCAACTTGAGTTTGCTTCAGTTATTTGGAATCCTCATTTTGTCAAATATTTACAGCGAATTGAAAGCATACAGCGAGCTTTCACTAGACACCTAGCGTTGCATTCTTCAGGTATATTCCACCGTATTGCGTATAATTTTCGTTTAAAACATTTTAAAATAATGTCATTAAAAAACCGTCGCACGTTACTCGATATTATTTTCCTTAAAAAAATAATTTCCGGCAATATTGACTGTAGCCACTTATTACACCAAGTAAGTATAAATGTTCCATATAATTACCCACGTAATCCTATTACCAAAATCTTCCATGTGCCACCTAGTAGAACTCACCTTTTCAAACATTCCACCCTTCCTAGAATCTCTGCGGAATTTAATCAAGTGTGTGCATCAGCCGACATAGATATCTTTCATGATAAATGTAGTTATTTAAAAAACAAATTGTCTACCTACCTCAATAGTTTTGCTTCTTAAGACTGTACTCTAGAAAATTTATTGTATAGAGCTAGTTTATTTAGTTTAAATTTTATTAACTTGTGTAATTCATTGCATATTTAATTCACGTCTTCCTTATTATAAATGTTGTACATGCCTATAATTGGTTTACATACCAGTGTACTTTATTCTAATACATTATGTGATTTGTAAAATGTTTGTATGTTATGCTGTTGGCATGTCAAATAAATAAAATAAAAATTAAAATGTAGCGCGTTCCGTTTTAGTCTGTTTTATCTGTGGCCATTTCAAATATTCGCGAGTAGCAGCGGCCAATAAGGACGCTCCCTGCCCACGCGCTGACTCGCGCGCCCGCGTCTCGCACCTCACCCCCTTCCTCTCTCTCTCGCTAGTTACCTCGAGTTGTATCGTGTACGCTGGGATTAAATAATTTAAAAAACTTAAAAGTATTTCGAAACCGAACCCCCTACAAGTGGCGTCCCAACGTACGGCGTATATTAAATATGCCGCGTACACGAAAAGACCGGCTGTCAGACAATGAAAGCGACATGGAGTTGCCGCCCGAAGACCCCAGCTTTTCGACGAGCCAAATAGCGGCCATGATGGCCGCCATGCAGCAATCCCAGACTGAAGCGTTCGCTCGCCTTTTAGATAAAGTGATGGAACGTGCGTCGCCGAATAATACGACGTTGACATCGACCTCCGGCCCCGGAACATTTACCCACTGCACCGCCCGTTTCAGCGGTGACGCCGCCGAGTCTGTCGACGCGTTTATAGACGCTATACAAAGTTACAAGGACTGCGCTAACGTCTCTGAAGAAAATGCCCTCAGAGGTCTGTCTATGGTGCTGACGGGCAACGCCGCCGTATGGTATCGAGGAATCAAAAACGAGATAGAAACATGGGATGACGCAATTACTTTGCTACAGAATATAGGTGATAGAAGGCCACCGCATCGTATTTATAAAGATTTATTCTCCCAAAAACAAGTCAATGAGAAGACTGGAGTATTTGTGGCTAGTTGCCGTGCTCTGTTATCGAGAATTCCGCTTGAAAACGTCTCTGAAAAAGCCCGGTTGGACATGGTGTTTAGTCTACTACACCACAATATTCGTCAAAGAATAAGAAGAGAGGAGTTTAGTGACTTTACGGGCCTACTTCGCCTTGCCCACTATATTGAAGAAACTCAATGTGAAGCTGAGGCCACACCGACGCGGACCACTCGCCCAACACACGTCCCCTTGCGACGACCTTTTGAAAGCCGAGCTACCACATCGCCGCCGGAGAACGTCCCGCCAGCTAGGACCACGACTCCCCGATCAAATACCGCGAAACCGCGTTGGGTTTATAGCAAGCAATACGGACACGATCGCCAGCAATGTAAAAAGCTTGCGAAGTGTACTAATAACAAATTCTAGTGATGTGTCTAGTATTTATTGTTATGGTTGTGGAGCAAGAGGGGTGGTGAGGTCGCAGTGTTCTGTATGTAATAACAATCTGTCATTTTCAGCTATCAATGCTATTGAATCACATTCGCAGAATTTGGTGAGTCCCTATAAAAATATTTCTCCTACATTCTTACCAGATGTTCCAAGTCATGATATCGACAGTGAGTTGCAATGTAAACAAACACATACTTGTAATGTCTACAGATTGTCATCACACATTCAAGCTGTAGAGCCACAGTGCAAAGTCAGTGGTAGTGAATGCTGTAATCATAAAATTCAAATTCATTCATGCCAGTATAATAATAATAGTGTGGTGCATTCTGACATTGTTAATGATTCTATAACTCATCCTTTGTACCCGGAGACTTTAAATGTTGCACCAAATTGTGTGCCTACAACTGTCAACTCATCTGATAGTAATCAAAGTGATAATATTTTCAATAGTAGTGATAGGGTAAATTCACCAGTTACTGGCCAATCCAATATATTATGCGATTCACATTCTGATAGGGTAAATTCACCAGTTACCGGCCAAAGCCCTATGTTATGCAATTTATATTCTGATAGGGTAAACACGCCTGTTGTCAGTCAATCTCATGGGTCAAGCTATTTTAATGCCAACCAGCTTAGCATGCCTCCTGCGCTTTGTTCTACTGCTGACGCTACAGTGACAACTGTTACTTGTGCTACTGTTATGGTTACTCACACTTAAACCACCCAGTGGGCGACTAATGCGCTGGGCCTTGAAATTACAAGCTTTTGATATAAAATATGAATACTCACCTGGAAAGGGTAATGTGATTGCTGATACACTCAGCCGTCCATTCTGTAATGATTCAAACTATAAGAGTTGTGGAGTCTGCTCTATAATTTTGGACTTACCGCGCAAGAATCCTACCGAGCTTCGATCTGCTCAGCTAGATGATCCTGAGGTGAGTAAGATAATAAAGGACATGGAGAACAGCACCGCTCCCCTTACTTCGAATCGTTGGCTGGAGCGAGGCTACCACATGGAGCAGGGTGTTCTCTATCGTTATGCACCTGATTCGGAGTCTAAGGAGCCTCAACTTGTGTTGCCTGCCTCTATGGTAAGTGATGTCATGGAGGAATTTCATAACTCACCTACTGCAGGCCATCCAGGTGTCGACCGTACCCTTGATAAAATCCGGCAACGCTATTATTTCGTAGGTATGCGAAAGTATGTTACTGATTACCTCAAAAGCTGTATTGATTGTCAGAGATATAAATTCTCTAATCAAAAGCCTGCAGGTCTTTTGCAGACCCCTGTGCTGCAACAGAGGGGTGAAGTACTGAAGTGTGGACTTATTTGGTCCCCTACCAGAAGCTGAAACGGGTGAGAAATGGGTGTTCCTGGTCGAGGATACTGCTACTAGATTGGTGAACATATATGCTCTAAAAGATGCCACTGCTGAGGTATGTGCAAAGATCATGCTTGAAGAATATTTCCTTAGATATGGTTTTCCTAGACGGGTCATTTCTGACAATGGTGTACAATTTATATCCGCTGTGATGCAACAGTGCATGTTTCTTTTTGGAATAAAGCAGAATCTGATTCCTCTCTATCATCCCGAGGCCAACCCAGCCGAAAGGAAGAATCGCGACCTAAAGGTTCAGTTATCAATACTAGTCAAGAATGAACATCGCATCTGGCGTCAATGCTTACCTCAGGTACGTTTCGCACTAAACTCTGCTACCTGTTCGACCACCGGACTTACCCCATCTTACATGACGTTTGGACGTGAAATGCGGACACCTTTTGATGCCCAGCATGACTTGCGCACCATCCTACATAAGGAGACTTATGTGCCCCAGGTGACTCCTTACCTTTGTAAATTCATTAATATTCCAGGACGTTCGTGATCGAGTAAAAAGACGTCAAGATCTTAGAAAAGAGTATGCAGACGCTTCACGACGGACGTCACCAGTATTTAATGTAGGAGATCAGGTATTATTGACAACTCATGCCCTCAGTAAAGCATCCAAGGGGTTGACCAGAAAGCTTACGCCGCAGAGAGATGGACCGTATGTTGTTAAGCGTATTGCTAGCCCTACAACCTATGAGGTAGCCGATGATCAGGGTCGTGTGTTAGGTCGTTTTCACACTTCAGATTTGACTGCTCTGATTACTAACCAAGTTGATACTATTGAGCCTGTCCAGCCTCGTCGTTTACGAGGCCGACCCCCTAAAGTTAATAAAGGGAAGCGCGCTTGAAAATGTACCAACTCACTATCGGGACGATATTGTGACTTGGAGGAGGAGAGTGTAGCGCGTTCCGTTTTAGTCTGTTTTATCTGTGGCCATTTCAAATATTCGCGCGTAGCAGCGGCCAATAAGGACGCTCCCTTTTTTTTTTTTTTTTATTGTTCTCGAGGGGGAATCCTTCTAAAGGTACCCGACGCCGTGGGAGCGACGCAGGGTTATGTGGGATTTTTACCGCACTAAAACCCCTCCGGTGGCCGTCCTCGGCGCTATAAAGAGGACTCCGGGAACTCAGTCCGACCGCAACCAGAATCCTCTGAGCGCGTTGCCCCATCGGGCTCCTCCTAGATGGGCGGCTGGGCCCACCGCCCCGTCTAGTCTTTACGACGGTATGTGACCACATATACCGCCGTCCTTCTCGGGATCGCCTGACCGAACGGTTCGAGCTCCCACTCTAGCCGCCTGCAACCCCGGAAGCCCCTTTTAGTCGCCTCTTACGACAGGCAGGGGATACCGTAGCCCTATTCTGATCCCGGAACTACAGGGACGAAGGACGCTCCCTGCCCACGCGCTGACTCGCGCGCCTGCGTCTTGCACCTCACCCCCTTCCTCTCTCTCTCCCTAGTTACCTCGAGTTGTATCGTGTACGCTGGGATTAAATAATTTAAAAAACTTAAAAATATTTCGAAACCGAACCCCCTACAAAAATAAATAACACTTACTGCAATGTCAGAGCTATTTAACTCCCGTATGGCGGACTTCCAACAAGAATTGCAGAAAACCCGCACTGGAGCACCGTCTACTTCTTCATTGGCTGCAGAATTCGCGGCATTTAAGAAGTTTATTGCCTCTGCGTTAGAAACTATACAGAGGCAGGTTGAGTTTCTTGGAAGGGAGTTTGGAGATAAAAGGGCGTCGAAAAATGCTTCTCATATACGGCGTCCCGGAAGAGCAGTCTGAGGATACCAAGCCCTTGGCAGTGACCACGATTAATAAGCAACTTAATGTCACCGAGTTTACACAATCCTCCATATCCCGTTGTCACCGCTTGGGACGCCCCATAGAGAAAAAGGCCAGGCCCATTATGGTTAAATTTCGTGAAATTCCATTACGTGACAAAGTCTGGTCTGGTAAAACGAAATTGAAAGGCTCTGGGATAACTTAGTCCGATATTTTTTAACCAAAGATAGACACTCGGTTTTCATGCAGGCTAGACAGACTTATGGTATTTCTAAATGCTGGACCTGAGGCGGTATTATTCATGTAGTGGCCCCTGACGGCTCCCTACATTTTATGGACAGACTGGCTGTTCCTCACAGACCATAGTTTTACAGCATGTTAGGTATAAATCGAATACCTGCATGTAACATGTGTTAATTCATAATCGTAACATCGTATAACCGTAGTAAATCACTTGTTAGGTGTAGGTATAAATGGACTAGTATATAAGACTAGAATGTAAGAATCTATTATATCGTGCTGTAAAATGAACCGTTTATTGTGACTGTTAATATGTATTAGTTTTAAATCGGTATAAGTTTGTATGTAATCGTGAAGAGCCGTTAAACACACTATTATTATATCGTAATTTTAGAAAGTTTAAAGGACACATAGCGTCCGTGGGAAACGAAGCAGCGACCGGCGCACATGTTTATAAGAGAGAATGGGTTTTTGTTTGAAACGTATTTAAAAAGGCAAATTCGAAAGAAATTATCGGAAATAATCCCATAAATTTGGGCAACAGGATTTAAGTGGCTTTTTAACATGAGTTTTCGCTGGAACGGGACTCATAAATAAAACAGAAACCCTTAAGACAATAGATCTCGAATCGTTATTTGAAACTTCCATAGTTTCAAGTGAACATGTGCAGCCGAGGACCCCGGACCTATGCCGACATCCAACAGTGGCTACCTGATCGGAGCCCATTTAGAAATTAAAAAGTATCCGTGTCTATTTTAGGCTCATAATCGCCTGTAATAGTTTTCATAGTGTTTTTAACGGCCATCGAGTTTAACAGTGGAAGGGGAAAGCTGGACGCGTCATAGAATTGTATAAAACCGAGACGCATCCAGCCGGGAGTTGCTTCCCCTGTGTTACTTCCTCTGTGTTACTTCCGTATAATTATTCCTCTGTTGTTATTACCGTGTAACAAGTTAAACCTAAAGTAAATTCTGTAACGAAAAGTAAATATAATTGCAAAGTGTTTTTATCAAATAATATAGAATAAGTGACAAATACAACGAGAATTTGAGTAAGATCAAACCATTTTATATAATATTGCATGCAAAGTTTATTATTATTGTATTTCTATTTAAATTAGTACGTAAATAATCCAGATTGTTAAATCGTTTGATTAGTCTACCTTCAACAATTACACCGCCCCTACAGTCTAATCGTGGTACTTTCCCGCATATCGTAGATCCTTATAGAATCGTTGTTAAATTGAGATTCTGCGAGTGCGGGTGCTGTACACTGGCATTATGACAGACAGATTTGGAGGGAATTGCAAATACCATGGCTGCTGCTTCTTCAGTGCACCCGACGAGTCAGTTGTTGGACGACAAGACCGGACATCAGCCTAAGAGGACACATAGAAAGTAACCTCTAAATTCTTATTTTTTTTATTATGCTTCTTAATAATCTTCCTTTCACACTTAACTAGTAATTAGTAGTCTTTCTTCTGTAATTTTTGTGCTTCTTATTACCACAATTTTTTATTCTTAGTTGATTTTGTATGCGCTTAGCACTTTTGTTGTTATCCTCTGCATGTTATATTGGTTTATATTACTTTGTTTACTTGTTTTTGTTGTATTGCACGTTAAGTGTTGTATTGTAGGTTATCTATGTTGGTGTTGATATCATTTTCGTCCTTGAATGACGTCTGATAGCAATGGCCAATAGCTTAAAACCTTATATTTTTCTGTATTATAGTACTGCATTAGATTCTAAGCATTTGGCCATCGTCGATTATGTTATGTTATTTGCACCAGATGTCACTGCTGGGCGCAATACCTTTGCTTATAATAAAATAAAATAATATATAAAGCTGAAGAGTTTGTTTGTTTGTTTGAACGCGCTAATCTCAGGAACTACTGGTTTGAATTTAAAAATTCTTTTTGTATTGAATAGACCATTTATCGAGGAAGGCTTTAGGCTATATAACATCACGCTGCAACTATTAGAAGCGAAGAAATAATGGAAAATGTGAAAAAAACGGGGAAAATTATTCATCCTTGAGGGCTTCCGTTGCGTGCGCTGCGAAAACGGTACAAGATACCAAAAATATATGTATCAAAGAATTATTTCTCTTGAAATGATCTAAAAAAATGTCCGCGACAGTATATGTCTATCTTTTAAGATTAACTCACTAGAACGTTTTCATGGTAATCAAATTCGGTCGAAATTAGTTAAGAGTTGTATCAACGTAATAATATTAATCTTTGTCCAAATAAATGTGTTGTTGATTAAGAGTATTTAATTGTGAACAAAGTTGTCTTTGACATCACTTAATTTCAATGAACATCTTAGAAGATATGACAATTTTAAAAACACCGATATAAAATTCAGGCGCGCCGCATGATGTGCAAAACATGACGCTGCAAGGAGGAGGGGCGTTGCTTGCGAGGGACGCCGAGAGAGGGGTGAAAATAAAACTAAAAATATAATTTACGCAGAAGTACTCCAAAATAATTATGTTCTTTTCAAAACTAAATTGTCTAAAATAATAATAGAAAAAGACGGACAAAGTCGTGGGTAACAGCTATAATTTATGAAGCTGAGGAGGTTGTTTGCAAAAATAAATTATGCCCAAAATAACTATTCCACGCGGACGAAGTCGCGGGCACAGCTAGTGATAAATAAATTTTGTTCGACTGCTTCTAGCCTATTATCTTGCAGTTGGTCGTTATTAGTTAATCAACTCTTAATTAAATTACTTCGCGAAAATTTTATGCATACTTTGTTTGAACATAAAATGCATTTGTATACTAATTCGTGCAAGTTGGTGACAACCCTACTTTTTTATGGATTTTTTATGGTTTGTTTATATTTATTCCAGATTGAATTTGCCCCGAGTATAGATACTAGTATCACCCGAGCATTACAAGCTCATAAGGAAAAGACGGAGGGGCATCACGATACTCAGCAATGAGTGATCGAACCAAGGAGGAGTCATATGTTACAATCGGTCAGGCCGTTTGGTCTGTGACGCGTGCCAAATAAATCGAAGTACATACAAACATGTACTCTCTTGTCAATCCATTATTGTCCCGCTGCTGGGCACGGGTCTTCTCTCAGAATGAGAGAGTTATAGGCCATAGTCCACCGCGCTGGCCAAGTGCGAATTGGTGGACTTTACACACCTCCGAGAACTTTTTTTTTTTATAGAACTCTCTGGTGTGTAGGTTTCCTCACGATGTTTTCCTTTACCGAAAAGCAGTGATAATTAATTAATGATACGCACATAATTTCAGAAAAATCTGTGGTGTGTGAATTTGAACCCCGGACCTCCCGATCGAGAGGGCAAGTTTCAACCATTAGGCTATCACTGTTCTACTATACTAACATACATACAAATACTCGAAACACCCTCCTTTTGACGCAGATAAAAATTCAAATTACTATTGGTAAGTTAATGTTAGTTTTAAGGTGGTAGAACCAGTGTAGTTCGACCGGGGAAGTACCACCGCTACACCTATTTCTAGCGTGAAGCATTTATTGCGCGAGATGGAAGGGTATGGTCGCCGGCACACTTTCACATGAGGCGACCATCATAGTCCTCGGGAGTAGCAACGCATCTGTGATTGACTTGAGATAGAACCCATGTTCTGTATGTAGTTGATTACAGATGTCCATGGGCGGCAGTGACTACTTACCATCAGGTGGACTGCATGCTCGTTTGCTACTTTAATCATATAAAAAAAAGTCCTCGGGAGTAGCAACACATCTGTGATGGACTTCGGATGGAACCCATGTTCTGTATGCCGTTGATTACAGATGTCCATGGGCGGCAGTGACTACTTACCATCAGGTGGACTGCATGCTCGTTTGCTACTTCAGTCAAATAAAAAAAAAGGTAATCACTACCCCCCATCCTACATAATTAAATACAGACTTGATTACTGAAGCAGTTTATAATATTCGTACAAATACATTAAGTGGTTCGTAATAATTAAATATTTGTTTTATAAATTTTCATATAACGTAAATTTTAAGCAAACATCTCATTTGGTTTCGTCTCGTGACGTCAATTCTTTGTATCTAATTTTCGAAAATATTTGCATGAACGTGGTTATAATCAAGGTCATAAAACCGTTGTATTCTATAGCGACAAATGATAGAGAAAAAAAAAACATGCGTGCGTACGAAGTACACATGTCAGAAGTGAAACTTCTTTGGCGAACTAATTTATAAATCTTGTAATAAAATAAAATTAAAATACTGTAGTTGCCCGGTGAAGATATCGTAGTGACGGTACGGATTGTTTATTTGGTGTGTTGTCTTTTTTTATTCTTTTGTTAATTGTATAAGTAATATTCGTGTTCTTACAATAAATCTTGATTTAAACTGCTGGTGGGTAAAAACCTTGAAGTTTGAATAATTTGTCTTGAATTTTTTTTGTTAATATTGTTTAGTTTTTTTTTTGTAGTTTTGTGTATTTTTTTTTGTATTTTAGTAAACATATGTCATTAGTTGACAGTACATATGATGAGAGCGTAAGTTCCCTCTCCTTTTCTTCTGCGTCGGATGGGGTGAGCAGTAACACCAGTTCGGTTTAAAGAACTTTATTGTCTAAGAAATTACATAAATTCCACTTACAAGACAAAACTTATGTTAACATATAATAAAAGTACAGTCGGTAGGCAAGCTAGAAATCTAAATATATTTTTTTCATATTATAGTATAATATTATGTAAGTATGGACATTTTAATTTTGTAGTTTTATTTATTTTTTTAAATTGTTATATTATTTATAACGTGCGCCAGTGCTTCTTTTTTAAATGTTTTTATTTGTTTATGATTCTTAATAGTTTTAGGTAAGCAATTGTATATTTTAGCCCCATCATGCATTATGTTTCTTGACCCATACTTGGTTCTAGGAAAAGATAGATTAATGTTGTCAGCATTTCTGAGCAGCTTAGGATGGATTTCATGGTTTTTAACAAAATTTATTTCTGAATGTATTTCCTTATTTATGATTTTGTGTATTAATATTAAAGTTTTATATGTATATAGTCGTTTTAAATTTAATAATTTTGTTTCTGTATATAGTATTTTAGCAGGGGTAAGGTAATCATAGTGAAATAAGACTTTTATAAGTTTATTTTGGGCTGTTTGGAGTTCTTTAAGGTTTGTTGCAGCGGCGCTGCCCCATACTTCAATTAAATAGTCCAAATAGGGTTTAGCTAGAGAATTATAGATATTAACACGTACCTTAGTAGGAAGACATTTTACAATATTGCGTAATACACCTGTTAATGATGAGATTTTATCTTTAACATATTTTATATGAGGTTTCCATGTAAGTTTGCTATCAATTACTAACCCTAGGTATTTTTCATGATCTTTTCGTTGTATAGATTGTTTATTTATGAATAATTGTACGTTTTCTTCAATTTTTTTGTTTTTCGCCGAAAGTATTAAAAAGGAAGTTTTGGATATATTAATTGAAAGAAGATTATACTGGCACCAATCGTAAACTAGATCGAGATCTGCTTGGGCTTTAAGTATAACTTCTTGAACTGATAGTCCAAAATAGAAAATACAGGTATCATCTGCGTAGAGCGTTAGGTGTCCCTGAAGTTTAGTTTCATGGAGGTTGTTTATATAGATTAAAAAGAGCAACGGACCGAGGATAGAGCCTTGAGGGACGCCGCAAGTTATTGGTAGTGGTGCACTTTCAAAATTATCGTTTTTTTACTATTTGACTTCGATTACTTAAATAGGATTGAAAAAATTTATAAGCTGATCCTGTTACACCAATATGTTTTAGTTTACTTAGAAGTAGGGGATGACTAACCGTGTCAAATGCCTTTTTTAAATCTATGAATATTATTAACGATATGTTTTTAGAGTCGATGTTATTTTTGATTTTTGTAATTAGATCTATAGTAGCTGATAATGTGCTGCTTTGCGTTCGAAAACCGTATTGTCGTTCAAAAAGGTAATTAGTGGAGTTTAAGTATGTAGTTAGTCTGCTATGTATAATTTTCTCAAACATTTTAGATATAATTGGTAATACTGAAATAGGGCGGTAGTTCCCTGGTTCTGATATTGAGCCAGATTTATATATAGGAGTTACTTTGGCTATCTTGAGTGAGTCTGGGAATTCACCTTTTAATAAACAGTTATTGATACAGGCAGTTAGTTCATTTGTAATAAAATCCTTCATACATTTGAGGCTCTTTGTGGTAATTCCATCAATTCCTACACTAACGTTAGAGTCTAAACAGGTTATTATTTTTAATACTTCCTCTGAGGTAGCTGGCTCTATAGCTGAGAGTTTGGGCTGAGAAGAAATTTGACTAGGTAGTGTGTCTAACAATACATGATATTTAGCAGGAATCATGCTGCTTAGTTTAGACCCTATAGTTGTAAAATATAGGTTAAAATGGTCGCAGATCTGTTTTGGGTCGGATATATCTTTATTTTGTATTAGTAGTTTTGGAGGAAAGTGGTTTGTTTTGATTTTATTTTTTGATAGTGAATTTATGAGATTCCACATTTTTCTGGGATTTGTATTACATTTTTCAAAAGCACGATAAAAGTATTTTTTTTTAGCTTTGTTAATATCTACTGCTAGTCTATTTCTTTCAGCTATGAAAGCATTACGCACGTTGATGTTTTTCGGTTCATTCTTATGTTTTTTCCACATTACGTTACGTCTGTATATTCCAGAGATAATAGATTTATTGATCCAGTCATCGTTAGGTAAGTTTAAAATTTTTGTTTTTGTTATTTTACTATCGTCAATTATTAATTTTATTTTATTTTCTAAGTTTGTAAATTCATGATCGTCTGATGTTAGGTTCGAGACCTTAAGATTTGTTAGAAGTTTGTTATAATCAATTGCTTTATATTTTATTTTTTGTTTTTACTTTATTTTTTAATAATAATTGTACATAAATCTGTTTGTGATCAGACATTGCGGATTCTGTAATATAAAAGTTAAAATGTTCTTTTAATAAATTTGTACAAACATGGTCCAGGATGGTTTTACATGTGTCCGTTTCTCTTGTGCAGTAGGTCTCATCGATTTTATTTAAAATAATATATCCTGTTTCTTCAATGGTACTTTTATATTGTAAGGTTATTTTGTTACTTGAGAGAAGGTTGATATTTAAATCTCCGAAGACAATAGATCTTTTGTGCTTTTCTAGCTGCTGCTCATACGATTTCATGAAATCATTAAAATTTGTACGTCCAGGTTTGTATACCACTCCTACATTAAAGGATAGCTTTCTTATATGAACCCAAAGACAATTGTTTCCATTACTATAATGTGCATCGGATAATGTATGTGCAAGGCTGTCGTGTATATATGCCGAGACACCTCCCCCTCTACCGTCTGATCTTATATTATAATAATGTGTATATCCATTTGGGTGTAATCGTTTGGCTTCATTTTCGTCTTTAATCCACGTCTCTGTCAATAATATAAAGTGAGTGGTTTTATCTATAGATTTCATGATGCACTGGAGCTCGTCAATCTTCCCAGGTGTAACAATACTACGCACATTCGCATAAAAGAAATTTAGGGAGTCCGTGTTGGAGAGGATTTGATGGTAGTCTTCAAGGATTGCATATTTTGTGTTGGTGGTATCTACTGCATTGATAGAGGGCAAACTCACCTCTGTCTGGACGGTCAGTTTTTTGGCGGATTAGTGACGATTTTGGGTATTCCCTTTATATATTTGATAGACAGGTTCTCTTCTCCGTTCTCTTGGCGTTTTAATAAGTCTTCTCTAAGACGCTTTAGGTGGTTGCGTTGATTATAAGTTTGGTCTGAGTAAATTTTTATATCATTTTTAATGGTCGTTCTATTACGAAGCAGATTCAGTGCCGTGTGTTTGGAGGCAAAGCAAGCCTTAATGGGGCGATTTATCCCAGAAATATATTTGCCTATACGGAATATTTTCAATGGTAATGGACAGTTTTTATCAATATTACTGGTTATTTCTTGAACTTTACCTTTATCGTATTTGATTCTTTCGTTTTTGTTTTCAACTGTAGATTCCGGTATGCCGATAACTATTATATTTTTCCGTCTTTCAACGCGATCTTGAAACTCTGTCAGTAACTCCTCATAGGAAAAAGATGTTGTGTGTGATTGTGACGAGGATGGCTGGAAACTTTTATTTAATTGTATATCTTTTTCAAGATTTTTAATACTATTTTCATTTTTAACACAGGATATTTTTAAGTTTTCTATTTCAATTTTCATTTTATTTTGGTCTTCTATTAATTTGTCTGTAGATACCTTTATTCCCCCCAGCTGTTCCTTAATTTCTTGTAAATCTTGTTGCATTTTGGTCGTATTCTCAGTGTGCATATTTGAAAAACTCGTAAGAATAGATCTCATTTCATTTCGTAGTTTCTCGAATTCCTGATTCATGGAAGTATCATATTCTGGTTCTTTGCGTTTTCTTAAAGTAACTTGAGATTGTTGTGACAAATTAACATTGTCTTGCATTTTCGTAAGGTCGGGAAAGGACCCACGCGTCTTTTTTGGCGATCTTGTTATGTTCATTATTGCAAGGAGATGATACTATAATACGACGATTCTTACGGTATTGCAATTAGCGTTTATTTTGGTTTGATAACGCACTGCGGGTCGATAAACACGATGAATAGATATTTTTTGTAACCACACTGCACTCACTCTTTTGTTCTTCGTTGAGTTAAATTGTAAACAACTTGGCAATGAAATGTTGTAAGTCCAAATGTGATTTATACAAAGTAGTGACTTTTTACTATTCGTGCAAGGTCTAAATTCACTGAGCAATATATTTATGATTGAAAATATTAAATGATTTTACTGTGTACACGTCCGACTAGCATGCTCACCGCGAGCCATTTTATCGAAATCAGGAAAATTTTAAACAATATCAAAACCCAAGCAGCAGGAATTGACACCGTAAATGTTGCCATGCTAAAACTTACAATGGACGTAACTCTACCGGTTATTACATGGATAATAAATAATTGCATTTTAAGTGGTACATTCCCATCATCTTGGAAAATAGCACTTGTCCGACCTATTCCGAAAAAAAACTCTATTAACGACCTAAAAGACTTGCGGCCCGTATCAATTTTACCAGTGCTATCAAAAGTGTTAGAAAAAGTTGTATTAGACCAACTGTTGAAGTACATAGAGAGTATAAACTTATTACCTAAATTTCAATCGGGTTTCCGAAGAGGACACGGTACGGAATCTGCTCTGCTTCACGTCAGTGATGACTTTACCGAGGCCTCCGATATGGGACTGAGTACAATTATGGTACTTCTGGACTATTCACGGGCATTTGATTGCTTGTATCCAGAATTACTCTTAAAGAAATTAGAGCACTACGGATTTTCGAAAAATGCTTGTTGCTGGTTTCAGTCTTTTTTAACCGGTAGACAGCAAGTAGTAGTAACGGACGATGTAGGTGGTAAAAATAAATTCTCGTCAATTAAAGAGGTGAAACGAGGCTGTCCTCAAGGATCATTGCTTAGTCCGATTTTGTTTTCGATATTCACGGCAGATTTACCTACTCAAATAAAAAACTGCAACTACCATCTATACGCAGACGACACTCAATTGTACTATTCGTTTGATAGTAAGAACTCACAGGAAGCAATCAAGAAGATCAATGATGATCTTAGTTCCATATACAGTTGGTCAAAGAATAATTTATTAGTTCTCAATCCCGAAAAATCCCAGGTCCTGGTTTTGGGGACAAAAAATCAAATAAAAAAGGTACAAGAGTGTAAAGATGAAATATCTTTAAATAATGTAGCGTTGAAGCGAGTTAAATCTGCGCGAAATTTATTTAATGCGCCTAATATTGGATGGTGAGCAAAAATTTGAGGAGCATGTCAACAACAAAATAAGAACATTGTACAAAATCAGGCCTTACATATGCGAAGAACTGCGCCTGCTCTTGTGTGATTCCCTGGTACTCTCTCAGTTTAACTATTGCAGTTCTATCTATGGGCCAAAAATAAGTGCGAGCACAGACAGAGCAATACAGAGAGTGCAAAATGCGTGTATTCGCTTCTGTTACAATGTGCCCAAAAGAGAGCATATAACCCCATATTTAAACAGAAAGGGTATTTTAAATATGGGCGCTAGGAGAGATCTCTACTATGCAACTATTATTCACAAAGTTGTGTGGAATAAACGGCCTGAGTACCTCTTCGAGAAGCTCACCTGGTTCGAAGATACACCGTATCGAAACCTACGGTCTAACACACTGAAACTACTTAAAATGCCTGCTCACAAAACATCTAGGTTTAGAACATGCTTCAAGTTTTCAGCAGCTAGTATCTGGAACGATCTACTGCCTCCTCTAAGAAAAGAAATGACCACCGATTTGTTTAAGTCGAAATATAAAACAACTAGCAGCAGAAAACTTGAAGCCTGCCTACCGCAAAATGTTAAAGTTGCAAAATTATTTTAGCTACAAAGGATAACACACACACGTACACACACACACACACACACACACACACACACACACACACACACACACACACACACACACACACACACACACACACGGATATATAGATTATGGGCGTAAATTATAAATTATTCATTGATCTTTTCTTGTTTTTTTCCTTAATGTTTTATGCCATTGTGATGTTATTTTTTACAAGTCTGTTAGGTATTTCTTTCTTTTTTGTTTCGTAATTGCGTAATTGTAAGAACTAAAATGTATTCAAAGTAATTTGGGGGACCCGTAACTTTTTCTCCCGCCTAATACCATAGGGAGGAGGGGGTGACTGAAAATCAGCGCTGCACAGGATCACGATCCTCGTCAGCAACAGCTGAGTCACACCCTTTTGCCCAGTACTAATAGGCTAAGCTTATATTGTTGTATTTAAATTATATGTAATCTTTAAGGAAAATAAATTTATTATTATTATTATTATTATTATTATAAATAAATTTCAATGAGCATGTAAAGGAATTTGAAATAAAAGTTAATCACCTAGATGAAGACAAAAAGGAAGAAATTAATAAATTAATTCAAACCTATAAATCTGTATTTGCCAAAGATAAGTATGATGTAGGAAGAGTTAAGGGATATGAAGCAAGAATAGATTTATTAGTGGATAAATACTGCAGTAAAAGGCAATACAGATGCACTATAGAAGACAAAGAAGAGATTGTAGAGCAGATAGCAAAATTATTAGATAATAAACTTATAGAAGAGTCTTACAGTCCATTTGCAGCACCGGTAACTTTGGCATTTAAGAAAGAAGAAAATAAAAGATCAAGACTATAATTAAAATTAAAAACCTCTTATGTTCTTAACCAATACTAGAAATATCCGATCAAAATCTACCAATAAACATTTATACTGATGGATCACTAGAGGGCGTCGGAGCAGTATTAAAACAGGTACAAAAAGATGGTGAAGAAAAACCAGTAGCTTACTTTTCAAAAAAATAAATGCAGCACAAAAGAAGAAAAAAGCTATATATTTAGAATGTTTGGCCATCAAAGAAGCACTGAGATATTGGCAGTATTGGTTAATAGGTAAATCGTTTACTGTTTATTCAGACCACAAACCATTAGAAAACATGAATTTAAAAGCAAGAACAGATGAAGAGCTGGGTGATCTGACTTATTACCTTTCACAGTACGACTTTAAAATTAAATATTCCCCGGGAAAAGAAAATTTAGAAGCAGACTGTCTAAGTCGAAATCCTGTATTGGAACCAGAAGAAAATATAGAAGAACAATTAAAAATAGTGAACTTAATAACTTTGGAAGATATTATAATAGATCAGAATAAAAATGAAGAAATACAGACAAATAAAAACAAGATAATTGAAAAACATAATGTATATTACAAAAAAATAAGAAACAAAGAGAAAATAATAATAACAGAAGAATTCAGTATAAGACTTATAAAACGAATACATGAGGACCTGTGCCACATTGGAGTTGGGCAAATGCTAAAAACTATAAGCTCACTGCATGTAACAAAGAATTTAACAAAAAATATAAAAAATGTTTGTAGAAACTGTGAAATTTGCATAAAAAACAAAACAAGAGGACAGCACAAATACGGACTGATGTCACATTTAGGTCCGGCAACAAGACCTTTTGAAATAGTATCAATAGACACAATTGGCGGTTTTGGTGGTTCGAGATCTACAAAGAAATATCTACATCTTTTGGTAGACCACTTCACTAGGTACGCATTTATTATAACATCAAAGACCCAGAGTGCACATGATTTTATAAAGCTAATAAATAAAGTTACCGAAACGGAAGAGATTGGAATGCTTCTCACTGACCAGTATCCGGGAATAAATTCGAAAGAATTCAAGAAATTTCTTAGTGACAAGCAAATAACAATGATATTTACAGCAGTGAACGCACCTTTTTCAAATAAATGGATGTAATGAATGTTTCAGAATAAATGGATATAAAGGAAAAAAACATGGACTACAATAGCACATGAATGTGTAGAAAAATATAATCAGACTAAGCACTCGGTAACCGGCTATGCACCATGCTATTTGTTATATGATACAGATGTTATACAATCTTACCTAATGAGCTACGCCAAGAATGTACGCCAAGTGACTGGATTAGAGATAAAGAAAGAGCACTTAATAATACTGTGAAATCTCATAATTATAACAAAATGCGCTATGATAAAAAAAGACAAAATAGAGAATTTAAAGTTGGAGATATGGTATATGTAGAAAATGGGAATAAACTAAATAGAAGAAAACTGGATGAACTGAGAATTGGGCCATATAAATTAGTAGGGAAAAGGTCTAATACAATTTATGAAGTAGATATAGGACATAGGAAAACTGAGTCAAACCTATTTCATATTTCAAAACTAATTCCAGTACAAATAAAAAAAAAAGGAAGAGGAGGGAACAAGTGAAGAGATGGAAGGAGAATTTAATGATTTCTGAAGAGAAATTCATACATGAATTTTCTTCTCCGGGAGGGAGAAATAAAGAAAATAGGTTTTCTTTAATTATTTAGTTCTTTTTTTTAATTTGACATGTCTGTCAAAATTTTAAAACGTCAGAATATATTTTGTGAAGAAAGATAGATTTGGTGGAATAATAAACTTGAAATGTCGTTTCTTATTTTCAAAAGCAACACATTTGTTTATTTTCCAAAACCCTAAGATATAATCTTATATATTTATAAAAAAAATATTATTTGAGATGGTTTTTATTTAAATGTTTTAACTTATGTCAATTAATATGATAGTAAAAATAAACAATGAGTAAATTTGATTAATTACCAAAAACTTAATTTGAGATTGATCTAAATTGCATTTTGATTGGATAATAATTTTAATAACAAATTTATTAAAATTAGACCTATTAAATAAATGTTAAGACTTTTGGAATAATGATAATAAGCTTCTAATTGTGTTTTAACACAATATTTGAATATCACACATGGAGATTATTAAAGTAATAAATATTTATTGAGAGATAATGTATCCTTGTTTTTGATTGGTTCAAATCGTGTGTAAGAGGGGCTACAATCCAGGGAGTATAAAAGGGGGTTGCAAAATTAGGAAATTATTCAGAACGAGACCAACAGCTACTACGTAAGTTATGTACTTTAATTGTATTATACCTATTGTGTTCTAATTGCTGTATTTTTATGTACCTACATGTTTAACATTCCCATTCACTATGTTCTATTTATTTTAGGGCTAGGTTTGTCCATTTAATGTAAAATATATTTTTATGTAACTACATGTTTAAAATTCCTATTCACTATGTTCTATTGATTTTATGACTATGCTCGTCCATTTCATGTAAAGTTTTTATTCATTTAGTATTGATTAGTTCAGTTTAGATTGTTTATTGTATTGTATACCAATAAATTGATACATATGTTATAATACTATCGTTTTCTTTAATATTTTCCTAACACATTAGATTTAATTATATAGCTCTGTCCTTTAATAGAACTAGGTACACTAGCATTCTCTAACAGACGCGTGTTTCCACGCAAGGCTCCGAAGGACCCCACGCGACCATTGGCGTAAGTAAACTTTTATTATTAACTTAATTGTGTTTCTTTGTTGCCGTGTTTATATTTATATATATATTTTTTGTTTTAGTATATTAATTATACAGGGTGTAAATGACAGCGTACCGAATATTAAAAATATGGATTCCTGACACGATTCTGGTGCTTATGGCGTTGGAATTTTTCATCGGATTTTCCTCGGATTTTCCATTTTTTTATGCACTTTTTTTTACAAATTTTGGTAGTATTTCAATACTACTGCATAATGCAACATGAATTTAAAAGAAAAACACTCATTATAGTGTTTTTCACGAAAACTAGCAATGTATAATGAATGCGCTATCAGCTGTTCGACGTCCGGTCAATGACGCCGCGCGGCTGAGGCCGTGCGGCGGCCGCCCCGCGCTCCGCCGCACCAACTTCCACCAATTTAGGAACCAAGTTTCCAAAAAACATTCAATACCTAATTCAAACATTTTAACGCAAATAATAACTGAAAACATTATTCGGAAAAATACTAAATACCTATTCTTTTGTTTATTTTTGTGTACCTAATGATTGAAAACTTCTTCATTTATTTAGGGCAAATAAAAATAAATCACAAATAATGATTAACATTTTAACGTATTTGTTTCAGAAGCAAACATAAAGGAAACATCATTAAAGAAATGATGTAGGTACATAAGTATCATGCAAAATTCTATTCCACATACACAGTACACTCACACATACAGCGCGGTGCGGCTCTTCAGTCCTTTGCCGAAAGGCGGGATTAACGCCGCACACAGAATAAACAATAAAAAGATAACTCAATGTGGCTAATAAAGTACTTGTTCTCCGTAGGTCATGTACTCGAGATGATGAGTTAGTTTCTGTGATAAGAATATCAATAGTTATTGATTGATATTATAATAGCTTTTTATACTTTCGTTTTTTTTATGTTGTATGTTGTTATTTTATGAAATTTTAATTTGCTTTTATGTATTTAAAGTATTTAGAATCTTGAAGTAAACCAGTCTAATTTGAACTAACATGAATAATGTTTATAATGTACCTAATTTGGTATTTTATTAAAATTACAAAACAACGAGTGGACAAGTAAAAGTAATTGATTTGTCAGTTTTAAGTTAAAGGTTGTGTCATATCTGAATTTAATTGAATCTGTGTAATGCACTCGCTTAGTAGTAACTCGTCACGGAGCGGCGTATTGGCGGTTTTCTTTGATAGTTCGGATATTATTTAAAATTTGAAAAATTGTCACAGTTCGTGATTTTCGCTTGCGGAAGACGGATGCTCTGCAAATTTCGGTTTCGTGTTAGTCGTGTCGTGTGTGAACTGTTATTTATTATTACTTGTTATTGCTTTAGTTTTGTGTTTTTAGTGTTTTTATTGTTATTTAGTTTTTGCAAAATGCAGTTCAGTGCTCGTGAATACGGGGAAATGCTAATGTGTTATGGTGAAGCACGTGGGAATGCACAGCAAGCTCTGCATCTGTACATCCAGAGGTACCCTTATGCTCGCCGTCCAACGGACAGTCGTGTGATTACTCGGGCGTACCAACGAGTGTTGGATAATCAGCCGATTGTACCGCAGCCGGAAGGTGCCGGAAGAATGTTGAGAGCACGTGTGGTGGGTAATGTTTTGGAAGCCGTGCGTCTAAATCCGCGCTTAGGTACACGCACCGCAGCTCGAATATTGCGCAATCGGCACGGGTCTTAGTCTAGGTAGGTACTAAGTTAATAAAATAGAATAAGCGATTTGTTGTTAGATGCGTGCGGGGAATAACTACTTATAATACAATAAGCGATCGGCGATCGGTACGCGGGTTGTTCGATGTACATTGCGCGCTCAAAAATGACCAACTCGGGAACCAATAATTTCCGAGGAAAATTGATGAGTTATTTTTAGTTCATTTAGTGACACAAATCTACCATTTAAGTTTTCGGTACGCTGTCATTTACACCCTGTATATGTGATTGGCTGTAGTATTTATATTGATGTTGTTTTTGTCTTAGAAATTAATGGATGATACACAAATCCAACGTATTCTAAGTTGGTTAGAGGAAAAGATGAGGAGATAGTTGGTGATGAGGAGGATGATGAAGAAAACATTGATTATCCAGATGAAGTTAGTGAACATGATACCGAGTCCGAACAGGAACATGAAGAAGACGAACAACATGATCAAGTTGATCCATCAGTACCATCAAGTAGCGAGGAAGAGGAAGATATGCCATTAGCGAATCTATCGTCGCGTAATTTTTATATCGTCAAAAAAAAACAAAGAGATGGTACTTATACCACAGTTTGCAAATGGAAGAAGACTCCCTATCCACAAGGTGTAAGAACACGACAACATAATATAGTGACAGAACCTGCAGGTCCACAAGGTGCAGCCCGATATGTAAGTAGCCCTTTAGAATCTTGGTCATTATTTATGGATGCAGAAATGCTACAGCACATAGTGATTTGCACTAATATAAAAATAACATCAATGCAAATAAACTTTGAAAGAGAACGTGACTGCGGTCTAACAAATGTTATTGAACTGAGAGCTTTGTTTGGAGTTATGTACATAATAGGGCTTGTTTCGTAACCGTTGTTTAAAATCAAATTGGCTTTAATTCGATCGAATGACTTTAAACTTGCTGTCGGGGTTAGATTTTTCAACCAATAGCAGAGCATCATTTACAATGCTCATCCGTCCAATCGCAGGATAGTATCCCTCACCATGCTCCGGTAAAGCAGTATGGCGGCGTAAGCGTTGTTGAAGCGACCGCTGCTAACCGGCTCGGACAAAATTCGTATGTGTGGAACTTAATACCTTTAATTTTCGTGTGTATTGTGAAGATATAAACTATCTGCGTACTCTAAGCGTGTGGACTAAATCGAAGCCTTCAAATTCATCGCTGGTGTGTGGGCACTTGTTGTGTGGACCGCTTGGAGCCTTGCTAGGATCCTGGAAGAAAGAGGAGCCACGGGCGGACCGTACGTGGCTAATCGTAAGTATAATCCGTATTCCGACAGCAAGTTAGTTAGTCCCAAAATGATGTGGAACTGCCTATGACCACCCGAGGTCTCGTTTGACCGTCTTTTAATTCCCCGGGAGTTACGGGAAGGCGGTTCTCGCACATTTTTTCTAGTGCCGAAACCCGGGAAATATACGAAATACATCGAGAAATATACGAAATACACGGGAAAACATTCAAAGTATAGTTCGGAAATTCAAAGATTTTTTTTTTATTTGACTGAAGTAGCAAACGAGCATGCAGTCCACCTGATGGTAAGTGGTCACTGCCGCCCATGGACATCTGTAATCAACTTCATCTATACTATGATAAATCTGTAAGAGGTCGCTGTCTGTACATGGAATAAATTTAGGTGAAAACCATTTCTAGAGGTATTTATTACGATATAGAACCCAAAATAATGGTTTTTAGAAATCTTTTCAGTTTGTCTGTTTATCTGTTTGTTTGTTTGTCTGTGTGTTTGAAATCGCTAATCTCAGAAACGGCTTATCGAATTTGAATATAATTTCCACTCATGTATTGTGGGAAACTTCACTTAACATTTAGTGTTTATGTAAATCGGTTTACAAATAAAAAAGGTTATGTCAATTTAAAACTACGCAGTATTTGTTTTGTGTTCGATAAGTGATATTAAGATAAGTAACTGCATAGTTGAATTGGTTAAAACTAACTATGTATTCCTTTGTTATGTAATTTTTATTGATTATGTGTGTACCTATGTTATTTGATACTATACAAATCTATATCTTCTATATCTATGTATATAAAAGCGAAAGGATGCTCACTCACTCACCTATTAAATAAACATTGCAGTGCCTAAACTGCTAAAGAGATGTCACACTGGACTTCACTTGGAACGCCACGCCTTTGAGTCGCTCCGCATGAATAAAACCGTTAAAAATAGAAAAATTGATAAAACTACAGTGAAAGTGGAATCAAAGTAAAGGTTAAAGTGAGTTGATCGAAACCTGAAAAAGCCGGCTGGAAATACAGAAAAATTTGAAAGATATTAAGGAAAAACGTGAGTAACGCTCGTCCTTCACACACAAAAGGGCGTGCGCCGCGCGTTTAATCGCGACGACCTATATATTTTTGCGGGTAGGTGTCAAATTATAAACAGCTGTTATTTTCCCTCCTATGTTTAAATGTAATTAATATGATTTAAATAATTATACATTCTACTTAAAGTTTTATTTTGATAAATAGCTACAGTGAGGACATTTTGACATAATAAATGCCTTATTTAAACAAGTTATAACAGTTTTACCTGCACCAACCATCAAGTATCTTCACCAATTGCGCACTTTCGTATTATTCACTTTTGGGCACCTATTCACTTTAATATCTTTGCACACAATTCACTTTCTTCCTAACTGTTACTTCAAACATGGCAAATGTCGCTGAAATGGAATCAAACTGGAATAAGAGGATAGCAGAATTTGAAGACCGGCTTAGGGCTGTAAGTGCCCCGACTAACCCAACAGTGCTGCAACTCTCACAAGACTTCCATGCTTTTAGAGACTTGGTTCAAGGCATGCTAAGTTTGCTTCGTCAGCAGTTATCAGAATGTACCAAAACAGTAGACGCCTTGGATATGAGGCAGCGACAAAAAGTATTACTATTTAAAGGTATTCCTGATAACCCGGATCTTGATGTTCAGAGTGAAGTATTAAAGATAATTAGTGATAAGATGGGCCTGGATATCTCAGAAGCTTCCTTGAAACGGTGTCATCGGCTGGGAACTCAAGTTGGAGACCGTCCCCGTGCAGTCCTGGTGCATTTCCGTGATCATCATTTGAAATCCCGGGTATGGAAGTCTAAAAGTAAACTCAAGGGATCCAATGTAACGTTGTGTGAATTCTTGACTAGGATTCGACTTTCTATTCACACAACTACCCGGAAGCATTTTGGAGTGAAAAATGTATGGTCTCTGGATGGGACGATTTATGTAAAGGTTCCTGGCGGCAGTCGACAGAAGATTGTGTCTGAAGAGGAACTCCATACTCTCATTTCAAAGTTTCCTGCGACTTCTCCTTCTTCCAATGTGGAGTCTGGAGGCTCCGGGGGTAACAAGGATGGTAATCGGACCCCTTGCAGTCTTCCAACCGCATACAAGACGCACGGCGCAGATTGCCTCATGCTAGTATGTCAGGTGACTCAGATGACTCTAAGCTAATTCGACGTAATGTGCCTAAGAAGTGAGTTTGTTTTCTTGTTAGTATACAACTACTCATTTTCTCTCTCTTAATATGGGTATTATAATATTCTTCGCAATATAAATTCTCTCGTAATATTTTAAACTAGCTGTTGCCCGCGACTTCGTCCGCGTTTCCGTTGTTTTTCGTAAAAAAAAGTAGCCTATGTCCTTCCTCACGGTTCAGTGGTTTTGATGTAACAAACAGATTAACTTTCGTATTTTAGTAGGGAAATATAATATGTCATATCTACAATACTGTTGAAAAATATCGCAATACGGAACCGCACAATATTATTGTTAATAGCTTTGCCCGCGACTCCGCCAGCGAGTAACTCCTTGTGTGTTATTGAGTTAATGTATTGGTAATAGTTAGATGGTGATGATGGATGGTGTTTAGATCACGTTCACATGAGGCTTAAGAACCTTTTTTATTTTTGTTTTCGAGGGGGAAACCTTCAAAAGGTACCCGACGCCGTGGGAGCGACGCAGAGTTATGTGGAATTTTTACCGCACTAAAACCCCCCCGGTGGCCGTCTTCGGTGCTATAAAGAGGACTCGGGCTCCTCCCAGATGGGCGGATGGGCCCACCACCCAATCTAGTCTTTACGGCGGTATGCGACCACACATATCGCCACCTTCCCGGTATCCTGGCTGGACGGTTCAAGCTCCCACTCTAGCCGCCCTCAACCCCGGAAGCCCCTTTTAGTCGCCTCTTACGACAGGCAGGGATACCGTAGCCCTATTCCGATCCTGCCGAAGGCTTAAGTACTTATATAACGAAAATACTTCAATGCAAAGCTTCCGGTTAAACTATGTTGAATGTTGATCCATCCGGCACGTGAACGTAAAGATTTTTGGAACTACTGACCCGGGAAAGAGCGACGTACAACTGACCATGCGAGAAACAACTGACACCGAGATCTACTCCAGCAACACGAAAAGTCTGCCCTTGAGCCTTATTAATTGTCATTGCATAACACACCGATACTGGGAATTGCGTTCTTTTAAATTGGAATGGAAAATTATTAGGTACTAAGGAAATTCTGGGAATAAAGACGGTTTCTCCTGCACCGCAACCTGTTAAAATTTGAGCCTCGATAATATTTTGTTGCAACCGGGTTACTTTTAGCCGAGTTCCATTGCAAAGTTGTGGTGGTCTTAAATTTCGGAGCAGAATAATCGGAATGCCAATTTTTAAACAAATTTCATGAGAAGGAAGTCCGGGCATATTTAAAGAATTTAAAAATTCTATCGGGTAGTTAGTGGCGTCTTGTTCATCGACCATTCTATTTATTGAACTATAAACTTTGCTTTCCCCTTGTATATTCGACAGTATTTTATTATTAATCTCAAATGCCTGGTCATTGCGAGGAGTTAAGATGGATCTTTCGCATAGCCAAGAATTGTCCCTATTTAATATATTTGTTACGTCACCGTGACACTGTTCACTGTTCACTGTTCACTGTTCACTGTTCACTGTTCACTGTTCACTGTTCATTTTTCATTTTTCATTTTTCATTTTCTTTTTCATTTTTCATTTTTCATTTTTCATTTTTCATTTTTCATTTTTCATTTTTCATTTTTCATTTTTCATTTTTCATTTTTCATTTTTCATTTTTCATTTTTCATTTTTCATTTTTCATTTTTCATTTTTCATTTTTCATTTTTCATTTTTCATTTTTCATTTTTCATTTTTCATTTTTCATTTTTCATTTTTCATTTTTCATTTTTCATTTTTCATTTTTCATTTTTCATTTTTCATTTTTCATTTTTCATTTTTCATTTTTCATTTTTCATTTTTCATTTTCCATTTTTCATTTTTAAAAATTTCATTTTTCAATTTTCAATTTTCAATTTTCAATTTTCAATTTTCAATTTTCAATTTTCAATTTTCAATTTTCATTTTTCATTTTTCATTTTTCATTTTTCAATTTCATTTTTCATTTTTCATTTTTCATTTTTCATTTTTCATTTTTCATTTTTCATTTTTCATTTTTCATTTTTCATTTTTCATTTTTCATTTTTCATTTTTCATTTTTCATTTTCATGTTCATTTTCGTACAGATAGATGACTGAGTTATAAACGTAAGAGTAGACAAATATAATCAGAAAGCTTTGAACTGCTAAGCTATCGGGAGTTACACGTGTTATTGTGAGTCAACCATAAAAGATGGACATATGCTGTCGTAGGATATTTTTTAGATAATTTTAAGGAAAATATTTCCCTCATACATGATTTCTGTGTAGCTTTAACCATTAAGGTTGCACACGCGACAGAAGCTTAAAAAAGTAACTTCTCCCGTTTTCCCAACATTTCCCTTTACTGCTCTGCTCCTATTGATTGTAGCGGGATGAAAAGTATACTATAACCAGCCCAGGAGTATAAAGAATAATCGTACCAAGTTTCGTTAAAATCCACTGAGTAGTTTTTGTTTCTATAACGGTTATACAGACAGACAGACAGACAGACAGACAGACAGACAGACAGACAAAAATTTTACTGATTGCATTTTTGGCATCAGTATCGATCCCTAATCACGCCCTGATAGTTATTTTGGAAAAATATTTCATGTACAGAATTGACCTCTCTACAACTTTATTATAAGTATAGATTACACTCAATAATTTAATTCTTATCAGAACAGTTGTCACATTTTATACACTTTTGAAATATTTTTTTTCTTGTCAATGTCAACTTATTAAATTGTCAAATGACATTGTTAACCTTACGTTCCGTTGCATGTTTAATTTATTGTTTGTTATAAGCATAGTTTTAAATGTTTTTTTACGACTTATTTAGACTAATTTCTTCATTAAATTGTGTTGTTTAATATTATTTTTTCTCTCAGGGAACTAATAAGAATCATCTAGTTTTATAATTTGTGTTACTCGTGTGTTCAAAATTTTATATATTAATTTTCTTTTTTTTATGGAAGAGTGCTACAGTATAGACAACTCTTTTCAGCTTTTAAGTTTTTTTTTTTTACAAACATTAAGTATGTCATTAATACCACCTTGTTATTTTCTTTTTTATTTTTATTATTTAGTTCTTGATAATTTGATTCCTATGCATTGTTACAACTAGGTTTTTGTATATTTAGGTTTAAAATATTTTTAAATTGTAAACGGTCAACTGATGGTCTGGTGCCGGAATATGGAATTTGTTAGTTGTTTTAATTATTTTGATATTCATTTTTTTTCCTTTTTTTTTATTTATATTATATTTATTTTAAATTACTATGTCGCATTATGACATTTATCTGTCACTCAGTAGTTCTTCAGATTCTTTTGACTCATGCCGTAGCTCTCCGGATTTTAGTTTAAACTGTAACTTGTCCACTGTATTCTCCTCCTCAACTAATCCTTTAAATATATGTCACATCAACGCGCAAAGTATTCCAAGTCACTATTCCGAACTTGAGACTACTTTCAACATTCAAAGTCTGCACGCCATCTTGATTTCGGAAACTTGGTTAAAACCTCCGTTACTTTCATCTTTATTTCCCCTCCCCGGCTTTGTACTGATTACAAATGACCGTACTGAGAAAGGGGGAGGCGGTGTAGCAATCTACTTACGAAGTTCGTTGAAGTACAAAGTTATTGCTATTTCACCTTCACGCTACTCTGCTTCCCCCGAGTATCTGTTTCTGGAAATAGATGTCTCGGGCACAAGGGCTGTTTTGGGCGTTGTGTACTGTCCTCCATCCATCGAGTTCTCTGACTATCTAGAGTCAGTTTTTGAGACTTTGGGGTCTGAGTATACACACTGTTTAATAATGGGAGACTTTAATACAGACATGTTAAAATGCACTCCTTGTTCTCTCAAACTTAGGTCCTTGATCGAGTCGGTAAACTTCTCACTTCTCGCTTTATCAGCCACTCATCACAATTTTACCTTTGATGACTCATGGATTGATCTTTTCACTGCTGCTTCTCTTGAGTGCATTGAGACCTATGGTCAACTCTCCGCTCCTGGCTTTTCTCGGCATGATCTCATCTATGCTTCTTACAAAATCAAGCCTCCCTAACATAAACCTATGTTACAAACCAACAAGTAGCTTGCCTGGGGACACTACTGTTAAACTCGTGACTACATTAGTTATAAACATCAATAAGAATCTATATAATGATTGTATTTAAATTGATCGTGCTATGTTATTATAAATATCATAAATCAATAGAAGTCACATCATAAATAAATGGTTATATAAATAAATATTATAAATGCATATATTTAATTTTATATAATGTAATAGATTAATAGTAATGTTTTTGTCTCTGTGACGGTTTTCTTAACGCCTGCCATTTTTAGTATAAAAGGGAGGGTATTATCGTAATATGGATCATTCTAATAATTCGCAAGTGTAAGACGTTACTCTGTCCGAATGTATTCTGAAATTGTATACGTGTAAAATCGTGAGAATATAACAATGTTGTACATAATGTGTCGTTTACTTTGGCCATCCAATTCTACTTCTGTAACATTTCAGAAGTGGGATTTGGATTCGTCTGTGATGTCTGGGCCTTATATTAACGGTTTGGGCCAGCGAAGACGAAAACACCCAAAGCCCACAGCTACGGATGAATATGAGAACAAATTATCGGGTACACAGAAAAATTGGTGATTTCTTTTTCTCTTCTTCGGACGACTGTGTTCACGAAACTAATCGAGAGGGGTACAAGAAGGAACCAGTTTCGCTTACTATCGCAGAGATAATACCAGAATTTGGATCCAAATATGCTTCATGAAATTGTTCAATCCGGTGAAGTATATGAGTGGAACAACATAGACCTGCTGTTTCTAATGCAATTACGGCTACGGGATACAGTACGAGAGTGATATGACGATCTCTATAACTACGAGCTTACTTGGGAGGAATGGATTCAATCTATTTACGCGTAGGCATACGAGTAACAGGCGCAGAGCTTCTTCGATGGCGCCACATCAGATTCAACTTCTGCTACGTGTGTCATCGCCAGGGCCACGAAACGTGTGACTGCAGCAACGTATCATGATGGGCATATGATGGCTACTTCCTGGTTTGCGGTTGGCACGTCGCGGCCTCAAGCAAAAAAAGGTCAGTACCGTTTTCACACATTACTTTGATATTTTTGCAAAAAAGAATATAGAAAGAAGAGTGAAAGAAATGAGTTATTAAGTGGTGTCTTAGAATTAATGGGTAGTAGGTATAACATGTGACGTGAATTTATAATAATATGCTTGCTAATTACTTTATAATAATTATAATAATAATATATATAATTATAATAATATACTTTATTGTACCCAGAAGGGAGTAAAATAACAATAACAATATTAAAATACAAAAGGCGGCTTAATCGCTCGGCAGCGGTTTCTTCTAGACAAACTTAGAGTGCGGAGTTAAAATTATGGTAAAAATAAAGGTTAGGAAGCGTGCAAAAACCAGACTAAGGAAATTAGTGCAACGTACAAATCAGGAAAATAAGATTCAGAAATAATTCGTTTTAACAAAAGTTAACACAGCAACGATTGTAAAAAGAAATAGCAAAAGCGTAAGGAGAGGATTGGAAAATAAGTGCTTTAGGTAGTAGGATTTGGTAAATTTTTTAAACGACTATACGGATTGGGTATAACGAATTGACACGGGAAGAGTGTTCCGTGAATGAATAGCTGAAACATATTTATTGAATGGACAAACAATGATAAATATTGACGGTATTAGTTTAGTGAGTACGGCTAACTCTATTCAGCTTGTTTCATGTGAGGTTGATCGTAATGTATTACTTAATATAAAACTAAATTTAATAAATTAAAATTCAAAATTTCCAATAAATTTGCAGCATACGGTCACCTACTTTACCTAACCGATGTAATCAATATGTTAGTGGTTATTGATTGTGAGAGATTGAAAGAGTGATTGAAAGAGAAGCATACATTCCTGACATATATGGTGTGGTTGCAGGTTGTTAGAATAGCTTTTATTTTAATACCTACAGTAACTATTAAATCGGATAGTTGTTTTTTAAAAAATTCAAATGTGGGTAGTTGAGAAATAATATTTATGATTTGACGGTTAATAGCTAGGGTTGAAATAATATCACTAGACGCTAAATAAGACTGACAAGACCCATATATGTTTGATATTGAAAAACATTCACACTTCACTTTAATTAAATCAAACTTGGAGAGTTAAAATAAGTCCACTTCATGAAAGCGATAGTATTAAATTGCTTAACTTACGAATACGAAAATGTTATTAGTATAAAAGTTGGCCTGTACCATTTTAATTAAAATGCATATTGTACTTTTAATAATCAACCTGTCTATTGTGAGCCCTGTCGGTTAGCACACAAATGAAACAAAATTGTAAATGGTAAAATGACGATTTGTCTGCTTACGCTAGCCCTGCAGTGTTTGTTAAAGAGAAGGACGGTTATTATAGGTGTACCCTTAACCGTATATGATCACAAAATCCTAAAAATGCCATTTGGATTAGCAAATGCCCCTTTGGTATTAGGCCAAATCACGACTCTGTAAGGTCTATCAAAATATTGCACTTTATTTAGACGATGTGATAATTCCTGCATCAACGGTCCAGGAATATTTTATACTAATAAGGAAATGTATTTCAGGTATTCAATCATGCTTATTTAAAATTAAACCTTAATAAATGCTTTTCTCAAGAATTCCGCCATATTTTAGGGCATGAGATTTTTACGAGAAGTGTACATCCGGGCAAGGCGAAAATTTAATTTGTAACAGACTAACTAAGATGTAGAATAAATGAGACTGGTCACCCGTCTTAATTTAAATTAAAAAGCTCAACTTCATATTATCCAAATATTTCTCATGCACGAATGTTTCTGAAATTTAAAGAAATTTTATTAATTTTTAAGCTATTTTGAACGCACTCGTTAAAGTTAAAGAGAGGTTTAGTTAGCTAAGCTGCATTTAATAGCAATAGCGGGTATTTGACAAAGACATCTGATATTTTTGACGTTGTGTTTTCATAAGAAGGACATTTAATGTTCTATTTCGTTTATTACGTATTTGTTTGTGTCAAATTCGAGGTAGTATGTGTAATGTGTTTTAGTAGATTTTATGTATGTTATATGCATTATTTGAAAAAATATTAGCATTGCGCAATTCTTCTCTACATCAACTATAACCGTGCGTGGTTTGGCGGTCCTCCGTCTGCGGCAAGTATATTAAAAAGGCATCATAAGTTTTTGCTTCACGTATTAATTTAGATTCTGTAACCGATTACTCACAATTGCGAGTAGTGTAAGTTTAGGGGGTTAGGTACTACTCCAATTTCGTTCTTAAAACCAATTTTCCGTTTTAGCACGGTAACCAGTAGCGGAAAAAACATTATTGTCAGGAACTTAAAACGCTTGCTACTATATAAATTTCTAAGAATTTTCGTATTTATTTAATTATTATTAAAGTTATTACTGATTGTGCTAAATTAAGAACAACAGGACTATATTTATAAAAAAAATATATGTTCAAAAATATATATATTGCAATATGTAATTGAAATATTTAAACATAATAAGAGTAATGAAAACAATTAAATGAATATAGGACCTAAGTGGAATAAACAGGTATATACATTAAAAAACAGTCTCATAAAGGGCCTATTTCCCGATAAGATTGATGTAATCGCAGGATATTTATAATTATACGACGAGTTATTAGTTTGACGTTCGCTATATTAATGTCTAGAAAAATGGCGGACACCAATATTTATACCGTCGCATACAATTTTACAGTAAATAGTTTTTAATACAATTTTAAAACAAATCAATTATCTAAATTATTTTTATAAATTATCTATAATATTGATTGGGTTTATTAATAGTTTTTTTAAAGATTATATTTTTATAACATTGTATTGACACACTCGTAATAATTTAATTTAATCTGCTTGTCTGTTGTTTGATTAATATTAGCAAAAATAAATCATTAATTCTAAATGGAATATATAATAAAGTTTAAATTAGTGGAACAATAATCTGCTAATATTGGGTTGCTTAGCGAGGCATCGGAAGTGGCACTTGTAACTCTACTTGCCAAGGTGGTACGCGACTTAAGAGTATTTCTGTAATGCCAAAAATAAATAGGAATATCTAAGCAAACTTAGCTTTCAGTATGAAATAAAATAATACCATAATAATGCAGTACAGTTTTAGGACTAAATCTAGTAGTTACTTTATCTACTACTTTATCTGCTGCGATACATTCAATTACAAAAATTAATTAACTATTATTAACATACAAGTAGCAGTTGGTATATTTATTAATTAACAAAAATGATTTGTACTACTAAGAGTAAACTAATTCTAAGTAGAATACAACGGATCTTTTCTGATACAGCATATAACTTGTTATTTTCAACTTCAAAATCGTACTTAATTTGTTAAAAAAGGTAACTTTACAAATTAACTACAAAAC